>CM060929.1:168786424-169986424 GCA_030765085.1 Allium cepa
ACATAGGGCCCTTCCCAGTTTGGCCCAAACATACCTACGGCTGTCATAATTCTCTTCAGGACTAAGTCCCCAACTTCAAAGTTGCGCTGATGAACTTTGGAATTGAAGTGTCTGTCTATTCTTTGCTGGTGAGCTGCAATTCTAAGCCTAGCCTCTTCTCTTCTTTCATTGAGGAGGTCAAGTGCTTCCAATCGCAATTTTTCATTCTCATTTTGATCAAAATGGATCCTTCTGTGTGAGGGGACTTCAGTTTCCACTGGAATCATCGCTTCTGATCCGTGTGCCAATGAAAATGGAGTATGCCCAGTCGCAGTTTTATGGGTGGTTCTGCATGCCCATAGTGCAAGCGGTAATTTATCGACCCAACCACCTTTTGCTTTTTCCAGCTGCTTTTTGATGGTTGATTTGATGATCTTGTTTACTGCTTCCACTTCCCCGTTTCCCTGCGGATGAGCCACTACTGAGAAGCTTTTTCGGATCTTGAATCGTTTGCAGAAATCTTGGAACTCCTCACTTTCAAACTGAGTACCATTGTCTGTGATTATCTTCTGAGGCACACCATACCGGCAAATGATATTTTTAGTGACAAAACTTATCATTTTCTTAGAGGTAATAGTAGCCAATGGTTCGGCTTCAGCCCATTTAGTGAAGTAATCAACAGCAATGATAGCATATTTAATCCCCGATTTGGCAATCGGCAAAGGCCCAATGAGATCTATTCCCCAGATAGCAAACGACCATGGACTGACCATTTGAGTTAGCTCAGTGGAAGGTGCTCTAGGAATTTTGGCAAATCTCTGGCATTTATCACACTTTCGGGAATAATCAGCAGCATCTTGATTAATTTCTGGCCAAAAGTATCCATAACGGAGGATTTTCTTTGCTAAAGCTTGACCACCTGTATGATCCCCACATTCCCCTCCGTGTACTTCAGTTAGAATTGTCTTAGCTTCTTCCTTTGTCGCGCATCGGAGTAATGGCATTGAAAATCCTCGTCTGTACAAATGACCATCTTGAACTACATATCTGGAGGCCTTCCTTATCAGCTTCTGTCGTTCTTTTGAACTTTCTGGCAAAGAACCATTGAGTAAATATTCAAGTATCGGAGTCATCCATGATTCTTGCTCTTGGGATACATTCATAATCCAATCAACATCCATCTCATCTGTGCTTGGAGCTGACAAGACTTCGACGGGAACTAATCCCAATAGTTGAGCTTCAGCAGTACTCGAATACTTTGCGAGAGAATCCGCCTTTATGTTCTCCTCTCGGGGTATATAGTTTATTGAATAATGGTCAAAATTTTGAAGAAGCTCCCAGGCTTTTGATAAATAGACGGGTAGATTTCCTCCTTTAGCTTGAAATTCCTTCTTGACTTGGCAGACAATAAGCTGAGAATCACTGAAGATCTGCAATGCTTTGATGTTTAGTTCTTGTGATCCATGCGGTCCTCCGCTTTCTTTGACTTCACTAGCATATCATCAACATAAACTTCCATTGTCTTGCCAATCTGTGGTTTAAACATGGCATTAACAAGCCTTTGAAAAGTTGCCCCTGCATTCTTGAGTCCAAAAGGCATGACCTTGTAACAGTAGAGTCCAACATCTGTGATGAAGCTTGTATCCTCTTGATCTGGCTCATGCATCATAATCTGGTTATATCCGGAGTATGCATCCATAAAAGATAACAATTCATGCCCTTCCATCCCATCCACTAACTGATCGATCCTGGGCAGCGGGAAACAGTCTTTGGGGCAGGCTTTGTTCAGATCTGAAAAGTCAATGCATACTCTCCAATTTACGTTAGCTTTTTTAACCAGCACTGGATTTGATACCCAATTTGGATAAGTAGATTCTCTGATGAAACCGTTTTCCATGAGCTGATCCACTTCTTCTTTTAATGCTGCTGTCCTCTCAGGACCATGGGTTCTTCTTTTCTGTTTGACAGGTGTAAACTTTAGATCAATGTTCAAAGTGTGTACTGCAATCTCTGGGGATATTCCACACATGTCAGCATGAGTCCAAGCGAATACATCCAAATTTGCCTTCAAAAACGAAATCAGAACATTCTGAACCGTTGTGTTGAGTTGTGAACCCACATTCAGCACTTTGTTCGGGTACTTTGGGTCAACGGATACCGGTACTATTACCTCTACCGGTACTACCCTATTCTCCCCTGCACTGGCTTTCCTTGGATCCATCTCTCTTCGTGTGGCACTACATTCACCAGTGCAGGGTCCACCCTGTAATTGCTACAAGGTTGGTTCTTTGGTGCGGACTGGAGCCGCCGCACCTTTTCCCATCTCTCTTTTCCTTAATTCATGCAGCTCTGTAATATAACATTCTTGCCCCGCATCTTGGTCTTCTTTGATCACGCCAACTCCATTATCCATGGGGAATTTTATAGTTAGACACCACGGGGCAAGAACAGCTTTAAATGCAGCAAGAGTTGGTCGGCCTAAAATGGCACTGTAGGCAGAGAATTCTTCAACAATTATAAAGGTTTGCTTTCGAGCCACCTTCCTCAGTCCCTTTCCAAGTTCTACAAACAAATCTATGGTGCCAATCGGCTGTTTGGGTTCTCCAGCAAACCCCGCAATCTTAAGTGATGAAGCTTGAACGTTAGCCATTAGAATTTTCATTTGATCAAAGGTGTTCTTGAAGAGAATGTTGCATGAAGCTCCACAATCAACTAAAAATCTTCTCACAGTAGCCGGTCCAATGCCCGCGGATATGACCAAAGGATATATGGTAGGAGCTTCGATACCCAAAGAATCTATGGGGTTGAATACAATGTCATCTGTGGAAGTCTTTTGTTGCTTTAAAGGCGCATCATTTTCCAAAACAAAAACATTCTCTTCAGCTGGTACATGCCTCAAAGCCCGGGCATACCTTTCCATCTCGCCCCAGCTTCTGCTTGCTGGGTGAGGCCCTCCAGTTATTATATTGATGACAGGTCTTTCCGATTCATGTTCCACGGCCTTCTCACTTGAGCCAGGACGGTGAGTGGGAACTTGTTGTCCTTGAGTCGACGAGGCTGGGGCATTTCTATTTCTTTTCACATACTGCTGGAGTTTGTTTTCCTTTAAGAGTTGTTCAATTACCTCTTTCAACTGACGACATTCGTTGGTGTCATGGCCGGGATGGTTGTGGAACCGGTAGAACCTTCCACTTTTTTCCATTTTAATCGCAACTCTCATTTTAGGTGGTGTCGGATAATTGACATCATCTTTGGTTGCGAAGAAGATGTTTTCAGGGGTATCGGTCAAGGGTGTGAAATTGAAAGAACGGCCTTTCTTAGCATCTCCCTGTTTCTTTCCACCATCATTTCCCCCTTTCTAAGTGTTAGGTTCTTTCTTGTTCGAAGCAGCACCATTGTTCCAGGCTTCCGCTGATACCACCTTAGCCGGTGTTTGGAGGCTTTCCAAGCGCATGAATTCATCCGCTTTCTTGTAGAATTTGTCAAGTGAGTTTGGTTCTTTCATTTTCAACCATTTTCCAAATTCACTCGATTTGCCAATCGCCCTCATCAAGTATGTCAGGACCATACGTGGCTCAGCATTATCTACCTCAGCCAATGTTATGTTAAAGCGATTCAAAAATGATCTGATAGATTCTCCCAGGTTTTGCTCTAGACTTGACGGCGATATTATATCCTTTGCTTTAGAAGCGTACAATCGAAATTGCTCCTTAAATTTCCTGGTCAAATCGGAGAATTGATCAATGGACCTGACTGGCAGCTTTGTAAACCACGATAGAGCCACGCTTTCAAGATATACCGGGAAATATCGACATTTGATTTCATCGGACGCCCTAGCACCCGTCATATGCCAGTCGTTTTTATACAGAAACTCGTTAGGATCGCTCGTCCCCTTGTAAGCCGGAATAGTAGGGGGAACGAATTTCTTTGGGAACTCTGCCTTCAAGATCTTTTCAGTAAATGGAGTTTTGCTTGGAGCAAAACCCCACTCTTTCTCATCTTCACCCCTTCGCATATTTTCCTTCATGATTTGACGAACCAAACCCGAAAAATACTCTTCATCATTTAGAGGCTCTAGAGGGCACACATTGGCCACTCTCTCTGAATTCTGTCTTGACAATCTTTCACGGAGGGTCGGCTGCAGCCCTGATCCTCCAGCTTGAGGAGGAGTCCTTTCTACAGGGTCTGCAGCTCTTTGAGAAATGTTCCCTTCAACATCCTGAACTCCCACAATAGGGTTCCCATCATTATTAACCGGTTGACAATTTGCCCCTAGCAGATCATTCAACTTACTTAAGATTAGGGCATTCTGGGCATTCTGGGCTTCCAACTGCGCATTCTGAGCATTCAATTGTTGATTCAAACCCAAAACTGCCTTGTCCAATTCTGCTCGCGTAACTCCAACAGTTGGAGCTGCTTGACTTGAAGGAGGAGAGGTAGCAGTATTCTCTTGAACATTGTCAGATCTTATAGAACTTCGTTTTCTCCCAGGAGACATTATTTCCAATAAACTTCTAGTTTTAAAATAAATCCTTTCAACGGACCTTTGCGGAGCAATGATGGAAGTATCCTGAGTTGGGTTCTCAGTGAAAGCACCAAAAATGTTAACGTAAAAATCAGACGCTAACACCCTGGTGTATATTGAGATTGAGTGAAAGCACCACCCGTGAACACGGGAACTAAAAACAAGTAGAAAAGTCACAGAAAAAGCAGAAAAGACAACAGTTTTTATAGTGGTTCGGCTTCAGGTAATCCTACATCCACTTTAATCCTCTTTATTACTGAATCAATTACAACTTTACAACAGTCTTCAATTGCAATACTGATAAGACAAACAACTAGAACTTCAATGCAGAAGAACTCTTCGAATCCATGTTGATTGCGTTATATTTCCTCTTGAAGTTTGTTGAGATGCCTTTCATATTTGAAGTGTCAGGTGAGTCGAGAATTCAGCAGAGTATCGGTGCTAAAAGGGATCGGCCAGAAAAGTCCCTTGAAAGTTGGAGATGGCCATCTATTTATAGAGAATTCTAGGCACAAAATATTGCGAAGTCCTAAATCGCCACCGACCTAAGTTGGGTCGTGGACGACTTAAAGCAGGTCATGGAACGGTCGCGATTCAAATGCTGGGTCGACACTTAAGAAAGGCATCCTTGCTGAACTCTATAAGTCCTGAACCGTGTACGAGTTAAGGGGCCGCGTGCTAAGTAGCTGCATCGGACATTCCTTCCTTTGCCTGGGTCGTGTACGACCTAACATAGGCCGTAGGTCGGTTGAGACTCAAGTATGATCTTGTCCCTGTCCTGAGCAGTTAGGGCGGCAAACTCCTTGGATAGTTAGATCGGCTTCTATCTTAGGCCAGCACCTGCGTTAGGTCGGTAGCTATCTTAGGTCGGTATCCTATAAGTCTTGGGTCGGCGTTCTTGTTAAGTCTTAGGTCGGTAACCTTGTTAAGGCATTAGGTCGGCATCCCTCTCAAGTAACTTAGGCAGTTGGGTCGGCATCCATGTTAGGTCGGCAACCTTTTGGGTCGGTAACTCTTAAGTCACTGAGCCATGGCCGGGGCGGAGTTAACACTATATTTAAATCTAAGTATATATATTTAAAAGTTAAATATATTATTATTAAAGATAGTTTTAAACCATAGATAATTTGATTTTGAAATTAAAGATTATTTTGAGGCTAAAAGTATTTGAAATCAGGATAGATGTATTTGATGCTTTTAAAAGGAAAATTTTGAAATCATTTTGAAAACAAGATAATTTTGTAAAAAAATTGAATAAAGATTAGCAGATACAAAACAATGTTCCACTAGATTTTTCGTAGGTTCGATCCTAGTTAGGGTTCCATTCCTTTAACAGGCTCGAAGTGGATTCCATTCCATGAATAAATTGGATTTTAAGATGCCAGTGCTTTTATGGGAGTTTTAAAAAAATTCCTAACTAAAAAAATTACTTGAAATCTTGAACTATTGATATTTTGATATTCTTGATACTCGTGAATCTTCATTCTTGATATCTTGAATCCTATACTGTACAGTCTTCATTCTTAGTACCTGCATGGTTAAATCCTACATACATATATATTTCTAAACTATAATGTTACTATTTATATTTCATATTCCTATTCTGATGTTGTTGTCATTGAAATCATCATCTCAAGGACTTACAACCTAGACCTCCTTCTCCTTCTTCTTCTCCAAGCAAGCTCACATCTCCTCATGTCTCAAAGGCATTTCTACTACCGCATCACAAACCTCTAATAAACTTTTCATTCCATTTCAAACTGGGTCAACAGTGCCATACCTATACCGGGCTAACTCTACGAATCTACTAGCATATTCTAGAACTAAGATTTCTCATCCTAGCAAAGGCTGATTGCACCATTACTGACATGAGCCTTTCTTGAAACCTCCTTCAAAACTCTACCCATGTCATAATCTCTTCATCTACACCTGAAATTACAGTATTCCACCAAAATAGAGCAGCTCTTTAAATATGTCCATAAACAAGTCTCCTTTTCGAATCATCATTGAGCCCTAGGTCAGTGGAAATCCTTTCACAATGTAGTAGCTAGTTTTATTCTTTGATAGCATCATCTATCCTGATAAACGGCTTTACCCCCAAGCCTTGTATAGTCTCTACTCAGGTTAGCATACTGATTGACTACCAGGACTACTTGAACTCCTCCCGCGGCATTTCCTATAACAACTCCAGCTGCGATCCCAGCTTGCATGATGTTTATAAAAAAACTGACACATGACTCCCATGTCCACTTGGGGAATCCCAGCACCAACATTCTCAGCCTGAGCCCGATCTCTTCTAGAATTTGGTCGGGCATTTCCATTTGTGGTGGTGTTGTCTCATCCTAGATTGACTCTGCCTCTTCTTCCATCCATATCTATGTTCAAGCTTCATAAGATACAAAAGAATATCCTAACAAAGATAGGAATCTAGGGATAAAGCGTATAGTTATATATAGCAAATACAAATACGTTACTATAGCATTATCCCATATCCCGATCTTAACTCTAATTTCTAAGGATTGTATTTTCAAAAATCATTTTTTAGTTAAATTATTTCATAAACATATGCTCTGATACCAAGTTGTAACATCCCTTATCTAGAGGCCCAAAGCTAAATGCCGCATGTGCTGTTGTCATCTATAGTATTAAATTCCGGCCACTAAATATGGCTATTTTAATGGTATCTATAATATTAAAAGCAATTGGATATGAAACAAATCAAAAATTTCAAAACCATATTTTCCATACAATTCAAAACACATGATCCATATTCAAATTACATAATCATAATATGTTTCCGAGGTAATGATAAAATATACCTATTATAAAATACACCAATTGCGACATATGAAGATGCCTCCATGGATGATCAGAGTCATATAGTCATAATTGACTTAGCATATACACAGCAGAAATAAATAACAAAACAAAGAATTACAACTCCTAAATAGCTATCCGTTAACCTCCTGCTCTCCTCTAGTAGCTCTATTTGTCATCTACTAAAACTTGAAAGAAACTTAACCCTCAGCCTACTCAAATCAATTTTGAGCGCCCGAGAGTTTAAGGGGAAAACATAAACTTCAAGTCAGAAATAAGCTTGTTGTGAATAATACTATACCTCCTGGATTTTTATGTTAAGTGAGACCATGTCGCTTAGCGGAACAGATTTTCCCTCAATAATGTTCTTTTAAAACATATCTATTGCAAACCTTTATCATGCAACTAAAACTGGTTAAAAGTGTAAAGCATCATTATATAACTATACATATCACGTAACAAATGGACTATTTGTCCGAACATTATATTGCTGTTTGGCTTACTATTAACCTTTGGCTGACTCGAGCCTAACAGACTATACAATAAAATAATGTAACATCAGTCAGATACTCTTCTTCTGGGCGGTCTGTCATTAACATTCTGTTACATACTTCTCTTCTGGACGGTTCTTCCCAGCCTTAACATCTCACAGGGTCACTTGATCCAAATGGTTTCATGGGAATAACCTGACTGTATATAATCATGTATTCCTTTCTGTTTGTAATCATAATTTTTAGTCTTATATGTGACAAAGCCCTACACACTACAATTTCAGACAAAATTAGATAAGGCCAATGCAAATGTACAAGGCGCGACCCTATACTAGTCCCATTTGGTATTCTAATATAGTCCTTTACTTAGAGATACCTTTCCATGATTTTCCTTGAAAACCTTTTCATCTGAAATTGATTTAAAACCTTTTAAGCCAAACTTAAACAAAGAGAACATTTATACCCTATGCTTTACAAAAAATTACCTTGTCATGTTATATATATATATTTTACTCAAATCTTTGTTGATAAAAACCTTTAAACATTTGAAAGTACCCGTTTCAATCCTATTTAGAGTACCCCTTTCTTTCTTTTAGGCCGACCGACCAAATCTTCCTTTTGAAACCTTTCATATAAACCTTTCATAAGCATTGAATTTCCTTTTCCTTTGAAAGTTAAACACCTTAGACATACCTTTTTAAAATAATTGAAAATTTCCTTTCAAAACTATAGGAACAACCTTTCCTTTAAACCATTCAAAATCATTAGGAAAACCTCCCCTTTAGACCTTTCGAAACCACTGGGGAACCATTCCTTCGATATCATTCTTTTAAGGCCTTTCAAAAATATAGGGAACGACCCCTTCAAAACCTTTCTTTAAAGCCTTTTGAAAGCATTGAAACCTTAAACCCTTTGAAAGCATTTGGGTTTAATTTTAAAACATATGGAAAACACCTTTCGAAATCATTCAACATTGAACTAGCTGAAACCTTTGGGTTATTATTTAAAAACCACTAAGGGTCATAACAACAAGGTGCAAAGCATACTCTTTCAAAATCCATAGCTTATGGAGGGAAGTGATCATGACGAAACCGCCCCTTCAAAAGCATAGGAGAAGTGATAGGGTTCTTATAAAACAAAACAACCCCTTCGAAAGCTCTGTTTCGAAAGATGGAAAGAGACAGCAAAGGTTTTGACATAGTCCGAAGCTATTATTTAAAATAAAGGTGAAACCTTAAAAAATTACTTTGAATCATTTGACCTAGACGAAAGCTACGTACGCAAAAGCAAGCAGGCGCACTTTTCTTTTAAACCAAAAGGTGCTTCTACCCATTCGTAACCCTTTGGTTTTGACTCTTACCTTCCGCCTTTGACCAATTTATTGTGTACCAAATTATTGATACTATGTGCATTGGTTTATGGAAGGAGGGAGAGGGCCTTAGCCGACAGCAACCAAGGCGAAACCAAAAGAGGCGAAACATGATTTAGGCATGAATTTCTGATTTAAACCCTTTTTAAGTAAACATTTTAACTAACCTATCTTGTTTGTCAAACTCTTATTGTTTGCTAATTTTTCTTTTCCAAAAGTAGTGCTAAAATTTTATAATTAATTAATTTAAATTATTTGCAAAATACCCTTTCTCCTTAATTAAATATATAAAACATTTAAGTTGCATACCTTAAATAATTTTATATATTCATCAAAATACTTTGAAAAATTCTATAAAAATGCCAAAAATATGTTTTCTACCATATAAAGATTTCAGGCCCAAAATTAATTATAATTAACCCGTAAATAATTTATAACCCAATAAATTATTTTCTTTACAAGAAAATGAATATAAAATCCACATTAATTCAAAAAATTATGAGTCCATCTCTAAAATATCATTTCTGGTCTATATCTAAAACCGCAAGGCATAAGTCATAAAAATCAATATAAATATGCATAAATCATTAACAAGTATTTATAAACATTTTGCTCTTCCAAAACATGGCTAAATCATGCAAGATAAATTCAATTTTCACCTTAAAATCGAAAAAATATAGAAAAGTGAGATGCAGTCATTATTCACCTTAGCTTTGTTATTAACATGTGATATTTGATCTTGATTATATTGATTTACTTCTTCTGCTTGGAAATCATAGCTTAATCTTCTCTTGAAATGTAAAATGATGGCCGACCTTGGAATATTTCTGCTTGAGGAAAATGAAATGAACGTTAGTTGAATTCCTAAGGGTTTACGGTGTAAGTTCTATCATTTTCCCATCTTACCCTTTCTTATTTCCTACCACTTATTTCCCTCTTATTTCTTTAGTTCATTTTACATATAGGCACAACTACTCTAGGTTAAATAAAATCAAATCCCATTCCAGTAATCATTTTGCATTATTTTATTTATTTAGCTAATTGAATATTCGAAATAATGTGAATAAAAATATAGGGTGCTACAAGGTAGTGGGGAATAATTATAAGGCAAAGAGAGTGATCTCCTAGTCGACTCAGAGTGGTGATGAGAATCCATATCGCCCTTCTTGTAGTATTTCTCCCCTCCTCATATTTCCTCTATTTTTCCATCCACTGAAGCTGCTCAGATTCAAGTTTATAATATAAGTTGCATCTATGGTATGAAGAACCAGAGTGTTTGCAGTAAAGGTATCTTGTTAATTTGTTGTTAAGATCACCGAAGAAGCCAAGATGTCCCATTGTACCAAAAAAGAAATAGAATCAAGTGACTAGAAGAGAAGTGGATTAAGTATAAGTGTGTATGTATTGAGGGTGCTTGTGGTCCTAATAGTGTATGAAGTGTTAGAGATTCCTAAGTAACCTACCGAACATGCTCAAAGGGTTTGAAGGACGAAGTTTCTTCACCCTTGCTAGGCCGGGGTAAGTCAGACAAGAGGTAGTTCAAATCAAGAGGGTTAGATGGTATGTGATATCCCGGAATTTCACACCCAATTTAAATATGATAATCTATATAATAAACTAATTTTAATTGATAAATTTGTTATTTTATTCAACAGCAAATAAATGAATTGTAAATATACATTTATTCTAATTAAAAACTAACACATATATAAAGGTAATGAATGTGTTAAATTCATGTCAAATTTGATTTTTGAATTGGATTTTAAAATTTAATTTGTGTTTGAATTGATAAATTAAAAGATTTAAAATATGTCAATTTTTATTCTAAATTTTACTTTGAATATTAATTAATATGCTCATGATTTTATTTAAGTTCTAACATTTGTTTTATATTCACTCTTTAAGGAAATTTAATTTTTATAGGAATTTAAAATATAAACTTATATAAGAAAAAGCAATTTAAGAAAATATTTTAATTTCTTTTTGCATGAATAAACATATGTTAACATTTAAACCATATTATTAAACATGTGTGAGAAAACTAAACATTTTTGTAACAAGTGTCATAGTTTTGGTTTTCTTTTCTTTAAATTTTATAAAACAAATTTTTAAAAGACATTCTTACATATTTTCTCATTTTATTAAAAGAAATTTTACATTCTTCATTTACAAAAATCTGAACTTCATCAATCTTTACATCTTCAACCAAATTCTCAAACAAACTCAGTTTTATCACCTATTAATTCAAGATCTGAAGCATATCAAAGATAAGCAAGAAATTTAAAGAAGTGGAAAAAGGAACCCTGCAGTTCATTCATATCTTTTTTCCAGCAGTTTGAGTCTTCACAAAAAAACAGGTGAGTAAATTCTTAAATCAAACTTTAAGTATAAAATGTTGCATGTTGAATGATAGCTCTGAAATGTTTTCATGTTAGTTGTTTTGTGTAAGGTTTGTTTACAGTTTTAATATTTGACTGTGCATGTTAAAGAAGCTGTAACCCCTCCGTTGTTTGAAGTTCAAGCAAAAAAAAAATTCCGAGCAAAACTTCAAATTTAAATATATTATAGTGATGCTGAGTTTATATCTTCAAATATAGAAGTTAGATTCAATATGATTTAAGTGTTAAAATATATATGCAGATGATACTGTTAAAAACTGCAGAAAGAAAGTGGATATGCAGTAAAACAAATAATTATAGCATGTAAATTTTGTTAAAATTTTAATGAATCAAATGTTTATCCTGAATCTATGATGCATGACATGAATTTTAAAGCAGAAATCAGAATTTTTAATTTACAATTAAATTTGAATTTTGAAATTAACTGAATCTGGGGCTTTCTTCAAATTCTCGTGACTGGATTGATTTTAGGTTTTGAAATTTTAATTGATACTTTGTTTAATGTAGCATAACACTAGAAAAATACTGTTTGGATTTATTATGCAACATAGAATGGGGAATTTGAATTTGTAGGGTTTGGGGTTCTTTTTTTTTTTTGAGTTTTTGATATTCGATTGCGTGAAGGATAGGGGTGATCGAGTTGGGGTTGGTTTGAGGTGGAGTTGTGTTTGGGTGTTGCGCACGAATGGCCGGAGTTTGGCGTCGAAAGGTGGTAGGATGGTCGTCGATGATGGGTTCTTCCAGGCATCTGCAGTATTGTTTTGGGGTTCGAACTCCCAAATTTCGCTTGAGCTCGTGTTGATGGGTTCTGGGGTTAGATACTGGGTCGAGGATCGTAGTGGGGTTTGTGTGTGAGGTCGACGGTGGTGATGGAGGCGCCGAGGTCTCGTGCATGTGCACGAGATAGTGTTTGTGTCAGTGAGTTTTCGTGTGCGACGGGTTTCAGCTCGAAGCGCCACTCGTGTTAGGGTCGTGTTGATCGCGTGTTGTGCTCGGGTGTGTGTGTGTGTGCTGTGCTCGTGAGTGAGTGTTGGGTTCAGGTTGATGGAAGGTAGGGGAGAGACGGAGGTTAGGGTCGGTGTAGTTTAGGTTTTGGGCCGGGCTTTAAGCAAATTAATGAAGTTAAGTTTAATCTTGTTTTAAATTTCAGTTTTTGGTTTAAGTTTGAAAACTTAACACTTTATATTTTCTCTATTTTATTAAGCATCAAATATTTTATTTCAAAAGTTATTCACATCCTATTATTTGAAGTTTGAAATGATTTTATATCTTTTAAATCTAACTTTTTCAAAGGTAATTATTTTAATAAATTGAAATATTTAAATATGTAAGAGTTTTAAAGATGAATGAAAATTGTTTTGTTTTGAAAGTTAATTAGATTTGAAATTTAAGTTTACTTTACTAAATAAGAATTAGAATTGGAATTAATTAATTAATTTTGGTTAATTAATTGTTAAGATTTAGTTAATTAATTATCAATTATTTAATGGATAATTATGGATTAAATTAAATAACGATTAATAGGTTATTAATTAATTTATTAATTAATTTAAGGTTAACTCGTAAGTGATTAATAATTGATTAATTAATTGATTAAAGATTAATAAATTAGTGATTAAGAAGTTAATTAATTAATTGATTAGGAGTTAGTTTATTAAGTAATTAAACATTAATTAATTTATAATTAATAGTAAATTAATTAATGGTTAAGATTTAATTAATTAAATAATTAAGGTTAATTAATGAATAATTAATTAAGTAATTAAGATAAATTAATTTGTGATTTATTAAGAATTAATTAAGGTAACTAAGAATTTATTTATGGTAATTAAGAATTAATTAAGGTTAAGTAATTATAAATTAAGGGTTAATCAATAATCAGTTAAGGAATGATTAATCTTTAATTAAATTTTAATATAGTAATTAATTGGTAATTAAATAAAGATTATTAATTAACTAAGTAATAATTAATTATTAATGAGATAATTAAGAGGTGATTAATTAATTAAATGAATGTTATTAATTAATTAATGTTTGGTTAAGCAAGATTAAGTGATAAATTCTTAAGTAATTAATTAAATTAATTATAATATGAATTTAAGTAGTGCTTGCTTGTAAATGATTATTGGAATTGATATTCGAATATGGTTGATATCTGTTGAATGATAGTTGAGTTATATTCTGTGATGAGATGTAGTATATCTGTGATAGATATTAGTTATTATCTATTGATAATGTTGTGTGATGCTATGTTTAAATCCGAATTGAATTGTTTAAATCTTTAAATAACTTGACCTTTAAGACACGTTTGGATTTCGATGAGACCGAGATCGGGAATCGAATTGATTTCCGCAAACCACATCGATCCAAGTTAAACGTTAGGTCGTGACATCTCATGAGAGGATCGAGATGGAGTTTTAGAGTGCAAGGGTTATTGTCGGTAACTCTTAGGGTGATTCTAAAATGAGTGTAACGAATAATGCCTTCTGTTTCGTTCGAACCCGGAACGAACTTGTAATGATTGAATGCTTTCAGAACATCGTCAGGTGGACGATGAGCATTCTAAGAGATGTGTTCTTTTTAAAGGTTATCATAGCCTCAAGCCTCATCAAACGGGAATGGCTAAAACAGGGGAGGTCTAGCAAGGTTTCGTGGGTAGCCCCCACTTGAGAGTGAGATTTACCCTTGTCTAGATGTCCCTTATATATTCGGCTGTGTGGGCAGTTGTTGGCCACTACTGCGGGGTTGTCTTGTTCGAAACTATCCAGTAAGGGATGGGTCCGGCCTTGTGTTGCAGGGGATCGGGAGTGGTCCTCGGTACTGTGACAGGCGGTACCCCAGTAGCCCTGCCATTGATTGAAACCCATTTTCCCTACGAGACCCTACAGTTTTGATTGTATTACCCACTTTTGTGGCTAGTAGCTGGAATTTAATGAATGTAACAATTTCGGCTATTTTCTATTTATTTGAAAACCCTAGATCCTATTATAATATAACTAAATTTCCTATGAAATGTTTTGGTTAGCGTAAGGTAAAACTTACGTGTGTTTATTTGTGGGAAGTCTTACGTGATACCTTTTGTTTCAAATGATTTTTGAAGTTAAAGAACTTTAACTGATTTACTCACACAAGACCCATGTCTGACCCGGAGTTTATTTTGTTTTTCATAAACTCTTGGGTACACAAATTTTTATGAGTAGCCAAGTGATTAGGTTTGGATTAGCATATGTTTTGGAAGCTGGAGTTGGAGTCCAGTCGTACTATCTATCTATATTCGCTGCAGTAGCATTCTGGTGTTATGTTTTGAGTTGTATGGGTTGGGAAAACTCTTATGAATGTCAGATGTAATGAAGTCGTATTATTTTGTGTACCCTGATATGTAAACTTATGTAATGGATATATGTAATATTATATTTTGTTCGTTTCCGCTGTGAGATTCTGATTAGTGTTGTTTCTTTTCTTTCTATCTTTCTATTTCCATCTCTTTCTTTTCTTACAGATGATACGTCTTTCTGGGTATTGAAAGGCGGGTCGTCACAGTTGGTATCAGAGCAATGGTTGAGAAACACCTAGGCTTTGGAATAGTATCTATCTTGAGAGTGCGTATTTGTAATTTTCTTATATGACTATATCCCTATCTAAATTGATTGGATTACCTGTTCAGGTAGCCAATATGAGTTCAAGAGGTCGTAGGGGAAGAGTTGTTGGAAGTGCATCAACTGGTAACAGAAGAGAGCAGACTGATAATGAGACTGTTAATCCAGTTACGTCTCCGGTCAGTTTTTCCGCATTATGCAAGGACTTTGTTCATCTTGGAGGGAAACCATTTCAAGGATCAGAAACTATAATAGAAGTTCAAGCTTCGCTCCGGTGAGAAGATTTTTAAGAGCATGAGGTTATCAGATGAGCAGAAGAGAATAATGGCTGCGTGGAAATTACAAGGTGGTGCTGCAGTATGGTGGAATTCAGTGACTGCTAATATCTCGGAGGATGGTATGTCTTGGGAAGAATTTAAGGAGATGTTTGAGGAAAAGTTTATGCCTGCTGCAGGGAGAACTTGCCTTTATCAAGATTTTCTGAATCTGAAATAAGGGAATATGTCTATAGATGAATACGAGACTAAATTCAATGAGTTATCTTGCTATGGTCTAGGACTTATAGACACTCCTCTTAAGAAGAACGAGATGTTTGTCCAAGGGTTGAGGCCTGAGTATCATGAGAGAATGACTACACATCTGAAAGGGTCTTTTGTGGAGCTTATTGATACGACATTAAGGTATGAAGACTTGATGAAGAAGAGGTCAATGGCACAAGTTGCTGCATCAAGAGGGAATTCTTCTAATCAGAATAAAAGGAAATTCAATCCTAACTGGAAGAAGCAAAACAAGAAGAAGTCTGGGAATAATAATGGACCCCGAAAGTGTTATATTTTTCAACAAGAAGGTCATCTGGCAAACAAGTGTCCCAGCAAAGGATCTTAGCAGTAGCGACAGCAGTATAGTGGACCAGGGTCAGCCTTAGTTCAGAAGTCTCTTTGCTTTAACTATCACCAACCGGGACACATGACTAGAGACTGTCCGCTCCTTCATAAGGTTCAACAGAACAAAGTATTTGCTTTGGATGGTGCACCATCAAACTCATCGAAAGGCAATGGAGTTTTAGAAGTTACTTTACTTTTAAATGGAAAGTATATTAAAGTCTTATTTGATTCTGGTGCTTCTTTAAGTTTTATTTCCCTGGAAACTGTAGAGAATTTCTCTCTTACCCCTAGTATCGTAGACAATCCCATTTGTGTATCAAATCCTATAGGAGGGGTAACCAAATTGGATAGGATTTGTAAAGATTTGAGAATCTCCTATCTATCCCATAGTTTTTCCTGTGATCCTTATGTATTGGATTTTCATGGTTTCGACCTTATATTGTGAATGGATTGGCTTGACAAATATAAAGCTATTCTAAATTGTGATGAAAGAATAGTTTCTTTGGAAACTGATCTGAGTAGGATTGCCAGAGTAATGTGTGATAACTCTGGAATCCACTAGAGTAGTCTTTTACATGGAATAGAGACTTCTTAAGAAGTGGTCGTAGATATTGACGTAGTCTGGGATTTCTCCGACGTATTTGAGGAAGTTAAGTGTTTGCCACCGCACCGGGAAATAGAGTTTCGTATAGATTTGGTTCCTGGAGCAGTACTTGTAATTCAACCTAGTAGGAGGATGGCTCCAAGAGAGAGGGAGGAATTAGTGAAGAAAACTCAAGATTTGTTGGAGAAGGGTTTGATTAGACCAAGTTTTTCCTGTTGGGGTTCTGCTGCAGTTTTTGTCACCAAGTCGGATGGGTCGCTAAGATTCTGTGTAGACTACCGTGAATTGAACAAGGTGACCATTCGGAATAAGTATCCTCTTCCTCGCATTGATGATCTCTTCGACCATCTTCATGGTGCATCTGTCTTTTCTCAGTTAGATCTGGCATCAGGTTTCTATCAGTTAAGGGTAGCTGAAGACAGTATTCCCTTAACCGCATTTAGGGGACCTAATTGTTTCTATGAGCGGTTGGTTATGCCTTTCGGGTTAACCAAAGCTCCTGCCTATTTTGTAGATCTGACGAACCGAGTCTTTAGAGATGTTCTGAATAAGTTTGTTTTGGTATTCATCGATGATATTTTGGTTTATTCTAAATCGAAAGAAGAGCACAAGCAGCACTTGAGAATAGTTTTGGAAACTCTAAGAAGGCATGTGCTGACGGTGAAGTTATCTAAGTGTCATTTTTGGAAATCCGAAGTTAAATTTTTGGGCCACATTGTTTCTGGTTAGGGAATCTCTGTAGATCCAACTAACGTTGAGACTATTCTGGAATGGAAGCAGCCTCGGACTCCTCCAGAAGTTCGCAGTTTTCTTGGATTGGCCGGTTACTACAGGAAGTTTATTAAGGATTATTCTAAGATCTCTTCTCACCTAACGAAGCTGACAAGGAAGGGAGCTAAATTCAAGTGGACATTGGAATGTGAGGAAGCTTTCCAGAAACTGAAGACAAAATTGACAAGTGCTCCTGTATTGGCTATTCCTGATGGTAAGAGCAAGTTTGAAGTGCATACTGATGCATGTATTGTTGGATTGGGAGCTATGCTTATGTAGAATGGTAGGGTTATTGCGTATGCGAGTCGGCAATTGAAGCCACATGAGAGGAACTATGCTACGCATGATCTAGAGTTGTTGGCTATTGTTTTTGCTCTAACGATATGGAGGCATTATCTTTTAGGAGAAAAGTTTGAGTTATTCACGGATCACAAACCGTTGAAATATCTTTTCTCTCAAAAAGATCGTAATCTAAGACAGCAGCTATGGGTTGAGTTCTTGGCATCATACGTTTTGGATATTCTGTATACTCCGGGAAAGGCGAACGTTGTGGCAGACGCTCTTAGCAGAAATGCCGTTCTTTCTCTTTTGGAAGTGGTTCCATCTCTTCTGGAAAGGATTTCGAGCAAGCAGGAATATGATAATAAGTTAAGAGGAATTATCAGAAGAGTTAGGAAGGGGCAGTGTTCTAGTTTTGATATTGATGATCAAGGAACACTAAGGATTAATGGGAGGATTTGTGTTCCGTATGATAGGGATCTGCGTCAGGAAGTATTGTCAGAAAGTCATCGCTCCAGATTGAATATCCATCCAGGAATCTCGAAGATGTACAAGGATATGAAAAGAGTCTTTTGGGGGAAGGGCATGAAGGAAGATATAGCCAGATTCGTTAATAGATGTGTTATCTGCCAGCAAGTGAAAGGAGAAAAACAGAAGCCAACCGGTTTGTTACAACCTTTGAAGGTCCCGACATGGAAATGGGAAATGATTTTGATGGACTTCATCGACGGATTGCCTAGAACTAAGAAAGGGAATGAACGAATATGGGTGATTATAGATCGTCTTACCAAGAGTGCCCATTTTATACCAGTTAAAGAAACCCGTACTGCATTTTTTTTGGCAGAAATTTTCTTAAAGGAGATTGTGAGATTGCATGGCGTTCCTGTCAGCATTGTAAGTGATCGAGATTCGATTTTCACCAGCAAATTTTGGGAGGCATTGCAATCAGCTTTGGGAACTAATTTGAGATTGAGTACAGCATATCGTCCACAAACGGATGGACAAACAGAAAGGCTTAATCGAATTCTAGAAGATATGCTGAGAGCCTGTTTATTAGATTTTGGAGGATCATGGGAGGATCATCTACATCTAGTGGAGTTCTCTTATAATAACAGTTACCAAGCAAGTATCAAGATGGCTCCTTATGAAGCATTGTATGGAAGACCGTGTAGATCTCCAGCTTGTTGGATAGAGTCGAAGGACCGTATTGTGCTTGGACCAGATCTGATCCGTGAAGCATCTGCTAAAGTCGAGCTTATCAACAAAAGGATGAGAGCTGCGTAGGATAGGCAAAAGAAATATGTTGATAAAAGACGAAGACAATTGGAGTTCGAGATTGGTGATTTAGTCTTTGTCAAAGTTTCCCCTATTAAAGGAGCTGTAAGATTCGGGAAGACAGGGAAACTCGCTACGAGATACATTGGTCCGTTCCGAGTTCTCGAGAGGATTGGTGGTGTAGCATACAGGATTGAATTGCCAGTCCGGATGGCTGGAATTCACAATGTTTTCCACGTATCTCATCTACGGAAATATTTGCATGATCCATCTCTTATTGTGGAGCCAGCTGTGCAGGAAGACTTAGAGGTTGAGCCGGACTTATCGATTGTCAGACATCCTGTTCAGATTGTTGATCAAGATGAGAGGCAACTCAGAAACAGGATAGTGAAGCTCGCTAAAGTCCAGTGGAGTGAGGATCCCAGAGATTGTACCTGAGAGACTCTGTATAGCTTTAGGAAGGCTTATCTGGATATGTGTCCGGATAGCTAGTGGTTGTATTGGATGTATGTTTGTTTGGATGTTTTGTTTGATGGTAGCTTATGTATGGATGTTATGTATGTTTGAAGTGTTGAATAAATGAAATTTTGGATTATCTTTTGTTTAAATTTCGGGGACGAAATTCTTTTAAGGGGGAATAATTTTGATATCCCGGAATTTCACACCCAATTTAAATATGATAATCTATATAATAAACTAATTTTAATTGATAAATTTGTTATTTTATTCAACAGTAAATAAATGAATTGTAAATATACATTTATTCTAATTAAAAACTAATACATATATAAGGGTAATGAATGTGTTAAAATTCTATTCATATCAAATTTGATTTTTGAGTTGGATTTTAAAATTTAATTTGTGTTTGAATTGATAAATTAAAAGATTTAAAATATGTCAATTTTTATTCTAAATTTTACTTTGAATATTAAGTAATATGCTCATGATTTTATTTAAGTTCTAACATTTGTTTTATATTCATTCTTTAAGGAAATTGAAATTTTGTAGGAATTTAAAATATAAACTTATATAAGAAAAATCAATTTAAGAAAACATTTTAATTTCTTTTTGCATGAATAAACACATGTTAACATTTAAACCATATTATTAAACATGTGTTAGAAAACTAAACATTTTTGTGACAAGTTTAATAGTTTAGGTTTTTTTTTCTTTAAATTTTATAAAACAAATTTTGAAAAGACATTCTTACATATTTTCTCATTTTATTAAAAGAAATTTTACATTCTTCATTTACAAAAATCTAAACTTCATCAATCTTTACATCTTCAACCAAATTCTCAAACAAACTCAGTTTTATCACCTGTTAATTCAAGATCTGAAGCATATCAAAGATAAGCAACAAATTTAAAGAAGTGGAAAAAGGAACCCTGCAGTTCATTCATATCTTTTTTCTAGCAGTTTGAGTCTTCACAACAAAAACAGGTGAGTAAATTCTTAAATCAAACTTTAAGTATAAAATGTTGCATGTTAAATGATAGCTCTCAAATGTTTTCAAGTTAGTTGTTTTGTGGAAGGTTTGTTTACAGTTTTAATATTTGACTGTGCATGTTAAAGAAACTGTAACCCCTCTGTTGTTTCAAGTTCAAGCAAAAAAAAAAAATTCTGAGCAAAACTTCAAATTTAAATATAGTATGGTGATGTTGAGTTTATATCTTCAAATATAGAAGTTAGATTCAATATGATTTAAGTGTTAAAATATATATGCAGATGATACTGTTAAAAACTGCAGAAAGAAAGTGGATATGTAGTAAAACAAATAATTATAGCAAGTAAATTTTGTTAAAATTTTAATGAATCAAATGTGTATCCTGAATCTATAATGCATGACATGAATTTTAAAGCAGAAATCGGAATTTTTAATTTACAATTGAATTTGAATTTTGAAATTAACTGAATTTGGGGCTTTCTTCAAATTCTCGTGACATGATTGATTTTAGGTTTTGAAATTTGAATTGAAACTTTGTTTAATGTTGCATAACACTAGAAAAATACTGTTTGAATTTATTATGCAACGTAGAATGGGAATTTGAATTTGTAGGGTTTGGGGTTCTGTTTTTTTTCTTTGAGTTTGTGATATTCGATCACGTGAAGTATAGGGGTGATCGAGTTGGGGTTGGTTTAAGGTGGAGTTGTGTTTGGGTGTTGCGCACGCTTGGCCGGAGTTTGGCGTCGAAAGGTGGTAGGATGGTCGTGGATGATGGGTTCTTCCAGGCATCTGCAGTATTGTTTTGGGATTCGAACTCCCAAATTTCGCTTGAGCTCGTGTTGATGGGTTCTGGAGTTAGATTTTGGGTCGAGGATCGTAGTGGGGTTTGCGCGTGAGGTCGGCGGTGGCGATGGAGGCGCCGAGGTCTCGTACATGTGCACGAGACAGTGTGTGTGTCAGTGAGTTTTCGTGTGCGATGGGTTTCAGCTCGAAGCGCCACTCGTGTTAGGGTCGGGTTGATCGCGTGTTGTGCTCGGGTGTGTGTGTGTGTTGTGCTCGTGAGTGAGTGTTGGGTTCAGGTTGATGGAAGGTAAGGGAGAGATGGAGGTTAGGGTCGGTGTAGTTTGGGTTTTGGGCCGGGCTTTAAGAAAATTAATGAAGTTAAGTTTAATCTTGTTTTAAATTTCAGTTTTTGGTTTAAGTATAAAAACTTAACACTTTATATTTTCTCTATTTTATTAAGCATCAAATATTTTATTTCAAAAGTAATTCACATCTTATTATTTGAAGTTTGAAATGATTTTATATCTTTTAAATCCAACTTTTTCAAAGGTAATTATTTTAATAAATTGAAATATTTAAATATGTAAGAGTTTTAAAGATGAATGAAAATTGTTTTGTTTTGAAAGTTAATTAGATTTGAAATTTAAGTTTACTTTAATTAATTAAGAATTAGAGTTGGAATTAGTTAATTAATTGTTAAAATTTATTTAATTAATTATGAATTATTTAATGTATAATTAAGGATTAAATTAAATAACGATTAATAGGTTATTAATTAATTAATTAATTAATTTAAGGTTTAAACATAAGTGATTAATAATTGATTAATTAATTGATTAACGATTAATAAATTAGTGATTAAGAAGTTAATTAATTAATTGATTAGGAGTTAATTAATTAAGTAATTAAACATTAATTAATTTATAATTAATAGTAAATTAATTAATGGCTAAGATTTAATTAATTAAATAATTAAGGTTAATTAATGAATAATTAATTAAGTAGTTAAGATAAATTAATTTGTGATTTATTAAGAATTAATTAAGGTAATTAAGAATTTATTAAGGTAATTAAGAATTAATTAAGGTTAAGTAATTATAAATTAAGGGTTAATCAATAATAAGTTAAGGAATGATTAATCTTTAATTAAATTTTAATATAGTACTTAATTGGTAATTAAATAAAGATTATTAATTAACTAAGTATTAATTAATTATTAATGAGATAATTAAGAGGTGATTAATTAATTAAATGGATGTGATTAATTAATTAATGTTTGGTTAAGCAAGATTAAGTGACAAATTCTTAAGTAATTAATTAAACTAATTATAATATGAATTTAAGTAGTGCTTGCTTGTAAATGATTGTTGGAATTGATATTCGAATATGGTTGATATCTGTTGAATGATAGTTGAGTTATATTCTCTGTTGAGATGTTGTATATATGTGATAGATATTAGTTATTATCTATTGATAATGTTGTGTGATGCTATGTTTAAATCTTAATTGAATTGTTTAAATCTTTAAATAACTTGACCTTTAAGACACGTTTGGATTTCGATGAGACCGGGATCGGGAATCGAATTGATTTTCGAAAACCGCATCGATCCAAGTTAAACGTTAGGTCGTGACATCTCAAGAGAGGATCGAGATGGAGTTTTAGAGTGCAAGGTTATTGTCGGTAACTCTGAGGGTGATTCCAAAATGAGTGTAACAAAATAATGCCTTCGGTTTCGTTCGAACCTGGAACGAACTTGTATGGATTGATTGCTTTTAGAACATCGTCAGGTGGACGATGAGCATTCTAAGAGATGTGTTCTTTATAACGGTAATCGTAGCCTCAAGCCTCATCAACCGGGAATGGCTAAAACAGGGGAGGTGCAACAAGGTTTCGTGGGTAGCCCCCACTTGAGAGTGAGATTTACCCCTGTCTAGAAGTCCCTTATATATTCCGCTGTGTGGGCAGTTGTTGGCCACAGCTGCGGGGTTGTCTTGTTCGGAACTATCCAGTAAGGGATGGGTCCGACCTTGTGTTGCAGGGCATCCGGAGTGGTCCTCGGTACGGTGATCTAGGCCCCGTACTGTGATGGGCGGTACCCCAGTAGCCCTGCCATTGATGGAAACACATTTTCCCTACAAGACCCTACGGTTTTGATTGTACTACCCACTTTTGTGGCAAGTAGCTGGAATTTAATGAATGTAACAATTTCGGCTATTTTCTATTTATTTGAAAACCCTAGACCCTATTATAATATCACTGAATTTCCTATCAAATGTTTTGGTTAGCGTAAGGTAAAAACTTACCCATGTTTATTTGTGGGAAGTCTTACGTGATACCTTTTGTTTCAAATGATTTTTAAAGTTAAACAACTTTAACTGATTTACTCACACCAGTCCCATGTCTGACCTGGAGTTTATTTTGTTTTTCATGAACTCTTGGGTACTCAAATTTTTATGAGTAGCCAAGTGATTAGGTTTGGATTAGCATATGTTTTGGAAGCTGGAGCTGGAGTCCAGACGTACTATATATCTATATTCGCTGTAGTAGCATTTTGGTGTTATGTTTTGAGTTGTATGGGTTAGGAAAACTCTTATGAATGTCAAATGTAATGAAGTCGTATTATTTTGTGTACATTGATATGTAAACTTATGTAATGGATATATGTAATATTATATTTTGTTCGTTTCCGCTGTGAGATTCTGATTAGTGTTGTTTCTTTTCTTTCTATCTTTCTATTTCTATCTCTTTCTTTTCTTATAGATGATACGTCTTTCTGGGTATTGAAAGATGGGCCGTCACATGGTAAGATACCATCAAAATCTAACGCTCCTACAGAGAAGTTAAGGAAGCTTCCGATGTTGCTAAAAGAGCCAAAGATAAAGTCGTGCGCGTTAGGAGAAGTCAGTTCTATTGTTGAGTCATGGCGAGGTTTGGGTGCATGTTGTAAAGTTTTGATAATTAATCACTTTATCTTTAGGGGTCAAGTGGCTTAGGTTCCTTCAAGAGATGTCCCCTAGGATGGTTCATTTTTGCTAGCACCCTCATCTTCTCCTTCCTCCTCTGTACCTTCTTCTTCTTCGGCTCTTTCATGCCATGTATGCTTTCCTTCTCCTTAGTCTCCCTTTTTTATATTCTCTTCCCATTTGTCTCCCATGTCTTTAATAAAGTCTTTATCAATGTGTTCACTAATCAGATTCTATATATTAGGCTAGAGAAGTGCAATCTATCAATCTATGAAATGTGTGTCATGTGTTTATGGTATGGTAAACGCGAACGCTATATGTGGATAGACCGCTCATGTTGGAAAATGTACTATGTAATGTCATGGAACTATGTGTCGGATTTTGTGCATCATCATTGAGTGCATGATGATGGAACCATAGTCCACAGCAACATAAAGCTTTTCCTTATAGAATCATAGGGTAGTGTTGCTTGACTCGACTTTTCGACACTTAAATCCATTAAACAATGAGTGTGTTTAATGTGACAATTCTTAGAAACCACCTCGTTGAAATTTAAACTATATGTTCATATCATATAGTGGCCAAGACATTGTGATCTCTTATGCTCCTTCCACTTCCCCATTCTTTAATGTGATTGAAAAGCATTTAGTCTCAACAAACCTTAAGCACATGCTTTTTGGGCTCTAAGTGGTAGTTATTTTTCGAAAGGAAATGGTGGCGGCGAAGGTAAGAGAGTGATTGCAGGTTTGGTAATGGATCGACATGATGATAAGACATCGATGAAGCAAACGCTGGTGCTGGTCAAACTATGGTGGTGGCACTAAGATTGGTTTTGAAACTCAATTAGGATAAAAATCTAAAGTAGTAAGGTTTATCGATAGGTGAAGCTTTGGGTAAAATTATAGGTGATGAATGGTCATAGCAATTCTAATGATGGCAGCAGTGGTTGAGGATGGGCGGCGTCATCAAAATGGTCGAGTCAATTACAACTTGGAATTTGCATTGGCAATGAACAAGAACGTTGCCATGAAAGTGGAAACATAAAATTTTTCTAAGTTTTTCATTTATAGTCAACAAGAAAATCATGTCAGTACCAACTTGATCATGTCGGCACCGAGAGATTTTGAACCATATGTAAAGAAAGAAGAGAGAAGAAAGAAAAAAAGAGATCTACCTGAATGAAAGATGGCGTAAATTCCCAAAAATTGAAGACTCCAACTTCAAAATAAAAAGAAGTAATTCAACAACTACGTAAAGTAATTATTCATGTTCTTGAAATAGACAGAATGCTTCAGCACAACAGTTGGCAGATTGGGGACTTTCGTGCAGATATCATCCAATCACTTTTTTCGATCCGAAACATGAATTATTGTCATAAAAGAATACTTTGAGGGAAAGCGTTATCCATCGTTTGAGCCAGGGGCCTTTTCGTTGGACTTCAAGTTGAACAAGAAATGGTTCATAAAATTCGAAGGTATCGGGTATAATGGATAAATGTAACATAAGAAGTTTGAATAAGATTTGCATAAGGCAAATCATATCTATACTGACATGATTAATCATGTTAGAGACAGGGTACCTACTTTGAATTATAGAAGATGTTGATTTGAACTTTAAAGAAAAATACGAAGAACTAGATAGGACAAATCATATCGGCACCGAATGAGGTCCAACGCTTGAACACTTAAGTAAATATGTAGAAGAATTAAAGAGACATGGTGTAACAACCCAAAATTTCGGACTTCGTATTTAAATATCTGGATTATTTAAATATTTAAATCTTGGATTAAATATTATTAAGTTCATGCAATAACCTTTTTAACCCCATTTTTAATCATAACTAATGAAGGTAAGCATGTTTTTGAAAAATGTTTACAAAAATAAATATTTTGAAGAAATATCGATAACGTGACTGAAAACCGTTTTAGTGATAAACAGCTTTTTACTCGTTGGAAGTTGTTCAAACTTTCTTGCATACACTCATTTACATAGGAAGTCAATAATATAAAATAAAAATATTTTACCCTTCATGAAAGTAAAATATTTGATGTTGTCACGGGTGATGTCATAGGAAATTATTTTGAAAATGAGCTTTTAAGGAAAGCCTTAAGCATTAAGCAAAAAGATTGTAACATCCCTAATTTTTAAATACCATTTCAAGATATTTAATTAGATAAATTAAATAGAATAATGTAAGTATTAAGTGATAAGGGGATTGTTATTTAAATAAATTTAGGTGGCAGTGCTTATTAAAAAGAATAGGCTTAAAGAATGGTTTATAGACTAAATAAATTATATAAGGGCATAATAGTTATTGGCCTCCAATGACTCTCACCCTTATATATACATGTGTCCCTTAAGTCATTCACATTCATTATCACTTTCGCAAATATTAAACATATGCAAAAGAAAGAAGGCGGGCCATTAATGGGAAGAAAAGAAGAAGATATTCAAGGAAAAAGTTAAAGAATTAAAGAGGGGAATAAAACTTATCACAATCCACTTTCCTTATCAAAGATTAAGGTGAATAATAATTCCCATCTCCATTTGACTAATATATGATGTTTGATGATGATATGCTTGAGTTATGGTTTATTTAAATTTAAAAAGATGTTTAAATGATGGTTCATACGGTTTTAGACTAAAAACCATGTGATATTAATGTTTAAATATCATTGAAAATTTATATGTCATGCAAAACATAATTGTAGAGTTGGGTTTTAGGTTTGATAATTTTCCAAGCTTTGGAAAGATCATTATGAATTTTTGAATGAAAATATAGCATGTTGGGTTTATAAATTTATTTCAGAAAATATATTGATAATTTGGGCTAGAAATTTTGATACGTTATGTAACATAAGCAAAGTAAATTTTTGTGATTTTTTTGGGATTTTTCGTAAATGATTTGATGTACAAATTAAATTATTTTGAAAATAGGATCTAAATGGTTTAATTGTATTTGTAATGGAAGGTTTTATCTGTAAAATTCTAGGCTTGATACTTATCCAAAATAATAAGGCGGTTACTCTTGAAAAGCATTGGGAAAGTTAAGGCAACCAATAAGAAGTTTACATTTTCGCAAGATAGTTGATATAAGTTGCTTAATTTTACATTTAACTCAAAAAATAGGTTTCGCCTTTGTTAGAGATACCTTTCAACTCATAGCTTTCACCTTCGACTAAATCGAAACCCCATTACATCAAAACCAATACGCAGACTATCAGTTAGGTGGTATATAGTGGATTGGAAAAAGGCGGAAGGCATGGTTAAAAGCTTTGCTTCCAACTAAGTCGGTACCTATGTTTTTTTTAAAATATTAGCACTTGGATTAGTTTTGCTAAAGCTTTCAACATAGTCGAAACATATGATTTTTAAAGGAGTTTTATAATATCTTTCGAAGGGGTTTCCATATTTTGTCTTAAAAGAAAAAGGGCTTTCGAAGGAGTTTCTTTAATTATAAATCAATGCTTTCGAAAGAAGGGGTTCCGACATTGTCGAAGCCATGCTGCCGATTCTTTTGCCTTTCAAGTGTATTGAATTCATCAATGCTATCGAAAGGCAGTGTTGTTTTAAAGATGTATTAAGCCGCTTCCTAAATGCTTTTTAAGGGTTACATATTTCAAGGGAAATGGCTTAAGAAGGGGTTTCGAAGTTATCCTTTAGTATTTAGTATATGCTTTCGACTCTATCGAAAGGGATGGTTCCGACACCATCATAAATTCCCTAATATTTTTATTTGGTAATGAATGTTTCAAAAGAGATACTTTTGTTTATATTTACTTTGACCTAAATGATATTTTTAAAGGCAATTCCAATGGTGTCGAAAGGGGAACTTTCAATACTTTAGGAAGGGATACTTCAAATGGTTTCAAAGCTATGATTCTAATAATAACTAAATAAAACTTTATTATATTAGAAAGGTTTTGAAAGAAGGATTTTAAAGTATTTTAAAAGGAAAGAGTCTAACGTTTTGAAAGGAGACATATGCTTTCGAAGGAGTCTATCAATTGATGTCGAAAGCAAAGTTTCGAAGATTTAAAAAGTATAGTTTTCGAAACAAATTACCCAATCTCATTTAAATTAAATTCCATGGCATATTAACAAAAAAGTATTTTGAAATGAATCTTTTGAAGACGTATTAATGGGTTAACTGAATTAACCAAGTTATATTGTTTGCTTCTCCATATATGTATATATTCATTTTTCAATGAACCCAAAACAGTACTTTAGGAAAAGGAAGAATAGCCAGTTAGATTGACCCTGTAGTGAATATAAATTAAAGAATTGGAAAGGGCCAATAGTTTCACAATAATCCCATGAAAACTATTAAGGGAAAGGGTATTGGCAAGGGCCAAAAGGTGTTAACATAAAAATCAGACGCTAACACCCCGGTGTAGATTGAAGTTGAGCGAAAGCACCACCCGTGAACACAGGAACTAAAAACAAGTAGAAAAATCACAGAGAAAGCAGAAAAGACAACATTTTTTATAGTGGTTTGGCTTAAGGTAAGCCTACATCCACTTTAATTCTCTTTATTGCTGAATCAATTACAACTTTACAACAATCTTCAATTACAATTCTGATGAGACAAACAACTAGAACTTTGATGGAGAAGAATTCTCCAAATCCATGTAGACTGCGTTAGATTTTCCCTCGAAGTTAGTTGAGATGCCTTTCGAACTTGAAGTGTCGAGTGAGTCGAGAATTCAGCAGAGTATTGGCGCTTAAAGAGGTCGGCCAAAAGTCCCCTTCATGCTTGAGGTGGGTTGGTATTTATAGGGAAATCCCCCCTTTAGGTCGTAAGTCGTGACCGGTCTAAGGTAAGTCGTGGCCGACTTATCTGGCCTAGCCCCATGGTCTCACAAAAGCTCATTTGTACAAGTCCTAAGTCGCCCACGAGTCAACATCTAAGTCGCAAATGAGTTAGCTGGTCCTTTTGATGCGGCATTGTACCTTCACCCAGTAGCTTTAGGTCGTGGACGACTCAGACTAGACCGTGAGTCGTATACGAGTTAAGCTTGTTCCCTTCAGATAATAACCCAAGTCCTGAATTGCGTACGAGTTAAGAGGTCACTGTGTTAAGTAAGGAGCAACACCTCATTTGCTTAAGTCGCTCACGACATATGCTAGGTCGTAAGTCGCTGATAGCTCTAAGTCGTTAGCTCGTTTCCTTCTTAAGTCGTGCTCTCTCTTGAACCGTTGAGTCATCTTGTCCTTGAGTCGTGGGCTTCCTTAAGTCGTAAACTGTATACCCTCTTAAGTCGTAGGAACCTTAAGCCATGGATGCCTTAGGTCGTGAAGCATCCCTTCTCTTCTAAACCGTTGAGTCGTAGACTTCTCTATGTCGTAAGTCTCCAAGTCCTTCAACTCTTTGAACTGTTAGGTCGTCCATTCCTTGAGTCATAGGTCATGCCACCAGCTAAGTCGCTATGCCGTTATACTTTTTAGGTTGTTAAGCCCTTAAACCGTTAAGTCGTTTTACCCCTTAAGTCGTCCAACCTCTTGACTCATTGAGTCGTGCATCTTTTAACTCGTTAGGTTGATAACTCACTGAGTTGCTTGTCCATTGAATCGCCACCCAACTTGAGTCGTTTGCTTATTGAGTCGTTGACCATAGGAGTTAACATTTGCCCCTCGAAGTACACGCCTAAGTCGTAGGTCGTGTGCTTCGACTTATCTTAACTCGTGTGCCGGTTCAAATTTCATTGCCTCGAAATATAAAAGGCGTAGGTCGCCTCTTCTTCACCTACTTGCATCTGTGTTTACTTCCGCCATTAACGACCTTCGAAGCTTTTCAGAGACGAATTCGATCAGTTCACCTCATCACCAATCAAGTTCCTGCCACCTTCATCATCACACTACGTAAGTAAACTCATCGCTCGCTCAATTTCACAATTACCGTTACCTTTCGAACATGGACTTCCCACTTTCCAACCCCAATTCAAATCCTCACATCAGGCTTCATCTTGAATCACGTTATGATTGATTACTGACAAGCTTGGAGCGGTTTGATTGAGTTTTTAGATGACTTGCAAGGAGAAGACGATGGGTTACCATATTTCGATTCAGTTGATCCACGAATTTAGAGGAGACGATATTCTCCTTCATGGGCTAACGGGTTAGGAGTTAGGAAGATATCGGGTTATTGATTAGATGGGAGGTTTGTTGATGAAGCGAAGTGCTGACTTGGACATGACTCAATAATTTTGGGCGATCTTTGATCCCTCTCGACTTAACTAGATATGACATAAGCTTTGAGTCATGGCCAAGCTAAGGCTTAAAGAAATTCTCGTTACTTTGAACTATAACCTTCTCTCCTTAACACGCTTTGCGGCTTATAGGACCAACAATTTAAGGAGCCAACGACTTAACTTGCAGGAAACCTTTTAAGTCGTGGACGATTTATCTTTTAGGTCGTGGACGACTCAACCTTTAGGCCGTGGACGACTCATCACTTGAACGATCTTATACTTGCCAAATTGTTTCCTTTAGCCTAAGCCAATTGCATCCCACCCTGTTAGGTTGTGAACGACTCGTGACTTTGAGAACTTTATACTGTGACTCAATGTCCTGAACAAAAATTTGAAAACTTAGAGATGTTGATAGAACTTGATCGTATTTCCAATTTGAATTGCCAGGATAAACTGCTTGAACTTTGAACTGTTTAGTCTTTAAATTATTAAACTTTGTTGCATTCTCTCACAGATCACTTTTGACCTGCAAGCTAACAATCTGTTCAGCACATCATTTACAGAAAATTGGGACGAATATACTACCACTGATTGCCCGCATCAAATGATAAATCAGTGAACAACAAATAATCAACTTAAATAGATTGTGTGAACGAAGTGCTTTTAAATCATCAAATCCAAGTAAAGTATTAAAGCAACATTGAAATAGTCAACTGAAACTGCTCAGTTTGCCCTAATACTATACCTGAACTTTGAATTAACAAGTCCTGAAATTTGGTAATCGATCAATTGTCGACTAGTTTAATTCCAGTTATATTTACTTGTTATTATTATTAATTCTGCACAACACTTCACACTTTTAGGAAACGTGCACCTTCACATTTGAATATCCAGTTGCTTGTGTATAATGACTTCTCAGCAAGAAGATATAACAGCCCAGGCTGGAGAGGCCATTCTTATTCCAGCTCCATTAGTCAATCCTCCAGAAAGCGCCCCTACCACTTTGTCGTACAAAGCTTTTCGTCAGTTGTGTGGTCAGTTTGGCATTGCTGAAGCAGATGCCATTCTTCCTGAGAAAAGTGACACTGCTGATGTGGCGCCTACTGGCTTCGTAGCAGTTAACCGGCAAATGTGCCTAAGCGTAGCCATTCCCCCTTTCAACAACTTTCTCCAGAATCTTCTTCGTCGACTAGCTATCTCCCCATTCTAGCTACACCCCAATGGCTATGCCATTCTGATGGGGTTGTGCGTGCTATTTAGGAGAACATTTGACCGAATTCCAAGCTTTGATGGGATTTGCTTCCTATGCTCCTTTACTAGGACTAAGGATCATCCTTCTATCACCGTCGTGAGAAGCGCCCGAAATCGTAAATTGATCGTTGTCCTCCCTGACACTGCCCATGGGTTCTTAACTCAATTCTTCTATGTCCGCTGCCCCCCAAGGTTTTATGCTGTGTGGAGGGAAGGAAGTAAGATCATTTACCTCTACCCCTTCTATACTTTGAGTTTTGTGAAGTCCGAATTGCCAAGTGTTAACTTCAATTTTTCATTTCAGCGCTCCCCCCTCCTTCTAGAGATCCCAGCCATAAGCCAACTCTCGAGAGGCTCGTAGTTGTACCGGTTGAAGAACGAGATATGAAATTTTTGTTGAACGACGAATTCCATCACCAGTTCGGACTTCTTCACCCTTCTCGCTCCACACACCCCCATGAGGTTCCAAACTCCCCACCTAAAGCATTAGATGCCCCAGTTTCTTCTGACGAACCCATACCAAAAGAACCTGCCTCCGAGGCTTCTCTGGTGAAGTGCTCTACTACTGTTGATGTTGCGGGGTCGTCTGGCAAATCCGCACTTGCCCTAGTCATTGAGGAAGAAGAGACTCAGGGATCTCCCCAACGTTCACAGAAGTCTGGCAAAGAAGCCAGGAAAACAAGCCCTGTCAGGTAGAGCGGGGACGACACTTTCGAAGGGTTGAGCGATCTCTTGGGCACCTCACAAGAGCTTTTTAAAGACGACCCTGCGACTACTAGGGTTTCTTCTTTAGTAGTGGATGCAACTTCTTCTTTGCAACAAGCTCCGTCGACCCAAGAGTTGACGTTGATTACTACCATTACGATTACTCCGCAATTGAAGAGTGGTTCGTAGTTTGATGTGCGTAGTTTGCACATCACACACACTTAGAATTTTCCGGCATTTTCATACACCCATTTCTTTGTACTTTGAAGATTCTAAAGTTGCACTTCTTTTTTCTGAAGACTTTTAAGACTTGTCTTTTTTATGTCAGATTCTCTGATGGGATGCAGCTGCTCTTACTATGACGACTTTCAGCGCTACGGGAGGCGTATCAATATGATTATAGGCCCAACCTTTCCGTTTACAGGGAAACCGATGAAGAGAGAGCCGCCCGAAAGGCTCAGGAGAGAAGGGCTCAAGAAGAGCGTTATGAGAGAAAAGAAAGGGAGGAACACCATGATTCATCCCACAGAGGTGACGACTCTCATAAGAGAAAGTCGCATGATGATCAGGGAAAAAGCCATATGGTTGAGGACCCAAGCAAGCGTGCCCGTCACGGTGAGAAGCATGCAACTAATACTCCTGAAAAGGTCACTGCCCCTATCTCACTTGACATTCCTTCTGGCTCTCCTACTCTCGGGAAGACAGACATTCAGACAATAATCAGCAGGCCTAAATTCCAACTTGGACCAGGCCCGGCTACTCTGCAAAGCCGGTTCCCGCACTGGTGCCAAAAGGGAGTGCGGTTCGATCTTGACTTGGTCCCTATTGATAAACAAGCAATGCTGTAAAATCTTGATGTTGTTAAGCTTGATATTGAGCGGATGTCATGGTGGAAAAAGCTTGTTGATGAGCTTCAAAGGGCCAACCGTGGGAACATAGAGTCCATGCTGACCATGGAGTATGACAAGGCCGAATGGCAGAAGGTTCTTGAGCAGCATGATACCGAAATGAGGAGCATCACTACTTACAATGAAGAACTTGAATCGAAAGTTGAGGAACTTAAACAAGAGCTTGCTACTTATTCTACCTCATATACTCAAAAAGAAGAAGTACTTCAAAAGCAAGTTCGCGATGCTCACGCCGCTCAGCGACATGCCGAGGCACAACTTGAAGCTGAGCAGAAAACAGCGGGAAGGTATCGCGCTGAGGTTACAAAGTTAAGGGAGAAAGTTACCTCTCAGGAGGCGGAAATTCAAATGCTAAAGCTTCAACTCTCCAAGGCTGAAAGAGAGCGTGATGAGGCCGTTGCCGGTAAAATTGCAGCTGAAGAATCTCTTGAGGCAACGAAGACCAGCATCAGCTCAACATTATTTGACTTCTACCTGCACAGCGTCTTGGGGCGCAGTAGCCTAGCCTTTCTAGGCCCCAAATATGAAGTTACACTGGCTGAAGTGTGGGAGGCTGCACTTGACATGCTTGGCGGTAAAGGCGCTGGTTATGCCGAATCAGCTCTTGAGGAGCATTACTTGGACGAAGATGCTCGCACTGCTCTCGCCAAGGGAAAAGAACAACTTGCAAAGTTAAGAGCTAAAATGGAGGAAGGGGAACGGTTAGGAAAAACTACTACAACTATTCTAGTCCAGCCTTCTCCTTTGGCCGAAATCGACATAATTGGCTCCAGTTCTCATTCTCCATCCCTGGTCAAAGTTACAACTTAGATTACAAGTACACAGGGTGGAGATAAAGGTGAAGAGAGCGCCGAAGCACAGGCTTATGAGGTTGATATCAGGAAGCCGACTTCTTCAGGTAACTCTACTGTTAATCTTGCCCAAGTAGACTGCTCATTTGCTTCTTATGAGTTCGATGAGCTTCTCGACTATTTCCCGAACCTCAATGAGCTTTTATCTCCTCTCTTTACTGACTTTAACTTCTTTTCTTCTGTAGAGAAAGCATCGAGCATTGTTCAAACTTCTCCTCCTCCAATTATTCCTCCTTCGGTTCTCCAGGTCACTCCTCCGTCCGCCTCTCAACCCGGGTCGCAAGAGGAGCAAATAGAAGCTTTTCATGGCCTAGATGATCCTATTGCTTCTCAAGAACATGGGGGAGAAGGGCTTGGAGAAGGCAATGAGTCTCCGGAGCGAACCACTTCTGATAACATGAAATTATCTGCTCTTGTTACTCCGGGAAGTGAGTCTTCTTCAAGGAGAAGGAGGAAGCGTGCCACTTCCAAGAAAAGAAGGAAAGACATTCTTGTTTCTGAAGAGGAAACGAAAGTTGATCCGGCAGTAACCCAGTCTCCTTCATCCCCGACTCTCCCAAGCCGTCCTGAAAAGCTGCCTATTAGGTCAGGTGAGGGCTCTTAGGGTGGTGGCATGAAGAAGTAAGGGGTCCTGCTTCGATTTATTTTTACTTTTTGCTTTTTGCATGTATTGGCCGGAGATTGTGCGGGTACCGGCCTCCGCTTTTCTTTTTCTTTTTATTTTGAAACCTGTACCTGTACAAAATTTTGACAGTATTGAATAAAATGATTCTTTTTTTTTTACAAACTTCTGTCTGTATTTGAGAATGCATTTACTATTCATTTTTGTACAAGTTTCTTTATATGATATTGCAGTGAGCTTGTGGTATGTTGTTCGAGCGTAATTTTTACCAATGTAGCTATACCATGTTGCCCCTATACCATAAGCTTGTTGCAATATTTTATACTCTGAGGGGATTTGTACTCTTATTTTCTGGAGAATAACTATTCCATACTTGGATGAATACTATTCTGCTCGAAATAGAGTACAACTCACTCCATATGAGTTTCTATGCTTCATCCTTCGATGATATCACTTTTTCTCTTGTGCTTTCACACATTTTTACCGAGTGAATTCTTCTACTTGGTAAAGCGGGCCTCTGAAGGGCACTTTAACTTCTTTTTGAGGAAGAGTATTTTCGAGAATAGAAGAACCAGTCTTCCTTTGAAAGTTAAAGTGTGCCTTTGAAGAGGGCTTCTTCTTTTTTCTTTTATTGCGCCTCGGTGGAGGGCTTTCTGATCTTTGCTTTGCGTTTCTGACGAAATGCTTCTTTGAAAAGTTGTAACTCCGAGGAGGGCTTTTTCACGTTTCAACACTTGGAAGTTTTATTTCAATCTCGGTGAAAAGTGTGCCTCCGAAGAGTTGTGCCTCCGAGGAGGGCTTCCCACGTTTCAACACCTGGAAGTTTTATTTCAATCTCGGTGAAACGTGTGCCTCCGAAGAGGTCTTTCTGTTCAATTGTGCCTCTGGGAAGAGGTCTTTTTGTTTCTGCCTCTGGGAAGAGTTCTTTTGGTTCGGTTGTGCCTCTAGGAAGAGGTCTTTTTTGTTTCTGCCCCTTGGGAGAGGCTTTTATTTTTCCCTGTTCGCTGGGAAGCTTGCCGCCGAAGAGGGCTTTTCACATTTCATCTCACGGGAGTGTATCGACCGATCACGGTGAAATGTGTGCCTCTGAGTAGGGTTTTTGCCTGGAAGTTTGGAGTTTCTTTCTCTCGGTAGGACGGATTCACGGGAGTGTATCGACCGATCAGTCCGCAACTTTGTATCGAGAAAGATCTCTCTTTTTCTGGTTTAGCCCGCTCGAGGTCTTTTAGCATTTCAACTGTGGTGAAATGGGCCTCCGAAGAGGGCTTTTCACGTTTCAACACTTGGAATTTTTATTTCAATCTCGGTGAAACGTGTGGCTCTGAGTAGGGCTTTTGCCTGGAAGTTTGGAGTTTCTTCCTCTCGGTTGGACGGATTCACGGGAGTGTATCGACCGATAATTCCGCAACTTTGTATCGAGAAAGATCTCTCTTTTTCTGGATAGGCCCGCTCGAGGTCTTTATCCTCCGAAGAGTTGTGCCTCTGAAGAGGGCTTGTGCCTCCGAAGAGGTCTTTTGCTGATTGATGCTTGCTCGCCCATGTCTCTTTGCCATCTATTCATGTCGGCGATCCCTGTTATCTTTTGCAGGTGTCATCCTTTTTTAGTTGCCAATAATTTCCCTTATCCAAAGAAATATACTTCATAGTTAACCAAGTTGGTGGTGGTAGACATAGGCTATTTAACTGGTTGTTTGTTTATTCAAACATTTGCAGTTAGTTAGAAATGGTCCACTTTCATCCACATCGCTAACTTTTGTTCGAAGCACTTCTTTTGTAGGATTTGAGTATGGAAATTTTGAATGGTTTAATGTTTTCTTGCTGAGTGATGTCGGAGATCGCTTGGTCTCGCGATGGGTAAGCTTTGTTTTTATGGCTTGCATTATTAAATCAACATTTTAGTAACAAAGTTAACGTATTTTATATGTCGAAATAAAACAAAGCAGTTTATAATAGTAGAGAACACAAGATTCATAGTGGTTCGGACAAAAACTGGGCCTACATCCACTTTATAGCTTTTCATTATTCACTTGCTTTACAATTGCTTTCAATACAAGAATCATATATTCATAATTCTTTTACAACATTTCAGCAAAGCTTTCAAGTAAAATAGGGACGCAAATGATTCCTGTTCCAAACTCTTGGGATTGGTTCTCCTTCGACAGTTGTGAGTTTGAATGTGCCATCAAGGAGTTTCGCGCCTATAACATATGGTCCTTCCCAGTTTGGCCCAAACACACCTATGGCTGTCATAATTTTCTTCGGGACCAATTCCCAAACTTCAAAGCTGCGTTGACGAACTTTGGAATTGAAGTGCCTGGCTATTCTTTGCTGGTGAGCTGCAATTCTAAGTCTAGCCTCTTCTCTTCTTTCATCGAGGAGGTCAAGTGCTTCCAATTGCAATTTTTCATTATCATTTTGATCAAAATGGATCCTTCTGTGTGAGGGGACTTCAGTTTCCATTGGAATCACCGCTTCTGATCCGTGTGCCAATGAAAATGGAGTATGCCCAGTCGCAGTTTTGTGGGTGGTTCTGTATTCCCGTAGTGCAAGCGGTAACTTATCGACCCAACCACCTTTTGCTTTTTCCAGCTGCTTTTTGATGGTTGATTTGATGATTTTGTTTACTGCTTCCACTTGCCCGTTTGCCTGCGGATGAGCCACTGCTGAGAAGCTTTCTGGGATCTTGAATCGTTTGCAGAAATCTTGGAACTCCTCACTTTCAAACTGAGTACCATTGTCTGTGATTATCTTCTGAGGCACACCATACTTGCAAATGATATTTTTAGTCACAAAACTTATCATTTTCCTAGAGGTAATAGTAGCCAATGGTTCGGCTTCAGCCCATTCAGTGAAATAATCAACAACAACGATAGCATATTTAATTCTCGATTTGGCAGTCGGCAAAGGCCCAATGAGATCTATTCCCCAAATGGCAAACGGCTATGGACTGACCATTTGTGTTAACTCAGTGGAAGGTGTCCTAGGAATTTTAGCGAATCTCTGGCATTTATCACACTTCTGGGAATAGTCAGCAGCATCCTGATTAATTTCTAGCCAAAAGTATCCATAACGGAGGATTTTCTTTGCTAAAGTTTGACCACCTGTATGATCCCCACATTCTCCTCCGTGTACTTTAGTAAGAATTGTCTTTGCTTCTTCATTTGTCATGCATCGGAGTAATGGCATTGAAAATCCTCGTCTGTACAAACGACCATCTTGAACTATATATCTGGAGGCTTTCCTCATCAGCTTTTGTCGTTCTTTTGAACATTCTGGCAAGGAACCATTGAGTAAATATTCAAGTATCGGAGTCATCCATGATTCTTGACCTTGGGATACATTCATAATCCAATCAACATCCATTTCATCTGTGCATGGAGCTGACAAGACTTCGACGGGAACTAATCCCAATAGTTGAGCTGCACCAGTACTGGAATACTTTGCAAGAGAGTCCTCTTTCATGTTTTCTTCTCGAGGTATATGGTTTATTGAATAACGGTCAAAATCTTGAAGGAGCTCCCAGGCTTTTGATAAATAGGCAGGTAGATTCCCTCCTTTAGCTTGAAATTCCTTCTTGACTTGGCAAACAATAAGTTGAGAATCACTGAAGATCTGTAATGCCTTGATGTTTAGTTCTTTAGCGATCCTTAAACCAGCGATGAGAGCTTCATATTCTGCTTCATTGTTTGTTGAAGGGAATTCTAGTCTCAGCGCATAACATAACGATCGCCCTTCTGGGGTTTCAAGGATAATCCCTGCTCCAGAACAGTAATCATTTCTTGCGCCATCAACATACAATCTCCATTGAATCGGGACGCTATCAGTGACTTCTTCCTCACTATCACCCTTATCCGTACATTCTGCAATGAAATCTGCCAAAGCTTGTCCGTTGATTTCTTTTCGGGGATGCTAAGTGATGTCATATTGGCTGAGTTCAATATTCCATTTCAAAAGACGGCCTGAAGTCTCAGGACGGAATAGGACTTGCTTTAGAGGTTGATCAGTGAGGACTTTGATGGGATGAGCTTGAAAATACGGCCTCAATTTTCTTGATGCGATCAACAAACAATAGGCGAGCTTTTCTAATCTTGAATAGTTCATCTCTGCCCCAGTGAATCTTTTGCTGATATAATAGACTGGGCGTTGAATCCTTGCGTCTTCCCGTACCAACACTGCACTTAGAGCATGAGACCAAATTGCCAAATATACGAAGAGATCTTCACCACTGTCAGGCTTTGAAAGTATCGGAGGCACTTCCATATGACGAACCAACTCATCAAATGCTTTCTTACATTCAGGAGTCCACTCAAAGTTTTCCCTTCCTTTCTTCAGAGCATCAAAGAATGGAATGCATTTGTCAGTAGCTTTGGAAATGAACCGACTCAAAGCAGCAACCTTTCCATTGAGACTTTGCAATTCCTTTTTCGTTCTAGGAGCCTTGACCTCTCTCAGGGCAGTGATCTAAGCTGGATTGGCTTCAATGCCCCTAGCGCTCACAATGAAACCCAAAAACTTTCCGGACTCCACTCCAAATGAACATTTCATGGGATTAAGCTTCATTCTGTACTTGCGGAGTACTTCAAACATCTCTGCCAAGTGATCCATATGATCCACTGCTTTCTTAGACTTTACTAGCATATCTTCAACATAAACTTCCATTGTCTTGCCAATCTGTGGTTTAAACATGGCATTAACAAGCCTTTGGTAAGTTGCCCCTGCATTCTTGAGTCCGAAAGGCATGACCTTGTAGCAGTAGAGTCCAACATCTGTTATGAAGCTGGTATCCTCTTGATCTGGCTCATGCATCATAATCTGGTTATATCCGGAGTATGAATCCATGAAAGATAACAATTCATATCCTGCCATCCCATCCACCAACTGATCGATCCTGGGCAGCGGGAAACAGTCTTTGGGGCAGGCTTTGTTCAGGTTTGAAAAATCAATGCATACTCTCCACTTTCCGTTAGCCTTTTTCACCAGCACTGGATTCGATACCCAATTTGGATAAGTAGATTCTCTGATGAAACCGTTCTCCATGAGCCGATCCACTTCTTCTTTTAACGCTGCCTTTCTCTCAGGACCCTGAGTTCTTGTCTTCTGTTTCACAGGTGTAAACTTTGGATCAATGCTCAGAGTGTGTACTGCAATCTCTAGGGATATTCCACACATGTCAGCATGAGTCCAAGCAATACATCAAATTAGCCTTCAAAAATGAAATCAGAACATTCTGAACTATTGTGTTGAGTTGTGAACCCACATTAAGCACTTTTTTTGGGTCCTTTGGGTCAACGGGCACCGACACTGTTACCACTACCGGTACTAGCCTATTCTCCCCTGCACTGGCTTTCCTTGGATCCATCTCTCTTTGTGCACCACTACATTCGCCAGTGCAGGGCCCACCCTGTAATTGCTACAAGGTTGGTTCTTTGATGCGGACCGGAGCCGCCGCACCGTTTCCTATTTCCCTTTTCCTTGATTCTCGCAACTCTGCGAAGTAACATTCTCGCCCCGCATCTTGGTCTCCCTTAATCACACCAAATCCGTTATCCGTGGGGAATTTTAGAGTCAGACACCATGGGGCAAGAACAGCTTTGAACGCAGCAAGAGTTGGTCGGCCTAAAAAGGCATTATAGGCAGAGAATTCTTCAACAATTATAAAGGTTTGCTTTCGAGCTACCTTCCTCAGTCCCTTTTCGAGTTCTACAAACAAATCAACGGTCCCAATCGGCTGTTTGGGTTCTCCAGCAAACCCAGCAATCTTAAGTGATGAAGCTTGAACGTCAGCCATTGGAATTTTCATTTGAGCGAAGGTCTTCTTGAAGAGGATGTTGCATGAAGCTCCACAATCTACTAGAACTCTTATCACAGTTGCCGACCAATACCAGCGGATATGACCAAAGGATCTATGTTCGGAGCCTCGATACCCAAAGAATCCCTGGCACTGAAAACAATATCATTTGTGGAAGTCTTTTGTTGCTTTAAAGGCGCATCATTTTCTAACACAAAAACATTCTCTTCGGCTGGTACATGCCTCAAGGCCCGGGCATACCTTTCCATCTCGCCCCAGCTTTTTCCTGCTGGGTGAGGTCCTCCAGTTATTATATTGATAACAGGTCTTTCCGATTCATGCTCTACGGCCTTCTCACTTGAGGCAGGACGATGAGTGGGAACTTGTTGTCCTTGAGTTGACGAAGCTGGGGCATTTCTGTTCCTTTTCACATACTGCTGGAGTTTGTCTTCCTTCAAGAGTTGTTCAATTACCTCTTTCAACTGATGACATTCGTTGGTGTCACGGCCGAGCTGGTTGTGGAACCGGCAGAACCTTCCACTTTTTTCCGTTTTAATCGCAACTCTCATTTTAGGTGGTGTCGGATAATTGACATCATCTTTGGTTGCAAAGAAGATGTTTTCAGGGGTATCGGTCAAGGGTGTGAAATTGAAAGAATGGCCTTTCTTAGCATCTCCCTGTTTCTTTCCACCATCATTTCCCCATTTCTAAGTGTTAGGTTCTTTCTTATTCGAAGCAGCACAATTGTTCCCGGCTTCCGCTGATACCACCTTAGCCGGTGTTTGGAGGCTTTCCAAGCGCATGAATTCATCCGCTTTCTTGTAGAATTTGTCAAGTGAGTTTGGTTCTTTCATTTTCAACCATTTTCCAAATTCACTCGATTTGCCAATCGCCCTCATCAAGTATGTTAGGACCATACGTGGCTCAGCATTATCTACCTCAGCCAATGCTATGTTAAAGCGATTCAAAAATGATCTGATGGATTCTCCCGGATTTTGCTCTAGACTTGACAGTGACATTATATCCTTTTCTTTAGAAGCATACAATCGAAATTGCTCCTTGAATTTCCTGGTCCAATAAGAAAATTGATAAATGGACCTAACTGGCAGCTTTGTAAACCACAATAGAGCCACACCTTCGAGATATACCGGGAAATATCGACATTTAATTTCATCTAACGCCCTGGCACCAGTCATATGCCAGTCGTACTTATACAGAAACTCGTTTGGATCACTCGTCCCCCGTAAGCCGGAATAGTAGGGGGAATGAATTTCCTTGGAAACTCTGCCTTCAAGATCTTTTCAGTAAATGGAGTTTTGCTTAGAGCAAAACCCCACTCTTTCTCGTCTTCATCTCTTCGCATACTTTCTTTCATGATTTGACGAACCATACCCGAAAAATACTCTTCATCATTTAGATGCTCTGGAGGGCACACATCAGCTACTCTCTCTGAATTCTGCCTTGACAATCGTTCACGGAGGGTCGGCTGCGGCCCTGATCCTCCAGCTTGAGGAGGAGTCCTTTCTATAGGGTCTGCGACTCTTTGAGAAATGTTTCCTTCAAGATCCTGAACTCCCACAGTAGGGTTTCCATCATTATTTCCCGGTTGACGGTTTGCCCAAGTCGATCATTCAACTTACTTAAGATCAGGGCATTCTGGGCTTCCAACTGCGCATTCTGAGCATTCAATTGTTGATTCAATCCCAAAACTACGGCGTCCAACTCTGCCCGTGTAACTCCAACAGTTGGGGCTTCTTGACTTGAAGGAGGAGAGGTAGCAGTATTCTCTTGAACATTGCCAGATCTTACAGAACTTCGTTTTCTCCCAGGCGCCATTATTTCCAATAAACTTCTGGTTTTAAAAGAAATTATTTCAACAATCCTTCGCGGAGCAATAGTGGAAGTTTCCTGAGTTGGGTTCTCAATGAAAGCACCAAAAATGTTAACGTAAAAATCAGACGCTAACACCCCCGTGTAGATTGAAGTTGAGCGAAAGCACCACCCGTGAACATGGGAACTAAAAGCAAGTAGAAAAATCACAGAGAAAGTAGAAAAGACAACAGTTTTTATAGTGGTTCGGCTTAAGGTAAGCCTACGTCCACTTTAATTCTCTTTATTGTTGAATCAATTACAACTTTACAACAATCTTCAATTACAATTCTGATGAGACAAACAACTAGAACTTTGATGGAGAAGAATTCTTCAAATCCATGTAGATTGCGTTAGATTTTCCCTCGAAGTTAGTTGAGATGCCTTTCGAACTTGAAGTGTCGAGTGAGTCAAGAATTCAGCAGAGTATCGGAGCTTAAAGAGGTCGGCCAAAAGTCCCCTTCATGCTTGAGGTGGGTTGGTATTTATAGGGAAATCTCCCCCTTTAGGCCGTAAATCGTGACCGGTCTAAGGTAAGTCGTGGCCGACTTATCTGGCCTAGTCCTATGGTCTCACAAAAGCTCATTTGTACAAGTCCTAAGTCGCCCACGAGTCAACATCTAAGTCGCAAATGAGTCAGCTGGTCCTTTTGATGCGGCATTGTACCTTCACCCAGTAGCTTTAGGTCGTGGACGACTCAGGCAAGATCGTGAGTCGTATACGAGTTAAGCTTGTTCCCTTCAGATAATAACCCAAGTCCTGAATTGCATACGAGTTAAGAGGTCACTGTGTTAAGTAAGGAGCATCACCTCATTTGCTTAAGTCGCTCACGACATATGCTAGGTCGTAAGTCGCAGATAGCTCTAAGTCGTTAGCTCGTTTCCGTCTTAAGTCGTGCTCTCTCTTGAACCTTTAAGTCATCTTGTCCTTGAGTCGTGGGCTTCCTTAAGTCGTAAACTGTATACCCTCTTAAGTCGTAGGAACCTTAAGTCATGGATGCCTTAGGTCGTAGAGCATCCCTTCTCTTCTAAACCGTTGAGTCGTAGACTTCTCTATGTCGTAAGTCGCCAAGTCCTTCAACTCGTTGAACTGTTAGGTCGTCCATTCCTTGAGTCCTAGGTCGTGCCACCAGCTAAGTCCTATGCCGTTATACTTTTTAGGTTGTTGTTAACGCCTAAATTTGAACGCTAACACCCCGGTGTGTAGATGACTGTTGTGAAAGCACCACCCGTGAATACGGGAACAAGATACAAGTAAAGAGATTGCAGAAAAGCAGTAAAAACACAAGTTTTATAGTGGTTCGGCCCAAAATCAGGCCTACGTCCACTTAGATTCTCTTTATTGCTGATATGAGTACAATTTATATCACTTTCTTCAATTACAATTAACTTCAGACAAATAGCTCAAACTCCCCTGAAGAATAATCTTTCGAATTCATCTCGAATGATTGTGATTCTTCTTTGAAGTGTGTAGTAGCGTCCTTGGAGTTTGGAGTGCTTGGAGTGTTGCTTGAGTTGAGAAAATGGCAGAGTAACGGTGCTTCGAGAATTAGCCCAAAAGGTCCTTTGAATGTTGGTGATGGTCGTGTATTTATAGAGGTTCTCGGTGTTGAGTTATAGGTAGTAGCCGGGTCAAACTGGGTCGTGAGTTGGTGCCGAGCTAGGCTAGGTCGTAGGTCGCCCCCCCTCTCTTATGCATGGTCTTCAGTTTAAGTTGACGTCATGTGCTAAGTCCTAGGTCGTTACCGAGATAATGTGTTACGTGTTAAACTCCTGCGCAACTTCACTCCTCAAATCCATAGATCGGTCACGACTCATCATGAGTCATAAGCCGGCCACGGTTTAGATTGGATGAGTTTGTGCCTGATAGTTAAGTCGGCTAGCATCTTGGATAGTTAAATCGGTAAATAGGTTAAGTCGGTGGGCTTTTATAAGTTTTTAGATCGGGTCCTTCTAAGGCACTAGATCGGTAGCTGCCTTAGGTCGTAAACCTTGTAAAGTACTAGGTCGGCTTCCATACTAGGTCGGAACTCTCCTTAGGTCGGCATAGCCTCGTTAGACCGGCATCCCTTCATGCCTTAGATCGGTATCATTTGGGTTAGCATGCTTCATAAGGTTAAACAGTTAAGTCGTCATCCCTTCAAGCCTTAGGTCGGTGTCCTTGTAATTCCCCTTAGGTCGGTAACCCTATTAGGCAGTTAGGTCGGCAACCATGTTAAGTCGGACCCTTTGTTATCTCTTAAGTCGTTAGGCCAGTCTCTTCTGGGGCACTAAGTCGGCACCCGTGATAAGGCATTGGATCAGTACGATTCTTAACCAGTTAGGTTGGCATCGAATTAAGTCCTGAGCTCTTAGATCGGCAAACCCTTTGGGTTGTTAGGTCGGCGTAGCCTTAGGTCGGCAACTCCTCTGGGTCGTAACTTTCGGCCGAGGCAGAGTTAACATTTGCCCCTCGAAGTACACGCCTATTGGTTAGGTCGTGTGCTTCGATATTCTTTAACTCGTCCTCCACCAAGTCGGTAAGTATTTAGACCGTACGCGATCCAACAGTTCTCCCCAATGTAAGGTATAAAACATCCATCTTCTTCTTTCTCTTCGTCACTTACTCCTTTGCTCGATTTCGCCATTAAAATTTTCTCAAGCTCTTACAAGCGACCTCATTCCAGTCGATCACCGATAATCACTACTATCCATTGCGTAAGTGAATCCGTCCCCTTCTCGATCATAGGTTGCTGTCGGTTCATGAATTCTGTCATTTGAATACGAATCGTTTCTTTGCGCAACGTTCCATCACGAATCCCACTATACCTGTAGTCGATGGAGTTTAGGTTACTCGATTTTGGCTTCAGATGATCGTTGAGATGATGAAGATGGTTTATCACTCAGGTTCAATGATCTCTGAAGGCAGAGCAATGGATTTATGCAATTTGGAGCTGTTTTATTGGGTGACCCGATAGCTTGAATGAAGGCTGCTGTTGATTGAATGACTATCGGGTTAATGGGTTGAAACCGAAAGAGATGTTTGACTCGGAAGTGGCTCAGTGAATTTGGGTGGCCTAACTTTTGACCGATCTGACCTTGAAATGGCCTTAAGTTGTGGTTGAGATAATATTTGAAAGAAACTCGCCGATCTGAACAAGGCTTGGACCGTGGCCGAGTGAAAACTTGGGGAAATTTCGGCCTCTTGAACTGGAACGTGCCTTCTTATTTTTCCCCTTGCGACCTAGGGAAATAAGTCGCCAAGATGAACCACCTAGACTTTGACCCGTTACCGACTTAGTCTTATCTCGCATGAGACTTTTGACCCGTAGCCGAGTTAATCTTATCTCGCATGAGACTTTTGACCCGTAGCCGAGTTAATACTTAGGCTCTGGACGTATTGACATTTAGGAGCATAGGCCTTCTTTAAGTATTCTGACCCGGACTACCGAACTAAATTGCCTTTATTTTGAACATCTTGAACTGCCCCAACTTAAAATTTGTTTGAGTCTCAATGTATTATCTCACAGATCGTATTAACTTATAAGCTGCTAACCTGCTGAAAATAACAGACAAACAAAGAAAACCAAGGCGCACATACTGCCATTGACTGCCCATATCAAATGACAGATTAGTCAAGACAAGATAAGAGACACGAAATGTTGTGAATTAACTGACTAAAGTAAAATATTAATGCAAAGTATCAACAATTTGAAATGATTTGTTTGCATCCACATTGTATTTGCATAATCAAACTCAAAACAAAGATTCCTGGTCTTTATAACTAACAAATGTTTGCTGGGTCTTATTCCAGTTGCCTTTGCTTATTGTTTGATTGATACTTGTACAACACTTCACACACTTTAGGAAACGTGCACCTTCATGTTTGAATATCCAGTTGTTTGTGTAGAATGACTTCTCATCAACAAGAAGAAATGGTTGCTCAAGAGGAAGAGACTTTCCCGGTGGCTGTTCCCATAGAGAATCCTCCGGAGAGAACTTCAACCATTCTAACCCCAAGAATGTTTATTCAGATACGCACTCAATTCGGCTTTGCTGAAAGTGATGTCTTATTGCCCGGGCCAAGCGACACTGCCGATAATCCTCCTTACGGTTTTGTTGCAGCCAATCGCCAAATGTGCTTAAGTGGGGCAATTCCCCCTTTCAATGACTTCCTTCGAACTCTTCTTCTCCGGTTGACGATCTCTCCATTTCAACTTCATCCTAATGGTTATGCCATCTTGACGGGGTTATGTGTTTTGTTTAGAAGAACTCTTGATCGCCTACCGAGTTTTGAAGAAATTCGTTATTTGTGCTCATTTACAAAGAGTAAAGATCATCCTTCACTCATTATTGTGAGAAGTGCCAGAAACCGCAAGCTCCTTTCCGATCTCACTGAAAGTGTTCATGGATTTTTGAACCAGTTTTTCTTTGCTCGCTGCCCTCCAGGTTTTTATGCCATCTGGAGAATAGGAAGTAAGACTAGTGTTTCCATTTTTTCGTTTTTGAAACTTTTTCCGAGATCCGAACTTTTAGTTGCTAACTTCATTCTTTGCTCTTTTCAGCACTTCCTCTCCCTTCTAGAGATCCGATTCATAAACAAGTTTTCGAGAGGTTGAGTGCCGTGGCTGCGGAAGAAAGGAGCATAAAATTTCTGCTGAAGGATGAATTTTTACACCAATACGGGCTTCTACACGCTTCTCGTTCTACGCATGCCCATGAAGTTCCAACAGAAGTTCCCGATTCTCCGACGAAAACTCCTGACGCCCCGGTTACTGTCGAACAACTCGCATCAAAAGAGTCTAATATTGAAGCTTCATTGGTGAAGTGTTCCACTTCTACCGACATTATGGGGTCATCCAGTAAGACGGTGCTTGCCCCGATCGAGGAAGAAGAAGAACCTTCACAGCCTCTCGGGGGATTAGCTGATGTAGGAACTGAGAAAACAAGTCCCACCAAGCATGATGGTGACGATGTTTATGAGGGGTTGAGCGACATAATAGTGACTTCGCAGGAGCTTTTTAGAGATGACGTATCTAAAACTATCTCTCCTGTAATTGAGGCGACGTCTCTTCTTCGACAAACGCCAACACAAATATCAACTCCTCATACCCAAGCTATCATCACCTCTACACCAAAGAGTGGTTTGTAGCTTAATGCGTGTAGCTTGCACATCACACAACACTTAGGATTTTTTGGCATTTGTTCACATTTAACTTCTTTTCTCTGGAAGTTTTTAAGACTTGTTATTTTTGCCTTTCAGATTCCTCTATGGGGCGCAGCGGCAGCGGTTCTTATTACAAAGACTTTCGACGCTATGGAGGGCGTGGCAGCTATGATTACAAGCAATACTATACCGATTCCAGAGAGACCATTGAGCAGAGAGCTGCGCGAAAAGCTGAAGAGAGGAGAAAGTATGAAGAACGACACGAGGGTGCAGGCACGCGATACGAATCCTTCCCAAGGGGTGATGATTCCCATAAACGTAAAACGCATGATGATAGGGGGAAGAGCCATATTGAGGATTCGAGAAAGCGGACCAAACTTGGCGAGGAACACGCGCCTGTGACATCTGAGAGACCTGGCGCCTCAGTTTCTACTGACATCCCTTCCAAATCTCCTGCTCTTGAAGGAAGTGCCATTCAAACACTCCTCAACAGGCCTTCATACCATGTTGAAAGGGGCCCCCCGACTTTGCAGAGCCGATTCCCGAACTGGTGTTTGAGGGGGGTACGCTTCGACCTTGATTTGGTCCCCATCGACAAAGAAGCCATGTACAGAAATCTCGATGCTGTCAGGCTTGATATTGACAGAATGTCTGGATGGCAAAAGCTTGTTGATGAACTTCAAAGAGTTAATCGGGCTAACATCGAAGCAATGCTGACCATGGAAAATGATAAATCAGAATGGCAGAAGATTCTTGATCAACATAACGTTGAGATGAAGGAGATAGCCGAATACAATGAAAAACTCGAAGCCGAAGTAAAGCAGCTCAAAGATGATCTTGCCTCTTCTACTAATACTTACACCCAAAGAGAAGAGGTATTGCAAAAACAAGTGCGAGATGCGCACGCCAGCCAGAGGGACGTCGAAGCTAAAGCTGAGAGGCTAGAGCAAGCTGTAGAGAACCACCGCACTGATGTCACCCAGTTGCAGAATAAACTGAGCGCCCGGGACATGGAGATTGAAGCGCTAAAAGCCCAACTTGCTCAGACCGAAAAAGATCGAGATGAGGCCATGGCTGGTAAGATTGCAGCCGAAGAAACTGTTCAGACCATGGAAACCGACATCAATTCGACTTTATTCGATTTTTATGTACACTGTGTCTTGGGACGCGGCAGCCTCTCTTTTCTTGGTCCTAAATATGAAATCACCCTGGCCGAGGTGTGGGAAGCTGCTCTTAGCATGTTTAAAGACGCCGGGTATGGCGATGAAGATTTTGAGGCGCGTTACCTGGATGAGGAAGCTCGCGCTGCTCTTGTGAAGGGGCAAGAACAACTTGCCAGGATGAGAGCTGGAATGGCGGAAGAGGAACATTCTGGAAAGGAATTACCACTTACTCCCTCTGTCCAACCTCCAGTTTCTCCCGTGGTTGACATCACGGGTTCTAGCTCCTACACTCTGCCTGCGACTAAGATAGTAACTGAAACTACAAGTGCACAAGGCGGGGATGAAGGCGGTGAAAGCAACGAAGCGCAGCGATATGAAATCAGCATCAGAGATCCAACTGCCCCAGGTAAACTTGACACCGGACCAGTCCAAGTGGTGAACTGCTCGTTTGCTCCTTGTGAACTTGACGATCTTCTTGATTATTTTTCGAATGTCAATGAATTCCCGACTTTTGATTATTCTTCAAATGTCAATGAATTCCCGACTTTTGACGAGCCGTCATCCCCTCTCTTTTCGAAAGATACTGATATTTTAAGTTTTTTCTCCTTTGTAGTGAAAGCACCGAGCCAAACTCAAGCTTCTTCTCCCCCGGTTATCCTTCCTCCATCTCTTCAAGTGGCGCCTCCTTCTGCCTCGCAACCTGGATCACAGGAAGAACAAATAGAGGCTCTTCACGGCTTGGATGATCCCATCGCTTCGCAAGAGCAGAAAGATGAGAGACCTGAGGGAGGTGACATTTCCCCGGAACGGACTCCTTCTGACGACATTGTTCTATCAAAACTTGTCACTCCGGGGAGTGAGTCTTCCTCACAAAGGAGAGAGAAGCGTGGGACATCAAAGAGGAGGGGGAAGAAAATCACCGCCACTGAAGAGGAGCCAGAAGTTGAACCGGTTACACCTGCCTCTCCTACTTCCCTTATACCCACTGGCCGACCTGAAAAGCTGGTTATTCGACCGAGTAAAGGGTCCAAAGGAGGGAAGAAGAAGTGAAGATTTTAGCTTTTTGCCTTTTGTATGAACTGGCCGAGAGTTGTGCGGGTACCGGCCCCCGCTTTTATTTTGAAACCTGTATCTGCATTGTAGTTGAATAAAATGATTCTTTGTTTGTACAAACTTCTGTTTGAATTTGAGAATGCATTTACTATTTATTTTTGCACAAGTTTGTTTATATAGTATTGCAGCGGGCTTATGGTATGTTGCTTGAGTATTACTTTACTGAGGCAGCTATGCTACTATACCATGTTGCCCCCATACCTTAAGCTTGTTGCAATATTTTATACTTCGAGGGGACTTGCACTCTTATTTGTTAAAGAATAATTATTTTATTTTTTAAAGAAAATTTTTATTGAGTACAACTCCCTTCGTATAAGTTTTTACGCTTTGTCGTTCGAAGAAATCACTTTTCTCTTTTGCTTATGTGCATATTTTACCAAGTGAATTCCTCTATGTGGTAAAGCGGACCTCTGAAGGGTACTTTAACTTCTTTTCTTTTTACAATCATTTTCCATTTGAAAGTTAAAGTACGCTTTTTGATGAGGAATTTTTTTATACAGAATTGTACCTCTGAGGAGGGATTTTTCACGTTTCAACACTTGGAAGTTTTATTTCAATCTCGGTGAAACGTGTACCCCCAAAGAGTTGTGCCTTCGAAGAAAGCCTTCTCACGTTTCAACACTTGGAAGTTTTATTTCAATCTCGGTGAAACGTGTGCTTCCAAAGAAGTCTTCTTCTTTTTTTTTTTTTTCTTTTTTTTTTTTTTTGATTGTGTCCCCGGGAGGGGGTCGTACCTCTAAGGAGGGATTTTTTACGTTTCAACACTTGGAAGTTTTATTTCAATCTCGGCGAAACGTGTACCCCCAAAGAGTTGTGCCTTCGACGAAAGCCTTTTCACGTTTCAACACTTGGAAGTTTTATTTCAATCTCGGTGAAACGTGTGCTTTCAAGAAGGTCTTTGTTTTTGCATTTCAACTTTGGTGAAGTGAAATCCCGAAGAGCGGTTGTTACACTTCAACTCCTGGCGAAATGTGCCTCCGAAGAGGGCTTTTATTTTGTTTACATTTCAACTCTGGTGAAGTGAAATTCCGAAGAGCGGTCACAACACTTCAACTCCTGGTGAAATGGGCCTCCGAAGAGGGCTTTTATTTTGTTTGCATTTCAACTCGGGTGAAGTGAAATCCCGAAGAGCGGTTATAACACTTCAACTCCTGGTGAAATGTGCCTCAGAGAGGGTTTTCATCGCCTGGAAGTTACTCTCTCATGGTTGGAGGGTCATGACTCCTCCAATCTTTTTTGTTGAGTAGAGAACTTTCTTTTTTGTGGCGTATGACCCATTAGAGGTCTTTTATCCTCCGAAGAGTTGCGCCTCCGAAGAGGACTTGTGCCGCTGATGGTAGCTTTGGTTGTTCCTCTGTTCACTTGCTTATGCCTTTTCAGCGATCCTCTTTTTTTTTTCAAGGAGATCCAGCGCTTCAAGTTGCAACTTTTCATTTTCTGCTTGATTGAAATGAATTCTTCTGTGTGAAGGGACCTCTGTTTCAACCGGGATCATTGCTTCCGATCCGTATGCTAACGAAAAAGGAGTATGCCCAGTTGCAGTTTTGTGAGTAGTTCTGTATGCCCATAGTGCAAGTGGTAGTTTATCGACCCAACCACCTTTTGCTCTTTCGAGTTGCTTTTTGATGGTTGATTTGATGATCTTGTTCACTGCTTCCACTTGCCCGTTTGCCTGCGGATGAGCTACTGCCGAAAAGCTTTTCTGGATTTTGAATCGTTTGCAAAAATCCTGGAATTCCTCGCTTTCAAACTGAGTACCATTGTCTGTGATTATTTTCTGAGGCACACCGTATCTGCAAATGATATTCTTGGTCACAAAGCTTATTATTTTCTTAGAAGTGATAGTAGCCAATGGTTCAGCTTCAGCCCACTTAGTAAAATAATCAACTGCAACAATAGCATATTTAATCCCTGATTTAGCAGTTGGTAGCGGCCCAATGAGATCCATTCCCCAAATTGCAAATGGCCATGGACTGACCATCTGTGTGAGTTCGGTAGAAGGTGCTCTAGGAATTTTGGCATATCTTTGGCACTTGTCACATTTTCGGGAGTAATCTGCGGCATCCCGATTGATTTCTGGCCAAAAATATCCGTATCGGAGAATTTTCTTTGCTAATGTTCGACCACCTGAATGATCACCACATTCTCCTCCATGCACTTCAGCTAGGATTGTTTTGGACTCTTCCCGGGATACACATCGAAGCAATGGCATTGAGAATCCCTGTCTGTACAATCGGCCATCCTGAATTACATAGCGAGAGGCCTTCCTTAATAGCTTTCGTCTCTCTATCGAGTTTTCCGGCAGAGAACCTCTGAGTAGGTAATCCAGTATTGGAGTCATCCATGACTCTTGTTCTTGAGATACATTCATAATCCAGTCTATATCCATCTCGTCTATACTTGGCGCTGAAAGGACTTCTACAGGGACCAATCCCAATAGTTGAGCTTCACCAGAACTTGAATATTTTGCGAGGGAATCTGCCTTCATATTTTCTTCCCGAGGAATGTGGCTTATTGAATAGTGATCGAGTTCACATAGGAGTTCCCAAGCCTTTGACAAGTAGGAAGGCAGATTTCCACCTTTTGCTTGAAATTCCTTCTTGACTTGGCATACAATAAGCTGGGAATCACTGAAAATTTGTAGTGCTCGAATGTTTAGCTCTTTAGCGATTCGCAGACCTGCAATAAGAGCTTCGTATTCTGCTTCATTGTTTGTTGAAGGAAATTCCAGTCTTAGTGCATAACATAATGATCGACCTTCAGGAGTTTCAAGTACCACTCCGGCTCCAGAACAGTAGTCATTTCTTGCGCCATCAACATACATCTTCCACTGGATTGGAGAATCATTGATCGCTTTTTCCTCACCATTATTTTTCTCTGTGAATTCTGCAATGAAATCAGCTAAAGCTTGTCCATTGATTGCTTTTCGGGGGTGATAGGTGATGTCATATTGACTAAGTTCAATGTTCCATTTTAGAAGACGACCCGAAGTTTCAGGGCGAAACAGGACTTGCTTCAGAGGTTGATCAGTGAGTACTTTGATAGGATGAGCTTGGAAATATTGCCTCAGTTTCCTCGATGCAACTAGTAGGCAATAGGCGAGCTTTTCCAACTTGGAGTAATTCAGCTCTGCCCCAGTGAGTCTTTTGCTGATATAGTAAACTGGATGTTGAATCCTTTTGTCTTCCCGTATCAGCGCTGCACTTAGAGCATGAGATGATACTGCCAGGTATATAAGAAGATCCTCACCATTGCCTGGCCTAGAAAGTATCGGAGGCGTTTCCATATGACGGATCAACTCTTCAAAGGCTTTTTGGCATTCGGGAGTCCATTCAAAGTTCTTCTTTCCTTTTTTCAGGGCATCGAAGAATGGGATGCATTTATCAGTAGCTTTGGAAATGAACCGACCCAAAGCGGCGACCTTTCCTTTGAGACTTTGCAATTCCTTCTTCGTTCTAGGAGCTTTAACTTCTTTTAAGGCGGTAATTTGAGCTGGATTGGCCTCAATGCCCCTAGCACTGACGATAAAACCTAAGAACTTTCCGGATTCGACCCCAAATGTACATTTCAGAGGGTTAAGTTTCATTCTGTATTTCCGAAGGACTGCGAACATTTCTGCTAAGTGTTCAATGTGATCCGCTGCTTTCCTGGACTTTACTAACATGTCGTCGACATAGACTTCCATAGTTTTGCCCAATTGCGGTTTGAACATAGCATTAACAAGTCTTTGGTAGGTTGCCCCTGCGTTTTTTAATCCGAAGGGCATAACTCTGTAGCAATAAAGTCCAACATCTGTAATAAAGCTTGTATCCTCCTGATCCGGCTCATGCATCATGATTTGGTTATAACCGGAGTAGGCATCCATGAAGGATAACAATTCATGTCCCGCAGTTCCGTCTACCAGTTGATCGATCCTGGGTAATGGGAAGCAATCTTTGGGGCAAGCCTTGTTTAGATCAGAAAAATCGATGCACACTCTCCATTTTCCATTAGCTTTCTTGACCAACACAGGATTTGAAACCCAATTCGGATATGTAGATTCTTTGATGAAGTTATTTCCCATAAGTCGATCAACTTCTTCTTTTAATGCCGCTGACCTTTCTGGACCTTGGGTTCTTCTTTTCTGTTTAACTGGCGTAAACTTTGGGTCAATATTCAGAGCGTGTACTGCAACTTCTGGGGATATCCCACACATATCGGCATGAGTCCAAGCAAAGACATCCAGATTTGCTCTCAGGAAAGATATCAAGACATTCTGAATTGACACATTAAGCTGTGAACCCACATTCAACACCTTATTTGGGTCCTTCGGGTCAACAGGTACCGGAATTGTCGTTTCCACCGGTATTACTCTATTCTCCCCTGTACTGGTTTTTCTGGGATCCATTTCTTTCCGTGCCCCGCTGTGCTCACCAGTGCAGGGTCCGCTCTGTAATTGCTACAAAGCTGGTTCCTTGATGCGGACTGGAGTTGCCGCATCCTTTCCCATTTCCCTTTTTCTTGACTCTCGCAGCTCTGTCCAATAGCATTCTCGCGCAGCATTTTGATCCCCTTTTATAACTCCTACTCCATTGTCAGTAGGGAATTTAATAGTGAGGCACCACGGGGCTAGGATAGCTTTGAATGCTGCGAGTGTTGGACGGCCAAGAAAAGCATTGTAGGCAGAAAACTCATCGACAATCACAAATGTTTGCTTTCGGACCACTTTCCTTTCTCCTTCCCCAAGTTCTACAAACAAATCGATGGTTCCTACTGGTTGCTTTGGCTCCCCAGTGAAGCCCACGATTTTCTGTGATGAGGCTTGCACATCGATCATAGGGATTCTCATCTGGTCAAATGTCTTTTTGAAGAGGATATTACATGATGCTCCGCAGTCAATGAGGACTCTTCTGACAATGGCTGGTCCAATACCAGCCGAGATGACCAAGGGATCTAAAGTAGGAGCTTCAATACCTGTAGAATCTCTGGCTCTGAAAATAATATCATCACTGAAAGTTTTTTGTTGTTTAAGGGGCGTAGTGTCTTCTAGAACAAAGACGTTTTCTTCGGCTGGAGCATATTTCAAAGCCCTGGAATATCTCTCCATCTCACCCCAACTCTTGCCAGCTGGGTGAGGTCCTCCGGAAATGACATTGATAACGGGCCTTCCAGATTCATGTCCCGTAGCTTTCTCTGCTGCCCCAGGCTGATGAACAGGGGCCCGCTGCCCCTGACTCGACGATGCAGGATTGTTGCTATTCTTTTTTACGAATTGCTGCAACTTGTTTTCTCTTAGCAACTCTTCAATCAGATTTTTCAGCTGGCGGCATTCATCAGTTTCATGACCTAGTTGATTGTGGAAGCGGCAGAATTTCCCACTTTGTATGGCTTTTCTCCCAGTTCTCAAAGGGATAGGTTTAGGGAAATCGACGGAATCTTTAGTGGCGAGGTAGATGTGCTCCGGTGTATGTGATAATGGAGTATATTCTGATGGCTTGAAGGATCGGGGCTTCTTCAGATTACCCTGTTTCTTCCCATTACTATTCTCCCTTTTTTGCCCCACCGATTCATTCTTGCGTGGAGCGACAGTGTTGTCTTCTGCTTTTTCCAACACTGTCTTTACTGGCAAAGGACGGCTTTCCAAGCGAATGAATTCGTCTGCTTTTTTGTAGAACTTTTCGAGAGAGGTTGGCTCCTTCATATTTAACCATTTCCCAAATTCGCTTGACTTATCGATAGCCCTCATCAGATAAGTCAATATCATTCGTGGTTCAGCATTGTCCACCTCAGCCAGTGCTATATTGAAGCGGTTAAAGAAGGATCTGATAGACTCACCAGGATTCTGCTCTAAACTCGATAGTGACATAATATCCTTGGCCTTCGAAGCATACAGTCTAAACTGCTCCTTGAATTTTCTGGTCAAGTCTGAAAACTGATCGATAGATCGGACTGGTAACTTGGTGAACCACAGTAAAGCCACGCCTTCCAGGTATACGGGGAAATATCGGCACTTTATTTCATCGGAGGCCCTGGCACCTGTCATGTGCCAGTCATATTTATACAGGAACTCATTCGGATCACTCATCCCTTTGTAAGCTGGAATAGTCGGAGGGACAAACTTCCTTGGAAATTCCGCCTTCAAGATTTTTTCAGTAAACGGAGTTTTACTTGGAGCGAAACCCCATTCCTTCTCATCTTCAACCCTTTGCATACTTTCTTTCATGATCTGCCGGACCATTCCAGAAAGATATTCCTCACCATGCCGAGTTCTAGATCCACCGGCGTCAGGTACTGCATGCTCAAAGGGACTAGTAGGCCCTTCAGGAGCATTCCTTTCATTAACATCATGAATGTTGCCAGCATAGTTCCTTTCATTACCAGCCGGTTGATTGTTTGCCCCAAGTAAGTCGTTCAACTTATTCAGAATCAGAGCATTCTGGGCACTTTGAGCCTCTAGTTGTGCATTTTGGGCGTTTATCTGCTGGTTTAGCCCTAGAATCACAGCATCCAATTCCGCTTTTGTAACTCCAACAGACGGGGTGGGTAGATTAGGCACAGGGGAAGCGGAGGTTCCCTCTTGAATGTTCCCAGATCTGATAGATCTACTTTTCCTTCCAGGAGCCATAATCTCAGATATACTTCTGGTTTTTAAGGAAATTCTTTCAACAAACTTTCGCGAAGCAATGGTGAAAGTATTCCTGAGTTGGGTTCTCAGTGAAAGCACCAAAAATGTTAACGCCTAAATTTGAACGCTAACACCCCGGTGTGTAGATGACTGTTGTGAAAGCACCACCCGTGAATACGGGAACAAGATACAAGTAAAGAGATTGCAGAAAAGCAGTAAAAACACAAGTTTTATAGTGGTTCGGCCCAAAATCAGGCCTACGTCCACTTAGATTCTCTTTATTGCTGATATGAGTACAATTTATATCACTTTCTTCAATTACAATTAACTTCAGACAAATAGCTCAAACTCCCCTGAAGAATAATCTTTCGAATTCATCTCGAATGATTGTGATTCTTCTTTGAAGTGTGTAGTAGCGTCCTTGGAGTTTGGAGTGCTTGGAGTGTTGCTTGAGTTGAGAAAATGGCAGAGTAACGGTGCTTCGAGAATTAGCCCAAAAGGTCCTTTGAATGTTGGTGATGGTCGTGTATTTATAGAGGTTCTCGGTGTTGAGTTATAGGTAGTAGCCGGGTCAAACTGGGTCGTGAGTTGGTGCCGAGCTAGGCTAGGTCGTAGGTCGCCCCCCCTCTCTTATGCATGGTCTTCAGTTTAAGTTGACGTCATGTGCTAAGTCCTAGGTCGTTACCGAGATAATGTGTTACGTGTTAAACTCCTGCGCAACTTCACTCCTCAAATCCATAGATCGGTCACGACTCATCATGAGTCATAAGCCGGCCCCGGTTTAGATTGGATGAGTTTGTGCCTGATAGTTAAGTCGGCTAGCATCTTGGATAGTTAAATCGGTAAATAGGTTAAGTCGGTGGGCTTTTATAAGTTTTTAGATCGGGTCCTTCTAAGGCACTAGATCGGTAGCTGCCTTAGGTCGTAAACCTTGTAAAGTACTAGGTCGGCTTCCATACTAGGTCGGAACTCTCCTTAGGTCGGCATAGCCTCGTTAGACCGGCATCCCTTCATGCCTTAGATCGGTATCATTTGGGTTAGCATGCTTCATAAGGTTAAACAGTTAAGTCGTCATCCCTTCAAGCCTTAGGTCGGTGTCCTTGTAATTCCCCTTAGGTCGGTAACCCTATTAGGCAGTTAGGTCGGCAACCATGTTAAGTCGGACCCTTTGTTATCTCTTAAGTCGTTAGGCCAGTCTCTTCTGGGGCACTAAGTCGGCACCCGTGATAAGGCATTGGATCAGTACGATTCTTAACCAGTTAGGTTGGCATCGAATTAAGTCCTGAGCTCTTAGATCGGCAAACCCTTTGGGTTGTTAGGTCGGCGTAGCCTTAGGTCGGCAACTCCTCTGGGTCGTAACTTTCGGCCGAGGCAGAGTTAACAGTTGTTAAGACCTTAAACCGTTAAGTCGTTTTACCCCTTAAGTCGTCCAACCTCTTGACTCATTGAGTCGTGCATCTTTTAACTCATTAGGTTGATAACTCACTGAGTTGCTTGTCCATTGAGTCGTCTCCCAACTTGAGTCGTTTGCTTATTGAGTCGTTGACCATAGGAGTTAACAACAGGTTTATAGTTGGCCCATGAAAACTATGTATAATTAAATATGTCGGTTAAATAGGTTTATAGTTATCCCATGAAAAGCTACATCTAGATAAGAAAACTAAATACTTATAGATAGTCAATAGGTTCCTAGATTGTCCTTGAAATCTAGGGTAAGTGAAAGATATTGACAGTTAGTCAATAGATTCGTAGTTAGCCCATGAAAACTAGGATAAAAGAAATGATATCGTAGTTACCATTTGGTTCATAGTGATCCAATGAAAACTATGTAAGTGTATAGAGAGTCCATAAACATTTAACTGGTTATTGGTCAGCACATGAAAATTATTAGATTAATGGTAATCCTAGAAACTATAAATATGATAGATAGTTAAAATGAATGGGGATGGGTAATCTAGAATTGATTAATTTTTTTTGCATATCATTACATAATAATGTTTTGATTGATTTAACGATTGTGGATGTAGGAGCATAGAAAATGGTTTATAAAGGTTTTTAAGATACTAATGATGGGAAACCCATTTCGCTAAGCGGTATGGTCTCACTATAAATGATTTGATATGGTAGATTATTATTAATACTAGGCTTTATGTCTGACACAAAGTTTTTGTTTTACCCTTAAACTCTCGAGTACTCAATTGTTTTTGAGTAGCTTGAGATTTGAGGTTTTTAGGTACCTTCTAAGACGAATAAGCTTTCGAAGTCATGCAGGAGGCATGTAGTTATTTTAATTCTCTCTCATATGATTCCGCTGTGTTGTTTTGTTAAGGCAACATTGTTTATTCCCAATTATATATTCTGATCACCAAGGGGACATCTTCATATGTCATTCCTGAAGTATATTGTGATAATTATATTTTTCTGAACATGGTTAACGTTGTGGGATTATGTAAAGAATGTTGAAATAGGTTTTTGGAATTGAATATGATAGTTACTTTGAAAATTTTAAATTTTTTCCATATCCATGTGTTTCTGGTATATTAATTTATCTAACGTTACATATTTGGCCACTCGGGATTAATAATTATGGGTGACTGTAGCATCCATAGCCTTTATTTTTGGGCCTCTAAGTGGGGGTTGTTAAAAGTTGGTACCGGAGCATAGGTTTATTAAAATTTAAGTGATTTAAACCTAAAAGGATTTTTACAACATAGTTCAATGAATCAGAAATATGATCGAGGTTTGGGTTAACGCGGTTGTAACACACTTGTAATTGATATACAAATATATACACACATAAGTACGTATTCCCTTTTTCTCTTAGACCATTCTTCTATATCTTACTAAGGCTCGTATACAAATTTACGAGAAAGAAGATCTGGAAGCAGGAAACGAAAGAGGAAATCTAGGTGGAGGAAGCACCACAACTAATGGAAATGCTAGGCCTAAAACTCGAAGGAATCAAGGTCGACAGGCCAATGCTAACCAGAATGTGCAAGCTAATGTAGGTGCTGCAAATCCACCAATAGATGTGGGGATGATGTATTAGTTCCTTGATAATTCGATGGAAGCAGGAGCTGGTAATATTAGGAATAATTAATCTATGCTGAGTAGTGACTACACTAGTATTGGCGTCAAAATTGGCCACCAACACCCAATTATAAGTGGAAGCACCAATATCCAGTCACAGATCATAGATAAGATATATGTAGAGAATATAATATGAAGAACAACCAAAATCAAAATCAACCAAGTAAAAGAGACATGATTTATAGTGATTCGGCTAACTCTGAACAATCCATTTTATTATACTGAAATTTGATTATAATTACAATCTGAAATTCTAGAATAAAAATGGCAAAGTATAGAAGATGAAGAGAAACAAAATGAAGAACCATTTTTTAAGCTAAGCCTACTATATTTATAGGTGAAATCTCGGCTACTGGGCCTTCTCACCTACATTGGCCCACCATAATGATGGTCGAGCCCAACTCGTCCATCCTATGTCGACACAGAGTAAGACCATGCCGACCTGAAGCAACACCATGTCGACCTAAAGTAAAACCCAAAGCGAACCCTATGCTGAACCGAAGTAGAACCCAAAGTAACTCTATGCCGATAAGGCGTAACAATGCCGACCCGAAGCAACACCATGCTAACCCGAAGTAGAACCCGAAGAAGAACCCGAAGCGAACCCTATGTCGACCCGAAGTAGAACCCGAAGCAACTCTATGCCGACCTGGTGTAACAATGCTAACCTAGAGCAACACTATGCCAACCCAAAGTAGAACCTGAAGCGAACCCTAACTACACGCTGCAGCAGACCCGAAGTATAGTCTACAGCCGACCCGAAGTAATCCCTATAGCCGACATGAAGTAAACCCTCCCTATAGCCGACCGGAAGTGATACATCCACTAGCATATGCCGACCTGACCAATCCTTGTGCTGACCTGGTATTTTCCCTATGCCAATCCAAAGCCGATCAAATGCCAGCCCGACTTGAAATCCAAACTATTATGACCCCAAGTAAACTCTTTGCAGACCCTTGCCGCGCCTTTCTCCAAATTCCGCATCATTCATCCATCGACTATGCTTAACCCTAGTTTCATATTATTATCTATAATTGATTATCCATCAATCCATTTGAACCAAGCACATGATATTCCAGCCTCGATAATCGTGAATTCTATTAGGTTAAATCCGCCTATATACTGTCTTTCCAAAAGGCGGATTAACACTCGCCCCATAAAACATGCCTTGCTATTGGAAGGTTTTTTTTTTAAATTTCCATAAGTCAACAATTCGAAATCTATAATCCATTGAACTTTACATTATCCAACCTAGAATCCAATCCATTTCGAATCCAATTTATTGATCTCTTCGGATAATGAGCGAAATCCATGGCAGTTTCGAGTTGGTATCCAATTTCGAATCCATCCCAAATCCATTAACTGAATCTACGATCTCTTGGATCATTTAATCCAAATCCGGGACCTCTCTGGGTCCATATCCAAATTCGAGACCTCTATGGATCCGTATCCAAGTCTAGGACCTCTCCGGATCCATATCCAAATTCAGGACCTTCGGAGTCCATATCCAAATCCAGGACCTCTCCAAGTCCATATCCAAATCAAGGACCTCTTCGGGTCATTTTATTCTACTCCGGCCTCGACTCTCCGGGTCGAGGGTTATTCATTGTTTTCCTTCTCCGGCCTCGACTCTCCGTTTAAGGACTTAATCCATGGGGTACCATACTTCGGCCTCGATCCCCAACCGACAACTTACCCATGGGCTATCCTACTCCGGCCTCGATCCATAGTTAAGGACTTATCCATTGGGTATCCAACTCCGGCCTCGATCTCCAGTCGAGGACTTATCCGTGTTCGAGTCCATCCTATCGCTCTTCGGTGAAGGGACTCGTATCTTGCAGTTATTGCTCCGTCTCTTCGGTCGGGTATGTAACCGTGACCTGTTTTATTTATTTCATTAATCTAGATTTAATCATTCTAGAGCTCAATTGGTAAAATATTAAACAAAAGCCCGTATAACCAAGAAAACTAAACATTCATAGTATTAGAAAAACCAAAGTTCGTAGGAAACAGAAAAAACAAAATTTCATAAAACCAGGCTCCATGGTTCGTCTTCATCTCAAAGCATGCCTAAGGATCTTCCTCAATCCCATACATATGTAAGTGACTTAGCTATTTTACAGCAGGGTTTATTATTAGTTATTTAGTTCATGCCATTAAGAGATGATGACCTTTGCCATTAAGCTAGGCTAGCTCCGATTGTAGTGGATCATGGCTCCTCCTGTCCCATCATCGCTATCCATTTCCAAAAAAGCCATCTAAATCCATCCCCATAGTTCCATTGGGAGTTTTGCTAATCCATTCTCCTTGGTCGGGTTTTAGCTCCGAGACTACGAGGGAATTCGAGATTATCCTCCTGAGTTTTTAGCATCCTTTCTTGCATAGCATCCCTCATCATCTCCATCTCGTCTCTGATGATGAAGATTGCGGTCCAATTATCTATTGAGAAGCCTCCTCCTGCAAGATGATTCCTTTCTATTCTTTGTCTCCTTGTTGATTTCCTAGCCATTGCTTCCTAGATCCAAATTCCCAAGCTTCCAAATCCATGATCCTAACTCTCAAATCCATGAGTTCAATTCTTAATGAAAGCACCATAATGTTGGCGTCAACAATGGCCACCAACACCCAATTATAAGTGAAAGCACCAATATCCAATCACAGATCACAGATAGAATATATGTAGAGAATAGAACATAAAGAACAATCAAAATGAAAGCAAGTAAAAGAAACAAGATTTATTGTGGTTTGGCAAACTCTAGCCTACGTCCACTCCAGAACAATCCTTTTATTATACTAAAATTTGATAATAGTTACAATTCAAAATTCTAGAATAAAAATGGAAGAGTAGTCTCTAGGTAGAAGATAAAGAGAAACATAATGGGGATCCTTTTTCTCGAAACTAAGCCTACTGTATTTATAGGTGAAATCTCGGCTATAAGTCCTTCCCACCTACATTGGCCCACCATAACGATCGTCGAGCCCAACTCATCCATCATGTACCGACCCGGAGTAACACCATGCTGACCCGAAGTAGAACCCAAAGCGAGCCCTATGCTGTCCCAAAGTAGAACTCGAAGTAAGTCTATGCCGACCCGAAGTAACAAACCGACCCAAAGCAACACCATGCCAAGCCGAAGCGAACCCTATGCCGACCCAAAATAGAACCCGAAGCAGCTCTAAGCCATCTTAGAGTAACAATGCCAACCGAAGCAACACATGCCAATCCTAAATAGAACTCGATGCGAACCATAAGTGTACCCTACAGCCGACCTAAACTATAGTCTGTAGCATACCTGAAGTAATCCCTGTAGCCGACCCAAAGTAAACCCTCTAGTCGACCAAAGTGATACATCCTCTGGCCTATGTCAAGCTCAACAATCCCTATGCCACCCCAAAGTTTTCCCTATGCCGACCCGAAGCTGATCAAATGCCGACCTGTACCGAAGTGCATCCTATTATGACTCGAAGTAAATTCTTTATAGACCCGAGATGCACGTTTTTACAAATTCTGCATCGTTCATCCATCGACTATGCTTAACCTTGGCTTCATATTATTGTCCATAATTGATTATTCATCTATTCATTTGAACCAAGCCCATGATATTCTAGCCTCGATAATTATAAAGTTTGTTAGATTGAATCCGCCTGTATACTGCCTTGTCAAAAGGTGGGTTAACAACCATCTTGGGTGGAAAGCCGTTTATGGGAATAGAGGATGCTATCGTAGTGGAGATTTGGCTGTTGCATTGCGAAAGAATATTTACTGATCTGGGTTTAGAAGATGAGCAGAAGAGACGATTGGCCTCTAGAAAGTTGTAAGGGTCGGTACTTCACTGGTGGAATAGTGTGACTGCCGAAGTTCCAAATGAAGATTTGACATGGGCTGATTTGTGAAGGCGGTTTGAACAGGTTTATTTTTGAGGTTGTTAAGTCAGCATTGATATGGAGGTTAATGGATATAGTTCAGGGAGATATGTCAGTTAATGAATATGCCAATAAGTTTGATGAGCTATCTCGATATGGATACACTATTTTAGACATTGACATTAAAAGGAATGAAAAGTTCATTTGGGGACCGAGGCCCGAGCTTGCTAGGGTAACCCTGATACATATTGGTGGATATGGCCATTCGCTAAGAGTAGATGCTTGCTTTATGTGCTAGAGAAAAGCCAGTTGAATCCCAAGGTCCTTAGGGAAAGAAGAGGAAGTTCTTCAAAATAAAGGTGCCTAGAAGGGAGATTCACCAAGAAGTCAAAAGCTAGTAGTCTACTACAAATATGATAAGAAGGGTAATTTTGCAATTGATTTCCGATCAGGCAAGGGGCAGAAGAAGGCTGTAGATAAGAAGCATGTTAAGTGCTACAACTGCGATCAAGTTAAGCATTACAAGAACTAGTACCCAGAGCCAGTTAGGGTAGAAACTGAAAAGGTTTTTGCTATTGGACCACCATCTTCTTCAAGTCAAATACAACAGATAATGGAAATACTATGATGGAAAGTATATTTTTGGTCCAAAGTATTCTAGTTTGGATGCTGTTTGATACTGATGCAACATATTCATTTATATCTCAAAATTTGGTCAATACATTATGCTTAAAACCTACTTACGCTATTTCTTCCTTAAGGGTTACGAATCCAATAGGAGGGTATACAACTCTAGGGGCGAGATGTGACCAGTTTGAACTTAATTTGTTAGGCCCCATGTTTGCATGTAGTCTGTATATTTACGATTTCATTGATTTTGGGTTCATTTTCGGTATGGATTGATTGGGTTGATATGAGGCTTGGATATTTTGTAAGGATAGGAAATATCATTTAGGCATCAAAATAGTCATAACCAAACCATCTTCTCAAATTTCGACCGAAGTATTAGTGTTATGTTAAGTGCCTTGGAGGCAACGGAAGAGCAATGTCGGGTTTGAGTTGCAAGAGAGTTCGTAGATGTATTTGAGCCGATTACAGGACTATTATTGAAATGAGCTATTAAGTTTCGAATAGATCTTGTGCTAGGAGCTGAACCTATCGGTAGACCGCCTAGCAGGATGACACCAACTGGGATGAAAGAATTGAAGGTGCAACTAGTGGATCTAGAAGTAAGGAATTTTATTAGACCAAGCTGTTTTCCTTTGGGAGCAGATGCAGTCCTTGTAAAGAAGCGAGATGGGTCATTAGAGATGTGCATCAACTAGCACAAGCTAAATGAAAGGTTGATCGAATAAGTATTCGTTGCCAAAAATTGATGATCTATTTGATCAACTGAGTGGAGCTAGGATGTTTTCCCAATTGAATTTGGCGATCGAATTCCATCAATTGAGAGTGGCGGAGGATAATATTTCTTTGATAGCAATTCGAACTAGGTATAGTTCATATGAATGGTTAGTGATGCCATTTGGATTGATAAATGCACTTGTTTCTTCGTGTATTTAATGAACTAGGTTTTCCAAGAGTAGGTAGATAGGTTCCTATTGGTATTCATAGATAACACTTTGGTATAATCAAAAGATGAGAAAGAAATTGAAAATCGTCTAAGAATAACGCTAGAGGCGCCGAGGCAGCATCAGCGAAAGTCAAACTTTTCCAAATGTCATTTTTGGAAGAAAGAGGTCAAGTTTTATGGTCTTGCAGTTTCAGAGGAGGGTTTGACAGTAGATCCAGTTAAGATCAAATCTGTTAATATTTGAAAGAGACCAGAGACGTTAATCGAGATCGGAAGTTTTCTCGGACTTGCTGGTTATTACCAAAGATTCATTATGGATTTTTCATGGATAGCAGCACCTTTGACTAAGTAGACCAAGAAGGATTTGAAGTTCATTTTATCCAGCAAATGTGAAGAAGAGTACCTTAAGTTAAAGCATTTGTTGACCAATGACCAGTGGTAGTAGTACCAGATTGAAGCCAAGGGTTGGTGGTGTATGTTGATGCATGTGGATCGGGATTGGGTGGTGTATTGATGTAGAATGGTAAAGTCATTGCCTATGCTTCTGGACAGCTTAGACCGCATGAGGTGAGATACCCACTTATGGTATGAAGTTAGTTATGGTAATCTTCATATTGAATATTTGGAGATATTATCTCTTAAGGGAGAGATTTAATCTATACGCTGACCATAAATCCTTAAGATATATATTCTCCAAGAAGGAGTTGAATACGTGATAGTAGAGATGGCTAGAGTTTTTGGCAGCTTATGATTTTGGTAAAGAATATACACACGGGAAAGGAAATAAGTTAGTTGATGCTCTTAGCAGAAAACATAAGAATATTATATTGACTATGTTGGCAATATGGAAAGATTTAGAAGATTTCACTACGTGTAGTATAAAGTCAAGATCGACTACTAGTTCTAGTAAGAGTACTGCTATGTCGACCTGTTTAAAAATGCGATCAGTTCTCATCGAGGGGGTAGCTTTAAAATGAGGACCCAAAATTAGCCGAGAAGATTAGAAGGTTCGAGGTGGGATCCCAGATCGATGATCTTAAAGATTTTGGCATCGCTCAGAGAGGACGGTTGAGGGATAAGGGACGCTTATATATTTCGAATGTAGAGAACTTAAGAAGAGAAGTTCTAGAAGAATGATATCGATCCAAGTTTACGATTCATCCTAGGGGAATTAAGATGTTTTAAGATATAAAGAGGAGCTCTTATTGGGAATGGATGAAGAAACGTGCTAGCTTGTGGGTTAGGCATTGTGCCAACTATCAACAAGTGAAAGTCGAACACCAGAAGCCGAGCGGATTACTTCTGCCTTTAGAGATTCCAGTTTGGAAATGATTTTCTATAAACATGGATATTATAGATGGGTTTCCAAGGTCGAACAAGGGTAATGTAAGCATATGGGTCATAGTCGATAGATTGACCAAGAGCGCTCATTTCACTCCAGTCAAGTCAACAAGGACGACACCTGTTTTGGCAACGTTGTTTGTGAAGAACATAGTTAGACTTAATGGAATTCCTAGGGGCATAGTCAATGACAGAGATGCATTATTTACTAGAGAATTCTGGAGAAGCCTATAGAGGGTATTAGGTACCAATCTCAAGATGAATACAACATATCACCCCTAGACGGATGGGTGAACTGAGAGGGTCAATAAAGTACTCGAAGATTTATTGAGAACTTATGTATTAGACTTTGGTGGATCTTGGAAAAATCACATACATTTGATTGTATTTTCCTATAATAACAGTTATCAGACTACTATAAGAATGGCGCCTTTTGAAGCTTTATGTGGAAGATGACGCAAATTACCAACATGTTGGTTAGAGATTGGAGATAGATTAGTTTTAGGTCCAGATTTGTTTAGAGAGGCATTAGAGAAGATTGACTTAATCCGAGAACGAATGAAAGAAGCTAAATCCAAACAAAAGAGTTACATAGATAAAAGGCATAAAGACCATAGTTCTCAGCTAGAGATAGGGTTTTTATTAAGGTGTCACTAATGAAAGATGTGGTACGATTTGAAAGGTTAGGGAAGCTGGCACTGAGATATGTTAGTCCATTCCAAATTATGGTGAGGATTGGAAAGCTCTCACATAGAATAAGTTACTGAGCTATATGGCAGGTGTCCATAATATATTCCATTTGGCTCAACTTCACACGTATGTGCATGATCCAAAGACTACCATTCTTTCGAAAAAATTGGAAGACTTGGTAATCGAGCCTAATTTGACAGTTGTTGGATAGCTAGTTCAGGTTATGGCGAGAGGCGAGAAAAGATTGAGATCCAAGACAGTCAAGTTAGTGAAAGTTCAGTGGAGCGACAATGAAAACAACTGTATTTTGGGAGACAAAGGTCAGGATTCAAGATACTTATTCTAATCAGCTTTGAGGGTATGTCTTAGAATTATATAGATGACCACTAGTCTTACAGACTCGTATGTTAGTTAATAGTTGTTATAGATGATTGGTATAATTAGTATTTAGTCCTTATTGGATTTCGAGGATGACATTCTTTAAGGAGCGGAGCCTATAACATCCCTAATTTTTAAATAACATTATTCATGATATTTAATTAGATAAATTAGATAGAATAATGTAAAAGTTAAGTGATAAGGGGTGGAGATTTGAATAAATTGAAGTGGTCGTGCTTAATAAAAAAATAGGCTTAAATAATGGTTTATAGACTAAATAAATTATATAAGAGCATAATAGATATTGGCCTCCCATGACTCTTACCCTTATATATGTGTGTCGCTTAAGCCATTCACATTCATTATCACTTTTTCACAAATAATAAACTTAAGCAAAAAAAGAAGGCCTACCATTAATTGGAAGAAAAGAAGAAGATATTCAAGGAAAAAGTTAAAAAATTAAAGAAGGGAATTAAACTCATCTCAATCCACTTTCCTTACCAAAATTTAAGGTGCATAATAATTTTGATCTCTATTTGCTGAATATATGATGTTTGATGATGATATCCTTGAGTTATGTTTTTTTTAAATTTAAAGCAGATTGTTTAAATGATGGTTCATATGGTTTTAAACCAAAAACCGTGTTGTATTAATGTTTAAAAGCCATGGAAAAATTTTGTGTCATGCAAAAGATAATTATGGAGTTGGTTTTAAGTTTGATAATTTTCCAACCTTTGCAAAGATTATTATGAATTTTTGAATGAAAATATAGCATGTTGGGTTTATAAATTTATTTCAAAATATATATTGAGAATTTGGGTTGGAAATTTTGATTAGTTATATAACATAATCAAAGTAAATTCTATGATTTTTTGAGATTTTCCTTAAGTGATTTGATATACGAATTAAATTATTTCGAGAAGAGGATCTAAATGATTTAATTGTATTTGCAATGGAAGGTTTTATCTGTAAAATTTTAAGCTTGATACTTATCCAAAATAATAAGGCGGTTAGCTTTGAAAAGAATGAGAAAAATTAAGGCAACCAATAAGAGGTTTACATGTGGGCAGGTTATATGATATAAGTTGCTTAATTTGACATTTAACCCAGAAAATCAGGTTTTGCTCTATGAGAGATAACTTTCGACACATTGCATTCGCCTTCGACTGAATCGAAACCTCATTAAATCAAAACCAATACACAGAGTATTAGCAATGTGGTACATAGTGGATAAGAGAGGCGGAAGGTATGGTGTCTAAATCTTTGCTTCCGACTAAGTCGATACATGTGTTTATTTTAAAATATTTAGAGCTTTCCTTAGTTTTACTAAACCTTTCAACATAGTTGAAACAAATGGTTTTTAAAGGGGTTTTATAATAGCTTTTGAAGGGTTGCCATATTTTATATTAAAAGAAAAATGGCTTTCAAAGGAGTTCCTTTAGTTATAAATCAATGTTGTCGAGGGAATGGGTTCCAACATAGTCGAAGCCTTACCACCGGTTCTTTTTCCTTTTGAGTGTATTGAAGTAACCAATGCTGTTGAAAGGTAGTGTTGTTTTAAAGATGTATCAAGCAGCTTCTTAAATGCTTGCGAAAGGGTTATAGGTTTCAAAGGCAATGGCTTCGGAAGGGGTTTTGATGTTATCCTTTAGTATTTTTTATATATGCTTTCGACTTTGTCAAAAGGGATGGCTCTGACACCATCATAAATTCCCTAATATTTTTATATGGAAAATAAAGGTTTCGAAAGAGATACTTTCTTTTATATTTACTTTGACTCAAATGATATTTTTAAAGGCAAACCCAATGATGTCAAAAGGGGGATTTTCAATACTTTAGGAAGAGATATATCTAATGGTTTCGAAGCTATGATTCTAATAATTAATGTGTAACACTTTATTATATTCGAAAGGTTATGAAAGAAGGATTTTAAAGCATTTTAAGAGGTAGGAGTCTAATGTTTTGAAAAGAGATATATGATTTTGAAGGAGGCTATCCAGTGAGGTCGAAAGCGAAGTTTTGAAGATTTCAAAAGTATAGTTATCAAAACAACTAACCTAATCTCATTAAAAGAAAAACCATGGAATATTAATGAACAAAGTATTTTGAAATGAAACTTTTGAAGAAGTATTAATGGGTTAAAAGAATTAACCAAGTTATATTGTTTACGTCTCCATATATGTATATATTCACTTTGTAATGAACCCCAAACGGTACTTTGGGAAAAGGCAGAATAACCAATTAGATTGACCCAGTAGTGAAAATAAATTAAAGATATTGGCGGGGCCAATAGGTTCACGGTAAGCCCACGAAAACCGTGTAAGCGAAAGGATATTAGTGAAAGCAAATAGGTTTATAGTTAGCACATGAAAACTATGTGTAATTGACGATGCCACCTAGACAGGTTTATAGATAATCCATGAAAAGCTATAACCAAATAAAAAATTAAAATATTGATAGACAATCAATAGGTTCCTAGTTAGCCCATGAAAACTAGGGTAAAGAAAGATATTGACTGTTAGTCAATACTTTCCTTGTCAGCCCATGAAAACTAGTATAAAAGGAATGATATTAGGGTTACCAATTGGTCCATAACGATTCCATGAAAACTATATAAGTGGTCAGAGAATCTATAAATGTTTAACCGGTTATTAGTCAGCCTATGAAAACAACTAGGTTAATAGTAATCCTAGAAACTATAACTATGATAGATAGTTTAAATGAATGAGGATGGATAATCCAGAATTGATTTTATTGTTCTGCATATCATCACACAATAATGTTTTGAACTGATTTAACTATTGTGGATGCAGGAGCATAAAAAATGATTTATAGAGGTTTTTAAGATACTAGTGTGAGGAAACCTGTTCCGTTAAGCGGCATGGTCCCAATGGATATCTAAATTATTTGAGATAGTAGATTATTATTCATACCAGGCTTTATGTCTAACTTGAAGTTTATGTTTTCCCCTTAAGCTCTCGGGTACTCAATTGATTTTCAGTAACTTGATATTTGAGGTTTTCAGGTACCTCTTAAGAAGAAGAATTTTCCAAAGTCGTTCAGGAGGCATGTATTTAATCGAGTTCTCTCCCATGTGATTCTGTTATGTTGTATTGTTAAGGCAAAGTTGTTTATTGCCTATTATATACTCTGATCACCAAGGGTCATCGTTATATGTCGCTCTTGAAGTATATTGTGATAATTATATTTTTATGAACGTGGTTAACATTATAGTATTATTTAAAGAACGTTGAGATAGGTTTTTGGAATGGAATGTGACAGTTTTTTTTTTAAATTTAAATATTTTCCATATCCATGTGTTTTTGATATATCAATTCGTCTAACATTACATTATTTGGTCGTCGGGGATTTATAACTATGGATGACTGCAGCATTCATGGCTGTTACTTTTGAGCCTCCAAGTAGGGGATGTTACAATGATGATGATGTGTAAGGTAAAAGAAGCAAGCAAATCATATGAGGAGGGATCTTAATTGTGATAACCCGGATTTTTGGCCATCTGTTAATTGGTAACTAATCGATTTTAATTACTAAAAATATACATTAAAAATACAAATTGATTTAAAACTATAATAAATGTTGAATTATAAAATCTTTGTAAATGATAAATCTTATAGTGAATAAAAAAATAATATATTTCACTATTTAATTGAAGATGAATATCCATATATATATATATATATATATATATATATATATATATATATATATATATATAAACAGATACATACAAGCTCTATAATGTATATGATTGTATATATGCGTATGGGATGAAATATAGTGAAGTCGGTAATAATATGGATATGTATAATATTAAAATCCATAAGATATTCTATTTATTCCAAGGTTATATTTTTATTTTCAATATCTCAAAAGTAAATTATATCAAAACTCTACATTTTCAAATACTAGAATATATACATATATAGTTATTAATTTATGTATGAATAGGTTTTATATCATTTTCTTGAGTTATATATATATAGAGCAAGTGTAAAATAAGAATATAAAAACCAAAATAAGTATAAATTCATGCACTTGACATTTTTAGGCCAGGTATGACATGCATAATACAAGTGTCAAGATAAATTGTATTCTTTCTTTTTAGTAAAATGTATATATAACAAAAGAAGTCTTTCTTTTCTTAATTTTTGGAAAACAAAAGCAAAAAAAAGACTAAAAAAACAAAATGAAACCAAGATTCAAACAAATCCTTTCAAGTTTTCAAAACTTATACAAAAGCAAAGATCCAAATTTCAATCTTCCTGATTCAGAATAAAAAGAAAATTCCAGTTTTCAAATCTCAAGCTACTTCTCTGTTCAACATTTTAAAGGTGAGTAAACTTCATCTTTTTAAATCAAAATCTTATTTGAGTCTGTGAGTAAGTAAAGATTATAAAATAACAAAAGGTTATGTAGTTTTATACCTGTCCAAGTTGATTGACTATGTTCTCTGTCAAAACATTACAGTGAGTAACCTTAAACTTTTAAAGGCTAAATCATCTTTATTATCTTGTGCATATAACCATGAATGGTAATAATAAACCGAACATGTCTTGCATGGGTGACAAAGTTGTGTTCTTTGATATAAAAATAGGGAATTGCTGTGTGTATAGATGCATATCTATATATATAAATTTAGGTCTCTACTCTTGTTTAACAGGTTCAAAAACTTTCAAAAATTCTTTTCTCTTCCTTTAAACAATTTTGGGCTACAATTTCTAAAGGAAATTTGTTTGTAATGATAAAATCTTACTTTTGAAAATATGATCCAAGTGGAGTTATTAAATATTTCTCTGGAAAAGAGAAATTTACAGTGATAATGAAATAAACCCGAAAAATAAAATGTTTAAATCCCATGATTCGTTTATATAATCTGATTCGTCGTTAAAAATAATGATTTTTAGTTATATTGCTTCGATTTTATGTGCGTGGATGATGGGGTGTCACGAGTTGATTTGGATAGGGACATATAATGATTCCCGGTGATCGCAAGGCCTATTGGCTGCAAAATTAAGGGTGCAGGTAGGTCGTTGATCAGGGGATGGGAAAAAATGGTGGGCGATTTTTCAAAACGGCGAGGTAGCAAGGCGGCGATGGAGTAGGGTTTTAGATCTAGTTCGAGATGAGGTTGATTTTGTGGCCAAGGCAATGTCGAGGTGACGTCGAGTGGGGCTGGAGGAGGGGGAAAGAAAGGTGAATGTGTGGCGAAGGTTCAGGCTAGAGGTAGTGGTCACTGTTGGTCGGAGGTAGACGGTGCGAGGTGAGAAGGTCGATCAGTTTTTTTTCTCTAGTGTTATTTTCGTTCGATTTTGATTTGGAAGGTCAACGTGAGATCTGGTGGTCAGAACGGGTGAACAGTCAATGGCGACTTAGGGGCGGTGGTGGTGGAGGTCGGAGCACCTTCGATCATGTACGCCTGTGCATGTTGCTCTGAATATCTACGTTGGGTTGTTGCTGTGTATGTTGGAGAATGGGTAATCGAATTAGAGAGAAGACAGGGAGATTGAGGGGAAAGGACTTAGGTTAGCTCGGGGAGAACACAGGTTTGCGTGGAGTAACGATCGGGTCGATTATGGGTTGCTTATGGGAATTAACAAGTTTATCGATAATAAATAAAGAGGAAGGGTTCGTGGGCTGGGCTTGGTCTTGCATGATTTTAAAAGGAAATAATATGTAAAATGAAATGTGCAAAGTTTCAAAGGGAATATTTTTAACAAGTTTTAAAAGTAAAAGCATAAAAAAATGGAAATGCATTAACAATGTAATTAGTAAAAGGTCTTATAAGTAAATTATTCTAACTTAAATTTATTTAACTTAGAATAATTATATTATAGGACCATTATTTGATTTAAATTCCTAATCGTTTTCAAAACTAAACAATGTAATTAAATAGCTGGTTAAGGAAATAAATATTTTTAAACTATTAATTAATTTAAAGATCTTAGTTATTTTTGCATGATTAGTTCCAAATGTTAATTTAAATAAAATATAAATGGTTTATAAATAAGTTCATGATAATTAAGCAGGATTTATAAGTAATTAATCTATTTGTGTTAAATAAATAAATTAGAAAAGACGTAGGCATCTAATCCAACTTAAAAGTTTAATCTAGATTGAAGGCTTAGGAATTCTTAATATCTCTAGTATGTTAAATTGTGATGTTCTGTGATTTAAATTTCCTTGGATTGAACGGTGATAAATTGAGTTATTTAACTATGATGAATTTCTATTGTGTACGATATTCTGAAATTATATTGTATTGTTGAAACTTAAACAACTTGTCTTGAAGGATGGCACTGAATTCGAAGAGATCGAGGTCGGATATCAGCATATCCGGAATCGCTTCGATTAGTATTATTATAATTCTTGTAGGATTGATTTGTGAAATCAAATAGGATGGAATGGAATAAATTAAGTAAACTGGACTAAGTAACGATACTTAGATATTACTTTATGAAATAAGTGATCAACTATAACAAGTTAAGAACTCGTAGTAAGGTACGAGTTACCCCGGGATTTCAAAGATGCTTTATAACCTTAATATTTCATATTAGATGGGTTTACTCACGTTGTTTTCTAGCCTGATCCGGGTATTACTTTAATGTAATACTCGGGTCAGACCGAGTATTACAGCTTTTCAAGTGGACGTTCTGGAGCTCAAAAGGCGAGCTGGATGGCAGAGACATGTAGAGTATATTCCGCTGTGTGTTTGAGATTGTATTGATTATAGTCAGGGACAAGTTATTACTACTATCCAGTTTATTTGTCAATGATTGTACTCTGATATATTGAATGTAATCGACAATTACAGTTTTTTTGTACAAATGCTATTATTTGATATTATATTTTAATCCGCTGCGAATGTGAGATTCTATGTTGTTTTTTGTTTCTTCTTCTACCTCTTTTCTTCTTTACCCTAACAATCTGTGATTTCCGGCATTCGATTGCTTGGCACTTCTACAGTGAATGTATTAGTGTCGAATTTTCGAAGTCAAAAATTTAGATCGTTACATTTATCATTTAAAGTAGGGGCTAAGGAACGGGTAAACACTTCATAATCTCAAAAGCTTCAAAAGTAATAAAAAGAACAAAAATGGTAAAATTAATTAGCATTAATCCACTTCTATCTTCACCCATCCCTCTAATTAGCTTAAATCTTCTCCAAACTCCATCGAAACATTCACAAAGACCTTGGGACATCTTAGGAAGCATAGCTCTAAAGATAAAGAAAAGTGAAGAAGAGGGTGATCTTGTTTTTCTGTGATCATTAGATGATAAAGGGTAGAGATGCATTGTGATTTTGATGCCTAGGCATTTAGTGATGTAGGAAGTGTTTTTTTGATTCTTGCATATTTGAGTTTGTTGTAGGCATAGGTCTAGATGAGTTTCTCACTATCTTGTATGTGTATATATTTTATGTGCGTGTGTGCAAATATAAAGTTAAACTGACATTGACTAATTAAAGTTATAAATTTTGGAAACCTCTTGTTTTTGAAAGCGGATGACAACTTTATATAATTATGTAACATCACTTCTAATGCCTTCTATAACATGTGGCATTTCCTGGACTTTGTGTTTACATGTTTGATTGGCTTATTGTTAAATTGAAGTATATATATTTGAAAGTGTTTTAAGAAAGAATAGTCCCTTTAAGTGAAATTCGATATCTTTTAATTTTAACTTGTGTAGATGAAAAATTTATGATCTTAGATTAGGATAACTTGATTTAGTTATTCTATTTACATATTTTTGTGTATTGGACAACAAAGAATTGGTTTGGAAAGTTACTGAAATTGTGAAACCACACAGTGAAAGTTAGAAGTGAAATGGCCGCCAAGGATGCAATTTAAAAATGTCTTGTGTTCGACGATTTTCAAAGTTAGCTTTGAGAGACATCGTGGGGGTTTCTTTGCATTTTTCATAAGTACTATAATTGTAATTTTTACTGGAAAAATATGGAAATTTAAAACATTCATTAACTTGTGAAACAAAGTTGCAAAATGTCATAACGAGAAGAAGGTCGCAATATGCACACTTTAAAATACCTTATTTTTAGGAATTTTTGAAAATAAAATGGAAGTCATCCTAGGGGTTTCTTTGAATATCTATTAAATACTTTAATTGCAATTTTTACTGGAAAAAATATGAAAGTTCAAATCATTTATTAACTTGTGAAATAAAGTTGCAAAATATGCACTTTAAAATACCTTGTTTTTGAGAATTTTTGTAATTAAATTGAAAGACATCCATAGAGGTTTCTTTGCATTTTTAGTAAGTACTATACGTTTACTTATTATTGCAAAAAAAAATTATTTTGATAGGTTTTGGAACTGGTAAAACAAAATGCCTAAATTGGAGTAAAAATGTCACTAAGCTTAACTATGCTTAATACAAAAAACTAGATATTTAGTCATATGCCTAAATTGGAGTAAAATTGTAAAGTGACATGTGTGTGTGTGTTTTTAAAAATGTAATTAACTATGCTTAACACAAAAAACCGACGAAGTAGGCTTAACTATTCGTGGGTGCTAAGATTGATGTTCGAGTAGGGATAGAAGCAATTAGGCTCTAATCTACTGGCTTCCCTGTTGACCGAGGAATAATTAATCAGAGAATCTCAAAAACATGTTAATCATGTTGTTTGTTTACTCATTTTTAAAAGTCAATAATACCATACTTAACACTAAAAGCCGACGAGTTAGAGTTTCCTATATATGAGAGTAAAGAATGTAGCATCTAGGCAAGGCTTTGATATGCAAACAATGATCAAACTTACATGGCTTCACTCTTGAACGAGGGACAGTACAAGTTAGAATGTTGGAAACTTGTTAGGTATACGAACCTTAATTTCCATAAAAGATCATCTTCAGAAATGGATAGTTGGCTTGTAAAATACCGAACTTAATCAAATATTAACTTAGATCTATAAAGATTGTTTTTAAAGAAAATATAAGGACGGAATGGATTGGTTTCATTGTAACAATGTGTTAATAACGTTCAACTTTAACTTTATTGATTATACTTATGAATGTAAATAGATATTTAAAAGAATGTTTTAAAGAAAAGTATAAGTGAAATGGTTTTGGGTTTGTAGTGACAATATTTAAGTAGTCTTAAACGTATTACATGGATTTGTGAAAGTATTTAGATTCTTAAAATGGATATTTTGAAGGAAATTATAAGTACTGAATTTTTTGGAAAAGGATTGAAAAAGTAAATGTTTAAAATAAGAAATCTTGTTAAAGAATTGTGAATATACTTATACCATTTGTGATAGGTATATGAATACTTTTTAAATTATTGAAAAAGTACAAGTGAATTAGTATTGATTGATAAACGAAGTTTTGGTAGATAAAGGAAGTATTACCAATAAAAGAAGTTTTAATTTATAAGAAGTATTAATTAAATAAAAGGGGATTAGAATTCGCTTATGTGACATAATCATTCTTTGTGTAACTTGATCGTGCTTTGTTTGTTTATTCATTTATGGAAAGTATTTAGTCATATACTTAGCACTAAAAGCCGATAAAATGGACTTGTCTATCTGTAAGAGTTTAGACTGATGTTCAAGTAGGGATAGAAGCAAAAATGCTCTAACCTATCGGCTTCACTCTTGAACGAGGAATAGTATGAGAAGAAAATGTCGAAAGTATACGAGACTTGGTTTCCATAAACAATCGTCTATTTTGAACTTGATAGTCGATTTGTCGACTATCGAACTTGATCAAAAATTCATTGATTTGGTTTTGAAGGGACTGGGATGGATAAGTGTTTTACTTATCAAACACCACTTCAAAACTTATATAACAGTTCTATATTTTGGAAGTAGTTATGAAGTGGAACGTTATGGAATTGAACTGACTAGCCTAAGTTTATGTCTGAGGGAGAGGTCAAAATTAGCACTCGTTGGATGATTTATGCAGGGATCTTTGTGGAGATCCATGTTAGAGTGATGAAGACTCATGTGAGAGATGTCGAACATAACCTCAACATCAAAAATGGCAAAAGATAGAGTAGGATGCACAACTTGGGGTTTACCTTACCCATGTCAGGGTATTATAAACTCTAAATCTACAACATGCTTATCGATGTTGCGCATAGAATTTAATCATATTTGGTTCCTTACTATTCATGTTTATGTTCGAGCTATGAGCCATTTGTGTTTACCTTATGGTATGTTTTATCTAAAGATATATGACGCTCGAAAGATAGTTCCATATCCTTTTTCATGGAGATTGGATTTCGGCTTGACTCAAGGGATCTCCATGGAATATCCATTTTGCGAATATACCTTAGTGATTTTGATTGTACCCTCAACATGTTATGGGGTGATCAATGTCAGCATCATAGCTATTTTATAGTTTATATTCTTTGCCCTAGACATTATCTATTACATGACCTTATGTACTTATTAGATGGTGGTTCTTATAAGGGTAATCATTATGACATTCCGTGCGGTCTCAAAAGTAATGTTATATGTTGTTGCATATTTCTTGGATTTCTCATTCCGCACTTATGTCTAACACGTTTTTTTCCTCCTAAATTCCTCATGTGTTCTTTTGAGTGGTTTGAGAAATGCAATTTATCGTTGATGTTCATTAGAGCTCGAGGAGACGAGCTGGATGCTTCATCCCTCGTAGTATTCTTATTCCCGCTACAATTGTACATATCAGCACTTGTGAGGACGAGTTTTTATAACTACCCAGGCTAATGATTGTATTTAGTGTTGTAACTATGAAATTCTTTATATCTTAGAGTGATAATTTGTATGTCTTTTGATATTATATGTTATCATTGCGTGGTGAGATATAGATATTATATTTCTTCTTTCTTGTTATGTCCCTTTTTCATTTTATTTTACGCTAGAAATATGTCTTTTCGGCATTTGGTTGCTTGGTACACGAATACCTTGGGTTTATTAGTTTCAACATTTGAGGGTCAAAAAGGCGGGTCATTACACAAGGTGGCAAAAACATGTCGGTGGCGACATAATCATGTCGATGCTGGCATAATCATGTCAATGAAAAGAGGCTTTGGTTACGAATTTTTCACATTCTTTATGCCAGAATGTTTGGATCAGACTTCTTACCTCTTCCTATGCAAGCTAGTGATTTCGGATGAATGATTTGACTATACATACTCATGACTTTGCAATGAAAAGAGTACCTTTTTGGACTCTTTGCATCATATTTATGTTTTTAGCAAGTATGTTCATTTATTTCCCTTTCTTAACTATTTCCTCTTGGTAATCATAATGTATGGATGTAAGTAATCACATTAAGGTTGAACCACTTTTAAAATCTTGTTTTTCCTCAATTTTCATTTTATTTTTGATTGATTTATGTCATATTATCTGAATTGGGGCATAGGGTCTATTTTTGATGTTATACAAAGTTGATAACCCATCTATGATAATCCAACATCACTCATGTGAGGATCCATTTCTTCGACTCTTGTAAATCGACACTAATACATCCTCGGTATTCACATGTCGTAATTCTAAGTGACGGAGAAGCGGATTTCAAGGGTAAGAAACATAAAGGCAGAACAAAATCTCACATGTATTTCTTTAATATAAACTTTACAGCGGAAATTTAAAATACATTTACCAGAGCTTAAAATCGGACAGATATAAATTCATGTCCTTAGAAATGTTGAATGCTATAGCAAAAGAGTGTGGTGGAAATATATATAAATATTTGGAAAAATATTCTGACTCCATGCTTTGAACTCCATCAAGATTTTTTCCTAAACTAAATCTGGCTACTAAGCTGCCCAGGAAAATTAGGGAAACTGGAGTTTAAGGAAAAGAAAATTAAAATCCGAGTCAATCATGGCCTGAGGTGAGAACTCAAAATACACGCTTTGAAAACAAAATGGTATCTTATAAGACCACATCACAAATAAACACGGAACATATTTTTACCTTATGATAACCAAATCATTTGCTACGCAAAATCATTTGGTACTGTTTTTAATAACATTCTTTTTGAAAACGCTTTTCTAGTAAACTTATTAATCTTAGCCGAAATTGTTACCATTATTAAATTCTAACATATTAGGCTCTGCAAACAAAATGGCAGGCACCTATTGGAGAATGGATTTTCCATATAAATAGCCAGGTGAAGGCACTACCTTCCAGTAGTACATCTCTAAAGAAATGTACCAAGGTCAACAAAACAACTACACTCTACCAGTACAAGACCGGCCTACCTTTCTCACTAGATAGTACCGAATGTGTCATCACCCTAGTCATTACCGACCTATCCGAGGGCCCACATAGTATACATCCACAATAATTTATGTCCAGAACATCAAAGTGGGAATAAATATATCTAGAAGGGGATTATCATATCCTATGGTTGCGAGCCATATAGCCTTGCCTCATCTACCCTGTTTTGGCCATTTCGGTTGTGAAGCTTGAGGTAACGATTACCTTTTACTTTACACATTTCACTTTGAATGCCACACTTCCATTCCATGGTCGCACAACTAATTTCTATAAACATATAACTTCTAAGCTCGTACGTCTTAGGAAAGGGTGTTAAGCTAAGAGAAGTTGCCTTCTCCGCCACCAAGCAAATAATACGTTCATAAAGATCACTTATGTAATTAGAAATGCAATCTTAGACATTCTTCCATACAAGTTGTCCAGGAATAGGAGAAAAAGAAGGCACTCTCCTACCACATCCTATTGGTGGTTACCTCTAGGATTAGAAATAAGGAGTCCTTGCAACCCAAAGAGTTTCAAAAATGAAGGGACTACTGCAACGTTAGTATTTGGGAGCTAACTAGAATATCAACAAGCAATCCTCCCACCCCAAAGATCTTCGGTCTACATTCCTCATTTTCTTTATCAGATCTTCATTTTACGAACGCGTACATTGGTTCGAAGTGGTTCTCAGATAAGAATCACTTAGTTACAACCCTGATTCCTTCGAATCAATCATCGATAATAAAAAATGTGTAGTAAATAGGGAATTCTTCCGTTGATTTATTATTTCCTTTTGTATTAGAAATCTCTTCGAGAGATATATATCTTTTATAACATTTCTTTCCAGTATATATGGAATCATTTAACATCTCTTATCAAATCCTTTGATTACTTCAAATTAACTTTGTACATCTTAGAATAATTCTAAATCATTTCATTTTTTCACTTATGATAATATTTCAAAATCAATCATTTAAATTTTAACAAAGATATCTTAATTCTAAACTCAAAGTTTTGATATAGTGAAATCTGTGTTATCTGAGATGTTAATCCAAAACTAGTAAATGTTAAATGAGCCGAATCTGTAGAAATCATCTAATTCTACTCAATATCAATTCACATATTCAACAAATACTACAGGTGGAATAACAGTGAAATAATTTTTTAAATTCCACGAATAGTATGAGTTCCCTCTTTGGGGTCTAAAACTAAGAATAAGAAGATCATCTCTCTACAATCAAAGTTGTATTTAATTTAAATTTGGAAAACTTAATCTATTATACTTAGCTTGTTTTTTATCTCACCCAAGGAAGAGGCTAGATGAGCCAGGGCACTGATTTCTCCTGAACATCTCCTTTGTTTAAGCACCTTATATTTCGATCTCATGAATAGAAAAATCCAGTCTACTCATCGGCTTTCAAAGCCAAGATTAAACCACTTTATTTGTCATAACTTTTCTTTAAATCAATTATTTAAACTATTTTAAATAAATCATAAAAACCCCAAAACATTATTTAAACACTTTATTATCCATTTAAAAACATTTATAAAAGATCTTTAAGTCTAAAGCTATATTTCAAGAGTTATAGGAAAGTGCTGCGGAAAGTGATGTAAAAAGTGCTTTTAAGCTGTATTGATGAAAATGACTTTTTATCATTTAGAAATTCATTTTTTTAACTCAAATCACTTTTAAAGAATTTCAAAATATTTTTATAATTTAGTTTATATTTTTGAAAATTTTGAAATATCACTTTCAAAGAAATCCTTTATGGATTCCGGACTGGAAAATCGCGGTTTTCCAAAAATTTGATTTACTCATGTTTCAAAATCTACTTATCGAAACCTCGATTTTCTTTCTTTAATAGTTTTAAAAATTCGTATCACGAAGAATTCCGAGCTATATTCCATTTTATACACTTGTTTTACTTTTATGGCGTGAAATCGTGAACTATTGTTATGCGACGCGCCTATTTTGTACTAAATTTTCCTTTCTCACTAAAAATTCACCAAAACACTTTTAAATGCTTATAAAACATTTCTAAATCATATTAAACTATTTTTAAAGAGGTTTAACATTCCATATACACAAATTCATTAATGTAGAGGAAATTGATTTCCTTTGTGTTTATCGACGTGTATTTCGGTGACTTGCATATATATTCAACATTCATATTAAACAATCTTCATCAATAATCATAATTAAACATATATAACATCCAAAAACATACAATACTATAGTTTAAAAGTTTCTCACCTTTATTTTCCCTTTGAGCAACTACAAAATTGGTTATAGCTCCGCTATCTCGAAATCTATGCTCACGATCACTGGCACTATCGACTTAAAATGGCTTGGTCTAAGATTTGGTGCAAGGAGGAGCTCAAGTCCTTGGAGGGGAAGGAGGAAGGGCTTGGTCTTTCTTTGGGAAGTGGTGGTCATGGTTTTAGAAAAGGTAAAGGAGTAGTTTCATTTTCGTTTGAAGTGAAATTGGTAACTTATATATGATTTTAAATTTCTTTTGCCAAATGTTTCACCATAATTTTGTTAAGCATGGAATCCATGAAAAGAAGCTTGAAGTGGAGAAGAAGGTGATAAGAATATGCTGAAAAATGTGGGAAAGTGGGTGGGTATTTATAAGAGAAAACTTGGAATAAAATATCCGAAGGAAAAATTACCAACACACCCTTAGCCTACAGCCCTCCTACACCCCCTAGCGAACGGCTCCTCCCTAGGCCACGTGATTTTTATTTGAGGTGATGGTTTGATGATGGTATGGTATGGTTAGTTGATGTTTGCTTTTTTGGTGACTTAAGTATTAAGTTATAGGAATTATTTAATTATTTTGCAATAAGTATATGTTTAAGTGATCATGTACACATGTATATGTTATCGTGTGCATGTGACATATATATGCATGTACATGTATGTGCATAAAACTTCAAATGACTTCGAACTACTATTGTTTGTTAAATTGTTGAAAACCGGGAAACCGATTATCGGTCATATTTTCATTTATTAATCAACATGCATATATTTGTAAAAAAAATTTAAAAAATTAAATTTCTTTTCATTTTAAATTAATTAAAATAATCATATTAGAATTATAAAACTATGTAAATTAATATTAAAAATTATTTCCAATAGTTACCACTATATCGATAAAGCGATATCGATTTTTTTTCTTCATATTTTCAAATCAAATATATATCTTGATAAAACTATAATAAATATTTTAATATAAATTTATAATCATTTAAATTAAATTATTATTATTTGTACTATCAACATTTTATTTGAATAAATTTGAAAATAAATAAAATTTATCAAAGTGATAAATTTGTGAGTCGTTACAGCTCCCTACATAGATATCCATGCTATCCCTAAGATTAAACCAAACTCAGAAACCAAATAGCACACCCGAAATATATGACTCTAAACCCTAACAAACCTTAGATAAATGGATCGACCACCCCCCATGAGATTTGATAGTATAATAGGGTTTGTCACTATACTACTCTCTAAATGTTAAATAAAGTGTGAACAAATAAATCAAAATGAGGTAACACACCTTCCAAGATAATATACTTTCCCTTATCAACATTCAGAGTCACAACAGAGCTAAAAATGGCGTTAAGTGCATAAGATGGAACGATTTGAGTAGTAATCTTAGATAAGGTTGGAAACTCTCTCTTCATATGTCTAGGCTGGTTAAATTTGAAACCTTTTATGTTCGAGATATTCGCTCTGCAATCATTTTCTATATTCCCCCTCATATTGCACCATCTACATTTTATTCTCGATTTCTTTGCTTCTCTTTGTGTTTCTTTACCAACGCTACCTTTGCATTTATTAAGCTAAACCGGCTTTCCTTCTTGCTTCCTAAGCTCTTCTTGGGAACTAAATTCAGCAATGCCTATTCTACCAAGCCCTCAAAAGTTGCTTTGGTAGGTACATGGCTCAAAGCCATGTCTCTCAAAGATTTGTTCAACCCTTTAGCAAACCCGATGGCAAATTTAATTCATTAACATAAATCCTTAACATTTTGGTATCCCTGCTCCAAACAACAAAACTTTCCTAGTTCCACTCCACACTTTGATATGAACTTGATATCACAACATCTTCTAAATCCAGTCCAAGTAATCTCAATCTCTATGTCTTAGTAGCGATTATGTCCCAGTACCTCAAAGTCTTTTCCTATAAATGCTAGGAAGCCAATTGCATCTTCATCGCATTATCTACACACATCATAGCAAATATTCAATCATAATTTTTTATCCATACCCAAGTCTCAAAAAATGATTTGATTATCATTTAATTCTTCCCATCCAAGCTATGGAAATACTAACATAATTTAGGAAAATCCAAAGAAGGTGGAGGAGCAGAAATTTAATCATTTCCATTTATTTGTAAACAAGAATCATTAGCAACTTTTCTCAGATAATAGTAGCATTGCTAGAGTTGTATATGTGTGTATCCGCTACATTTATAGCTATATATATATATTTATTTATGTATGTGTGTGTATGTGTAAATAATTTAAAATTTACAAGTACACTTTCTCGGTACACACATAATCCTAAGGAACTCTAAACCTATGCTCATATAACAACTGTAACAACCCACCCTTTTATACGTATCAATTAATTGTCTAAAGGTAGAATTTGAACTCGTGTCATCGCAAGAAGGAAGAATCAATGGGTTGAGATAGTTTCTTTTGTACAGTGATAAACATAAATTTTAAACATCTACCCGTTTTGATCTCACTGCAAAAGGAATAATAGATACACAAATGGAAATTGACCAAACATCTCTGCTTCAACAAACAGTGAGCACTGTAGAAAAGAAATTGAGGAATGTTCGTGATATTAATTGAAAATATGACAATTCCATCATACATGGTCATATTCTTCACATATCGTACTCTGTTTTTTAAACCTTAATGACCTCTCGTCCTATAATGCAATATAAAGAGGGAAAGAGAGAAGGGGTCAAATATTGTTTAGTGACTATTATGGCATGGTACTAATAGTCAAATATATTAAAAAATATATGTTACACAACCCACTTGTGTATACCTAAACCTTTACACCTACACCAAACAAGTTAGCTAACTTATACAATATAGGACTGTAACCTATAATACACCTACAATTCGAAAACAACCAACATGGATCCTACCTGAAGTTTGGATATCCTAAAGCCATGTAATCCTAACAACACATCAAATATACAGTCGATGATAAATTACAAGTAGAATACAATATATTAAGTATACAATCTCGATGTGGTACCATTAAATTATACATTAAGTATGAAATCTTGATGGTAACGCTTATTGATACGTCGATGATAAAATATCAATGGTAAACCGCTTATTAATATATCGAGTGTACAATCTCAATGGAAACTGCCTACATAATTAAACTACCATGTCCTATGCTCCCTATTTTCAACTAATAGTATATAAAGATCGAACAACAAATCGATTCCTCATAGGTACATCAATTACTTTATTACAAATTCTACTAAAATGGATATATCCGTTCTCCCATGATTCACATACCAAAATGTGTAATTTATGGTGCTAACAGTAAATATATGTGCAATCTAATTGTAGTACAATCATAATATAGCTTTGAGTGTCATGTTTTATAACATTAGAATGTCACTTGAACTTCAAACATCAAAAAAGGAAGAAATAAATCCTTGAAACTAGCATACTACGCCTGTACATAGTCCAGGTTCAACCACCAGGTTTCTAGTCCATTGGAAACTGTCTCCTGTCAACTTGAAACTATTTCCAGTCGACTGGATGGTTCTAGTTGTATCACGATGCTCTTCTAGTCGACTAGAACATTTTTTTCTTCTAATTGAATCAAACTCCACTCATTTTTCTTGTTTTTTATGTTTTCAAGTCGACTGCAGCCTCCTACCAATTGGCTGCATGCCTGTAGCTTGCATTTTAACCGTTTAAACTTCGTCATTCCATCAAATTTCTCTCACTTCGTTGGCATGCCTTATTTTCAAACTTCTATTGCAACTTATAATTCATTATAGGTTCTTTTTTTTACTTATTGGTATTCATTAACATCATATAATATGCTCTAACAAATATTAATTTACTAATTAGAAATATAATCCATCTTTAAAATGACCATTCAATTATATATATTATACTATGATCAATATATTTAAAAATTAACAGGTAATCATCTCCAATGATTATCTAACTACTGTATTAATCCTTTCTACATAGCCTAGGGTAAACTATATATCAATTTAACTCTTCTCCCAACTCAAGTATCATAATGGTAATCTCAGGTTCTCTAAATATCCAATTCATGTAATTTATCAATTTAAACATCAAATGTAACGATCTCGGATTTTTATTGAGTTTAAATTGCTGATTAATTTAATTTTTGAATAAAATTTGTGAAATTAATTGGTAATTAATATAAGATTCTAATTAAATTATGGGTTAATTGAGAATTAATTTGGATATTTGATTATAAATATGTATATAAAATATATTGAAAATAGAATTTGAAATCGGAATTTAAATGTCTTAGAAAATAAATTTGTATTTGGATAACTAAATTAGATATACATAAGACAAGTATAATAGATTCAAATACGAACAAATAAGATAAGTAGGCTTGAACAACAAGAAAAAATATAAATATCTATGTACGCTTAAACAAAACAAAAGAAAGATATGCATTACTTATAAAACAAGACAACGTAATATATTACAAGTATGTAAACTAAAATATCTATACATAAGACAAAGTAAAAATAAAAATATCAACGGACACAAACATAAAAAAAGATAAGTATGAAGACATAAAGGACTAAAGCATTTAATACAAGCATCTTTAGCCACTAAAGCATTTTATCAGCCTCCAAAATCTTGCCTGGTAAAAAAAATCTCTGATGTTGTACAAAATAATATATGATCTGTACAAATATATTTCCTGTAAGGCTTTCTTATATATCAACCCTCTCATCATCAGTTCGTCCATCTACAAAACAGAAGTAATATCGTCTAAAACTTAAAAACAAAACTTCAATAAAGACAACAATACAACTCAGATCAAACCAGAGAATTAAAGATGAGAACTTCAACAAGCAATTTCAAAGCTGTGTCAACATAGAAGAAGATCTGTTCTTTTTGTTGGAAAACCACTATGAGTAACCTCACTTTTAAACTTTAAAGCCAAATTTTGTTGCACGCTAGTGTTGTTGAACTAAATTTGTACTGGGTGAATCTTTTGTGTGTATAGATGTAATGATGTGTTGTTTCCAACGAAATTTGCTCTGTTCTATAGTTCTAGTTCTTTAGGTAAGATTTAAATTCATTTTCTTTGGAACCAATTGTTGTTAGAACTATGTTTACAAACAAGGAGGTTTGATTTAACATAGATTAAGATTTAAAATTTTAGTTTAGATAAATTAAAGCATGAATGACTATGTAAACCAATACCAACAGGGTAGATGTATATAAAAGTGGAAACCCAAACATTGTAATTCATAAATTCAGGATTGTAATTTGAATCCATAAACCAAAACAAGGTTTTTAACACAAAAATTATAATTTCTGGTTTGGAGATGAGTGCGCGGTTCTGGAATGAACGAAAAATGGACTTTTGGGGCTTCTTGGTGATCTAAGTATCTAAGAAGGTCAGGGTTCTCTGTAGTGAAGGAGGAGTGATCGAAGGGTCGAGGAAAAATGGTGAATGGCGGTGCAGTTTGTCGTGGTGGCGGCAGCATTCGTTTGAAGTTTGTAAACCTAATTTTGTCGCGGCTAAGAAATTGGATTCGTTCGACACGTATGATCGATCGAGCATAGTGAGGTTTTGGAGAATGATGGAGGACGTGTCGACGAATCGTCGACCGGAGTTTTAGGTCCTCTGGTGGTCGAGGAATCGAGAGTGGTGCGTTGAAAGGTTTGAGATGAGTTTTGTCTCGAGTTTCCAGGTTTTGATTTAGAACTCGATTTTGGTTCAAGCTTCTATGGTGGATTATGGGGATGGTGATCATGCGTGACGGTGATGTATTGGAGGCCAGGGTGGTGGCCGGAGATGGCCAGAGCCACGGTGCACGTGCACCGTGCCATTTGAATTTTCGGATGATCTTTGTTTGTGCAGAGAATGAAGCTTAGGTTGTCTCGGGTTGTTCGAGTATTTTACTCGAAGTATGTAGCTTTTCGACTCGAACCAGTTTTTTTGTTACAGGTTTTATTAAACCCGTCTGAAATTTAAATTTAAAGAAAATTTAAATGAATTTAAATTTGTAACCAAGATGTAAATAAAGTATAAATCTAGTATGAAGTATAGATTCAAATATACTTTGAATCTTAAAGTTCTAAATATTTAAAATGTGGGTTTTAGGTTTTTTAAACCTGCAGTTTTTCAGATTTTAAATTTAATTTAAAATCTGAAACCAGAATTTAAACAGTGGTTTAAATTCAAAGTTTAAAACTATAGATTCAAATGAAACTTTTGAATCTTAAGGTTTTAAAATGAATTTGGATTTTTAAATAAAGAATATAAAATCAAGGTTTTAAATCAAAGATTTAAATCAAAGGTTTAAAATAAATGTTTAATCTAATGGATTCAAGTTTACTTTGAATCCAAATTTGGAAATTTAAATTAGTTTTAAATTGAATGTTTTTAAACAAGTTTAAATTAAATAGCTTTTAAAAGTATATTTTTTTTCAAACAAATGTTTAACTTAATTTTGATAAAATTCCTTTGTAAAGGTTTTCTTAATTTTGAGTGAAAAGTTAAATAAATTGTTTTAACTTGAATTTGAAAGTTAAATAATTTATATATTTTAAAAGCTTAACATTTAAATAAAAAAATAAGTAATCTAGTTTAAAAAATTTCTTATATAAGTTTCATATATTAGTAATGAATGTTTTTTTACATTGTTTAAAAGTTTCATAAATGGAATTTAAATATGGTAATGTTTAATTGGTTAATCATTTTGCATCTTAAATTCAAAATATAATTTGAATTTAAATTTAAAGTGGAATGTTTTAAATCCACTTAAATGTTAATGAAATCATTAATAAAGAAATGAATTATCTTAGAGATAATTAAAGATTAATTAAAAGTAATTAAGAAATGTTATTAGTTAATGAAGATAATTAACTAGGGATTATTAAGTAATTAATTTTGATAATTAATTAGATTATATTGATAATCGATTATAAATTTCTTAAATGTAATTACTGAATGAAAGTAATGAAGGGATTAATTACTAATTGAAATTAATTTGGGATATTTTGATTAATTTAATGATTAATATTAATTGGTAATTAATGATTAATTGGTAATTAATGAAAAATTGCTATGAGACGATTGCTTAATGGCAAGCAATTAAAGGGTTAATCCCTTAAAATAATTAATTAGGGGGTTAATTAATTGTGTAATTGGTTTAAAGGTTAATTTAATTTAATATGATTAATTAAGAATAATTTAATTAATTAAGGTGATTGATTAATTAATTTATATCAAATGATTTATAATCTATAAATCAAAATTGGATAGTTAATTCATAAGTAATTAATTTACTTGGAAATAAATTGAATTAATTAGGATTAAACAATTAATTAATCCTGCTTATAAATGATTATTGAATGCTTGACCTTACTTATGAATAATTTTATTGTATGAGATGCCTTGAATTGATTGTCCTATTTGATCTGTGATATTTTGTTCTATGGATTGAGTTGTGTAAAATTTATTTATTTATTTGAGATACATTTGTTATTAATCTGTGATCTATGAATAAACGATAAACGTTTTAGTTTATATTGCTTATCAACTATATTTCTGTGTTTTGATCTATGGTGATGATGTTGTTGCACTATTGTGTTTAACCCCTGGACCACACCATACACACACAAATATGAATTTCACAAGGAAATCGATTAAGTCATAGATTTTTGAAATGATTTCTAAATAGACAATTTGAATTCAAATAATTTTGGAAATGGAATTTCAAAGATAAAATTTATTTTTGAATAACTTGATAAAGTTTTGAAATTTAAATAATTTGATTTAAATTTGAATTCAGTATTTGAAACTGAATTGTATGATTTGAATCAGGGACAAAAGATTGTATACAAGTTTATATGGGTTAAACCATTTTAAAGGTATTAATTTGGGAATTTGAATTCAAAGGCTCTAACTCGTGCAAATATAATTGAATTCTTATGAAACTAAAACTATTTGTTTTCAAATATTAAAAGCTTTCACATAAGAAATGGATTTCCATCTTGTAAAAGGAATTTCTAGTTTGAAATGGAAATGATTTCAAAGTTATGGAAACGGTTTGCAAGCTATAAATTTAATCTTTAATTTAAAGGTTGAATAAGTTAATCCAATCAAAATGGGAATTGTTTGAAACTCGTAAATGGATCTTTGTGAAACTGTGTGAACTTGGTGAAATAAATCTTTTTTCTAAAAAGATTTGAAATGGTAATTTGTTTAACCATTCAAAAAGAAAGGTTTTGGATTTTATAAGTTGTGACTTAACTGAAATCCCATGTCCATATGTTTTTAAACATCGCGCTCATTATTCGGTTTAGCCGGGAGAGGACTTTGTGTCATATAACCGATTCTGAATAATGATACGACGTTATGGATAGCATTTGAAGACCGGTGGTGAAGACCGGGTATTTGCGAGAATTATAGGATAACCTATCGATTGACTCTGCATTGAGTTGCTTCGGTATAGAGTTTCCCTAAGTGATGGGAAGTCCGATCGAGATTGTGAATACCCGGATTTCCAAGGGCTTCTTCGGAAGTGCCTTCGGTTTTGTTCGAACCCGCAACAGACATGTGTGGTTGTATGTCTGACACTACACTTTGAGATATAAAGCAGATTTCTTTCAAATACATATCTGTTGGTGGCGGAGAATTTATTCTCTTAGCTTAACACCCTTCTCCGAGACGTACGAGCTTATAGGTTATGTAGTTGAAGGTTATCGGCGACACATTCCCAATTTGGTAGTGTGACATTCTTAGTGCTGCTGTGTGTTGATGATCATCTGTTAATCATTTGTGATCAAAGCATGGCTTTTTTTAAAGCGTTGCTTTGTGGACGAGACTGCATCAGGACCTCACAACCCGAAAATGATCGAAACAGGAAAGATGCGGCAAGGTTATGAGGGTCGTGCCCTTTAGGGTGTGTCATTCCCATTTGGTAAAAGGTGGTATCATTGTATGGAGCCCAGATATTTACCTATGTGGTGGGCTTAAATCTCATTTCTGCGTGGTTGTTGCTTTGTGGTTTAGAGGCGCCTCGGATAAAGGTTCCAAAGGACTGGGGGATGGCATGCTCGAGAAGTAGTTACCTAGTTACAGAGGTAACCCAGCCTTGTGTTGGCAGAGAGATGGTTAGGTTCTCGGTCCCACCAGAGGCGTACCCGTGGACAGTGGGAAGTTCTTTAGCCTGACCATTTGTTGAAAAATCCAAACGAAACAATACGCGCCTTGTATGGCTTTAGTTGTATAACCTGCCATGGAATGTGGCGGTAACCTGCTATTGAACATGGTTGTTATAGTAGGCATAAGTGCGAAATGCCTATGCTGGCTAAGATTTATATTATACTTTCGAAATGTTTTCCACTATGCACCTATAATAATAATATCAAAAGAATTTTCACGTATCTAGCATGTTTGACTATCATAAGGAGAAATCTCCTCCAATTCTGCTTTCGAATGGTGTGTGCGGTGGGAGGCCTTATGGTAGTTTCATTTTCCAAAAAGCATTGCGAATTTATTTTAAATTCTCTTGTTGTTTGTTTTTAAAGAACAACTATTTTTGTTGCTCGCATCTGTCCCATGACTGACTAGGAGTTTATTGTTCCTTTCGTAAACTCGGCGTGCCCACAATTTTCCACACGGGCAATCTATGGTTGGCTTTTTCAGATAGTCAGGTTTAGTAGATTATCTGGAGTTAGTCCAGTCTTTGGGTCAGGACGAGACTTGCTTGTCTAGGTGACACGAGATGTGTGACGACCCAGAATTTTTCCCAGAACTTTCGAGCATTTAAAATCAGAATATTTAATTGATTTTAATTATTTAAAAGGGTAATTATCAACTTGAATTACAAATATCGCTATTTACTGATAAATAAATAATTGAATTTAGTAATTAGGAATTGGGTAAATTGTTGAATCTGGAATTCTAAGCCTATTAAAAATAATTTGAAGGTTCGTAAAATTTATATTGATGATAGTGAAATAGTAAAAGTGGTAAAAAATTATATTTGGAAGTGATTTGTTCAGTTTTGGAATTTCATCGTTTAAATTGAATTTAGAAATAGCTTTTCGAGGCGCATTCTCGGAACTTGACGAAACCAGTTCCATTGGATCCGTAATATTGAATTATTATCGGATTTTAAATTTCGTATTGATTGGGGTTGTTATGTGAGCGTACAATACATAAACGCGTTGGAAATTTTCATCGAAAATTCTATTTAAAATTTTAATTATCTATTCACGTGCTAATCACCATCCACTGTTTTTCTTTCATATCGCTGCCTCCTCTCGTACATATTATCATCATCATGTCTCCCTTTGGCTTATCACGCAAGCTTCATTTCCTTAAATGAATTCACCGAAACATCCTTCATCATAGTCATATACTCAGTTGAAAAAATGTAATAATGGTCGCAGTCTTCTATTTAAAAGAAATCAAAATCCACTTTCTTTCTGGTTCGAAACCGGAGTCACAAAACAAGATAATATAAAAGACAATGGCGAACGAAAGGGGAATTCGCGTCGTCTCCTATTTTTATCAGTTGCCTTCCTTTCTTCTCGCTCGAATTCAAACTATATGCGACTAGAAATCGCGCGAGCTCGTGCACCGATGGCCGAGCCTTTGATTCAAAGTAAACCCTAGTTGTTCGGCAAATCAAATAATGGATGGGAGCGCACGCGAGTTTGGGGAAAACGTGATGGATCTCAGTTCATGGCGGCTGCAGGAGTTGGTCGCACTCGCGAGATTGGTGAGGGTTCAATGGTATGGCTGCGCGAATGGTTTCACGTTAGGGCACGTCGTTGGAAATCGATCGAGGAAGGCTAGGTAGCGAGCGACGTCGCGATGATGGGATCATGTTGGAGTTGCGGCGGCTGATGGGATTGATGGTGAGGTCGGTTTGGATTTTGGGCAGAGCAGCAACATGTTCTGGTTTGGGTTTGTGATCTGGTATTCAAGTCGAGAGCTAGGGTTCGTTTGAAGTTTGGCCAGTAAGGTATTCACGATTCTTTTCTTTTTGATAAAATTTTATTTAACAAACGTTAACAGTGAAGTATAGTTCTACCCTAATTTGATTTAAATTAACATGTGTGTATATGTATATGGGCATGCTTTAACTTACTGGTCATTCTAAATAAATATATTCGTAACAAATTTTATAGATTTAACGGTAAATTAAACTATTTTAATTGCAGACTAAATGAAGATATATTGGATCAGTAATTTATTTAAAATTGGTTAATTTAAATTTATTTATTGGTAAGGATAGGTTATTTGATTATTTCAAATATTTATAAAAAGTCGTTCTGTTTTGAAATAATATAAGTAGAAAATGGGAATTTTAAACTATTTGAAAATTTATATAAAAGTGTATATATAAGTATATTAGTTTCAAAATACATAAGTTCATTTGCCCATTCTAATTTACTGTTTAATTTTAAAATGATGTATTATGGTGATTAACTCAACTAATAAAAGCTTATTTATTTTTTTCAATTGTCAAGACTAATTATTAAGGGAAAATTTGTTCAAAATTAATTGTTAACTTATTTAATGGTAATTAATTGTTCGATCAATTAAAATATTAATAAATCATATTAATGCTCACAAGGTCGAACATAATGACGAACACGCTGGTTTGGATTGGATCGCAAACAAAGGAAAAGGTGAGTTAATCTCACTCAGTTAAATTTAAATTTAAATGATTAAATTTAAATAATTGTTTGAAATGATGGAATTGACTTATGTGCTGTGGTGTGGTATATATTTGGAATTTGCATTTTATGTTGTGCTAACATCTGTCGATGCAGGAAAAACAGGTTGGAGGGATCCAACTGGACCCCTCAACTTTATTTAATTATTTAATATTCTCTGTTCTGAATATTTGATATCTTGCAATGAATTATGTGGAAATATTGAATGCTATGGCTTGATTGTTATAATCAGACAATAATGAATTACCAAATATATAATTTGAGTTTAGGAATGAAATAAAAGAAGAGAAATTGTAAGTAAATAATTATAGAAAAGTTGAATAAATTTATGAATGAACTGGAAAAGAAATAAAGTGACTTTTAAATTTTAATAAATAAATCTTGAGTGTGGGAAGATAAATTTAAATAAACAGAGAGTTAATGAAAACTTAAATTTCGGTGTTATTGTTTAAAAAGAACAAAACATTTATTTTAAATTGAGGATTTATATTATTTAAGAAGAATAAAGAAGAAATTGGGAATAATCTGAAATTCGTATATTTCAGCTAAAGGATTTAAAAATCAAACTTAAATAATGATAAAGTCCATAATTAATGAATTTCGAAATGAACTGATAAGTAAAGAAATTTATTTCAAATGGAATAAATTGGAAATCAATTTGGGGAAAACTGATTTAAGTGTTTGAAGTTGGAATTTTCTCTGGGTGACCAAGTACATGTTTTTAAAAGTAAATTTCAATGTAAATTAAATGTTTTAAAGTTGTTTTTTTAAAAGAAAGCAAGTTTTGTAAAATTATTATTTCTAATATTTAATTTCTAAAGCAAGTATTTCCTTTTAATATATTATAGCATTAATTATTTAAAAGTGACTTAGTATTTGTTTTAAAAGTGAAAACCTGGTTTTATATTTTATAAAGTAACCTTATTTTCTCAAATTCATATAGTATGTATTTTTAGCAAATCATTTAAGTAGTTTTATCCTAAATGTTTTAAAATATATATTTCAAAGTAAAGTGTTTTAAATTATTTTAAAAATCCATTTTTGTGCTTGGTGATTTCAGAAGAGATAGAAAATATTTGGGAAAGTTGATTCTGAAAAGAAAGATGGTTTTGAAACAGTTTTCAAAGGATTGAGAATAGAAATATATCTTGTGAAGATATTTTTGGAGATTAATAAAAAATTTGGAAAATTATTTATTGGTTGATGGTTGTTTTGTGAATATAATTGATAGTTAAATAACCGACTATCAATATTGGACAAATGCGTTGATCGTTTCGAAGAGACCGGGATCGAGATTTATTTCTCGAAAACCACTTCGATCCGGTTTGTACGTTTCGTGTAAATGATTTGGATTCGAAGATGGACCATTGGAGTGCAAGGGCTAGTCGCTACTAATCCTGAGGGTATTTCCAAAATGGATGTAGTAGGAATAGTGCCTTCGGTTCCGTTCGAACCCGGGACGGACTTGTATGGATGAATGCTTGCGAAACATCGTTAGGTGGACGATGGGCATTCTAAGGGATATGTTCTATAAAGGTACCGCTTAGTCTCAAGCCTCATCAAATGGGAATGACTGAAAATCAGGGGTTATGCAGCAAGGCTAGGTGGGTAGCACCAAAGCGGGGTGAGGTCATTCCAGTCTAGATGTCCCTTTTTATTTCGGCTTAGTGGGCGATTGCTGATCCCAACCGCGGGGTGATCTCACTCGGGATTATCCAGTAAGGGGTAGTCCCGGCCTTGTGTTACAGGGGAGCGGGTGTACTCCTCGGTACGGTGATCTAAGCCCCGTACTGTGACAGGTGGTACCCCAGTGCCTAGTCATTAGTTGGAAATCCATTCTCCCTACGAGCCTTGTACGAGTTTTGTTTGTATTACCCACTCTGTGGCTTGCAGCTGGAATTTAATAGATGTAACAATTTCGGCTATTTTATAAGTATTTGTATATAGACCCTATTATAATATCATAGGATTTCTATAGAAAGTGTTTTAGCTATCGTAAGGTAAAAACCCGACATGTTTATTTGTGGCATGGTCTTACGAGATGCTTTTGTTTTCAAAGGATTTTGAAACATTAATAATCATTGGGTGTGATTTTCTCACGCTGGTATTCCAGACTGACTCGGGTGTTATTTAACATTAATGCTCGGGTTAGACCGAGTATTATAGGATTCAGGATGTGATGCTGTGGAGCTCAGGAGACGAGCAGGATGGCGATTCGTACTCCCGTACTTGTATATATATATATATAATCCGCTGTGTTGAGTTGTTGTGTATCCATTTGTATGATATTGATGTTGAGCTATGATTGATGTACTCTGATAATGTAATATATAAACAGAAATATTTGATGTTGAGTAAAGATTATTTATTATCTATTATATTTTTTTCCGCTGCGATGGTTAGATTCTGTTATTGTTTTCTATTTTCTTCTTCTACCTCTTCTTCTTTAACCCAAATGGTTCGTATTTCCGTGCAACTTGAGTTGATTGTTGTAGAATAGAGTTGACTCAAGGGGTTCGGATTTGCTGGCCGTTACACTTGGTATCAGAGCTTAGGTTGGTGATAACCTTGGCTCTGGTGGGGATTACTCATAAAATAGAGTCCGTAGTACTCTATAATGAGTTTGAGCGTATTAATAGATATGAGCGCGTATTTGTTAGTGAATATAAATTGTTTTAATATTGTGTTGATTGATTTATTGAGTGGCATATGAACCTTCGTCGACACAGTCTGTGCCACTGTATCGAAAGGGTTTCTAAACACTTGAATAGAACAATCGACACGGTATTGTTTTAAATATGGGTAAATGAAATAATTTTACCCAAAAATATATTTTGATATCAAGAAAGTTTTGCAAACTATTTAACTAATATATGGTTGCTTGGATGTTAGGAATGATGATATTTAAAGTACTATCATTCTTTAGTGGAAATCTAACTAGAAACTGAACATATAACTTAAGTTTAAGGGAATAAATTCATTATAAAATGGAATTTATAATTATTATAAATGTAAATTATAAATTGAAATATAACCAAATGATAATTTGTATGAGCATAAGCAATGCAAATGAATTATGGTAAAATTGATTTACGCAGGATTTGGAAAATTTAAATTACGGAAATTTGGAAGTGTTTTGAAGATAAAAAAAAATAGAATTATTGTTTTGGAGATATTTCTGAAAAGAAATCTGTTTTAAATGAATTTTGGGAAGTGATATAGCATTGAAATCACTTGGATCATTGGAAAATAATTCTGATGATGACGGCCGCATCTTCATTATTCATTTTCGAATTTCTAAGTGACGGATTGCTGCCAAATTGATTTGTTCAGGAAAAGTGAGTTGTTTTTGAAAATTTCAAAGGAAAGTTGTTGGGAATAAAACCAGGATTGGTTTAAATATTTGAGAAATGTAATTTGAGATGTTGGAGATTTCAAAACAATTTGAAACCATAGGTCGGGTGTTTAAAAATCCCGAAGAGAGAAGAGGTAGACTTATAAATTGAGATGATTTTTAAATTAGAAAGGAAATATAAGCTTTGAAGGTTGGAATTTAAATTTAAAGTGAGAAGTTCAAATGAGTTTTACTTAGATTGATGAATAAAATTGAATCGAATTGAGTTAAATAAAACTGAGTTCAAATAATATTGGATTGGAATAAGAATTCAATTGAACTATGAACGGAATTATATTCTTACTTAAATAAATGAAAAATAAATTGAATAAGGAATGGAATTGTAATAAATAAATTAGAATAACGTGTGAATGAATTATAATACATGGAATAAAATATGCTTCGGTTATAAATAAGCATAAGGATTGAGTTAAAATAAAAGAAGAATATATTCAAGCCTATAATGAATGGAATTGTGTAAATAATAAGTTGTGACTTATAAATCTTTGAAAATGGAATAGAAAAATCCAAAATAAATATTGTTTGATGTTTTGGATAATGGAGCGGGAATCCAAACATGAATTATATAACAAATTGAACTTAAGACAATTAAATGAAGTGATATTTGAAATTAAAAATCAAGTATTGAACTACAGATAGGAGAGAACTAATTTTATAATAAATTAGTTAATGAAATGTGTAAATGGGAAAGTAGTGTTGTTTAATAGAAGCTGAATTGTGAATTTATGATAAAAATTGGAAATAAAACTCAAGTTATAAATTGAATTCGACTTGAATTCTCAGTAAAGTAAATGTAACTAAATTGTGAGTTCATGAAATTTGGTGATAAATTGAAAATGGATAGTGGATTCAGAACTTCAGTTATTAATTAAATTTTAATGCGAAGTGTTATCAAATCAAGTATAATTGAAATGTATCGAATAAAAAAATGTAAATAAATGGATTGTAAATGAAATTTAAATGGAGTGTGTCGAGCTAAATAAATGCTTGTGAATGGATTAAAATAAAAAGGAAATTTAATTGGTAATGGAGATGGAACCTAAGTTGTTAATGGTTTTGAATGGACTAGTTTGGTTAATAAAATTGAAATGCAATGAAACTGAGAATATATGGATTGTGAATAAATCCGAAATGGAACAGAATTCAGAGTAAGTTGAGTTGGAGTCAATTTAAATTGATTATAAAACTCATGTGCTTATTTATTCACATAAATCTCGTCAAATTACAAAGAATAAATTGTTATTGAATGTAAATAGAAGTTATTAAAATGCCTTGGATGGATAGGAGTAAAATATATTGGTTTTGAAAGCAATTGAATTAAATGTGAGTTCAATTTGCTTAAAAATAAATTAAATGTAAGCAATTGAGTTTTAAACCATTCAAATTAATGAAGTTATATATGAATGGATTGTAAACCATTCAAATTGAATGAAAATGGTTTGTAAATTAATTGAAAACAGTTGAATTAGTATGGAATGGTATAAATTGCATGCGGACAAATGATTGGTGTGAATTCCTTTTAGAATTCATATGTTTTAACCATTGCAACTAAGTGAAATATAGTTAAACTGCATATATTTGGCACTTACATGTTTAAATTGAGTAAGTACAGGTACCTGGAAGCCGTGTGTGGCAGGATTTGGTTGTGCTATTTGCTAAAAATAATAGGCTACATGCTTAAAAATGCTAAATAAGGTATGCCAACGCAATAAAAATAGGAAATATGAATTGTTTTTGGTTTTTCCGACCGTGTGGGTCGATGTATATATATTTATCTCTTTTGTCAAATTGCAAAAGCTCCTCCGCACCAAGGAGACTCTGCCAAAAATTTTCAGAAATTTTGGGAGTTAGAAAAATTTCGAAAATTTTTGGAAAATTTATTAACGACAAAACAATTTCAAACTAGAAATTGAAATAAGTTAGTGAACGAAACTAATTAAAATAATGACATGAATTAGTATAAATGAAAAATAAAATTTATATATTCGGAGTTAAAAATAAACTGCATTCATATGGAAATGGAAGAATCAATGTGAATAGAAATAGATATAAACTAAAGTGGGAGATGAAAATAAATATGAGAAACATATAAATGCTTATACCAATTTAAGAAGGGAATGGTGAATTCATGGGTGGGAATTGATATTACAAATATAATCTAACTTAATATTTAAGTGAATAAATTCCGACAGTTTGTAAGAAAGTTGATATGATGTTTTGGGAATATTATGATTGGATATTAGTACTAAGCAGGATATGCAGGTAATATGAAGGGAAAAGAGAATTGATTTGATTTCAGATGATAAATTTGAAATGCTCGACAAAAAGGTATATATTTAAATTTGGTATGAAATTTGATTGGGATTTGGATTGAGCCACTTGGCGTTTTGTTTTCTTTTTGGATTTGGGAGGCCGTAGAGCCATTTTGTAGTTGTACCGAGCTAGCCGTGCAAAGGAGACACTGGCTGTTAACTCCATCTCGGCCATGACTCACCGATCTAGCACATCAAACAGTTAGCGACCCAGCGTTCTGCCGACCTAAGGCACGAAGGGATGCCGACCTAGTATCTTAGCTTGGAAGACCGACCTAACTGCATAAGGCTTAAGAGGGATACCGACCTAAGGGGCTTGAGAAGCATGCCGACTTAAGGCCTTAAAGAAAGTTCCGACCTAACGTCTTGAAATGATGCCGACTTAAGGTTCAAGAGAAATCTGCGACCTAGGAAAACTTCGCGACTTAAGGTGTGTGGCGACTTAAGAGTTAAGGCATGGACGACTTGAGAAGTGTCACGACTCAGGAGGCTGCGACCTAAAAAAGCTAAAAAGCCGGACGACCTAGTGACTCAAGACAAAAAAGAGTGGAAGCAACTGCATTTAAGCCGTGACCGACCTACGACCTAGTATAAGTCGTTCACGACCTAAAACTACAGAGCTCAAAATAGATGCTGCCTCATTTTAAACCGTGAACCTCTTAACTCGCGAACGAGTTAATACTTGTATCCAGATGAACAAACAAAGACTCAGTGCCGCTTCACTCATGCCGCTGCCTGCTAACTCCTGGCCCTTAGGTCGTGCGCGACTTACAACTTTCCCTAAGTCGATCACGACTTATAACTTGGGCAATAATTCCAGACCAGAATTCTCTATAAATACCGACCTACCTCAAACATGAAGTGGACTTTTGGTCAATCATTTCAAGCGTCAATACTCTGCTGAATTCACGACTCCTTCAACACTTCAAGTACTCCAAACACCAAGGACTCTACTACGATCTTCAAGAGAAAATCTACATCATTCGACATGAATTCAGAAGATTATTCTCCATCAAAGTTTGATCTACTGGTTTAAAGTGTGTTGTAATTGAAGGTTGTTGTGAAGTTGTAATCAACTTCAGTAATAAAGAGAGTTAAAGTGGACGTAGGATTCTCATAAGCCGAACCACTATAAAAATAGTTGTCTTTTCTGCTTTTTTCTGTGATTTCTCTACTTGTTCATTAGTTCCCGTGTTCACGGGTGGTGCTTTCGCTCAACTTCATTTTACACCGGGGTGTTAGCGTCTGATTTTTACGTTAACATTTTTGATGCTCTCCCTGAGAATTGAACTCAGGAAATTTCCACTATTGCTCCGCAAAGAATTGTTGAAAGAATTTCTTTTAAAACCAGAAGTTTATTGGAAATAACGGCTCCTGGAAGAAAACGAAGTTCTGTAAGATCCGATAATGTTCAAGAGAACACCGCTACCTCTCCTCCTTCAAGTCAAGCAGCTCCAACTGTTGGAGTTACACGGGCAGAACTGGACGCCGTAGTTTTGGGATTGAATCAGCAATTGAATGCTCAGAATGCGCAGTTGGAAGCTCAGAATGCCCTGATCTTGAGAAAGTTGAATGATCTACTTGGAGCAAATCGTCAACCAGCTAATAATGACGGGAATCCTACTGCGGGTGTTCAGAATGTTGAAGGAAATATTTCTCAAAGAGCCGCAAACCCCGCAGAGAGAACTCCTCTTCAAGCTGGAGGATCAGGGCCACAGCCAACTCTCCGTGAATGGTTGTCAAGGCAGAGTTCAGAAAGAGTGGCTGATGTGTGCCCTCCAGAGCCTCTAAATGACGAAGAATATTTTTCGGGTATGGTTCGTCAAATCATGAAAGAAAGTATGCGAAGAGATGAAGACGAGAAAGAGTGGGGTTTTGCTCCAAGCAAAACTCCATTTACTGAAAAGATCTTGAAGGCAGAGTTTCCAAGGAAATTTGTTCCTCCTACTATCCCGGCTTACAAGGGGACGAGTGATCCTAACGAGTTTCTGTATAAGTACGACTGGCATATGACTGGTGCCAGGGAGTCGGATGAAATTAAGTGTCGATACTTCCCAGTTTATCTAGAAGGTGTAGCTCTATTATGGTTCACAAAACTGCCGGTCAGGTCCATCGATCAATTCTCCGATTTGACCAGGAAATTCAAGGAGCAATTTCGATTGTATGCTTCTAAAGCAAAGGACATAATGTCACTGTCAAGTCTAGAGCAAAATCCGGGAGAGTCTATCAGGTCGTTCTTGAATCGCTTTAACATAGCATTGGCTGAGGTGGATAATGCTGAGCCACGCAAGGTCCTGACATACTTGATGAGGGCAATTGAAAAGTCAAGCGAATTTGGAAAATGGTTAAAAATGAAGGAACCAAACTCACTTGACAAATTCTACAAGAAAGAGGATGAGTTCATGCGCTTGGAAAGCCTTCAAACACCGGCTAAAGTGGTAGTAGCAGAAGCCGGGAACAATGGTGTTCATTCGAACAAGAAAGAGCCTAACACTCAGAAAAGGGGAAACGATGGGGGAAAGAAACAAGGAGACTCAAAGAGAGGCCGTTCTTTCAATTTCACACCCTTGACCGATACCCCTGAAAACATCTTCTTCGCGACCAAAGATGATATCAATTATCCGGCGCCACCTAAAATGAGAGTTGCGATTAGGATGGAAAAAAGTGGAAGGTTCTGTCGATTCCACAACCAGCCCGGCCATGACACCAACGAATGCCGTCAGTTGAAAGAGGTAATTGAACAGCTCTTGAAGGAAAACAAACTCCAGCAGTACGTGAAAAGGAACAGAAATGCCCCAGCTTCGTCAACTCAAGGACAACAAGTTCCCACACACCATCCTACCTCAAGTGAGAAGGCCGTGGAACATGAATCAGAAAGGCCTGTCATCAATATAATAACTGGAGGACTTCACCCAGCAGGCAAAAGCTGGGGCGAGATGGAAAGGTATGCCCAGGCCTTGAGGCATGTACCAGCTAAAGAGAATGTTTTTGTCTTAGAAAATGATGCGCCTTTAAAGCAATAAAAGACTTCCACAGATGATATTGTGTTCAGTGCCAGGGATTCTTTGGGTATCGAAGCTCCGACCATAGATCCTTTGGTCATATCCGCTGGTATTGGGCCGGCAACTGTGAGAAGAGTTCTAGTTGATTGTGGAGCCTCATGCAACATCCTCTTCAAGAAGAGCTTTGATCAAATGAAAATTCCAATGGCTGATGTTCATGCTTCATCACTTAAGATTGATGGGTTTGCTGGAGAACCCAAACCGCCAATTGGGACCATAGATTTGTTTGTAGAACTCGGAAAGGGACTGAGGAAGGTGGCTCGAAAGCAAACCTTTATAATTGTTGAAGAATTCTCTGCCTACAACGCCTTTTTGGGCCGACCAACTCTTGCTGCATTCAAAACTGTTCTTGCTCCATGGTGCTTGACTCTAAAATTCCCCACAGATAACGGAGTTGGTGTGGTTAAGGGAGACCAAGATGCGGGGCGAGAATGTTATTTTGCAGAATTGCGAGAATCCAGGAAGAGTGAGATGGGAAAAGGTGCGGCGGCTCCAGTCCGCATCAAAGAACCAACCTTGTAGCAATTACAGGGTGGTCCCTGCACTGGTGAATGTAGTGGGGCACGAAGAGAGATGGATCCAAGGAAAGCCAGTGCAGGGGAGAATAGAGTGGTACCAGTAGAGGTAACAATACCGGTGCCTGTTGACCCAAAGGACCCAAACAAAGTGCTTAGTGTGGGTTCACAACTCAATACGACAGTTCAGAATGTTTTGATTTCATTTTTGAAGGCTAATTTGGATGTATTCGCTTGGACTCATGCGGACATGTGCGGAATATCCCCAGAGATTGTAGTGCATACCCTGAACATTGATCCAAAATTTACCACTGTGAAACAGAAGAGAAGGACTCAGGGTCCTGAGAGAATGGCAGCGTTAAAAGAAGAAGTGGATCGACTCATGGAGAACGGGTTCATTAAAGAATCTACTTATCCAAATTGGGTCTCAAATCCAGTGCTGGTTAAGAAAGCCAACGGAAAGTGGAGAGTGTGCATTGATTTTTCAGATTTGAACAAAGCCTGCCCCAAAGACTGTTTCCCGCTGCCCAGGATCGATCAGTTGGTGGATGGGACAGCAGGACATGAATTGTTATCTTTCATGGATGCATACTTCGGATATAACCAGATTATGATGCATGAGCCGGATCAAGAGGTTACAAGCTTCATCACAGATGTTGGACTCTACTGCTATAAGGTCATGCCTTTCGGACTCAAGAATGCAGGGGCAACTTACCAGAGGCTTGTTAATGCTATGTTTAAACCACAGATTGGCAAGACAATGGAAGTCTATGTTGATGATATGCTAGTAAAGTCTATGTAAGCAGTGGACCACATGGATCATTTGGCAGAGATGTTTGCAGTACTCCGAAAGTATAGAATGAAGCTTAATCCCCTGAAATGTTCATTTGGAGTGGAGTCCGGAAAGTTTTTAGGTTTCATTGTGAGCGCTAGGGGCATTGAAGCAATCCAGCTCAAATCACTGCCCTGAGAGAGGTCAAGGCTCCTAGAACGAAGAAGGAATTGCAAAGTCTCAATGGAAAGGTTGCTACTTTAAGTAGGTTCATTTCCAAAGCTACCGACAAATGCATTCCATTCTTTGATGCTCTGAAGAAAGGAGAGAAAAACTTTGATTGGACTCCTGAATGTCAGAAAGCATTTGATGAGTTGATTCGTCATATGGAAGTGCCTCCGATACTTTCAAAGCCTGACAGTGGTGAAGATCTCTTCATATATTTGGCAATTTCGTCTCATGCTCTCAGTGCAGTGTTGGTACAAGAAGATGCAAGGATTCAACGCCCAGTCTATTATATCAGCAAAAGGTTCGCTGGGGCAGAGATGAACTATTCAAGATTAGAAAAGCTCGCCTATTGTTTGTTGATCGCATCAAGAAAATTGAGGCCTTATTTCCAAGCTCATCCCATCAAAGTCCTCACTGATCAGCCTCTAAAGCAAGTCCTATTCCGTCCTGAGACTTCGGACCGCCTTTTGAAAGGGAATATCGAACTCAGCCAGTATGACATCACTTATCATCCTCGGAAAGCAATCAATGGACAAGCTTTAGCAGATTTCATCGCAGAGTGTACGTATAAGGGTGATAGTGAGGAGGAAGTCATTGATAGCATCCCAATCCAATGGAAATTGTATGTCGATGGCGCAAGGAATGATTACTGTTCCGGAGCAGGGGTTGTCCTTGAAACCCCAGAAGGTCGATCACTATGTTATGCACTGAGACTAGAATACCATTCGACAAATAATGAAGCTGAATATGAAGCTCTCATCGCTGGTTTAAGGATCGCTAAAGAACTAAACATCAAGGCATTGCATATCTTCAGTGATTCTCAACTCATTGTTTGTCAAGTCAAGAAGGAATTTCAACCTAAAGGAGGAAATTTACCAGCCTATTTGTCAAAGGCCTGGGAGCTCCTTCAAGATTTTGACCGTTATTCAATAAACCATATTCCCCGAGAAGAAAATATGAAGGCGGATTCTCTCGCAAAGTATTCGAGTACTGGTGAAGCTCAACTGTTGGGGTTAGTTCCCGTTGAAGTCTTGTCAGCTCCAAGCACGGATGAAATGGATGTTGATTGGATTATGAACATATCCCAAGAGCAAGGATCATGGATGACTCCGATACTTGAATATCTACTCAATGGTTCTCTACCAGAATATTCAAAAGAGAGACAAAAGCTGATGAGGAAAGCCTCCAGATATGTAGTTCAAGATGGTCGTTTGTACAAACGAGGATTTTCAATGCCATTACTCCGGTGTGTGACAAAGGAAGAAGCTAAGACGATTCTAACTAAAGTATACGGAGGGGAATGTGGGGATCATACAGGTGGTCAAACTTTAGCAAAGAAAATCCTCCGTTATGGATACTTTTGGCCAGAAATTAATCAGGATGCTGCTTGCTATTCCTGAAAGTGTGATAAATGCCAGAGATTCGCTAAAATTCCTAGAGCACCTTCCACTGAGCAAACACAAATGGTCAGTCCATGGCCGTTTGCCATCTGTGGAATAGATCTCATTGGGCATTTGCCGACTGCCAAATCAGGGATTAAATATGCTATCGTTGCTGTTGATTATTTTACTAAATGGGCTGAGGCCGAACCCTTGGCCACTATTAACTCTAAGAAAATGATAAGTTTTGTGACTAAGAATATCATTTGCAGGTACGGTGTGCCTCAGAAGATAATCACAGACAATGGTACTCAGTTTGAAAGTGAGGAGTTCCAAGATTTTTGCAAACGATTCAAGATCCAAAAGAGCTTCTCAGCAGTGGCTCATCCGCAGGCAAACGGGCAAGTGGAAGCAATAAACAAAATCATCAAATCAACCATCAAAAAGCAGCTGGAAAAAGCAAAAGGTGGTTGGGTCGACAAGTTACCGCTTGCACTATGGGCATACAGAACCACCCACAAAACTGCGACTGGGCATACTCCATTTTCATTGGCATACGGATCAGAAGCAATGATTCCGGTGGAAACTGAAATCCCATCATATAGAAGGATCCATTTTGACCAAAGTGAGAACGAAAAATTGCAACTGGAAGCACTTGACCTTCTTGATGAAAGAAGAGAAGAGGAAAGGCTTAGAATTGCAGCTCACCAGCAAAGAATAGCCAGGCACTTCAATTCCAAAGTTCGTCAGCGCAAGTTTGAAGTCGGGGACCTAGTTCTGAAAAGAATCATGACAGCTACAGGTGTGTTTGGGCCAAACTGGGAAGGGCCATTTGTTATAGGCATGAAGCTTCTTGACGGCACATTCAAACTCACAACTGTCGAAGGAGAACCAATCCCAAGAGCTTGGAACAGCAATCAGTTGGGTCCTTATTTTACTTGAAAGCTTTGCTGAAACGTTGTAAAAGAATTGCAAATATATGATTCTTGTATTGAAAACAATTGTAAAGCAAGTAAATAATAAAAAGCTATAAAGTGGATGTAGGCCCAGTTTTTGGCCGAACCACTATAAATCTTGTGTTCTCTACTATTATAAACTGCTTTGCTTTATTTGGACATATAAAATACATTAATTGTGTCATTAAAATGTCGATTTAATAATGCAGGTCATAAAAGAAAAGCTTACCCATCACAAGACCAAGCAATCCCCGACATCACTCAGCAAACAAACACTAAACCATTCAAAATTTCCATACTCAAATCCTACAAAAGAAGTGCATCAAACAAAAGTTGGCAATGTGGATGGAAGTGGACCATTTCTAACTAACTGCAAATGTTTGAACAAACAAACAGCCAGTTAAATAAACTGTGTCTACCACCACCAACTCACTCAACTATGAAGTATATATCTTTGGATAAGGGGAATTATTGGCAACTAGAAAGTGAAAACATTTGCAAAAGACAACGGGGGTCGCCGATGTGAATCGATGGCAAAGAGACATGGGCGAGCAAGCATCAATCAGCAAAAGACCTCTTCAGAGGCACAAGCCCTCTTCGGAGGCACAACTCTTCGGAGGATAAAGACCTCGAGCGGGCCTAGCCAGAAAAAGAGAGATCTTTCTCGTTACAAAGTTGCGGAATGATCAGTCGATACACTCCCGTGAATCCGTCCAACCGAGAGAAAGAAACTCCAAACTTCCAGGCAAAAGCCCTACTCAGAGGCACACGTTTCACCAAGATTGAAATAAAACTTCCAGGTGTTGAAACGTGAAAAGCCCTCTTCGGAGGCCCATTTCACCACAGTTGAAATGCTAAAAGACCTCAAGCGGGCTAACCATAAAAAGAGAGATCTTTCTCGATACCAAGTTGCGGAATGATTGGTCGATACACTCCTGTGAATCCGTCCAACCGAGAGAAAGAAACTCCAAACTTCCAGGCAGTAACCCAGCTCAGAGGCACACATTTCATCATCGGTCGATACACCCCCGTAAAATGAAATGTGAAAAGCCCTCTTTGGAGGCCCGATTCCCAGCGAACAGCGAAAAATAAAAGCCTCTCCCAAGGGGCAGAAACCAAAAAGACCTCTTCCCAGAGGCACAACAAAACAGAAGACCTCTTCCCAGATGCAGAAACAGAAAGACCTCTTCCCAGAGGCAGAAATGAAAAGACCTCCTCCCGGAGGCACAATCGAACAGAAATACCTCTTCGGAGGCACACGTTTCACCAAGATTGAAATAAAACTTCTAAGTGTTGAAACGTGAAAAAGCCCTCCTCAGAGGTGCAACTTTTAAAAGAAGCAAAAATCAAAAAGCCCTTTACTGTGGCCAAAAAAAAAACAAAAGAAGCCATCTTCAAAGGCACACTTTAACTCTCAAAGGAAGAATGATCCACCTATTCTGAAAAATACTCTTCCTCAAAAAGAAGCTAAAGTACCCTTCAGATGCCCGCTTTATCACATAGAAGAATTCACTTGGTAAAATGTGTATATGCACAAAAGAAAAAGTGATATCTTCAAAAGATGAAGCGTAAAAACTTATACGGAAGGAGTTGTACTTTATTTTTAACGAGATAATATTCCTCCAAGTAAGGAATAGTTATTCTCTAGAAAATAAAAGTACAAGTCCCCTCAAAATATAAAATGTTGCAACGAGCTTATGGTATAGGGGCAACCTGGTATAACTACATCGGTAAAATTACGCTCGAACAATATACCACAAGCTCACTGCAATATCGTGTAAAGAAACTTGTACAAAAATGAATAATAAATGCATTCTCAGATACAGACAGAAGTTTGTACAAAGAAAAAGAATTATTTTATTCAACACTGTTAAAATTTTGTACAGGTACAGGTTTCAAAGTAAAAAGTAAAAGAAATGCGGGGGCCGGTACCCGCACAATCTCCGGTCAGTACATGCAAAAAGCAAAAAGCAATATGAAAGCCACAGAACCAGAGCCATCATTTCTTCTTCCGTCCACCTTTTGAGCCCGCACCTGGATGGATAACCAACTTTCTTCCGTTTTTTCTTCGCCAGTTGAAAATCCCTTCTTCTTCTTGGAGACTCCCTGCTTTCCTCTCTTCTTGGAGGAAGACCCACTCCCTGGAGAAAGAAGTTTAGCTAATGGTTCAACATCGGAACCAGTTGCTTCTGGAGTCTTCTCACTCCCTTCAGTTTCTTCTCCTTTGTGTTCTTGTGAAGCAATGGGATCGTCCAAGTCTTGGAGAGCTTCTATTTGCTCCTCTTGTGATCCTGGTTGCGAGGCAGAAGGAGGAGTCACCTGAATAGATGGAGGAGGAATAATTGGAGGAGGGAAAGTCTGAACAATGCTCGACGTTTTCTCTACAGAAGGAAAAAAGTTCAAGTCAGTAAAAAGAGGAGATAAAGGTTCGCTGAGGTTCAAGAAGTAATCAAGAATCTCATCAAGCTCGTAAGAAACAGATGAGCAGTCTACTTGGGCAAGATTAACAGTAGAGTTACCTGCAAAGGTCGGTTTCCTGACATCAACCTCGTAAGCCTGTGCCTCGGCACTCTCGTCGCCTTCATCTCCACCTTGTATGCTTGTGATCTCGGTGGTAACTTTAGCAGGAGATGGAGAATGAGAACCGGAACCGATAATGTCAATTTTGGCCGAAGGAGAAAGCCGAATTGGAGCAGTTGAGATAGTTTTTCCCGAATGTTCTCCTACCGCCTTTCGGCCCTTAATTTTACAAGCCGTTCTCTCCCCCTGGCGAGAGCGGCGCGAGCATCATCATCAAGGTAATGCTCCTCAAGAGCTGATTCGGCGTAGCCAGCGCCTTTACCGCCAAGCATATCAAGTGCAGCCTCCCAAACTTCAGCCAGAGTAATTTCATACTTGGGGCCTAGAAAGGCGAGGCTACCGCGCCCCAAGACGCTATGCAGGTAGAAGTCAAATAATGTTGAGCTGATGTTGGTCTTCGTTGCCTCATGAGATTCTTCGGCTGCAATTTTGCCGGCAACGACCTCATCGCGCTTTCTTTTAGCTTTGGAAAGTTGAAGCTTAAGCATTTGAATTTCCACCTCCTGGGAGCTGACTTTCTCCTGTAGTCTTGTAACCTCAGCACGATACATTCCTGTTGTTTTCTGCTCAGCTTCAAGTTGTGCCTCGGCATGTCGCTGAGTTACGTGAGCATCGCGAACTTGCTTTTGAAATACTTCTTCTTTTTGAGTATATGTTGTAGAAGAAGTAGAAAGCTCTTGTTTAAGCTCCTCAACTTTCGCCTCAAGATCTTCATTGTAAGTAGCGATGCTCCTCATTTCAGTATCGTGCTGCTCAAGAACCTTCTGCCATTCGGCTTTATCATCCTCCATAGTGAGCATGGCCTCTATATTTGCACGGTTGACCCTTTGGAGCTCGTCAACAAGCTTTTGCCAGTTCGACATCCTTTCAATATCATGCCTGACGGCATCAAGATTTCGCAGCATGGCAGGCTTGTCAATAGGGGTCAGATCAAGGTCGAACCGCACTCCCTTCAGGCACCACTGTGGAAACCGGCTTTGCAAAGTGGCTGGGCCCGGTCCAACTTGTAATTTAGGCCTGCTGATTATTGTTTGAATGTCTGTTTTCCTAAGAGTGGGAGAGCTGGAAGGAATGTCTTGCGAGACGGGGGCAGTAACCTTTTCAGGAGTTGTAGAGGTATGCTTCTCACCATGTCGGGCTTGCTTGCTTGAGTCCTCAACCATATGACTTTTTCCTCGGTCGTCATGGGATTTTCTCTTGTGGGAATCGTCGCCTCTCTGTGAAGAATCGTGGCGCTCCTCCCTCTCTCTTCTTTCATAACGCTCCTCTTGAGCCCTCTTCTCTTGAGCCTTTAGGGCGGCTCTTTCTTCATCGGATTCTCTGTAAGAGGGGAGGTAGCGCCTATAATCATATTGCCTACGCCTCCCGTAGCGCTGGAAGTCATCATAGTAGGATCCGCTGCGTCCCATCGGAGGATCTGAAATAAAAGGAGATAAGTTTTAGAATTCTTCAAAGTACAAAGAGTCAGAATCATAAAAGTGCCGAAAGATTCTAAGTGTGTGTAATGTGCAAACTACGCGCATCAAACTATGAACCACTCTTTAATTGTGGAGTAGTTGTGGGCGTAGAAGTTAGCATCAACTCTTGAGTTGACGGAGTCTGTTGCAGAATAGAAGTCGCCTCGACTACTGAAGAAGAAACCCCTGTAGTGATAGGATCGTCCTTAAAAATCTCTTGTGAGGTGGCAAAGAGGTCGATCAGTCCTTCGAAAGTGTCGTCCCTGCTCTGCTTGACAGGGCTGGTTTTCTCAGCTTCTTCGTCACCAGACTTCTTTGAAAGCGGAGGAGATTCCCGAGGCTCTTCTTCTTCAGTGACCGGGGCAAGTTTGCCAGATGACCCCGCGACATCAACAGAAGTGGAGCACTTCACTAGTGAAGCCTCAGAAGCAGGTTCTTTTGGTATGGATGTGTCAGTAGAAACTGGGGCATCCGACGCTCTAGCCGGAGAGTCGGGGACCTCATGGGGGTGTGTAGAGCGAGAGGTATGGAAAAGCCCGTATTGATGCAAACATTCATCCCTCAACAAGAATTTTACACTTCTCTCTTCCGCGGCCACGACACTCAGTCTCTCAAAAACTTTCTTATGGATTGGGTCTCTAGAAGGGAGAGGAAGTGCTGAAAAGAGCAAAGAATGAGATTAGCAATTGATAATTCGGATCTCGGAAAAGTTTGGAAAGGGAGAAAATAGAAACAGGTAATCTTACTTCCTACTCTCCAGATGGCATAAAACTCTGGGGGGCACCGAGCAAAGAAAAACTGGTTCAAAAATCGATGAACGCTTTTTGTGAGATCAGAAATAAGCTTGCGATTTCTAGCACTTCTCACGATGATGAGGGAAGGATGTTCTTTACACTTTGCAAACGAGCATAAGTAGCGAATTTCTTCAAAACTCGGCAAGCGATCAAGAGTTCTCCTGAACAAAACACACAACCCCATCAAGGTGGCATAGCCATTAAGATGAAGTTGAAATGGAGAGATTGTCAACCGAAGAAGAAGGGTTCGGAGGAAGTCGTTGAAAGGAGGAATCGCACCGCTTAAGCACATTTGACGATTGACTGCAAAAAAACCATGAGGAGGATTATCGGTAGTATCATTTGGTCCAGGTAGTAGAGCATCATTTTCAGCAAAGCCAAACGGAGTGCATAGCTGAATGAACGCTCTCGGAGTTAAGATAGTCGGAGTTCTCTCTGGAGGATTCTCTACGGGAATAGCTATCGGAAAGGTCTCTTCAGCTTGTGCTACCTCTACTTCTTCTTGATGTGAGGCCATTCTACACAAGCAACTGGATATTCAAATTTGAAGGTGCACGTTTCCTAAAAGTGTGAAGTGTTGTGCAAAACTAATAAAAATAAACAAGTAAATATAGCTGGAGTTAAGTTCGTCGACAATTGATCGACCATCAAATTTCAGGACTTGTTAATTTGATGTTCAAGCACAGTGTTAATGCAAACAGGAAAGTTTAATTGACTATTCAAATGTTGCCTTGATACTTTGCCTGAATTCATTGTTTTAAAGCACTTCGTTCACACAATCTGTTCAAGTTGATTAATTATTATTAACTAATCTGTCATTTGATGTGGGCAGTCAGTGGCGGTATATTCGTCCCAATTTTCTGTAAATGTTGCATTAGACAGGTTATTAGCTTGCAAGAGTGATCTGTGGAGAAAATGAAATAAAGTTTAACAAGTTAAAGTCCAAACAATTCAATATTCAGACAGTTTATTTCAGCAGATCAAGTTAAAGTTCAAGGTTCAAGCAAAATTGTAAACTGCAACTTAAGTGTTGACCCGGCGACGACTTAAGTATTGACCCGGCGACGACTTAAGTGTTGACTCGGCAACGACTTAAGTGTTGACAACGACTTAAGAAATTCTTCCTACGGGTTAAATCAAATCATTGGTTATCTGGCTAACTCGTCCATGACCTAAGGATTATGAGGCGAGTTAAGTTAGGTCGTTTCAATCTTGAATTGCTAGTGTCTTAAGTCGGCAATGCTCTAAGTCGTTAACCATGAAAAATAGAAAAGGCTTCCGTCCGAAGCAACGCAAATTTCCTCAAGTGCTGACTCGGTAACGACTCAAGGCTTAGGTCGCATTACGTTAGGCCAGCAAGTTTCCCCAAGTGCTAGCTTGGCCATGACTTAAGGGTTAGGTCGGCAAGTTTCCCCAACAGCTAGATCGGCAGCGACTCAAGGTTTAGGTCGGCCAAAAGATAAATCGCCCAAAATTGTTGGGTCATGTCCAGGCCGATGTCTCACTCCACCTAACCCGTTAACCCTATAGCTGTTCCATCAACAAAAAACCTTCATCTCGTTCATACTACCAGATCATCCCATAAGATGGTTCAAAACCACCACGAATCCAACGCCTTACAATCTCAACGCGATTCCAAATTGGCTACACCTAAAGCAGTAACCCATCGGCATCATTTCATCGATAGCCTAAAGCCAGATCAAACTAACTAAGGATCATCAACTATAGGTGGAACAAGATTCGTGATGAAGTGTTATACAAAAGACGGTTAAATTTGAGGGGTAGAATTCATGAATCGACGGTAATCTAGGATCGAGGAGGGAGCAAGTTGACTTACTCGATGAGTGGCAAAGGTTATCAGTGATCGACTGGAGTAAAATCGCCTTTGGGATCTCTGGAGGATTTTAATGGCAGAATTGAGCAAGGGGGTAAGTAATGAAAAAGAAGGTGATGGATGTTTTATACCTTACAGTAGGGATAACTGAAGCGGCAGATATAACTATTGGGTCACGTACGACCAACCGACCTAGTGGCGGACGAGTTAAAGGATACCGAACTACACGACCTAACCATTAGGCGTGTACTTCGAGGGGCAAATGTTAACTCCATCTCGGCCATGACTCACCGATCTAGCACATCAAACAGTTAGCGACCCAGCGTTCTGCCAACCTAAGGCACGAAGGGATGCCGACCTAGTATCTTAGCATGGAAGACCGACCTAACCGCATAAGGCTTAAGAGGGATACCGACCTAAGGGGCTTGAGAAGCATGCCGACTTAAGGCCTTAAAGAAAGTTTCGACCAAACGTCTTGAAATGATGCCGACTTAAGGTTCAAGAGAAATCTGCGACCTAGGAAAACTTCGCGACTTAAGGTGTGTGGCGACTTACGAGTTAAGGCCTGGACGACTTGAGAAGTGTCACGACTCAGGAGGCTGCGACCTAAAAATGCTAAAAAACAGGACGACCTGGTGACTCAAGACAAAAAAGAGTGGAAGCAACTGCATTTAAGCCGTGACGGACCTACGACCTAGTATAAGTCGTTCACGACCTAAAACTACAGAGCTCAAAATAGATGCTGCCTCATTTTAAACCGTGAACCTCTTAACTCGCGAACGAGTTAAGACTTGTATCCAGATGAACAAAGAAAGACTCAGTGTCGCTTCACTCATGCCGCTGCGTGCTAACTCTTGGCCCTTAGGTCATGCGCGACCTACAACTTTCCCTAAGTCGGTCACGACTTATAACTTGGGCAATAATTCCAGACCAGAATTCTCTATAAATACCGACCTACCTCAAACATGAAGGGAACTTTTGGTCAATCATTTCAAGCGTCAATACTCTACTGAATTCACGACTCATTCAACACTTCAAGTACTCCAAACACCAAGGACTCTACTACGATGTTCAAGAGAAAATCTACATCATTCGACAAGAATTCAGAAGATTATTCTCCATCAAAGTTTGATCTACTGGTTTAAAGTGTGTTGTAATTGAAGATTGTTGTAAAGTTGTAATCAAATTTAGTAATAAAGAGAGTTAAAGTGGACGTAGGCTTCTCATAAGCCGAACCACTATAAAAACTGTTGTCTTTTCTTCTTTTTTCTGTGATTTCTCTACTTGTTCATTAGTTCCCGTGTTCATGGGTGGTGCTTTCGCTCAACTTCATTTTACACCGGGGTGTTAGCGTTTGATTTTTACGTTAACACTGGCAAAAAATTTCGAGAATTTAAGTAGTTAGAAAATTTTTGAGAAATTTTTTGATAATTCAAAATTTGGTTTCAAATTGAAACTTGAATGGTTAAACCAATAGTATAGTTTGAAACTATGGAGAAGTTTGGTAGGTTAATAAGAATAATAATGAGTCTTTTATAAGAGGATAGTTGGTGCGATGCTGAATTGTTAGAAACTGTTTGGTTTAGGAAATAATAAACGGGTATTGGATCATTCTTCCTAATTAGTAATTTCGGGGACGAAATTCTTTTTTAGGGGGGAGGAATGTGACGACCCGGAATTTACGAGCATTTAAAATCAGAAAATTTAATTGATTTTAATTATTTAAAAGGGTAATTATCAACATGAATTACAAATATCGCTATTTACTGATAATTAAATAATTGAATTTAATAATTAGGAATTGGGTAAATTTTTGAATCTGGAATTCTACGCCTATTAAAAATAATTTAAAGGTTCGTAAAATTTATATTGATGATAGTGAAGATAGTAAAAGTGTTAAAAATTTATATTTGGAAGAGATTTGTTCATTTTTGGAATTTCATCGTTTAAATTAAATTTAAAAATAGCTTTCCGAGGCGCATTCTCGGAATTTGACGAAACCAGTTCCATTGGATCCGTAATATTGAATTATTATCGGATTTTAAATTTTGTATTGATTGGGGTTGTTATGTGAGCGTACAATACATAAACGCGTTGGAAATTTTCATCGAAAATTCTATTTAAAATCTTAATTATCTATTCACGTGCTAATCACCATCCACTGTTTTTCTTTCATATCGCTGCCTCCTCTCGTACATATTATCATCATCATGTCTCCCTTTGGCTTATCACGCAAGCTTCATTTCCTTAAATTAATTCACCGAAACATCCTTCATCATAATCATATACTCAGTTGAAAAAGTAATAATGGCCGCAGTCTTCTGTTTAAAAGAAATCAAAATCCACTTTCTTTCTGGTTCGAAACCGAAGTCACAAAACAAGATAATAGAAAAGACAATGGCGAACGAAAGGGGAATCCGCGTCGTCTCCTATTTTTATCAACTTCCTTCCTTTCTTCTCGCTCGAATTCAAACTATATGCGACTAGAAATCGCGTGAGCTCGTGCCTCGATGGCCGACCCTTTGATTCAAAGTAAACCCTAGTTGTTCGGCAAATCAAATAATGGATGGGAGCGCATGCGAGTTTGGGGAAAACGTGATGGATCTCAGTTCGTGGCGGCTGCAGGATTGGTCGCACTCGCGAGATTGGTGAGGGTTCAATGGTATGGCTGCACGAATGGTTTCACGTAAGGGCACGTCGTTGGAAATCGATCGAGGAAGGATAGGTAGCGAGCGACGTCGCGATGATGGGAGCATGTTGGGTTGCGGCGGCTGATGGGATTGATGGTGAGGTCGGTTTGGATTTTGGGCAGAGCAGCAACGTGTTCTGGTTTGGGTTTGTGATCTGGTATGCAAGTCGAGAGCTAGGGTTCGTTTGAAGTTTGGCCAGTAAGGTATTCACGATTCTTTTCTTTTTGATAAAATTTTATATAACAAACGTTAACAGTGAGGTACAGTTCTACCCTAATTTGATTTAAATTAACATGTATGTATATATATAGGCATGCTGTAACTTACTGGTCATTCTAAATAAATATATTCGTAACTACTTTTATAGATTTAACGGTAAATTAAACTATTTGAATTTCAGACTAAATGAAGATATATTGGATCAGTAATTTATTTAAAATTGGTTAATTTAAATTTATTTATTGGTAAGGATAGGTTATTTGATTATTTCAAATATTTATAAAAAGTCATTCTGTTTTGAAATAATATAAGTAGAAAATGGGAATTTTAAACTATTTGGAAATTTATATAAAAGTGTATATATAAGTATATGTAGTTTCAAAATACATATATTCATTTGCCCATTCTAATTTACTGTTTAATTTTAAAATGATGTATTATGGTAATTAACTCAACTAATAAAAGCTTATTTTTTTTTTTAATTGTCAAGACTAATTATTAAGGGAAAATTTGTTCAAAATAAATTGTTAATTTATTTAATGGTAATTAATTGTTCGATCAATTAAAATATTAATAAATCATATTAATGCTCACAAGGTCGAACATAATGACGAACAAGCTGGTTTGGATTGGATCGCAAACAAAGGAAAAGGTGAGTTAATCTCACTCAGTTAAATTTAAATTTAAATGATTAAATTTAAATAATTGTTTGAAATGATGGAATTGACTTATGTGCTGTGGTGTGGTATATATTTGGAATTTGCATTTTATGTTGTGCTAACATCTGTGGATGCAGGAAAAACAGGTTGGAGGGATCCAACTGGAACCCTCAACTTTATTTAATTATTTAATATTCTCTGTTCTGAATATTTGATATCCTGCAATGAATTATGAGGAAATATTGAATGCTATGGCTTGGTTGTTATAATTGGACAATAATGAATTACCAAATATATAATTTGAGTTTAGGAATGAAATAAAAGAAGCGAAATTGTAAGTAAATAATTATAGAAAAGTTGAATAAATTTATGAATGAACTGGAAAGGAAATAAAGTGACTTTTAAATTTTAATAAATAAATCTTGAGTGTGGGAAGGAAAATTTAAATAAACAAAGAGTTAGTGAAAACTTAAATTTCAATGTTATTGTTTAAAAAGAAGAAAACATTTATTTTAAATTGAGGATTTATATTATTTAAGAAGAATAAAGAAGAAATTGGGAATAATCAGAAATTTGTATATTTCAGCAAAGGATTTAAAAATCAAACTGAAATAATGATAAAGTCCATAATCAATGAATTTTGAAATGAACTCATAAGTAAAGAAATTCATTTCAAATGGAATAAGTTGGAAATCAATTTGGGGAAATTTGATTTAAGTGTTTGAAGTTGGAATTTTCTCTGGGTGACCACGTACATGTTTTTAAAAGTAAATTTTAATGTAAATTAAATGTTTTAAAGTTGTTTTTTCTAAAAGAAAGCAAGTTTTGTAAAATTATTATTTCTAATATTTAATTTCTAAAGCAAGTATTTCCTTTTAATATATTATAGCATTAATTATTTAAAAGTGACTTAGTATTTGTTTGAAAAGTGAAAACCTGGTTTTATATTTTATAAAGTAACCTTATTTTCTCAAATTCATAAAGTATGTATTTTTAACAAATCATTTAAGTAGTTTTATCCTAAATGTTTAAAATATATATTTCAAAGTAAAGTGTTTTGAATTATTTTAAAAATCCATTTTTGTGCTTGGTGATTTCAGAAGAGATAGAAAATATTTGGGAAAGTTGATTCTGAAAAGAAAGATGGTTTTGAAACTGTTTCCAAAGGATTGAGACTCCAAAAATATCTTGTGAAAATATTTTTGGAGATTAATAAATAATTTGGAAAATTATTTATTGGTTGATGGTTGTTTTGTGAATATAATTGATAGTTAAATAACCGACTATCAATATTGGACAAATGCGTTGATCGTTTCGAAGAGACCGGGATCGAGATTTATTTCTCGAAAACCACTTCGATCCGGTTTGTACGTTTCGTGTAAACAATTTGATTCGAAGATGGAGCATCGGAGTGCAAGGTCTAGTCGCTGCTAATCCTGAGGATATTTCCAAAATGGATGTAGTAGGTGCCTTCAGTTCCGTTCGAACCCGGGACGGACTTGTATGGATGAATGCTTGCGAAACATCGTCATGTGGACGCTGGGCATTCTAAGGGATATGTTCTATAAAGGTACCGCTTAGCCTTAAGGCTCATCAAATGGGAATGATTGAAAATCAAGGGTTATGCAGCAAGGCTAGGTGGGTAGCACCCAAGCAGGGTGAGGTCATTCCAGTCTAGATGTCCTTTTTTATTTCGGCTTAGTGGGCGGTTGTTGATCCCAACCGTGGAGTGATATCACTCGGGATTATCTAGTAAGGGGTAGTCCCGGCCTTTTGTTGCAGGGGAGCGGGCGTTATCCTCGGTACGGTGATCTAGGCACCGTACTGTGACAGGTGGTACCCCAGTGCCTAGTCTTTAGTTGAAAATCCATTCTCCCTACGAGCCTTGTACGAGTTTTGTTTGTATTACCCACTCTGTGGCTAGTAGCTGGAATTTAATAGATGTAACAATTTCGGCTATTTTATAAGTATTTGTATATAGACCCTATTATAATATCAGAGGAATTCTATAGAAAGTGTTTTAGCTATCGTAAGGTAAAAACCCGACATGTTTATTTGTGGCGTGGTCTTACGAGATGCTTTTGTTTTCAAAGGATTTTGAAACATTAATAATCAATTGGGTGTGATTTTCTCATGCTGGTATTCCAGACTGACTCGGGTGTTATTTAACTTTAATGCTCGGGTCAGGCCGAGTATCATAGGATTCAGGATGTGATGCTGTGGAGCTCAGGAGACGAGCAGGATGGCGATTCGTACTCCCGTACTTGTATATATATATATAATCCACTGTGTTGAGTTGTTGCGTATCCATTTGTATGATATTGATGTTGAGCTATGATTGATGTACTCTGGTAATGTAATATATAAACAGAAATATTTGATGTTGTGTAAAGATTATTTATTATCTGTTATATTTTATTCCGCTGCGATGGTTAGATTCTGTTATTGTTTTCTATTTTCTTATTCTACTCTTCTTCTTTAACCCAAATGGTTCGTATTTCCTTGCAACTTGAGTTGATTGTTGTAGAATAGAGTTGACTCAAGAGGTTCGGATTTGCGGGCCGTTACAAGATGTTGGTTCGAGCTATTTCTGGATTGGTGCCTTGGAGATGGTGTTTATCTGCTGCTAGTGTTGTCATTATTCTTTCTGCTGTGTGTTGTATTTTATCTCTGATAGTATTGATATCTATTGTATTATTCTGTTGTATCATAGTATATCAAATGTTGTACCTATCATTGTATCAATGTTATATATTGATATTCTTTTCTTCCGCCGTGTTGTTTACTTAATGGTGTTATAAGCTTCGGCGCACCAGATTCGACGTTTAGATCTACGGCATTTGAATATTAGTGTCGTATTCGGTGCCAATTTTCGAAGGTAGAGTCAGGATCGCTACATCAAAATAGTTCTAAACCATATTATAAAACCTTATATATATGTGAGTGTGTGTGTTTCTTTGTGTGTGCAATTTGTTTGCAATAACTCAAACTTTGAAAGTAAATCCATTCACCTTGAATTACGATTTGATTAAAATCTTCAAACTTCCACCTCTAATCTGATTTGAATTTTTAATTCAATTTTCTAATTTGAGCTAATTTTGATTACGTTAGGTTGCCCTGCCTTTCTTTTTGTTATGATATTTCAATCGAGGAATTTTGAGTAGATCTAAGGTTGAAAAGTGAAATTTAAAATTTAGGGATCAATAGAGGCTAATCAATGTTGAAGGAGGAGAATATAATAAGGTATATGTTTTCCTCCTTTTTTAAATCCTAATTCCAAAGTTATAGCTTAGCACTATTTGAGCTTCCAACTGATTTTGCCTAAAAAGTGTGTTATAGTAAACAGTCCATTTCTCCTTCATTCATATCCATTTTTGATGTTTCATATATAAATTTAGGGTAAATGATCTACTTTGCACATTTGAGAAGTTAAATTTTACAAATTTCTTAATTTGTAAAAAGTATATTTTTAAGTTTATAAAATTGCTAAAATGCCCATTTTAAACTAACTAATTATTTTCATTAAAAATCTTGGGTATTACAGTCTTCTCAAAACTCAACAGTATGATCAAAAAGTTGTTACTTTATTCCAACTATTAATAAAACTATTGCAAATAAACTTTAAAATCTCTTATCCTCACTTATAGATTAACTGAAGATGTTCATTAGTTTATATGGTATAAGTGATAAACTTCAAAATCTATTTTATTTGCGATTCACACAAACATAATTCATGCAATTGACCAACTTTTCTACTCAATTTTATGGTGTTTTATAAAATAATTATACTAAATTCACATACCACAGAAAACTGCTACGACTTTAAATCCTACGTCAGAAAACAAAAGATAAGCCTCAAATATTCATTCCATCTTAATTATTAAACAAATATTTAATAATATAGCTATATTATTAAAAACTTTTGGTTAGTATAATTAAATTATAACAGATAACTAATAAGCATAAGATGGTTAAAAAACAACAACTAAGAATAAAATTAAAGTTAAGATAAAATTAGTGATTATTAACTAATACACCAAGATGGTTTTACCATTAAAAATACATTTCAAAAACAAATATTTGGATATAGAAAGTATTTATGTTTAGATGTTGCTTTAGAAAATTTGGCCAGTAATAAGAATTTCAATTAATAAGATACCAATGCTAGTAATAATATATATACATGAAAAAGGATTAGATAATAAATGTTGTTAGTATCATTTTAGGATTAGATAATAAATCCTATTAGTTTCCTTTTTTCCTTTGACGTGAGAAATTAATTAGTATACTTTTCTATATAAATGTTTACATTCATACTTGGATGTCTTTATAAAATCACCGCTAGTACATATCAATAACACATTGACAATTAAACAACTTTTGTTATCATTAATGGCAACTACAAAAATGATTATGGCCCTCATGATGATGATTATGCTATTGATCTTGTCACCGTCATCAGCATCACTGTAACGACCCGTAAATTTCGTGGAATTAATTTGGTTAAGTTAATGAGTTTTGTAATTTAATTTAGTAGAAATAAAAACTTTATAAACAAATATTGAAATGAACGCTAAATGAAATTATATAAATGGTGACTTAAAACCTATTTATTAGAAATTTGAATAAATTTCAATAAATGAAATGGGGTAAGTATTATACCTGGATGCAATATTTATTTAAAGGGAATTAGCTAATATGTTAATGTAAATTAAGAAAATATTGGAATAATGTTAATTCCATTCATACCTGTAAGCAGTTATTACAAGTTGCATGTTGAAACGGTTGATTGAATTGGAATTTTAAATTTAATATATATATATATATATATATATATATATATAGGTTTACAATAACGGAAATTTAGGAAATAAGGTTAGAACAAGTTGATAAGTAATAACCAAAACAAGGAATAGTATCAACGTAAATAAAGTTGAAACAGATTGGATATAGAGAAATAAATGTAAGCATTTAATATACTAACTAATGTTGGTTTGATGATAACGTTACTTGGTGATTAATTATAGAGTAATGGAAGTGTGAACGTAAAGTAATAAAAGCGTAGATTTATGTTAAGTAATAATTTGTGGATTTGGGGAATAAATTGAAATTTTGATAATTAAGAAATTAATACGAAAAAGTATGTAAAGTAAGTTATAAAATGTAGAGTAAGTTATAGAATGTAAAGTATTTGAAGAACGTAATTTATATGTTCAATATATAGAAATACACATTTAAAAAAATATAATATTCCTTCAAATTAAAAAGTAAATAGGTGTATATTTAGGTAATGAAATAAAATTTGCATGGAAGATGAAATTGAGTATATCAATGGAATGAAATGTGAGACAAGTGTTAATTATGGTATAGAGTTATAATAGACTCAGTTTAACGGTTGGAATTAAATCTAATCCGTTTAATTGGAAACTTATTAAAATAAATTGGATTCCCTGTATAATAAAGGGGTTATTTTAAGAAATTGAAATAAATTTTATAATGGATGAATTAAGTTACTTTAAATTGAGAATGGGAATTGGTTTAAAGAATTATGAATTAATAAGTTAATCAAGATGATGAAGTTTATGAATTATAGAATTTGAATTTTAATAGTGAGTTTATTTATTTAATTTATAATAGTTGGATTTATTGCAAATGAATGAAATCAAATATGTAAGAATTACGTTAATTTAAAAAATTAAGTTGAAGAATGGGAAGTATTTATGTGATAATTTTAAATCCAATGGTAAACCCTTCTATTTGAAATTATGAATGGAATAATTATGGGTAAACTCAATTTAATGGAAATTTTGGAAATTTATCTATAATTTTGAATTTTATGAAATTGAAGATTTCTATTGATTAATCTTTAATAAATTGACTTTTAAAATTGTTAAATAATTGTAAATGTTTGAAAATTATAAAGTAGTAACGATTGCAAAGTTCAGAATTTTAAACGCGAAATTTGATTTAATTAATTTAATTTAAATTTATTTAATTAATATAAAAATCGCCATTTTGGTCACGGACTCGGATTTCGATGAAACCAGTTTCATCGGATCCGTAACAATGAATTATTGTAGGGTTTCAAGTTTCGTAGCAATCGGACATGTCGTTTGATCGTACGAACGCGAAACGCCTTGAAATCGATTTAATTGAAATCAATTTGAAATCAATTTGAGAATATTGATTTCAGCATAACTTCTTCATACGATGTAATTTGGACGTGAAACCTTTTCCATCGCGTTTAGAATATTTTAAAACACCTATTTTGATATATGGGTCTAACAAATTTCTTTCCGGGGTCAGAACGGGTTTTTTGGGTCACGTTAGCGATAGCACGTATATCTATCAGCCTGATCCATCTACTCTATTTCTAACCTACCTATGTAAACCCAGGTATAAACCCTAGCCTCTATCTATTCTCATTTGTTTGTGCGTTCATTTTTCCTCGACTCCTCTTTTCCAATGGCTGCAATTCTAGATCCTAACAAATCAAAAATCAACTTCAAAATTCAAACTCCTCAGAAAAATTCCAAAAATATATATATCAAAGATCTCATCGACACCAATCTGCTCTGCTGTTCGTTTTTCAAGACAGTGATCGGATTGACCAAAAATCGTGGTCAAACTTAGGAATTTCGAAACCCAGATGGTGATTTGGGCATTTTTGATTCGGGCAGCAATCGGGAAATTCCTTTCTGGGCATCGAAGAGCTCGACAAGGGGAAGCTAACGCTGGTAGTCGTGTGGGCTAATTCAATCGGAGGTGCTCGAATTTGGCGAACTAGGGTTCGAAAACCCTAGCAGGAAGCGGCGGCGACGACGATCATGGAGGCGCGCGTGGGGTCTGTTGTCGGCGGCTCGTAGTGGGATGAACGTTGGTGGTGTCGACTTGGAGATTGGTGGTCGATCGGCGCGTGAATCGATGGTCAAACGTTCGGTCAAAGGGTGATATTTGGTTTCGATCTGGTAGTTGCGTGCATGCGCTTGTTGCTGGGAAGAAAGTGAATTGCAGTGATGACGTGGCAAGTATGTGAAAGTGTTCTTTTTTTGTTTATTTTAATATTGAAATTCAAGCGCAATAATCGCTATAACTCTTACATACAAACTCTGTTTCACACGCGATTTTTTTTGTTAGGATCGTATTGAAATTATGGACTTGACGACACTAGTTTGGACGAATTATGAGACGTTCAAATTTTGGAGTTTAAATTGGATTTAAATTCAATTTAAATTCAAAAGGTGAGTGTTTTAACCCACCTACAACTTCTAAGTTTTCTTATGTTTGTTAAATTGATTGAAGATACGAGTAGAAATTATTTATGACTGTTTGGCATGTTTTATTCATAATCTCAGTTAAATAGCATTTATTTAATTTAACTGTTAATTTATTTCCATTATTGCATATAAATTGACAGTTAAAATTTATTTATTTGCGTATAAACTGCTAGTTAAACAGTTATTAAATTTATTATTGAATATAAACTGTAGTTAATACCTGTTATTTATTACCTGTTATATCTTATATGCGCTATATTGATGTCTGTTTAAATTGGATGATGATTGTAATAAATGGTTGATGATTGATATTTGGATGAATGGATGCTATATTTCATATTGTATAAACTGCAAGTTATTATGCATTTCATTTCATTCGGGATTGCGGTTTGAAGTGATATATAACCGCATTTTTTTATTTTCAAATTGCGGACTGAAATGATAAATATCCGTATCACTTGACCATAGGATAGAAAATTATATATAAGCACCGCGGTATATATATAAAATTATTTTTGAAATGTTTTATGGTTTGGATACGATACGGTTTAATAAATATTAAATTTGGATATTATATAAATATATTTTCATTGTACATATATAGTTAAATTTTTGAATTTAAGCTATGTATAAATTTGTTAAATAAATTAAATAAGATGAAAAAATGGAGTTTGATTATTTTATATTATATGGTTAAGTACATTTTAAGGTATATATAGAGTTTTAAATGATTTAACTCAACTAATATTGGGAGTTAAATTGAAAATTTATTTGGAATCAAGCTTAATTAAGTATTTAACTTCATAAGTTGATGTAGAATTTATTAACTTGAAATTTTAAAAAGGGTATGATATTTATAACTGAAATTTTATTCAGGATGTATTAAATGAATATTTCTAGTATAAATAAATTGGAGGAAATTTTGTTAGTTAAAAGTAATTTGAGTTTTATTTAAATGATTTCGGATTTAGTATGCAAATATTTCAAACTAAATAATAGGACTTTAAATTTTTGAATAGAAATTTCCAACCTTAGTTCCAATTGTTTAATATTCAAAGTTTGAAATATATTGAAACTGAAGTGGTTTATTCAAACTGAAAGCGATTTTAAAATTTATGGATTTTGACATAATCTTAAATGAAATAAATTGTAAGTCGCGGAAATTATTTTATTTTATAAAGAAATTTTGAATTCAAACTATTTTATTCTATATACTGTTTGAATATCCAAACCATTCAAGTCGTAGAAGTTATGATTTTAAAGCTATGAATTTCGAAGTATTATGTTTTGAAAGTTATAATTCAAATGTTTGGTTTCCAGGTATTATAATTGAAAGCAGTATGATTTTGGAAAAGAATTAGGTGAAATAAAAATGATATCATTGATTTGGTTTTTTATAAAAATAATATAAAAATGAGTTGTTTTGGAAATGGAATTGATATTGTATTTAATGGTTTTGAAATGGATAATTTTATTCTGGTTTTAAAGTGTAAACTATTTTAAAGACCGCGGTGTTATAATAACGTTTGGTTGTTGAAGAGACCGGGATCGCAGGTTGTCATACTCTCTGCCAACTCCGAAAACCACTTTAACAACCGTGTACGCGGTGGGGATTCCAGAATGAAGTATTTTGGTGGCGGCGTTTCCTGTAAGGTAAATACGTGGACCCAACTCCCGTGAGTTGGCATAAGGTGGCTAAAACAGGAGCGATTGATGGGTTAATAAGGTAGCACCTTTGATCGGACACTTCCCTTCGATACTATACTCTGATTTTGGATTGATTCGGTGGCCACCTTCACTTTTGATTTCTTTGATTTGGGGGAGTTTGTCTGAGGTGGGCGGTAGCTGCGCGCTACGCGTTACCATCGACCCGAAAGCGTAATTGGGATATCTACCCTGGCATTGCCTAGTTGTGCCGTGTCACCTACCCTATCGCGCCTTGTACAAGTTTCTATTTGTGTCGTACCTATGGAGTGTCTTCCCGTAGTCTCCCCATCAGGAGATATGCAGGCACTGTATATACTACTGGCACTATTGCGTGTTAAGGTGGAAAATGTAAAGCCATAACGCTATTTTAAAGTAAGTTTATTTAACAATTAGACACTATTATAATAGTGAAATATACTATATAGTAAATAGTTTAACGGATCCTTAGGAGATGTAAGTCTCGAGCATCTCTTGAGTTACTGCACTCATATTTATTTCTGTTAATTTAACTTACATAAGATCTTTTAGTTCTGACTCGAGTGTTTTATCTTTTTAATTCGCTCGGGTCAGTACGAGCGCTTCAGGATTTGAGGATTTTATTCTGGAGGACGAAGATGAAGATTTGTAGTATTACTATCTACTATATTATTCCACTACACTATTTAATTCCGCTGCATTGTTATTTATTGGTATATGAACTCTAATATTTATTGTATGAAGAAGAATCAAATGTTTTGTTAATAGTTTTATGAACTGTATATTTATTATTATATTTTATCCTTCCGCTGTGAGATTCTGTTTAGTTTTTTTTCTCTTCTCTGTTTTTCTTATTTACCCCATATCAATCTGCCCTTCCGTATGGTTTGAATTGGCACGTGTGTCGATTTAAAGCGTGCGAAAAGGCGGGATGTTATAATCACCAATTGCTGCAATTAGTGAATTCTCTAATGGTAATTCGTGCCTTGAGAAATGTCAAGAGGAACTGAAGATTTGCCGATCCAAATGTGGAAAACCATTCATTGATGCGAATTGTGATGAAGTATGCGAGAATGAGTATTCAGGATGCATTGATGTTTGTTAGATGCTTATATGTGTTATGCTTATTCCATGCTTTTGATTTACTGTTTGTTTGAATTAGTAATTAACAGCCTATTCACCAAACTGTTACATTTAGTTGTTGTTGGCAACTTCTAAAGCATTGTCTCTGTAAGTTCAAAAATCAGCCAGCATGGATGAGTTCTATAATGAAAAATATCAATCCTTCATCTTCAATAATGTTCATACACTAGTGCCCATTCATGATTCGTACATAGTATATAGTAATTGAGTTGAGCACATGCATAATGATGTAATCACAAATCTTATGTTCGTATGCATTTATGTCCATTTAAGTTGCAAATAATCACTACTTATCATTGTTTTGATGATGTGAACTATAATGGATCCACTCTTGTAGAATATCTCTACGTACATGTGCCTTTTTATGGATTTTATCTGGAAAATTTGTCCTTATTGCATGCTTAATTCAAATATATGACTGAGTTTTTGAGTTGCAAGGTGATAAATGAGCATTCCCGTATATAAGTGATTGTTTCCATGCTGTAGTACGAGAGGAGATTTCAGATGAAAGGAAGATGCGTATTTAGATTTCTATTTATGATGATTATCAGATATATGTTTTCAAATATTTTGGAGTTGATACACTCAAGGTGGTGTACCTACGCTTATGTGATGTTGAATTCCAGGATGCTCCTTTTTAAACATCAAAAATTTACTGTATTTAAAATTATTTACAAAGCTTTATATGTCTTGATTCAACAATGAAATCTTAGCACTGTAAAATATTTAAAAAATGTTTCACATCATTTATAGAATGTTTTAGAAAGTTATAATTCAGACAATCTCCTTTTAACATTGTTGAATATACTATATTTAACTCGTTCAATATACATTTTTAATTCTTAGGCTTTGACAATATTTTCTATCATTGTCAAAAATATGTTTTATAACTTTTTTATATTGTTGTTAAGTCCTATAATCATAAAAGATAATTTTCAAATAAATATATACATAATAACTATAAATAAAATTAAATATCATAAGTGGTAAGATATTCTGGTTATTCGGTAATCATTTGGAATCTGTTTGATTTCTATGATCTAGGTATGTATATAATAGGTTCAAAGAAATAAGTGGGGATGGTGTGTTGAAATTTGTTATACAATAAGAAAGTTTGTTGAATATATTCATTAATATAAATTATAATAGAATTTTATAAATAAATTAAATTTGTTTTCGTTTGTATTACAAGTTAAATCAATGGTTAATGCCTTCTCTTTTATTTTAGTACTTTAGGCAGTTCTGTTGGGAACCCTTCATCTCCATTTTTCCAGACCCTCTAATAAATCCCGACAAAAGATCGGTCTCAACAAAAAATTATTCGCTACATTAAATCCCATTACTTCATGATTCCTACCAATAATATATCTAAGTGTGGACTGCGGTTTCTGGATATTGTAAAATTGCACTGATTTTTTAATTAGATAACTAGATCAAAGGTGATTCACTTTTCTTTTTAAGAAATTGTTAAAATTCTTAAATTTTTTTTATAGCTTTATGTACTAATTGAAGTTAACTATTATGTTCAAACTAAAATTTTGAAAATCTGTTTTTATGAAATGAATTAAGTCCTCGTGCAAATAATGAAACTTTCATTTCCTTAGTTGATATTTAAACAATAATATCTCCATGTCTAATTACAAACTGGAAATCAATATCTATTTCATTATGCTCTATTTGAGAGATAAAGGGTAGACTAAAAATAATAATGAATCTGTTCTTGTTTGAGCCAATAGATCTTATAGTTATTGGATTGCTTCCTTATTATGTTTTGAAAGTTGTTGTGAATGTTAAAGGAAACGGTAAATGGGTAGTTATTATTTAGATGTATTAAAACAAAAATGGTGAAATAAATAAGTTTGCTACGAATATTAAGAACTCAACCATAATGACCCTTTCTTTATGTCGCTAGCTTAAATGTTTGAATATGCATCACATCTTATGTAAGCTTTTGTTCTTGAAGTAGCAAAAGTGTAGGTACCTTATATATTTTAGGATCGTTGTATCATTGCTTATTTAGATATAATTTTACAATAAAATTGAAAATATCCTAAAAATAGTACTTTTTTTTAAAGTTCGACAAACGGGCTAAGCCCAAGTATAAATACAACTAGGTATGGGTAATATAATCCCACTACCCGATAAACAAACATAAACGCAAACCGTACCTAAGATTGCCGACAAACAACACACAGCTCCACAAAGCTACAAAAAAACAATTGGCGGACAGCGATTCAACTTTTACTAAGAATTTCTGCTGCTGTTCTTCACTCCACGTGTTTCACCTTGCTTCCAATATGTTAAGATTCACTGAAATCACTTCTCATCCCTTTACACCTACCATTGTTGTTAAAATTCCTCAGATTATTTAGGAGGAGAGAGGGTTTATTAGATCTGACATCGTTGTGACCTAGATCTAATGAAACCCTCTCTGAATCGTTGCTGTCTGCCACTTCAAAGCATCGACTCGCTGTATTGACACAAAATATTTGCTTGCGAAAATTGTTGCTACCAGCCACTTTAAAGCTTCTATTAGCTGTATTGACACCAAAAACTTGCTGGTTGTGGAAGCTGGACTCTCGGGTCATATCATTAACATGATTGTTGGTCTGGAAGCTTCTCGGACGATTGAAGTAAATTTCTAAGTGATTGCTACCAGCTTCAAAGCTCCAATCATCAGCTAAGGAAGTGAATTTTGGTTAGATCTTTTAAGATTTTCTTTGATTTATGAAGAAGAATTCTTCTATCAGTATCTATAAGAAGCCATATTTGCTCTTTGTTCCTTTTAGCTTTATTATTAGTATGCAAGGTCCTTTCTTTCCAAATTTAAAAAAAAAATAGTAGTTATGAGGATATGCGCATTGTCGTTTTCCTTAGATTTCAACTTAAATTTACTGTTGATGATTTGGATAGCATTCATAAGATCCATCTGACTATTGTTTTGAATATCCAGTATAGCTTTAATTTGACTCCATATAAAATATGAATAACTGCATTCAAAAAGTAGTGATTAACATTTTCATTAACTAAATTGCAAAAGGAATAGAGTGAATTAGAATTATTGCCCCATTTGTTTCTTTTGTCCAAAGTTAGAATTCTGTTATTCATGGCAAAATATGTACAAAATGCCATCTTAGGACCGTTCACTCTATTCTATATGCAATGATACTAATCTTTCTTTGGGAATTTATTTTGAATAACCTCCCATGTAGTTTTAAGAAAACTTCCCTTTTGCTGCCTACTTTCCATTCCCAGTAGTCATTATCTGCATTAGGATCAAGATGAATTTTACAAATTTCATACTTATGTGGGCTGATAATTGGATGTAATGTGATTGCCACTCATTATTTTTAATAATTTCAACTATTCCACCCAACCTTATTTATAAAAGAGTCACTATCAAACCAAGAGTCAAACTACAAGCTAATTTCTTCACCTAGCTTAATTTTTTTAATAAGGTTTTTCCAATATCTCTACATTTTAGAATTTGTTTCAAGGCATTAGGATGGTTACTATTAGGCAGGGTAGTCCAAAAATTATCATTCATAAAATATTTAGCTCTCATCCATCTAGCCCACGGTAAGTCTGCATTGAGAAATTTATAAAATAATTTTAAATGGAAAGTTAAACTAAGATCTTTCATGTTTCTAATGCCAAACCCCCTTCATTTTTAGGCCCACGAACTTTATCCCAACTAATCTTATGATATTTGCCCCTTCATAAAAAATGAGCACATCTACTTTCTATTTTCTTAATGGATGCAGCGGGAATATGAAATGTCTGCAGCCAGTATAAAAGAATTGCATACACAAAAGTTATAATAAGTTCAAGTCTACCAATAATAGAAAGTAATTTGCAACACCATGTTTCCATTCTTTCTTGAAAATTTTTAATAAGTATAGAACAGTCTAAATCTTTAATTTGATTTATAGAAAGTGGCAATCCCAGAAATTTAATACGATGTTTTCCCTCTGTAATTTTTAAAACATCCAAAAAATCTTTTTTATATTTACTATGTCTACTAAAATATGTTTTGCTTTTATTTATATTAAGCTGCAGGCTGCATAAGAATTCAAATTCTCAAATATTCTCACAATTGTGTCTACATTCACCTTATTAGCTTTAACAAACACTATAAGATCATCATCATATATGAAATGGTTTATACAAGGTTGGATTCTATTAATGGGATTAATATTCCCTTTAATAACTTCAGTTTCCATTAATGTACAAAAATACTCCCTGACCATAGTAAAAAGATATGGTGGTAAAGGATCACCTTGCCGAATACCCCTATTGCTTTTAATAAAACCTTCTACTTTGCCTTGAATATGTATAGAAAAAGTAGGGGTATCAATACATTCTAGAATTATATCACAAAACTTTATAGGGAAACCTATACAGTTCAAAATATGATAAATGAATTATCTATTTACTTTATCATATACTTTTTGCAAATTAATTTTAATACAAACATTGTCACCTTGTTTTGTATTAAATTTTCTGCCCATCTCATGAGCTAACAAAGAATTCTCATATATAAGTCTGCCTGGTACAAAAGCACTCTGATTTTTCGAATTTTGAAAAGGCAAAAGTACTTTGATTCTATTACTTAGAACATTACTTATGATGTAAATAAAGTTGTAGCAAGAAATGGGTCTGTAAGCACCAATACAAGTGGGATTTTTATTCTTTGGAATTAAAGTCATAAAAGTGTGATTTATACTTTTGAGAATTTTACCTTTTTCCTTAAATTCTTTAAAAACCTCAAAAACCTGTCCCTTGATATTTTCCCAATGGTTTTTATAGAAATTTGCATTAAACCCATCAGGGCCAGGGGTTTTATTGTCGTTAGCATTAAAAAAAATATGTTTAATCTCTTTTATAGTTACTAGAGCAAGTAAAATCTCAGAAGCATTATCTTTCAAAATATTTTTACAGATAATTTGAGGAAAATTCTTTACATGATTATTAGAAAAATGAAGCTCTCTATAAAATTTCACTGCTTCTTTAGCAACTTTTTCATAAGCATTAGACGAATTACCTTCATTATCAATAATATTACCAGTGTTTTTTAAATGCTTTCTATTACTCGGTTTATAATGAAAATTTTTGGTACAGTCATCTCCGAGAGTAAGCTGATCTACTTTAGCTTTTTATCTAACATTAACTGTATCTTTATAAAGCTTAATAGAAAGACTTTTGCGATTATTGAAAAAAAATATTGGCAATATTAATATCTTCTAGATTATTATCTGTCAGATCTTGTAAATTTTTTCCTTCTTTTCTTAAAATAACTAGATTATTTTTAACCATATAATTATTTTTATTCCAAGTTTAAGATTGTTTTTTGCATTTTTCAAATGCATACTAAACTGAAATTGTTTAGTACCAATACAAGAGAAACTCAAGCAGTTTTCCATCAAAACTTTATAATCCTCTTCTAAAATCCAACTATTTTTAAATCTGAAAGGAGAAATTTTATTACTTAAATCCGCTTTTACAAAAAGATTGACAAGTAAAGGAATATGGCCACTGGAATTTTGCTCAAGAGTGGAACAAACAAAATTAGAAAAATGTTTGAAAATTCTTTAATAATTCTATTCAGTTTAAAGTGGATATTTTTAACCATACCAGATTTCCAAGTATATTTATTCCCCCAAATAATAGGTTCTACAAGACCTGTATCTAATAAAAATTTATTAAACCTATCTAGCTTACTTTAAGGAATTTTTCTATCTCCATATTTTTCAAAGACATGAAAAGCAGTATTAAAATCACCCAAAATAATCCAGGGAAAACTATAGATTAAATTCAAAGCTTTTAGTTTACACCAAAAACCATTTCTTTCACTTTCAAGATTACTTCCATAAATACTTTTAATTTGTAGAGAAAAAACCCTAGTATTTTTGAATTGACAGTCTATAAACTGCTTATCTTTACTGATATTTAAGATTATCCAGATATTAGAATCCCATATATTAATGATTCTTCCTTTACAGCCACAATCGTTATTATTTATATATTTCCAATTGCTAGACAATTTGAGACAATAATTTTCAAAATTCACATCATTTGGTTTATTTTCTATCAGACTGTTTAATAGGGGTGTTCATTCCCTTGACATTCCAAGAAAATGTAGCCATATATTTAATATATAAAACTAAAAAATAAAGGGTACCTAACACTGTAGTACCCTTACCCTCCTTTTATTATCAACACTCTTAGCTTTTAATCTTGTAGACATTTCATCCCATTCTAGATTAATAGAGATCTATTTTTTGTTTGAAAGCTTTCTTCTTTTTGTTTACCTTAATCTTAACAGTTGCTTTTGGTTTGGAAATATGCAGTTCTGATGTCACGACCCGTCTTTCAATATCTAGAAAGACGTATCATGAGTAAGAATGAAAGGGATAGAGAAGAGAAACATAGGGAAGAAAAAAGGAAAAACAACATCAGAATCTCAACAGTGGAACGAATAAATTATATTAATAACATAAGTATTACATAGCATACAACCATTATCAGAGTTACACAGATTATACATCACATACTAGACAGTTATAAACACCTGCCTAGTTATTACAACTCAATACAATATAGAGATACCAATCACAACGGAACACTATAAATATCTACAACGCTGAAGCCTCCCGCTCGATTGCTCCTCCACAATTCGTCAAAGCTAACCTGAATCCCTTAGCTACTTGTAAAAATTTGAGTACCCAAGAATTTAGGAAAACAGAAGATAAACTTCGGGTTAGACATGGATCTGGTGTGAGTAACAAGTTAAGGTTGCTTAACTTTGAAAAACCTTTAAAAACAAAAGGTATCACGTAAGACTTCCCATACATAAACATGGGTAAGTTTTTTACATTACGCTAACAAAAACATTTGATAGAAAATCCATTGATATTATAATAGGGTTTAGGGTTTTCAAGTAAATAAGAGATAGCCGAAATTGTTACATTTATTAAATTCCATCTACATAGGTATACAATCAAATCCGAGGGCGCTTATTGGAGTTTGGGTTTCCATATAATGGCAGGGCTACCGGGGTACCGTCCGTCACAGTACGTGGCCTAGGTCACCGTACCGAGGATCCACCCTAAATCCCCTACAACACAAGGCCGAAACCATTCCTTACTGAATAGTTCCGAACAAGACAACTCCTACAGTTGTCGCGAATCAATTTCCCCAACACAGCCTAATATAAAGGGACTTCTAGACAGCGGAAAATCTCGTCCTACCTGGGCATGACCCACTTAGCCTTGCTGCACCTCCCATGTTTTAGCCATTCTCGGTTGATGAGGCTTGAGGCTGCGATTACCTTTAGAGATCACATCTCTTTGAATGCTCATCGTCCACCTGACGATGTTCTGAAAGCATCCAATCCATACAAGTTCATTTCGGGTTTGAACGAAACCGAAGGCATTATCTCGTTACCCTCATTTTGGAATCACCCTTAGAGTTAACGACGATAACCCTTGCGCTCTGAATCTTCATCTTCACTTGAGACTCACGACCTATCGTTAATTTGGATCGGTGTGGTTTTCGGATATCTAAATCTGGAAACCAGATCCCGGTCTCATCGAAATCCAAAAAGCCATCTTTTAGGTCCAAGTCGTTTTAAAATTTTATAAAATTCAATTCTATTATCCATATACACATAGATAGATAATTCACATATCACAATAGATAATCTACATTATCATGACAAATAGATAATTCACATTATCATCATAAATGGGTAATCCATATTATCATTACATATAGATAATTCATGTTATCATCACACTTCAACCAATGCATCCATATCACACAACATTACTTATCTCATATTTGAGATTTCAAACCATTCAAGGCAATTAATATCATCCATCCATGCATAAGCAAGGATTAATCACACTATAGTTAATTTAAAATGAATTGAATTAGTTACTTTATCTCTAATTAATTTAAATTAAATTAAATTAATTACTTTCATCATTTTAAATCTTGCTTACATATCCATTAATTAATTAAAAATCAATCAATTAATTATCCTCCTATTATCCACCTTAATTAATCATCCCTGATTAATTATCCTTCAATTAAATTCAAGTATTTATCCTTTAATTAATTTCATAAATTAATTATTCTTAACCAAATACAGTAATTAACCTTAATTACTTCATTAATTAATTAACTATAATTAATTACATTCATTCTTAATTAATTGCATTAATTAATTTCTCCTTAATCACTTATTGTTAATTAATTAATCTTAATTAATCAAACCTTAATTACATCATTAATTTTATTAATTAATGACCCTAATTACCTTAATTAATTATCCTGTTAAGTTAATTACATTTAGTAATTAATCTTTAATTACCACATCTATTAATCACCCTTGATTAATCTCATTCACTAATTAACTACCCTTAATTACTTCATCAAATAAATTAATTACTCCTTAATTAATTGTCTTAATTAATCCCTTGATTAATCTCATCCAGTAATTAACTACCCTTAATTAATTCATTAAATAAATTAATTACTCTTTAATTAATTGTCTTAATTAATCCCTTGATTAATTGCACAAAGTAATTGAACTCAAAAATTACTTTCACTTACAAATCACCATTCAATTAATTACATCCAGTAATTATCCATTAATTACTTCACTAAGTAATTATACTTTACTAATTACATTAAGTAATTACTTATCAAACCATCCAATGATTATTCTAAATTAATTAAACCTAATTAATTAACTTAAACTAATCAAATTTATTAGTTAATTACCTTGAGTAATTAATACCTTTAATTACTTTCACAAAGTAATTATACTTAACCAAATTCCATAAATGATTATCAAAATGAATTAATCCAATTAATTATCAAAATTAATCACATTAATTAAATATTTAATAATCTCAAGTTAATGACCTTCATTAACTATTAACAATTCTTTAATTACTTTTTCTTAAGTAATTAACTTAGATTAATCATTATTAATGACAAATTTATTAATTTTAATAACCAATTAATTAATCTCTAATTATTTAATTAATTAAGTTTTAACTATAACTTAATTAATTCTTAATTACTTCATTAATTAATTCTTAATCAGTAATTAAAAAATCTAATCTTATCTAATTAATGATCTTAATTACAATCTAATCATTCCTTAATTAATTAATCTTAAATCTTATTTAATTAATCCAAAACCTTAATTACTAATTAATTAACCCAAATCGTTAATTAATTGAATTAATTAATTATCTATTTAAATTACCTAACGAATTTAGTGTATCACAAATCATTAAGACTTTATAAAAACGTTTCCTTATTAATGATAATTATCACTCAAAAACACATTTGAAAACATTTAACTTCAAATTTACTTTTAAATTCCAATTTAAATTTAAGATTTAAAATGAAAACGTTAACACTGTTTAAAAACCATTTACAAACATTTAAAATCAAATGTTAAAGAAATACTCATCTTATAAAAAGAACTTAAATAATTTAAACTAAATTTGCTTTTAAATTCCAACCATTTAAAATACATTTAAAAAAATCAAAATTGTTAAAACAATTTGATTTGTAAAACTTAATTTAAATTTTAAACTAAGATACAAACTCAGTTTGAATCCATACTTTAAATTTGGGTTTTAAACTCTATTTAAACCTGCTTTCAAATTTTAAAATCAAATTTAAAATTTAAAGGCAGACAGGTTTTAAAAACCTGTAATCAAGCAAATAACCCGAGCAACTAAAAAAAAATGCTTCGAGCTAAACCATTCATTACTTCGAGTAAATACTCGAATTTATTCGAGAGTTTCTCAAGTCCAAAAACACTGCAACACCCCAACCTTCACTAGACACAACCACTACACCGTGCATATGCACGGTGGCTCCGACACTCTTCGATCACCACCACTGCCTTGAGCAAGTCATTGATCATTCTCAGATCAAACATTGACCATCAGAACCTCACAAACATGTCGAAATCAAAATCGCACATGCTAACCAAAACTTGGAACTCACAGAGCCAAACCTGAAAACCTCTCGTACTCCCACCGTTGATCATCAGAGCGCCAGCGACTCAGGCCATGACTTCGTCCATGCCCTAACTACCCTATCCCAGAGTTCCATTGAACTCGATCAACTAGACGAACCATGATGATCAAAAACTCCTGAACTACTCAAAACAAGGTTTAGAAACTTTAATCGGTCGCCGCCGCCGCCGCCGCCTTTCCTTGATCGCCACCTAGACAATTTTCCCATGATCACCGTTCATTCTACTATCATCTCCGAAAACTACAACCTCCCGGATCCTCGAGATCATCAGAAGCATCCAAATTTACATTTTCAGTTCAACCCAGAACTGCTCCCTCAAAACTTAACTAAAAATTATGATTCTAGTTTTAAAAGTCATGTTGAAGTTTAGTTTTTCGATTTATAATCCTGAATTTACAAATTATTATGTTTGAGTTTTTACTTTTATTGAGCATGCACTGATGTTTTAAATTTACAGAGAAAATACACATTTTTTTTTTACTTAAACAAATTTTTAAACTAAAAACACATTTGAAATATCAAACATATTTTGTTCAAGACTTAAGTACTGACACAGATTGGATCAAGGGCAAGTGGATTTTGATTTGATCTTGGGCCTGGAACTAGAACCAAAGAAGAAGAATACAGATATACAGCAAGCACACCAATATATTCATATATAAACACAGAGCTATACTTATAAATATATTCACAAATACATTTATTTCGGAGATGAATATGAAACATAATTATATACTTAACCATTTAATTTGTGATGTTACTCACCGGTTTTATGATGATGAACAGAGCACCAAATTTGAAGTTGTTGGAAATGTCATTTGCCTTTGAGAACTTTAAACCGAAATACCCCTAGTTTCTTGTTTGCTTTAAAACTTAATGTTGCTTGCTGTTTAAATTTGCATGCAGGCTATTGATTCATCTCGATTTTGAAAAAGATCTTCAGTCTTTTGAAAATTTGCAAAATGATCACATGTTTTTAATTTGATCTTCATTTTGAATGTGCATTACAGATTGCATTGTGAAGATGTTTCAGGCTTTTGATTGATGAAGGGTTTGCATACTTGAATCGAAATTTCTGGTTTTATGAGCAGTTTGAGTATTGAAAATTAGATTTGAACATACACAAATTTTGTTTGAGAAATGGTTTAAGTTTAGATTTGGTGTTGAATAAATTTTCAACTGAAGTTTGAATTTATCTTAGCTTTTAAAAATGAGATTAAAAAAGGAATGAGGAGGAAGAATTTTTTTTTATAAGTATAAATGATTTATTTAAAAGAAATAAAGAAAAATTAAAAACAAAATGACACTTGTATTAAATCTTTACATCTGTTATACACATTTATTCATTTTATTACACATGTTATTATGAGACCTTAATATAACAACACTTGTCTTTTTAGAAAGTAGTATTAATTTTAAATGTTTAATATAAGTATATACTTAATTAATTAGTTAATAAGCACTTTATTATTTATATATATAGGTAAATAAAACCAATTATATGCACGAATAAAAGTTTATACAAATATTCTAAAATCCAAAAGATTTTAAAATATTTACCTTTTAAATTTCAAAGTTAATTCAAATTCAAATTAAATTTTAATATCCAATTTAAAGCCAATCTATAACAACATATTCAATTTAAAAATTGCAATTCTATATATAATTCCATATCTAATTGTAAAACCAATACATTTATTAATATTATTTAACAATAACAATTTATCAATTTGAAATAATTTATAAAAGAAATTACCTCTTTATTATCAATTACTTATCTCCTTATATGAATCAATGTTTAATATGCAAATTGTATTTTAAACTTCCATATATTTCAAATCATATTTATCAAGTAATATTAAAATGAAAATAACATATTTCAATTTAAACTTAAGCTAAGATATAATTTGAGCAATTAATATTTACCTTAAACATTTTAAACTATATAATTATTTATTTAAATAACTTTGAAAAGTTATATATTAAATTAAATCATAATTTTCCAAATTATCAAAATGAATATTAGCATTTAAAAAAAAGGTTTTATTTATTTATTAAATAGCTTTGAAAAGCTTAATATTAAATAAATCAATTTCCGAATTACCAAAAATATTAGAATTTGAAAACATACTTTATTTATTAAATTTAAAACAAAGCTTATCTATTTACAATATATGTAAATATATATATACGCACACATACATTATAGATAGAAAATAATTTATTAACTTTTAAAAGATAAATTCACCAATTAAATATTTATTCAATTAGACTATTAAACTAAATTCAAATTTTATTACAAAGATTATCAAATCAATTAAATTTTTAATTCAGATTATTAAATTGATTTTGCCCAAATTCCGAGTCGTCACTATCCTCCCCCCGTAAAAGAATTTCGTCCTCGAAATTTAAAAGCGAAGGTAATTTAATAATCCATCTAATGTTTAATTTTGAATCATAAGATTATATTATCAATCATATGCTAATAACCATAGCAACCAATCATCCAAACAAACAAATCTATCTGTCCAGAAAAAATTCTAGATAGAACTTCCTAGAGCTTACCAGGTATAAGTACCGGAATAATCACCCTACAGAATCCAAACAATCTATACTACTAAGCTACTGAGCTCTTATTCATCTTGATCCACAAAACTAAACTGGAAATAAAACCACACTCAAATCTCACACAACAACCGAATCTTCCTGAACTGTTGGTTCCACAACCAGAGATAGATCATACGCGTACTCCCTCAGAGATATGTGAAACACGTTGAATCCCAGCTATCCAATCTGGCAATTCAACTACTGAAAACCAAAGCACCTATCCTTGTAAGAATACGTAAGAGATCCAATACACCTTGAAGCTAGCTTCCCAGTCTTACCAAATCTTATAGCTCCCTTGGTCAAAGAAAACTTACTCAAAATCAAATCTCCGACTTTTATCCACAATATTCTCCTGACAATCCTGGGCTGCCTTCAACCTTCCTGATCAGCTCAACCTTCGCCGATGCATCTAGATACAAACGAGACCAAAAACAAACCTTCAAAATGATCCCCTCAAGATCAACCAAGATCAAGAACACAAACTCTACTCCACAAACAATAGAAGACCGATCTTACTTCTTATATCTGAAAAAGACAAAACAGATGCACTCCCAAACTGCTTCCGCTGCACAACTCTGATCTGGAGTAGATGAGAATGCTGATGATGAACACGAGCACAGACTAGATTACACATTCCAGAAATATGGTTCAACAGATCCATAAAAAAAACTCAGAAGTTTCATCAAATCCTGAGCTGCTTACCCAAACTTTATCTTTAGGAACCATTTTCTACTAAGCTGAACCATCGATACCACTTCTGGAATCCTATACGATTGGAAAACTCCATCTCTAGATGTGACGCAGCGGAAAATAACAAATCGATATAGATCAATGAAAGTAGCAAACGGTGGATTGAAGATACTGAAATCCCCAAATTCGTTGATCACAAAGATACCGAATCCTAGCTATCTTCGAACGTTGATAGCGCACGATACCGTGAAAGAAGATCTTCAATTCTTCAAACGTTGATCAAGCGCACTTGATACCGTGAATTGGCTTCAACAATCGTTGAATCGAGCGCACTCGATTAACCGAAAGTAGAGATAGGAGATTACACTCAACTACCAATTTAAGATGAAAGAACACAACAATCAAACAAGAATTTTAATCAAAAATCAACCGCCTCTGAAATGTACAACACACTCCCTATTTATAGCATTTCACAATCTATCCCTTAAGTCGTTGCCGACTTAACTCCTCTTAAGTCGTTGCCGATCTAACTGACTCGAGTTACCCTCATAGCACCTTAGACCCAAGTACAACACAGTACAACAAATGACACGACTTGCGACTTAAGTCTAACGACTCAACGAATTACAACACAGCACCCATTCGGCCGACTTATCTACATGCCGACCTACGACTTATCACATACGAGTTAAGGACATAACAAGCTCCAGCGACATAATGACTTAACAAATGCAATATTACAAACCAACACATAGGCCGGTGACGACCTAAAATTCAACACGACTTAAAAAATACAGACTCATCACTTAGGTCGTAGGCGACCTAACGACTCAATACAAAAACGGCTCTACTTAGGTCGTGATCCTTTCCCCTTGCTTTGTTAAGTCGTAGTCGACTTAAGCCCTTAAGTCGCAGCCGACTTAAGTCTTCACTACAACAATGCGGCAGATCACTAGGTCCTTGGCTTTTAACTCGCAGTTCCTCCTCACGCGACTCCTTAGGTCGGGGCCGACCTTCATTAACTCGTGAATGACCTAAGCCTTGTGCTTCCGTAGGTCGTGCTGCAACAAGATGTGGACGAACCTCTAACTTCCCTGAATACGTCCAAAAAATCTTTGATAACAAAAGAGAACACCCAAACTATCGCAAGTCACTTTTGCGATCAACCCAGCCTAATTCCAAAGAAAACTGTTCCCTCTATACCGATCAGAACAACTTACGCTTATCCAACTAATCCATCGAAGAAATGGATCCACTCTGCTGCTTTTGAACTCCACCTCTAGAAAACTATGAACCAGAAGACCTTCTTGCTGGCACATAGGATACTCCAAGCTGCACTGCTGACACAGATGCCCAAAGACTTCCTAAACCATAAGCTCTTCAAGAAACTCAGGCCTCAAACCAAACACAAACAACCAGCTGAACTCAGCCACATTACCAAAGCAAACATACTTCCTTAAAGTTGTTCCAAAGAAATATATTTGGAAACAATCCATAGTCACTGCGTCTCATCACACAGCTACTACTTCCTAAGGTATTAAGATACCATCACTCGCTTCTGCCCACCCGGTAGATCAAAACTCTACTTATCCAAACTGCACTTCAAAATTGGACTCCGAACCTTTAAAAGGTTTCCTTTAGAGATCGATGCAATCCCTACACAAAGCTACAAAGCTCACTCGAGACGATATTAGGTCTACAGTCTCAACAAATACACTTCCAACCTCAACATTCGGACTCCTTCCATTGGTAGTTGCGCTACACACCACTACCCTATCTACCTCTATATCTTATATTGGAAAACCCGACAAGTAACCCAATAAATAGGTAGAAATAATTATATATATACGTATATATATGTTAAAACTAAAAATATGCTCTCTCAAGAAAGAAAATACTCCAAAGCCTAGGTATTCACTCAACCTAGCGCTCTGATACCAACTGTCATGACCCTTCTTTCACTATCCAGAAAGACGTATCCTGAGTAAGAATGAAAGGGATAGAGAAGAGAAAAATAGAGTAGAAAGAAGGAAAAGAAACATAAGAATCTCAACAGCGGAATGAATAAATTATATTAATAACATAAGTATTACATAGTATACAACCATTATCAGAGTTACACAGATTATACATCACATACTAGGGAGTTATAAACACCTTTCTAGTTATCACAACTCAATAAAATACAAAGATACCAATCACAGCGGAACACTATAAATATCTACAACGCCTCCTGCTCCATTACTCCTTCACAATTCGTCAAAGCTAACCTGAACCCCTTGGCTACTCATAAAAATTTGAGTACCCAAGAGTTTAAGAAAACATATGATAAACTCTGGGTCAGACATGGGTCTGGTGTGAGTAACAAGCTAAGGTTGCTTAACTTGGAAAAACCTTTGAAAACAAAAGGTATCACGTAAGACTTCTCACACATAACATGGGTAAGTTTTTACCTTAGCCTAACCAAAACATTTGATAGGAAATCCATTGATATTATAATAGGGTCTTGGGTTTTCAAGTAAATAAGAAATAGCCGAAATTGTTACATTTATTAAATTCCAGCTACATAGGTATACAATCAAATCTGAGGGCGCTTATTGGAGTTTTGGTTTCCATACAACGGTAGGGCTACTGAGGTACTGCCCGTCACAGTACGTGGCCTAGGTCACCGTACCGAGGATCCACCCTAAATCCCCTGCAACACAAGTCTGGAACCAATCCTTACTGAGCATTTTCGAACAAGACAACCCCGGCAGTTGTCGCGATTCAACTGCCCCACACATCCGAATATAAAGGGACTTCTAGACAAGGGAAAATCTCGTCCTACTTAGGCATGACCCACTTAGCCTTACTGCACCTCCCCTGTTTTAGCCATTCCCGGTTGATAGGGCATGAGGCTATGATTACCTTTAGAGAACACATCTCTTACAATGCTCATTGTCCACCGGACGATGTTCTGAAACCATTCAATTCATACAAGTTCGTTCCGGGTTCGAACGAAACTGAAGGCATTATCCGTTACCCTCATTTTGGAATCACCCTCAAAGCTAACGACGATAACCCTTGCACTCTGAATCTCCACCTTTACTTGAGATTCACGACCTATCATTAGTTTGGATCGATCTGGTTTTTGGATATCCAAATCTGGAAACCCGATCCCGGTCTCATCGAAATAAAAAACGCCATATTTTAGGTCAAAGTTGTTTTAAAATTTAAAACAATTCAATTCTATTATCCATATACACACAGATAGATAATTCACATATCACAATAGATAATCTACATTATCATCACAAATAGATAATTCACATTATCATCACAAATGGATAATCCATATTATCATCACATATAGATAATTTATATTATCATCACACTTCAACCAATGCATTCATATCACACAACATTACTGATTTATATCACATATAGATAATTCATATTATCATCACATATAGATAATTCATATTATCATCACACTTCAACCAATTTATATTATCATCACACTTCAACCAAGGCAATCAATATCATCCATCCGTACATAAGCAAGGATTAATCACACTATAATTAATTCAAATGAATTAAATTAATTACTTTATCTCTAATTAATTTAAAATAAATTAAATTAATTACTTTCATCATTTTAAATCTTGCTTACTTATCCATTAATTAAATAAAAATCAATTAATTAATTATCCTCTAATTATCCACCTTAATCAATCATCCCTGATTAATTATCCTTTAATTACATTCAAGTATTTATCCTTTAATTAATTTCAAAAATTAATTATTCTTAACCAAATGAAGTAATTAACCTTAATTACTTCATTAATTAATTATAATTAATTACATTGATCCTTAATTAATTACATTAATTAATTACTCTTTAATCACTTATTATTGATTAATTAATCTTAATTCATCAACCAATAATTACATCATTAATTTTATTAATTCACGATCCCTGATTACCTTAATTAATTATCCTATTAAATTAATTACATTTAGTAATTAATCTTTAATTACCACATCTATTAATCACCCTTGATTAATCTCATTCAGTAATTAGCTACTCATAATTACTTTATCAAATAAATTAATTACTCCATAATCAACCGTATTAATTAATTCCTTGATTAATCTCATCTAGTAATTAACTACCCTTAATTACTTCATTAAATAAATTAATTACTCCTTAATTAATTGTCTTAATTAATCCCTTGATTAATTACGCAAAGTAATTAAACTCAAATTACTTTCATTGACAAATCACCATTCAATTAATTACATCCAGCAATTATCCATTACTTACTTCACTAAGTAATTATACTTTATTAATTACATTAAGTAATTACTTATCAAAACATCCAATGATTATTCTAAATTAATTAAAACTAATTAATTAACTGAAACTAATCAAATTTGTTAATTAATAACCTTGAGTAATTAATACCTTTAATTACTTTCATAAAGTAATTATACTTAACCAAATTCCATAAATGATTATCTAAATTAATTAATCCAGTTAAGTATCAAAATTAATCACATTAATTAATTATTTAATAATCTCAAGTTAATGACCTTCATTAACTATTAACAATTCTTTAATTACTTTTTCTTAAGTAATTAACTTAGATGAATCATTACTAATTACAAATTTATTAATCTTTAATAATCAATTAATTAATCTCTAATTGTTTAATTAATTAAGTTTTAACTATAACTTAATTAATGGTTAATTACTTCATTAATTAACTCTTGATCATTAATTAAAAATCTAATTTTATCTAATTAATGGTCTTAATTACAAACTAATTATTCCTTAATTAATTAATCTTAAATCTTATTTAATTAATCCAAACCCTTAATTGCTAAATTAATTAATCCAAATCATTAATTAATTGAATTAATTTATTATCCATTTAAATTACCTTACTAATTTAATGTATCACAAATCATTAAGTCTTTATAAATAAATTTCTTAATAATGATAATTATCATTCAAAAACACATTTGAAATTCCAATTTAAATTTAAGATTTAAAATGAAAACTTGAACAATGTTTAAAAACCATTTACAAACATTTAAAATCAAACGCTAAAGAAATACTCACCTTATAAAAAGAACTTAAAGAATTTAAACCAAATTTACTTTTAAACTCCAACCATTTAAAATACATTTTAAACAATTAATGTTGTTGGAACAATTTGATTTATAAAACTTAATTTAAATTTTAAACTAAGATACAAACTCAGTTCGAATCCATACTTTAAATTTGGATTTTAAAATCTGTTTAAACCTGCTTTCAAATTTTAAAATCAAATTTAAAATTTAAAGGCGGATGTGTTTTAAAAATCTGTAATCAAGCAAATAATCCAAGCCACTAAAAAAGCTTCGAGCTAAACCATTCATTACTTCGAGTAAATACTCGAATTTACTCGAGAGTTTCTCAAGTCCAAAAACACTACAACACCCCAACCTTTACCAGACACAACCACTGCACCATACATATGCACGGTGGCTCCGACCATCTCCGATCACCACCACATCTTGAGCAAGTCGTCGATCATTCTCAGATCAAACATCGACCATCAGAACCTCACAAACATCTCGAAATCAAAATCGTACATGCTAACCAAAACCTGGAAACCACAGAGTCATGCATGAAAACCTCTCATACTCCCATCGCTGATCGTCAGAACACCAACGACTACCATCATGACTTCGTCCATGCCCTAACTGCTCTATCCCAGAGTTCAATTGAACTCGATCAACCAGATGAACCAAAATGATCAAAAACGCCTAAACTACTAAAAACTAGGTTTAAAAACTTTAATCGGTTGCTTCCGCCACCACCCTTCCTTGATCGCCACCCTGACAATTTTCCCATCATCACCATTCATTCTATTATCATATCTTGAAAGTACAACCTCCCAGATCCTTGAGATCATCAGAAATATCCAAATTACATTTTCAGTTCAACCCAGAACTGCTCCCTCAAAACTTAACTAAAAATTATGATTCTAGTTTTGAAAATTATGTTTAAGTTTAGGTATTCGATTTATAATCCTGAATTTATAAATTATTATATTTGCGTTTTTACTTTATTAAGCATGCACTGATGTTTTAAATTTACAAAGACAATACACAATTGTTTTTACTTAAACAAATTTTTATACTAAAATCTATGATATAGCAAACATATTTTGTTCAAGACTTAAGTACTAACACAGATTGGATCAAGAGCAAGTGGATTTCGATTTGACCTTGAACCTAGAACTAGAATCAGAGAAGAAGAATGCAGATACACAACATGCACACCAATATATTCATATATAAACACAGAGCTATACTTATAACTATATTCACAAACACATTTGTTTCAGAGATGAACATGCAACATAATTACATACTTAGGCCATTTAAATTGTGATGTTGCTCACCAATTTTATGGTGATGAACAGAGCACCAAATTTGAAATTGCTGGTAATGTCATTTACCTTTGAGAACTTTAAACCGAAATGCCCCTAATTTCTTGTTTGCTTTAAAACTTAATTTTGTTTTCTGTTTAGATTTGCATGCAGGCTTTTGATTCATCTCAATTTTGAAAAGGATATTCAGTCTTTTGAAAATTGGCAAAATGATCATAGGTTTTTGATCCGATCTTCATTTTGAATTTGGATTACAGATCGCATTTTGAAGATGTTTCAGGCTTTTGATTGGAAAAGTGTTTGCATGCTTGAATTGAAATTTCTGGTTTCGTGAGGAGTTTGAGTATTGAAAATCAGATTTGAACATGTACAAATTTTGTTTGAGAAATGGTTTAAGTTCAGATTTGGTTTTGAATAAATTTTCAGCTGAAGTTTGAGTTTCTTTTAGCTTTTAAATTGAAGATTAGAAAAGGAACGAGGAGGAGGAAAAACATGTTTTATAAGTGTAAATGATTTATTTCAAAGAAATAAAAGAAAAATTAAAAACAAAATGGCATTTGTATTAAATCTTTACATTTGTCATATACATTTATTCATTGTATTACACATGTTATTGTAAGACCTTAATATAACAACACTTGTCTTTTTAGTAATTAGTATTAATTTTAAATGTTTAATATAAGTATATACTTAATTAATTAGTTAATAGGTACTATATTATTTATACATATAGGTAATTAAAACCAATTATATACATAAATAAAAGTTTATACAAATATTCTAATCCAAAACATTTTAAATATTTACCTTTTGAATTTCAAAATTAATTCAAATTCAAATTAAATTTTAAAATCCAATTTAAAGTCAATCTATAGCAACATATTCAATTTAAAAATAGCAATTCTATTATAACTTCAAATCTATTTGTAAAAATAATACATTTATTAATATTATTTAAAAATAACAATTTATCAATTTGAAATAATTTATAAAAGAAATTACTTCTTTATTATAAATTACTTATCTCCTTATCTAAATCAATGTTTAATATGTAAATTGTATTTTAAACCTACATATATTTCAAATCATATTTATCAAGTAATATTAAAAAGAAAATAACATAATTTTTTATTTAAATTTAAACTTAAGCTAAGATTTAATTTAAAAATTAATATTTACCTTAAATATTTTAAACTATATAATTATTTATTTAAATAGCTTTGAAAAGTTATATATTAAATTAAATCATAATTTTCCAAATTATCAAAATGAATATTAGCATTTAAAAACAAGATTTCATTTATTTATTAAATAGCTTTGAAAATCTTAATATTAAATAAATCAATTTCCAAATTACCAAAAATATTACAATTTGAAAACATACTTTATTTACTAAATTTAAATTAAAGCTTATCTATTTACAATATATACAAATACACACACATACACATTATAAGTAGAAAACTAGTTATTAACTTTTAAAATATAAAATTCACCAATTAAATATTTACTCAATCAGATTATTAAATTAAATTCAAATTTTATTACAAAGATTATCAAATCAATTAAATTTTTAATTCAGATTATTAAATTGATATTGCCCAAAATTCCGGATCGTCACATCTGAGATATTGAACTAGTCAGTAGCATCTACCATCTCTGATTTAGTTCCTTCTTTTTGTATTTCTCGAACCTTAATCAGAGAGATATCAAAAATATTAGTTGTGCGAGTCATGGCTAAGTTGCAACGCTCAGCTATTGCAGCTTGCTTTGGAGGAGGCGCTTCATTGCAAGGCAAGGTTGAGTAGATGCAGTCCCTGTCCTCAACTTCTACATCATGTTTCGATGAAGATTCCCTCTCCATATGACTTTCACGATTTTGGCTATTTCTTTGATATCGGATTTTGTTTATTGTTGTACCATTATTCTCTGTAACTAAACATGACTCTGAAACAGGAGGGGTTTTAGAGTTAATGACTATTTTAATAAGATTACCTCCTCTATATTGTGTGGGTCAATCATTTGAATGATGAACATCCATGGCAAGGATCTGATCCTGTTGATCAGTGAGCATCTTTGAATTTGTTTCTTGATCGAAGATAATACTATCTTGGTTGATTTGATCATTGTTCCTTTGAGTTCTTGGCTAATTTTCAGACCCTTTATTGAAATTTGGTTCTTGAAATGCCTCAGCGAATCTATTTTCTTAAACAACATCTCTATTTTGATTACTAGTTTGGGGTATCCACATTTGTTTTGGATTACATTGCTCTCTAATGTGATCGAAACACTTACAAATACTACACTTCTGTGGAGCCATTCATATTCAACTTTTTGTGTAATATTTTCGCCATTGTAAAGTGTGAGATTGACCTCTTCGGGAAGTTCATTATTTGCAGACACTTCCACAAGAAGGCAAGCATAATTCAATCTCATGTTCACAGTTGTGGCTGCATCCATTTTGATGGCTTTTCTGATAATACTACTCATCATGCTAAATGCCTCATGGTCCCACAATTTAAGATTAACACTGCCCATATCGGCATTGTTGTCAGTTGATCTTTGTCCATTTTCAAGGATTTAGACCATCTTCTCATTAATAGTAAAAGTATGAGCCGTTTTGAATTACTAAATTGCATTCTTGAGACTCTTTGAACTTTACAAGGAAGAATCCGTTTTCTTTGGTAAAGATTTTGAATTCTCCTACTGGTTTCCAAACGCGTTGTATGTACGCTTTAAAATACATGTAGTAAGATTTGGTATCTATAAAAAAAACCGTGACTGAACTATTCCAGTTTTTAATGGCTCCTTTGCAGACAACCTTCTTTACCAAACCGTTCTTCTTATTGCTAATCTTGATTGGAGAGATAGTCTCAAGATTGCATTCATCTTCTTTTGGTTCCTCTGATTTCTCGAAACTGCATCAGCCCAAGTTTTATGGCCTTGTTCTTTATTCAGTGAGAAGGTAGCCAATTTTCAGGGTTGCAATAGTTGTTTACCATTATTCGTATGGGGGTTGGTCAGTTTCTAGACCTCCTTTCTCTTCACATCGCATTTATTAACCAGTGACAACTCCTGATCCTTCCTGGGCCGATGCTTTCTTTGCAATCTTGTCTAAACCAACTGAAAACCTTCATTGTCGATGATGACACCATTAACTGGCTTTCTGATGTAAGATTCAGGTAGTCTGTCCTAATGTCTCGAAAATGGAAGATTAGATTGATTTTGTTGAGGAGAACGGATTTCCCCCATGGCTGAAGAAAGCCCTAAATTTTTTGTGTACACTATCCCAACATTTATTATCCGCACTCTTACGTATAATAATACAACTAATCAGATTACCCTGGAAATAGTACATGCTGTCAATGTTCGAAGGCAAAGGTTAATTCGTGGTATGTTATGGAAAATATTTTAGCCACTCGTAAACATGTGCATAGGACACAATTTTCATAAATGGTAACTATACCCAGATAAGGCTACTTTTTTGAAACCTTGCTCCTTGAAGACTCTACACTGACTTTCATATGCTATTTAGTTAAAAATAATTGCATTTTCAATCAGATATTGTTTTAATTGTTATATGTATATAACTAGAACTAATTGGATCCTGTGGATTTGTAAATAGAAGAATGGTTTCACTCTACAAACGGCGAAAAAAAAATCTTCCATTCAAACTAATTTTTTCCGTTATTTATTTTAAATAGAAGTCCTAAAGCTTGTAATTGAGCTTTTAAAATGTAATATTCTTTGGTTACCATTGTTTATAAATATTTTTTGTTGTATGTGCTCATCAATATTGTCTAATATTATCCCAAATTATCAAGCATATAAATATTTGTCAAATAGATGCAAGTTGATGCAACTAAAGATCTTGAGGTTAATATACTTTCTTTATAATTTAAGATTGCCTCACAAGTCGCAAGGATGAATGACGGTTTGAAATTGGAATAGTCCCATAGTGCTAAATAACTTGGAGAAGTGGTGTACAAATATGGATCGGTAGGCACATCTTTTGTTATAATTAATTATGTGCGAGTACATAGGCATAAGCCACATGCTGGATAAAGGGAATTTGGTTCGACCATTGTTACACAACAATTAGTATTAGAGCCGGAGGTTGCGAACTACGCAATATAGACAAACAGTACTCTTAAAGTTACTCCAAGAGGATGTGAGTCAAAGGAGAGACTTTTAGGGTTATCTCGCATGTTGAAAGAAGTGGTGTATAAATATGGGTTGGTAGGCACATAATATTTAGAATTCCTTTTTGTAACGACCCAGAATTTTTATTAATTAAAATTTGAATATTTAATTAATTTTAAATATTAATAAGTGAATTTATAAGTCGAATAAATTTTATTTTGAATAATTGGATTTAATTGGATAATTAAATCGAAAATTTAAATAGTTGAAAATACATAAATAATTAAAAATTGGGTTAAATATGATTGAAAATGATTCGTAAAATTTTATTTTATCATATTGGAGTTAGAATGATGTTATAGAACTTTTAAAATGGAATTAAGAGTTTAATTGTGAAAAATTGAATATTTTAATATTTAATCGACTAGTCAAAATAGCCATTTTTTGAACAGTTTCAGATTTGGACGAAACTAGTTCCATTGGATCCATAATAGTTAGTTATTACCAGATTTCAATTTTCGTAGCAATCGGAGTTATCGTTTGACCGTGGCAGCTCGAAACGCATCGAAATAGTTTTAATATTAATTTGGCGAGTTAAAATAGTCATTTTTCAAACTGTCTCGGATTTCGACAAAGCTAGTTTCATCGGATCCGTAATGTGATATTATTGTATGGTTTCAAATTTCGTGTCAATCGGACTTACCGTTTGTCCGGTGCAAGTTAAACGCCTAGAAAATCGTTTAATCGGTTTAATTTAAAATTGAACGTTTATTGCCATAACTCGCATAGATGACCGAATTAGCTCCCGAAACACATTCCATTGTGTTCGGGACGTGGGGTAAACCCTAGAAATGCCAGTCACCGCGCGTAAATCGGAGTTTGGAAAATCCAAAATGAATAGTGTTTGAGAAAATTCTATAAATAGGGCCTTTATTCACAAAAAATTAAAAATAAAAAGAAAACTAACCCTAGTTCGTCAGGACGCCGCCTTCACTTTCATAAATGGCCGAAAACAACCAACTTTCTTCCCTTGATTTCATCAAATCCAGAAACAATTATCAGAAATCTCCAACTACAATGTTGTAGAGCTCTACGAGATCTACAAATCCAACGGTGGTGATCGTCTATAGAGGCGTGGATCGATGGAAATTTGGGCTCAAAGGCCTGTCGTTCGTTCGCGTTTTTCTGGTGGTAGGGAGGGCCGAATGCCACGTCCTTCATGTCGATGGTGGAGTCAGGTACGTGCTTTGGAATGGAGCTATCCGATCGAAGTGAAAAAGCTCGAGCTTGGGGCGGCTAGTAGGGTTTTGACGGCGGCATTGGGTCGAGTTCGAACGTGAGAAGCTGGGGAAGAAGCCTCTTGCGTTCTACGGCTATGATGCAAGGGATGGGATATCACGGCTAGGATTAGATTTAGGTTCGAGAAAATAAAATATGTTGTAATTTATATAAAAAAAGTTTCATGTAACTTTAAAAATTGATATCTTTTTCATACGAGGTCGAAAACGCACGAAACTTTTTGCGTTGGAATCGTGTGGACGAGAACTACACGATGGAATTAAACGTCCGTTTAATTTTATTCGAAATAAATCTCTAAAACGAAATTGAAATCAAGGTAAGAACTTCTCACTCAATCGAATCGGTTTCGATTTTAATTTTAAATAGTTAGATTTAAAATTCTTGAATGCATGTTTGAATGATGATTGTTATCTATTGATTGTTAAAATAGACATTATGTGCCGTTAGTAAGCGGATGTTATTTATTAAAAACATATACCGCGAATATTTCATAAACAGTGAAATTGGTATTATTTATGTACTTGGAATTGATTTCCCGCAGTATATAGCGGATGAGGCCCTACTGCGCCGTCTACTAAGCGGATAATATTATAAATCTCATATACCGTGATACTTTCGTATTGGAACGGAATTGGTATTGTGCTAACATCTTTGGATGCAGGAAAACAGGTTGGAGGGATCCAAGTGGATTCCTCAACAGTATTTATTTGATTATGGATATTTTGATATTCGTTGATTATCATATTGATATATGATGTCGTTGTTGTCGTGATTGACTATTCGGTGTGTAGCATCATTGGGCCAAATTTTGGAATTTTAAAAGGATTTTTAAAGTGATTTTTTGAAAGTATATGTTTATAAAATATTTTTGGAATCGATTCATTTTAAATAAATAAACGTATAATTTTAATGTTATAAAAATTATGATTTTTGAGAAATATAGTTAAAAGTTAATTTTTGAAAATATGGGTTAATGATTTTATAAAATAGCTTAAATTGGGATTTCTGAATTTATTATAAAAAGTTTAAAAATAGGATTTATGAAATTTGATTATTTTATAAATCAAAGAGAATGGTGAAATTATAAAGGACTATAAAGACGCTTTGAAATAATAATATAAATTGATTTATATAAGGGATTTATAAATTGATAATTTATAATTTAAAATATTTGAATTATAAAAAAAGTTTTTATAAGTGTTAGAATGAATTGTGAATGAATTTCATAAATTAATGAAATTTATAGAATTATAAACGGTGAAGTATAAATGGAATTTTATAAGCAGTAGGTTTATAAAATTTGTAAAGTTATTAAAGGAATAGTTTTGGATAAATAATTGAATCTTATAAGTTATAAGATTTATAATTATGAAGTTCAAAGGAACAATTTTGCAAACAAATAAATTATAAGTATTTAATTTATAATATGAATCTTTGGTATATAATTGAGTTATGAATTGAATATAGGGTAATAAAGGAATTTATAAACATTGTTTTATAAATCCGCAAACGACTTATTCTGATAAGAAAATTGTTGTAACTTATTTATGGAGTTATATTCACATTTTAGATAGTGAATAATCCTTTGAAACAAAATGTATAGAAATGATGAAATTGGTTAACGTAGTATATTCATGTTTTTGAATAGTGAATAATGTGTTAAAGAAAATGTTTTGGATGTGATGTTTTAAATAGAATTAAAACGATCTAACTATGTTTTTAAATGTGTTAAGATTCGAAACCATAGATTTCAACATTTATTGTTGAAATAGACGTTTTCGAGAAATAGAAGGAAATGGTGGACTATAAAACTGTTGTTATAGTAAATGATTTTTGAAAGGAAATGTTTTGTATAGTATTGGGATTTATAAAGATATTTTAGTTTCGAATCCCTATACTAGTGATTTTGGTTTGTCGTAACGATGTTTTACGTAACATTCGTTTTGAGCCAAATAAATATGTTTAAGAGAATGATTTCCTTAAAGAATGAAATATATACATAATTTTGATTTAAGTATATTGAATATTTTTCAAGTATTGAAAATAAATAGATTTGTGAATTACTTATTAATAAATAAGTATGGAAATGTTTTCCAATGTGAAATAAAATGTTTTGAGAATTTATCTTTTTGAAGATAAATTGAAAATGAATAATTGAAATCGTTTATTCATAAATATTTTGAAATATAAATTCACTATGGAATTTATAAAAGAAAAGGGGAATTTGTTTAAAAATAAATATTGATTTATTTTTGAAGTATGGGAATTAATTTACGGATTTGGAACGTAAATATAAAGTAAATCGTTAAGGATTTATTTAATTGGTTTAATTGAACCATGTTGAAACGAAATTATTTCCGCATAAGGAAATGTTTGAAATTTGTTTTCAAAAGTGGTAAAGGTGAAAAATGATTTTGAAAATTGTTTTCAAAATGGTTGAAGTGTGAAAATTATTTATCTTGTAAAGATATTTTTGAGAAATAAATAATTTGGAAAATTATTTGGAATCTGGTGATGTTGTGCATATCCATTGAAAGTTCAATAACCGACTATCAATATTTACCTTTGAATGGGTATTTGTTGTGATTTGCCGAATTTGAATGCCACACTTATTTTTTAAATTATTGCGCTCGTTATTCGGATTACCTATTTCGAATAGTGATACGACGTAATGGATAGCATTGATGACCGGTGTTGAAGACCGGATATTTTTGAAAGCGAATGGACAACTCGTCGAATGTCTTTGCATCGACTGGTCCCCGGTATAGAGACTCCATATGTGATGGGAAGTCCGGTCGTGATTAGTGAATATCCGGATTGCAAGGACTTCTTTGTAAGTGTCTTTGGTTCTGTTCGATCCCGGAACAGACTTGTATGGATTGTATGTCTGACATTACAATTGAGATATAAAGCTAATTTCTTTCAAATATATTTCTGTTGGTGGCGGATAATTTATTCTCTTAGCTTAACACCTTTCTCTGAGACGTACGAGTTCAGAGGTTATGTAGTTGAAGGTCATTAGCGATATATTCCCAATTTGGTAATGTGACATGCTGAGTGTTGCTGTGGAATGATCATTGTTTGAGCATTTGTGATAGGATCATTTGTTTGATCGTTGATCATTTCTATGATCATTTATTGACCCAAAGCACAATTTTTGTATAAAGCGTGGCTTTGTGGACGAGACTTCGTCGAGCCTCACACCACGGAATGGTCAAAACAGGAAAGATGCGGCAAGGTTATGAGGGGTAGATCCCTTTAGGGTATGTGCGTTTCCTTCTGGAAAAGGGTGGTACCATGGTATGGAGCCCAGATGCTTACTCATGTTGAAACACTTTATTTATGATTGTGTGATGATGGTAACGAGCGCTCGGTTAAAGGTCCCAAAGGACCGGGGGATGGCATACTCGTGTCAGTAGTTACCCAGTTAGGGGTAACCCGGCCTTGTGTTGGCAGAGATCCGGTTTGGTTCTCGGGGACGTCCTTCCATAGGCGTTCTCATGTGGCAATGGGAAGTTCCTTGGCCTGATCATTTGTTGGAAATCCAAAGAAACAATACGATCTTGTACGGTTTTAGTTGTAGAACCTATCATTCACTTATGGTGTCGCCCCACTGTTTGGATGGTAGCTATAGTAGGCATAAGTGCAGAATGCCTATGCTGGCTAAGATTTATATCTTTACTTTCGAAATATTTTCTACACTATGCACTAGTAATAATATAAAATGTTTCTTTTTAATGCGTATCAAGCATCTTTGACTATCATAATGAGAAATCTCCTCCGATTCTGCGTTTGCATTGTGTGTGTGTGCGGGAGGCCTTATGGTAGTCTCGTTTTTAAAAGCATTGCGAATTGACTTTAAAAATATTCCTATATTTTGATTTTAAAGATAAATAAACTGTTTTGAGTTCTCACACCAGTCACATGACCGACTCGGAGTTTATTGTTTTCCTTCCTAAACTCTGGGTGCCCACCAATTTCCACATGGGCAGTCAAGAGTTAGGTTTATCAGGATATTCTGGAATTCAGGAGTTGCTGGAGACAAGATGGATGGCATTGGCGTATTATTAGTATATAGTATTTCTTTTTCCGTTGTTTGTTGTTGTTTGATGTTGTACACTCTGATGTAATGTGATGTAATGTGATGTAATGTAATAACTGATATAGTTCTTTGTTTAAAGATTATTCATTTATCTATTATATGTTATTCCACTGCGATTGTGAGATTCTGATGTTGTTCTTCTGTTCTGTTTTTTTTGTTCCGTTCTATTTTCTATCTTTTCCTCTCTTCTTCTACCTCTTTCTTTTTTCTAATACCCTAAGTGTTTGGTTTTCCGGCATTCGATTTCTCGGCAGTTGATACAGTGGATGTATTGATGTCAGTTTTCGGAAGTTGAAGAATCAGGTCCTTACAATGTGGTATCAGAGCACATGGTTAAGCGACAACCATGGTTCTGTTGGGTATTACTCATTAGAGATAGAGTCATTAGTACTCTAGAATGAGTTTGAGTGTAATAATAGCAATGAGAGCGTATTTGTTAGTGAATATAAAATTGTTTTATACTGTGATGATTGGTTTATTGAGTGGCATATGAACCTTCGTCAGCACGGTATGCACAACTATGCTGAAGGGGTTTATAAACACTTGAATAGAACAATTCGGCACAATATTGTTTTAAATTGGGTAAATGAAATAATTTTACCTTGAGAATATTTTATATATAAAGAAATAATTTTTCAGAATTATTAAAGTATATATAAGTTGATTGTTTAGTTGTTTGAATAATCTAAATTGAAGAATAATTGTATAAGCAAAAGAATTATAAGAATTGAATTATAATTAATGTGATTTACAATTATGAAATAAACTTATATATATAAGAAGTGAAACTATATGAATATATTTATGAATATGAGTTGTAAATAAAAATGAATTTAAAGTTAAATGGAAATTTACTTTAGAATTGGAATCTGAAATTGATTTATAAGTGGGAATTTAAGTTATGTAAAACAAAGTGATGTTTGTAAAATGAAATATAACTTAAGAGATGTTGAATGAAGTTGATTTTGGTATCAAAGTAAATAATAAAGTTAAGTGGTAAATATGAACTTGAGTTATATAAATGAAATTCTGCTTTTGTAATTGAATTGAATGAATTGATTGAATGTAAATCAATTGAATGTAAATTAAATGGATATGAAATAATGAATGAAAGTATTAATTCATTAAAATATTATGTTATTGGAAAATTGAATAATTGAATGAAAATCAATTTAATTAAACCAATTGAAAGCAAAGGAATTTGGTTGTAATTAATATACATTGGTTGTTATATGATTGTTAGTTGATTGTATATAATTCATTAAGTATTAATGAAATTGTATTAATGAAAACTGAAAGCTAAAGTAATTGAAATTCAATTGGAAGATAAGTGAAAGTTAAATAAATTTGAATTTGATTTGGAAGTGAACCAACTTGAATATAAATTAGTGAATATAAACTAATTGAGAATGAATGTTAGTAAGAACATCCACTGTTAATGAATCAAATGTGATTAAATTGAAAACCCAATTCATTGAATATTAATGAGGATATGAATGAATACTTATTGGTTTGTATGTTAGTTGAATTGAATGCTAGTTGGTTGATGGTTGAATATATTGCTTTTACTACATTTGCTATGTTGGCATATATAGTTTTTATGTTGCTATATGTTGTATATGGATACTATTGTTTATATACATGTTCTCATGTTGTTTGTTGAGTGTTTAGTAGGTGCGGATAGCGTTTGCTTCGCATTTGGAGCTCGCTTTCGCGCTATATTAGCCGTTTATGTTCGCTAATAAAATATAAGGTACATATCTCGGATTAAATATCGTACTTTTACACTTTTTTCCCTGCGGGATGCCTCATCACTTGATGAGATGTATATTTTTTATATATATACTGTCATTTATTTTTTCGGATCGAGCCGCGCAAAGGAGACTATGGCGAATTTTTCCGAAAATTTAAGGCGTTAGAATATTTTTGAGAAAAATTGGAAAATTATTTGGAATTGAAAGTTAAACAATAGTAGTTGCTTTTGAAAAGATAACTAAGTATGATTTGAAAACTTAGTATTGTAAGAAGTTTAACTATGGATTTTGGGAAAGTTAATAGATTTTGTAACTTTTCTTACTTGTTAATTTCGAGGACGAAATTCTTTTAAGGGGGAAGTATGTAACGACCCAGAATTTTTATTAATTAAAATTTGAATATTTAATTAATTTTAAATATTAATAAGTGAATTTATAAGTCGAATAAATTTTATTTTGAATAATTGTATTTAATTGGATAATTAAATCGATAATTTAAATAGTTGAAAATACAGAAATAATTGAAAATTGGGTTAAATATGATTGAAAATGATTCGTAAAATTTTATTTTATCATATTGGAGTTAGAATGATGTTATAGAACTTTTAAAATCGAATTAAGAGTTTAATTGTGAAAAATTGAATATTTTAATATTTAATCGACTAGTGAAAATAGCCAATTTTTGAACAGTCTCAGATTTGGACGAAACTAGTTCCATTGGATCCGTAATAGTTAGTTATTATCGGGTTTCAATTTTCGTAGCAATCGGAGTTATCGTTTGACCATGGCAGCTCGAAACGCTTCGAAATAGTTTTAATATTAATTTGGCGAGTTAAAATAGTCATTTTTCAAACTGTCTTGGATTTCGACGAAACTAGTTTCATCGGACCCGTAATGTGATATTATTGTATGGTTTCAAATTTCGTGTCAATCGGATTTACCGTTTGTCCGGTGCAAGCTAAAACGCCTAGAAAATCGTTTAATCGGTTTAATTTAAAATTGAACGTTTATTGCCATAACTCACACAGATGACCGAATTAGCTCCCGAAACACGTTCCGTTGCGTTCGGAACGCGGGGTAAACCCTAGAAAAGCCAGTCACCGCGCGTAAATCGAAGTTTGGAAAATCCAAAATGAATAGTGTTTGAGAAAATTCTATAAATAGGGCCTTTATTCACAAAAAAAGAAAAAAAAGAAACCTAACCCTAGTTCTTCAGGCCGCCGTCATCACTTTCATAAATGGCCGAAAACAGCCAACTTTCTTCCCTTGATTTCATCAAATCCACAAACAATTATCAGAAATCTCCAACTACAATGTTGTAGAGCTCTGCGAGCTCTACAAATCCAACGGTGGTGATCGTCTATAGAGGCGTGGATCGATGGAAATTTGGGCTCAAAGGCCTGCCGTTCGTTCGCATTTTTCTGGTGGTAGGGAGGGCCGAGTGCCACGTCCTTCATGTCGATGGTGGAGTCAGGTACGTGCTTTGGAATGGCGTTATCCGATCGAAGTGAAAAAGCTCGAGCTTGGGGCGGCTAGTAGGGTTTTCACGGCGGCATTGGGTCGAGTTCGAACGAGAGAAGCTGGGGAAGAAGCCTCTTGCATTCTACGGCTATGATGCAGGGGATGGGATCTCATGGCCAGGACTAGATTTAGGCTTGAGAAAATAAAATATGTTGTAATTTATATAAAAAAAATTTCGTGTAACTTTAAAAATTGATATCTTTTTCATACGAGGTCGAAAAGGCACGAAACTTTTTGCGTTGGAATCGTATGGACGAGCACTACGCGATGGAATTGGATTGGAGTTGTTTGGAGTTAGTAAGAATTTCGGGTAAAATTAAACGTCCGTTTAATTTTATTCGAAATAAATCGCTAAAACGAAATTGAAACTAAGGTGAGAACTTCTCATTCAATCGAATCGGTTTCAATTTTAATTTTAAATAGTTAGATTTAAAATTCTTGAATGCATGTTTGAATGATGATTGTTATCTATTGATTGTTAAAATAGACATTATGCGCCGTTAGTAAGCTGATGTTATTTATTAAAAACATATACCGCGAATATTTCATAAGCAGTGAAATTGGTATTATTTATGTACTTGGAATTGATTTCCCGCAGTATATAGCGGATGAGACCCTATTGCGCTGTCTATTAAGCGGATAATATTATAAATCCCATATACCGCGATAATTTCGTACTGGAACGGAATTGGTATTGTGCTAACATCTTTGGATGCAGGAAAACAGGTTGGAGGGATCCAACTGGATTCCTCAACGGTATTTATTTGATTATGGATATTTTAATATTCGTTGATTATCATATTGATATATGATGTCGTTGTTGTCGTGATTGACTATTTGGTGTGTAGCATCATTGGGCCAAATTTTGGAATTTTAAAAGGATTTTTAAAGTGATTTTTTGAAAGTATATGTTTATAAAATATTTTTTGAAATCGATTCATTTTAAATAAATAAACGTATAATTTTAATGTTATAAAAATTATGTTTTTTGAGAAATATAGTTAAAAGTTGATTTTTGAAAATATGGGTTAATGATTTTATAAAATAGCTTAAATTGGGATTTCTGAATTTATTATAAAAAGTTTAAAAATAGGATTTATGAAATTTGATTATTTTATAAATCAAAGAGAATGGTGAAATTATAAAGGACTTTAAAGACGTTTTAAAATAATAATAAAAATTGATCTATATAAGGGATTTATAAATAATTTATAAATTAAAAGATTTGAATTATAAAACGAGTTTTTATAAGTGTTAGAATGAATTGTGAATGAATTTCATAAATGAATGAAATTTATAGAATTATAAATGGTGAAGTATAAATGGAATTTTATAACCAATAGGTTTATAAAATTTGTACAGTTATTAAAGGAATAGTTTTGGATAAATAATTGAATTTATAAGTTATAAGATTTATAATTATGAAGTTCAAAGGAACGATTTTGCAAACAAATAAATTATAAGTATTTAACTTATAATATGAATCTTTGGTATATAATTGAGTTATGAATTGAATATAGGGTAATAAAGGAATTTATAAATATATTTTTTATAAATCCGCAAACGACTTATTTTGATAAGAAAATTGTTGTAACTTATTTGTGGAGTTATATTCACATTTTAGATAGTGAATAATCCTTTGAAACAAAATGTATAGAAATGATGAAATTGGTTAACGTAGTATATTCACGTTTTTGAATAGTGAATAATGTGTTAAAGAAAATGTTTTGGATGTGATGTTTTAAATAGAATTAAAACGATCTAACGATGTTTTTAAATGTGTTAAGATTCGAAACCATAGATTTCAACATTTATTGTTGAAATAGACGTTTTCGAGAAATAGAAGGAAATGGTGGTCTATAACACTGTTGTTATAGTAAATGATTTCTGAAAGGAAATGTTTGGTATAGTATTGGGATTTATATATCTATTTTAATTTCGAATACCTATACTAGTGATTTTGGGTTGTCGTAACGATGTTTTACGTAACATTCGTTTTGACCCAAATAAATATGTTTAAGAGAATGATTTCCTTAAAGAATGAAATATATACTTAATTTCGATTTAAGTATATTGAATATTTTTCAAGTGTTGAAAATAAATAGATTTGTGAATTACTTATTAATAAATAAGTATGGAAATGTTTTCCAATGTGAAATAAAACGTTTTGAGAATTTATCTTTTTGAGGATAAATTGAAAATGAATAATTGAAATCGTTTATTCATAAATATTTTGAAATATAAATTCACTATGGAATTTATAAAAGAAAAGGGGAATTTTCTTAAAAATAAATATTGATTTATTTTTGAAGTATAGGAATTAATTTACGGATTTGGAACGTAAATGTAAAGTAAATCGTTAAGGATTTATTTAATTGGTTTAAATGAACCATGTTGAAACGAAAGTATTTCCGCATAAGGAAATGTTTGAAATTTGTTTTCAAAAGTGGTAAAGGTGAAAAGTGATTTTGAAAATTGTTTTCAAAATGGTTGAAGTGTGAACACTATTTATCTTGTAAAGATATTTTTGGGAAATAAATAATTTGGAAAATTATTTGGAATCTGGTGATGTTGTGCATATCCATTGATAGTTCAATAACCGACTACCAATATTTACCTTTGAATGGGTATTTGTTGTGATTTGCTGAATTTGAATGCCACACTTATTTTTAAAATTATTGCGCTCGCTATTCGGATTACCCATTCCAAATAGTGATACGACGTAATGGATAGCATTGATGACCGGTGTTGAAGACCGGATATTTTTGAAAGCGAATGGACAACTCGTCGAATGTCTTTGCATCGACTGGTCCCCGGTATAGAGACTCCATATGTGATGGGAAGTCCGGTTGTGATTAGTGAATATCCGGATTGCAAGGACTTCTTTGTAAGTGCCTTCGGTTCTGTTCGATCCCGGAACAGAGTTGTATGGATTGTATGTCTGACATTACAATTTAGATATAAAGCTAATTTCTTTCAAATATATTTCTGTTGGTGGCGGAGAATTTATTCTCTTAGCTTAACACCCTTCTCTGAGATGTACGAGCTCAGAGGTTATGTAGTTGAAGGTCATTAGCGATATATTCCCAATTTGGTAATGTGACATGCTGAGTGTTGCTGTGAAATGATCATTGTTTGATCATTTGTGATAGGATCATTTGTTTGATCGTTTATCTTTGTGATCATTTCTATGATCATTTATTGACCCAAAGCACAGCTTTTGTATAAAGCGTGGCTTTGTGGACGAGACTTCGTTGAGCCTCACACCCCGGAATGGTCAAAACAGGAAAGATGCGGCAAGGTTATGAGAGGTAGCTCCCTTTAGGGTATGTGCATTTCCTTCTAGAAAAGGGTGGTATCATGGTATGGAGCCCAGATGCTTACTCATGTTGAAACACTTTATTTATGATTGTGTGATGATGGTTACGAGCGCTCGGTTAAAGGTCCCAAAGGACCGGGGGATGGCATACTCAGTAGTTACCCGGTTAGGGGTAACCCGGCCTTGTGTTGGCAGAGATCCAGTTTGGTTCTCGGGGACGTCCTTCCAGAGGCGTTCTCATGTGGCAATGGGAAGTTCCTTGGCCTGACCATTTGTTGGAAATCCAAAGAAACAATACGATCTTGTACGGTTTTAGTTGTAGAACCTATCATTCACTTATGGTGTCGCCCCACTGTTTGGATGGTAGCTATAGTAGGCATAAGTGCGGAATGCCTATGATGGCTAAGATTTATATCTTGACTTTCGAAATATTTTCTACACTATGCACTAGTAATAATATCAAATGTTTCTTTTTAATGCATAACAAGCATCTTTGACTATCATAAGGAGAAATCTCCTCTGATTCTGCGTTTGCATTGTGTGTGTGCGGGAGGCCTTATGGTAGTCCCATTTTATAAGCATTGCGAATTGACTTTAAAAATATTCCTCTATTTTGATTTTAAAGATAAATAAACTGTTTTGAATTCTCACACCAGTCACATGACTGACTCGAAGTTTATTGTTTTCCTTCATAAACTCTGAGTGCCCACCAATTTCCACACGGGCAGTCAAGAGTTAGTGATGCAGCTAAGGCCAGAGAAGAAGTTGTGCAAACTTTAATTCCTGAAAACACGAGTTTGTGGTGTAGTGTGATGACTCGTCCACGACTCAATGAAGGTTTGAGTCGTTTCCGAGCTAGGGAAGGAGGTCCACGACCTAACAAACTACGGGAGAAATCAGGCCGAGATAACAAGGCATCGGAGTTGAGTCGTCCACGACTCAACGGTCTATCCATAAGTCGTTTGCGACTTAACCAAGCTCAGGAGAAGATGTACCGACCTAATGATATCTACATGAGTCGTCTACGACTTAGCATGAAGCAAGGGAAAGCCCCAGCTAGTGAAGGCCTTGAGTCGGAGGGAGTTAGGACGGCAAGGAGTTGAGTCGGTTGAGTCGTGTACCTTGTGTGTTTGATGAGTCGTGAGTCGTTTACGACATAAGTTGGGTCATGTATGTACTATATGAGTCGGTCGTGTTTGAGTCGTTTGTATTGTCTGTGAGTCGTAACGTGTTGAGTCGGGTGAGTTGTGGTTGAGGTAGTAAGTCGTGAGTCGTGCCCTGCTTGAGTCGGTTGCGTATGAAGTGTTGTAATGGCAGTATGTAGCGTCTGTTGAGTCGGCAGCGACTTAGATGAGTCGGCAACGACTTAGATGAGTCATGAGATATGAGTCGGTCACGACCTAAGGGCCAGTTGTAAACTCTATAAATAGGGGCGTGAGTTGTAATTTTTTGGTAGTTGATTTTTGAATAAAATTCCTTTTGTTAGCTTTGTGCTTTCATACCAATTGGTGGTTGAGTGTAATCTCCTATCTCCTCTTTCGGTTAATCGAGTGCGCTCGATTCAACGATCGTAGAAGCCGATTCACGGAATCTAGTGCGCTAGATCAACGTGCGAAGAATCGTAGATCTTTAAACACGGTATAGTGCGCTATCAACGTGTTTGAGATAGCTAGAGTTCGGTATCTTTTGGATCAACGAACTTGGGCATTTTGGTATCTTTAACTCACCGATTGTTACATTTCACTGATTGAAGTTTTGTTTGATTAATCCGCTGCGTCATTATTGGTATCAGAGCCATACTTAGCCAATCATAGCTAAGTTGATTCTTGGAGCCAAGTTTTTGAAGTTTTGGAAGTTGAAGTTGTTCATTGTGTTCATATTGAAGTTGCATCAAGTTTGGAGTGTTTGATCTATTCCATTTTGGATCGAAGTGTTGGACATTGTTTGAATTTGGTCTTGGGTTTTGCGCGCCAAGGTTTGAAGTGTTGGACCGAGTTACTTTGAGTCGTACAAAGCAAACCGAGACAAGGGAAGCCGTGCACTGTTGAGCCGTGCCTTGTTGTTTGTGAAAGCTTTTGAAGTTTTGTGTTCAAATTGTTGAAGTGTTTGTGAAGTTTTCAACCATGCCACCAAGGAGAGCTAATCGACATCAAAACGTTGAAGCTTTGTATCGTAGAGAAGAAGCTGAACTTATGGAACAACGTATTAATGATAAATTTGATGAAGGCATTGGTAAATTGGAGAGATTGATGAATGATTTGAATCAAAGGAGGAGATCACCAAACTCGAACCATGGAGGAAACCGAGTTTCGCCATCGGTTACGGAAGCGAGGAGGGTATCGCCACATTCTTGTAGAGATAGAAGAGAAACATCAATTTCATCACGAAGAGATCATCATGACTATGCACATGAAGAGAGAAGAAGTCAACGTGAATTTGACCATGAAGCATATAGAGATGAAGAGAGACATAGTCAAAGAAGCATGCATGAACGAAGGGATGATAATGGTCGAGATCGATGTAGGCGTACTTTTGATTTTGTTGAAGAAGGTGATGGAGCTAGTATTCATTATCGAGATCGAGACCAAGTTCGAAATTCTTATCGGGATGTTGAAGATGATCGTCGATGGGAATCGGGTATGAAGATGGAGATTCCGGAATTTAAAGGCGGGATGGTAGCGGAAGAATTTCTCGATTGGATTTCTAATGTTGAAGAGATCTTTGATTTCAAGGAGGTTCCTGAGAATAGAAGGGTGAAGTTGGTTGCTACTAGGTTGAGGGGAAGAGCTTTGGCGTGGTGGCAGCAAACTAAACTTACAAGGGAGAGAATGGGGAAGTCAAAGATAGAATCGTGGGAAAAGATGAAGAAGTTGATGAGATCTACTTTCTTACCTTACAACTACCAATCACTTATGTACCAAAGGTTGCAGAATCTGAGGCAAGGGACAAAGTCTGTTAGCGATTATGCTGATGAATTTTACCAACTCATTGCCAGGAATGATATTATGGAGACAGAAGAACAACTAACTGCTAGATTCATTGGAGGTTTGAGAATGCAGATCCAGGATATGGTTAATATGTTTGATCCTAGATCAGTTGCAGAGGCACATCAGAAAGCGTTGGCTTGGGAGAAACAAGGAAGGCGTGGAGGTGGTGTGTTTACTAATTCCAATAATCAAGCAAGGGGTGTTGGTGGAAGTTCTAATGTTCCTAAACCTGTTTCAAAGCCAGTGGTGAAGGAGGCTGAGAAGGCGAAGGTTAGCAGTGGGTTCAAATGTTATAATTGTCAGGAGTTGGGTCACAAGAGCAATGAATGTCCGAAGCCGAAAAAGAGAACCATGGTTGCAGAAGTTGAGGAGGATGATGGTGAGGAGGCAGAATGTTCAAATACACCTTATGTTGAGGAGGAAGAAGAATTGTTTGGAGATGAAGGTTGTAATCTTATGATGAGGAGGTCATGTCTCACACCAAAGCAAGAGGAGGATTGTAGTTGGTTGAGAAGCAATATTTTTCAGTCGACCTGCACTATTCTGGGAAAAGTTTGCAAGTTCGTTATTGATGCTGGAAGTTGTGATAATATTATTTCTACAGAGGCTGTGAGGAAATTGAACTTGAAAACTGAGAAGCATCCTAAACCGTACAAGCTAGCATGGTTAAGGAAGGGTGGTGAAGTGAAGGTGTGTCGAAGGGCTTGTGTTATTTTTTCTATTGGGAAGAAATACAAAGATGAAATTTGGTGTGATGTTGTGGATATGGATGTTTGTCATTTGTTGTTGGGCAGACCGTGGCAATTTGATAGAGCAGTTCAACATGACGGTCGTGCCAATAGTTACAGTTTCATGTTCGAGGGTACGAAAATAACTTTGGTTCCTAAGAAGCAACAGCAGAAGGAGAGCAAGCTAGAGGAGATTGAGGAATTGAAAACTCTGTTGACTTTGAAGGAGTTTGTCAAGGAAGTCGAAGAAGAACCTGAAGTCTTTTTGTTGATTGGGAGAGAGAGTAGTGAAGAAGTTGAAATTCCAGAAGCAGCAGAGCCAATTTTGAAAGAATTTGAAGATGTCTTTCCAGAGGAGTTACCTAAGAAGTTACCACCACTTAGAGACATTCAACATCAAATTGATCTTGTTCCGGGAGCAGTGTTACCACATCGACCACATTACCGAATGAGTCCGAAGGAACATGAGGAGTTACGAAGGCAGGTGGAAGAGTTGTTGGAACAGGGACGTGTTCAGGAAAGCTTGAGTCCTTGTGCAGTGCCAGCATTGTTGGTGCCAAAAAAGGATGGAACATGGAGAATGTGCACAGACAGTAGAGCATTGAATAAGATCACTGTTCGTTACAGATTTCATATGCCAAGGTTGGATGACTTGCTAGATCAGTTGAGTGGGGCAACTATATTTTCGAAGATTGATTTGAAGAGTGGTTATCATCAAATTCGAATCAGACCTGGAGACGAATGGAAGACAGCTTTCAAGACAAGAGAGGGGTTGTACGAATGGTTGGTTATGCCATTTGGTTTGTCAAATGCACCTAGTACATTCATGCGGGTGATGAATCAAATCTTTAGACCATTCATTGGGAAGTTCGTCGTGGTTTATTTCGATGATATTCTGATATACAGCAGGAGTACGGAGGAGCATGTTCAACATTTGAGGGAAGTATTGATTATTCTTCGTGAGGAACAATTTTATGCTGCTACGAAGAAATGTGTGTTTATGACGCACAGAGTTCTATTTCTGGGTTATGTTGTTTCAAGAGAAGGTATTCAAGTTGACCAGAGTAAAGTTGAAGCTATTAGAAATTGGCCACAGCCGAGAACTATCACTGAAGTTAGAAGTTTTCATGGGTTAGCATCATTCTACCGAAGATTCATACCACACTTCAGTAGCGTGATGGCTCCAGTGACTGATTGCATGAAAGTGAAACAATTTGTATGGTCAGAAGAAGCGGGGGTTGCTTTTGAAAAGATCAAGGAATTGTTGACGTCTGCACCAATTCTTGTTTTACCAAATTTCCGGTTGTTGTTTGAGCTACACACTGATGCATCAAAGGTTGGGATTGGAGGAGTGTTGAGTCAATGTGGGAGACCTATTGCATATTACAGTGAGAAGTTGTCAGGGGCAAAGATGAGATACAGTACTTATGACGTTGAATTCTATGCTGTTGTGCAAGCTGTTAAGCATTGGAGACACTATCTATTTCAGAAGGAATTTGTTCTTTACACTGATCATGAAGCATTGAAGCATTTCTAGGGGCAGGACAAGGTTTCAGCAAGACATGCGTCATGGATTGCTTATTTGCAGCAGTTTACTTTTGTCGTTAAGCACAAATCAGGGGTGACAAATCGGGTAGCTGATGCTTTGAGTAGGAGGAGTCATTTATTAACAACATTGAAGGTTGAAGTGACGGGGTTTGAATTACTGCCAGAGATGATTAAAGAAGATCCTTATTTTGTGAAATATGTTGAAAAAGTGAAGGAAGGGGGTACCGATGAATTTATGATAGTTGATGGTTTTCTGTTTAAAGGGAATCGTTTGTGTATTCCAGATTGTAGCTTGAGATTGAAAATTATCAAGGAGTTACATGAGGAAGGACATGTGGGCCGTGATCGTACTTTGTAGTTGATTTCACAATCCTACTTTTGGCCGTCGATGAGAAAAGAGGTTGAAAGGTTCGTGGAGCGATGTCATATTTGCCAAGTTTCAAAGGGAACAGCAACGAATGCAGGGTTGTATATGCCATTACCAGTACCATCTAAGCCATGGATTGATATTAGCATGGATTTCGTTTTGGGTTTGCCCAGAACTCAAAGGGGAAATGATTCGATATTTGTTGTAGTGGACAGGTTTTCGAAGATGGCACATTTTGTTGCTTGCAAGAAGACAGCAGATGCAGTTCGAGTGGCACAGTTATTTTTCAAGGAGATTTATCGACTTCATGGTTTACCAGAATCTATTGTTTCTGATCGAGATACTCGTTTTCTGAGTCACTTTTGGCTGAGTTTGTGGAAGATGATGGGAACGAAACTGAAATTTAGTAGTGCTTATCATCCGCAAACTGATGGGCAGACAGAAGTTGTTAACAGGTCATTGGGAAATTTGTTGCGTTGTCTTGTACAGGATAATTTGAGAAGTTGGGACATGAAGCTATGCCAAGCAGAATTTGCTCATAATCATGCAGTGAATCGTAGCACAGGATTCAGCCCGTTTCAGATTGTTTATTCAAACTTACCAAGGGGACCGTTGGATTTAGCAGTAGTACCACAGTCGAAGGGAACAGTTAAACGAGCTGTTGATTTTGTTGATGAGTTGACTGAATGTCATAAAGTCGTTCAGAAACGATTGGAGAAATCGAATGAGAAGTATAAGAAGTTTGCAGATTTGAAACGACGAAATGTTGAATTTAAGGAAGGTGATTTGGTTTATGCTGTATTGACAAAGGATCGTTTTCCAGTGGGTGCTTATAACAAGTTGAAGGCGCGAAAAATTGGTCCAGTTGAAGTTTTGAAGAAAATTAATGAGAATGCTTATCGATTAAAGTTACCGGATGATGTTTATACTTCTGATGTTTTTAACATCAAACATTTAATTCCATATCATGGAGGTGGGATTGTTGAGGAAGAATTTACAAATTCGAGGTCGAATTTTTCTCAACCAGGGGAGGATGATGCAGCTAAGGCCAGAGAAGAAGTTGTGCAAACTTTAATTCCTGAAAACACGAGTTTGTGGTGTAGTGTGATGACTCGTCCACGACTCAATGAAGGTTTGAGTCGTTTCCGAGCTAGGGAAGGAGGTCCACGACCTAACAAACCACGGGAGAAATCAGGCCGAGATAACAAGGCATCGGAGTTGAGTCGTCCACGACTCAACGGTCTATCCATAAGTCGTTTGCGACTTAACCAAGCTCAGGAGAAGATGTACCGACCTAATGATATCTACATGAGTCGTCTACGACTTAGCATGAAGCAAGGGAAAGCCCCAGCTAGTGAAGGCCTTGAGTCGGAGGGAGTTAGGACGGCAAGGAGTTGAGTCGGTTGAGTCGTGTACCTTGTGTGTTTGATGAGTCGTGAGTCGTTTACGACATAAGTTGGGTCATGTATGTACTATATGAGTCGGTCGTGTTTGAGTCGTTTGTATTGTCTGTGAGTCGTAACGTGTTTAGTCGGGTGAGTTGTGGTTGAGGTAGTAAGTCGTGAGTCGTGCCCTGCTTGAGTCGGTTGCGTATGAAGTGTTGTAATGGCAGTATGTAGCGTCTGTTGAGTCGGCAGCGACTTAGATGAGCCGGCAACGACTTAGATGAGTCGTGAGATATGAGTCGGTCACGACCTAAGGGCCAGTTGTAAACTCTATAAATAGGGGCGTGAGTTGTAATTTTTTGGTAGTTGATTTTTGAATAAAATTCCTTTTGTTAGCTTTGTGCTTTCATACCAATTGGTGGTTGAGTGTAATCTCCTATCTCCTCTTTCGGCTAATCGAGTGCGCTCGATTCAACGATCGTAGAAGCCGATTCACGGAATCTAGTGCGCTAGATCAACGTGCGAAGAATCGTAGATCTTTAAACACGGTATAGTGCGCTATCAACGTGTTTGAGATAGCTAGAGTTCGGTATCTTTTGGATCAACGAACTTGGGCATTTTGGTATCTTCAACTCACCGATTGTTACATTTCACTGATTGAAGTTTTGTTTGATTAATCCGCTGCGTCAGTTAGGTTTATCAGGATATTTTGGAATTCAGGAGTTGCTGGAGGCAAGATGGATGGCATTGGCATATTATTAGTATATAGTATTTCTTTTTCCGTTGTTTGTTGTTGTTTGATGTTGTACACTCTGATGTGATGTGATGTAATGTGATGTGATGTAATAACTGATATAGTTCTTTGTTTAAAGATTATTCATTTATCTATTACATGTTATTCCGCTGCGATTGTGAGATTCTGATGTTGTTCTTCTGTTCTGTTTTTTTCTGTTCCGTTCTATTTTCTATCTTTTCCTCTCTTCTTCTACCTCTTTCTTTTTTCTAAAACCCTAAGTGTTCGGTTTTCCGGCATTCGATTTCTCGGCAGTTGATACAGTGGACGTATTGTTGTCAGTTTTCGGAAGTTGAAGAATAGTGTCCTTACACTTTTGCTACGATTAAATGTCTGCCAACTCATAGGCACATGACACGTAATGGAGACAGAGAGCTTGGTCCGATCGGCGTTACATAACATAGAATACTTCTTATAATGATTATACAAACAATTTTATTAATTTCGACGTGTAATAAACTAAAAAGAGATAAGAAGCCATTAGAAAATAGGAGAAAGAAGAAAATGTTATTCACATATATATCAGTTACATAGAGATTGATTGATATAATTACATTACATATGCTCCTTTATATATAGGCCTTAGAGCATGAGATTGAACTATCTCATGATGTAGGACTAAATAGGAAAACACAAAAGCCTATTCACTTTTATATTTACATATATTATAATACTCCCCCTTGAATATGCGTCTTCAAAATCTTGGATGCGCATATGGTTGCTTGAAATTGTTCCTTTTTGAAACTTCCATGATAATTGCTCCCCCTCATTATTATCTTTCTTTCAAACATCCATTCAGTCGTTTTGAATATTGTCTGTTGCCTCATTAAAAACCTCTGTTAGGAAAACCTAATAGAGAAACCTTGGACGAGGAAAAGAGTGCAACTTCAAATCATAGATATCATACAATGATATTCCTTTTGAAGAGTTTGATACTTCGAGATCAAAATAATGCCTCATCAAAACCTTACTAAGAAAAATCCAATGGGAAAAATCAAAGTGAAGGAAAAAGAGTACAATGACATATTTTGTTTTCTTATTTCTTCAAATGAAGCTTGATACTTCTAGATCAAACTAATGCCTCATTAAAAGCTTACTAAGTAAAACCCTATGGGAAAAATCATAGTCAAGGATAAAAATACAATTTAACTTAAATAACATATTTAAGATGTTATTTCTTGAAAAGATGTTTGATTCTTCTAGATCAAGATAATGCCTCGTTAGAACTTTAGTAAGAAAAACCCAAACGGAAAAATCTTGAATAAGGAAAAAGAGTACACTATAATTTATTTCAAATGTTGCTAGGGAGTTGATATTTCTGGATCAAGATTATGCCTCATTGAAACCTTACTAATAAAAACCCAGTGGGAAAAATATTAGTTAAGGAAAAAGAGTGCATTATGAAATACTTATGGATGCTCCCCTTGATTTAAAATTTCCCTCTTAACTCATATTCGTCTTTCTATAACTCAAATTGGTTATAGATATTTTTGGATCCATAAATATGAATCTCCTTAATAATGCAATTTATTAATAGTTTCCTTCGATACAATCAAATTTTCTAAGATTGTTTCTTCCAAATATGATTTGCATTTTATGCATTTTGTATGCTGCTTTTATGAAAAGTAGTTCATATGCTTTCATTTTTGTGTTTCAAATCAGTTTTGTGTATTGCAACTATACATTTTTCATGAATATAAAAAAATTCATTACAACATTACTAAAAAGCAGGAAGTAATCTACTCATCTTGAAGTATATCAAGATTTCATTACAACAATGCTTAAAAGAAGGTTGTAATCGACGCTTCATGTCTTTTGCATTCTTTATAACTACAAAAGTTGTATATATATTCTTCAGGGATTTGTATATTTTAATAAGTATTTGCATATCGCAACTACAACTTCAATGGATACTAATTTTCGTCACAAGAATACTTAAAAATATGAAGTAATCTATTCATCATGAATTATATCAAGATTTTCATTACAATAACACTTAAAAGTAGGTTGTAATCTATGTTCCTTGCTCTTTGCATTCTTTGTAACCACGAAAATTATTTATATTCTTCAAGAATTTGTATACTTTCAAATCATATTTATACCTGCGGGGTATATTAACATTTCAAGTACTTACGCCACTTTGCGGACTACATGTCCATATTTCTCTACTAGTAAAGGATTCATGATGGCCAGTCATGTTTTCCCTAAATCAAGATCCTTAATCTATTTATAAACATAAGAGCTTTATCATTTACAAATATATCATCGATGATTATTTTTTGTCAATTCTAGACATGATTTGTTGAGATCTCTTTAATCATCATGTTTTAGGTACCTAAACCACTTCTAGGGTAATTTGACAATCATGTCATTTTTCTCTTCAAGAGCACCCTTACGTGTTTCTTCAAGAACACTCACCTTCTTTATTTGGCATCTTTATTACTTACTCCAAAAGTATTTCAAATAGACTTTCGTACCATATTTTAGATGTGGTTTACACATTTTAATCCTTCTAGGATTCAAATCTATATTGGAGAAAGTTTACTGGGGATATCATTAATAATTTATTCAAGTAACTTAATATTTTGCATCGTTATACACGTTAACAAATATTTAACACTAATGATCAAAATGAACTTGTTTCCTTTTATCCTCCCCCTCGATGTTGACAAACATTGTCACATTAAATAATAATCACCTTTGGATTCTCATTTTGATCCATTATCATATTGCTGCCAGCAAATACACCATACATATTAATAATAGGAGGATAATTCTTTTTTCAATTAATCAGATGTATTCAAGTGATATTTGTGAGCTTCTGGCTCATGTCTAAATATGAAATTCAATTATGACAAATTTCATGAAATATAATTCGGATGAAATTGTACCAAATTTTTTCTTCTAAAATAAGCTTCTGGCTTTCAATTTTAGGAATAATGCAGAGATATTCTTTATTGTTTTCGTTATAGTTCCAATATGGTAGCCATTCACTTATATATCCTCAAAACTCAGCAAATTTATTTTAAATTTGCTCGAGTATAATGTATTTTGAATTAAGATATATGCATCATTTGGTAATACTATATGGGCTCTTCTAGACCCTTCAATTATATTAGCAGATTTACTATGGCTGAAATTTTTAGCTAAATTTTTAGATAGTTCAGGGAAAAACTTTTGGTTTTTCAAAATCATACGAGTAGTTGCACAATATAGTAGGTATATATTTTCACTTAAGTATTGATGGCCCCTTCTTAAGAAATAAAGGCACTATAGCTATTTAACTATTAAAATTTGTAAGCATTAAATAAATGCTAATATCCAAAAAAATTTAGAACGGACTACTAATTAAAACCTAACATTCATCGGTACGTTATTTCAATTAGTTCTGAAAGGAAAAACATTCAAGCACCAACTTCCAACTGGTTGAAACTTCAAGTTCAACCACTCTTGTCTAGTGTTTGGAACCATCTTCTAGTGGTCATAACGCTCCTTCAAGGAGTTCCATAAGTAAAGATGATCTTTTTCAGTTAAATGCCTTATTTTAAGATTGTTGTAGATATGACAACTTAAAAATATAAGAGTCTTTGTTTTATCCTACCAGGACATATTATTAACATTTTTAATGGCATTTTCTAAGCATTGAAATTGTAATTGAATGTCAGCATCCAATATCTACGAAAAAAAGTTATCTCCAAATAATTCCAAAGTTTTAAATTCACGCTTGGCTATGTTTGTCATATTAGAAACTTCATATCTGAATATTTACATATATGGATGTATACATGCGTCCATGTATTACACATATATTATAAATTTTCGTGTTCTTTCTCATTTGAATTAGTAATTCTTTACAACAAACTATTACAAGGTTCCAAGCTATTAAATTCTATTTATAAATCAATGTCAACATAAATCCGTCAAAACCGCATGAAAATGTTCAAAATATTTGGTTTGGAACCATATCGAGCTTCTGGTTCAAAAAGAATATACACATAACTTCAAGTTTTTAACTTTATTCCTCAATTACATCTCAAATATCAGTTTTGAACATTAATTATGGTTACTTATCAAAGGATAATTTATAATTGCATATAGATACCTCTACACATCTCTTTTAAGAGTTCTGTAAAAAAATTACAGCAAAACTAATAATTAGAGTGTCTTCTGGATACTTTGAATGTTATAGATACAGATCTTCCCAAGATTGTATATATAGCTTGCATGAAAATTATGATATGAAATATAGACTATCTCTTCAGGAGAATATTTAAAGATACATCTTTAAGCAATGATTATGCGTGTAATATTCTTATGAAATAATAACTAGGAACATGACCTTTATGATATAATTAGACATATGAACATAGAACAATATGTTCTAGAAATAATTTAATTTGTTACCTATTTGGGAGGTTTAATATAATTATAGTGAAATATAAGATACGCATTGCATAGCTCTTAAACTTTTAGGATCTAATCTAAACTAAATTAGGATCCTACATAATCCGATTTCCATGCATTTATTTGGTTTAACAAAATTACCAAATATATAAACAAATCTCTCCTAGAGATATGTTATCATTTTCTAATTTATTAGTCTCTTTTACGGTTATTTTATTATCAATACTTCTGGAGTATCTCTTCTAGAGGTATATATGCACTATTGGAATGCCATATCAATGTATAATTTTTCTTTCACAGAAATTACATAATTACTGCATTTACAATGACATAAAACATCCCCACTGAAGATTTTTGTCGTAAGTATCCTCGAAATGAGATATCAAACTTTAAAGACAGTAACATAATTAGATGCACCGAATGAAAGTAAGGTGCGAAGATAAAACCACTTCTTCTGAAGTGTAATATTAGTACACAATTCCCCTATTTTAAGGGATAAACTATTGTTATTACTTCGAAACTTTTATATGATATTCCTTTAGGGAATATAATGTTTACTTTTAAGGAATTGCAATGTAACAAAAATAAAATTCCAATAACATCTCTTTTAAGATGTTGGATTTTGTAATATAAATAAAAATCGTTTTATAAAACATCTCTTTAAGAGATTAATATGCACACATGTCCATGTATATAAATAGTATAGCATATAAATTATCTATTATAGAGAATATTAAAATGTATTTCTATAACTAATAGCTAGCCATATGTATCAAAACATCAGGATATTTTTTATTAGAAAAAAAACGGATCTACTAATTATTTTATAGCACTTATCAAACTTCAAGTTTGGGCTATCATAGATTTATCAATGAGAAAGAAACAAAGATAATAATTAAACTACAGTTACTCGTTAAAACAAATTAGACTTTGCATTACGCAAAACCTGTTACTTGATCATGCATTTTTTTCCATAATTGGAAGTAAATAATTGGAAAAAATAACTTAAACTGACTACAACATATAAATTGGAATGTTATTCAAATTCATACTAAATAATAAGCATCACTTTTCAAGAGTGAATTAATAGTTACTTTTTCAATCCGGTGATGTTTGAAATATCATATAACATAATATCTTCAGGATATTTGGTTCATATAATGTAAATGTGAAGACATAAGGCAAGGTATGACTCATTTAGAGATTTTTGTTATCTCTTGAATGCAACATCATTATCTAATATGATGATTTATTAATTTCCTTTAACTTCTTCAAGAAGCACAACCTTATCATTTTGCTAAATTTTAATAGAGCTTCGGGCTTCTAATTCATGAACTTCGAGTTCATTAATTTATTATAAACTTCAGGTTCTCAAATTTTGTGTAAACTTCTCCCTTTTTTGGAAGCTTGTACATTTTGACAAACTAAAAAAAATACCGATAAAAATTTGAACTTGTAAACTTTATCAGTAAGTCTTATCATAATTCAAGACTTCAAGTCCTGAACTTTGAGTTATACAACTTCTATTAAAATAATTTCTTCTCACAACTTCAGGTTGTTTTCAAAACCTATTTCTATTTGACGATTAAATTTTCTGATCCTCCTTTTTTTTAGTTAGAATTTCTAGTTCTTTATTTTGAGGAAATTTGTAATTCACTAATTTATGGAAATTCAACCTTTTATCATTATAGAACTGCAGGTTTTCAGTTCTTATTTCCTTTTCCTTTTTTTGAAGGAAACATTGGAAGATATTAAGCTTAGAATGTCAGCTTTTATTATTGTTTCCATTCACTTCAGATGTGCTAAATCAAACTCAATATTAGATCTAAACTTAATACGAACTTCTAGATACGTATTATTTTTATATTTGTTTCTCCAAGAAACAATAAAATATTTCTTCTGCAAATATAAATCATATATCAAAATAATTTTCAAAGCCTTCACTCAAATTTAAATAAAATCAAAAGGTTTTTAAAATGAAAACTACATTTACAACCATATTTGATTTCTTAAATCCATGTTCAAACTAAATGCAATTAAATTCAATAAAATTTGCTCAAATCAACAATATCAAATTTTGTCTAGTTCAAACTTGCTTTACAAAATAAATAAACTCAAAGACAGAAGCATGATATTAAAATCTTGAATATAATGAGATTCGAAAAATAGCAACAAAAAAAATTAGATCTGAAATATAATAACTAAAAAATAAAAATGAGATCTCAAAGTTTAGATCTATATAAGATCTAAAATTATAAAACTAATATAATAAAATCTAAAAGACTAGACAATAGATTCAGATCTTAAGAATTAGATCTTAAATGGAATGAGATCTAAAAAAATAAAATGATTTGGAAGATTAGATCAATCATATCAGAATAACGACTTATCGTTTTGAGATGTATAATTGGATCAAGAAAAGAATAGATCTGAGTTCATAGATTATGAAATTGTAGATCTATAATTTTTTGTAGAGACCGTGCTGATAATGTGTTATAAACTAAAAAGAGATAAAGAAGCCATTAGAAAATAAGAAAGAGGAGAAAATGTTATTCACACTATTATCAGTAACATAGAGATTGATTGGTACAATTACATTACATAGGCTCCTTTATATATAGGCTTTGGAGCATGAGATTGAACATATCCCATGATGTTGGACTAAATAGAAAAACACAAAAGCATATTCACTTTTATATTTACATATATTATAACATGACGAATAAAAATGTTTCATAACAAGTAATCTGGAAAAAAATGAAAATCTTCACCCATTAAAAATTCAAGAGCTAAGAAGAGTGATGCTTAAAATTCAACTTCAGATGACCCTCTTTATATAAGTCTTAATATTTTTAAATATCAAATAACTATCAGTTTGCGCGATAAATTATGGTTTGTTAGATAATGTAGAATTTAAGTCAGGGCCAACAATATGCATATTTTCTAACAGGGTGCTTTTCATATCAACATCATTGTTTCCTTTTAGTTAAATATAAATTAATTCTCTAGCTTCATGTTTTTCCCAAAGATTTCTGATTTCAAATCTCCATTCAGGCTTAATTTTATATCCGGTCATGCGATTCTGTCCAAGTAAAAATTAAAGGCTGAAATTGTAGCTAGATTTGGTTTATAATTTTCCTATTAGTTGATTTTATTAATATTTCATTATAATACTCTTTAACTTTCGTATGCGAATTAAAATCGAAGTATCTACTGTTTAATAAAAGATATTATACTTCTTAAAAAGAAATCATAATTGAGAAGTCAATATGACCACATTAATATTTCCAAATATTCATGAATTTTTATTTATTCACTACAAAGTTTAAAGAGATCAACATCATCCTTGTATTTGTTAGGTCTCTTTTCAATTTTATGTATTGGGTACCAAAACTCCATTCTTTGTGACTTAAACCTTTAATGACTCCATCATTTGGGATATGCAACTATGCACGTATCAATCCACTCATATTAAATGCATTTTCATAGTTTCTCATAGCCGCACCCACACCTTATTGCTATAGTAGAAGCCGAATAGTTCTCTTATTTGAGAGGAACAAATTATGGTTTTTCTACTTCTGTCTAAGCAAGTTCGGGTCTTGAGCCATGATTTGATGGATTGAGGGGACAAAATCTGTGGAGAAACAAGCACTTGGTGGTTAAGGCTTTTGAACCCGCCATTGCATAAAGGGTAATTTTATCATTTTGAAAATACATCGTGGAACGTAATCCAGTTTGTTAAATAGTAGAGATGCAAAGTTTAATCGCAGAATTTGACTTTTATCATCAAGAATACTTTTTAACCCAAATATAATGTACATTGAGTTCTGAAAATATTGATGTAATTGTTTATTTTTCACTCAAAAAATATAATATGAATAAGCGCTTTTGGATTTGAGTCAAACTAATTATATTGCCTTACAGTCTTCATCTACAGCTAGCAACATGATTCCTTTATTATTCAGCATTTGCAAATTAATTTAGCATCAACCAATGTAAGGTGAAGTTCAGTATTTTGTAAACGGGTAATTTTATTCACATCCATAAGTTAATCCACATTTTGTTTAATATTTGAATCCAGTGATTAGTCTTGTGGGTTAATTACTCAACAATTCAATATTATATTCCTTTTCTTCCACTTCCTGAAAATATACATCGCTTACTTTTTCAATAAAGGAAACTGACACATCATAATCTAGGAAAAGAGAGCCTACTTTCAAACAAACTTTAAAGAAAACTTTTCCTGCACTAAAATCAGCAGCAAAAATATATCCCTTGTATATTAGTATTAGAGCAAAATGAACCTTGATTAACATGAATCTTTGAAATTTATTTGTTCAAGGTCTATTCTTGTGTTAAATTGTTAGCCATGATTATAATTTATATTTCCAATTCATTTTGAGCCTTTCTTTAATGAAAGGAGGAATCTGATTCCCTGATATTATAACTGAGCTAAAATTGCAATATATGTAAGTACAAGAATGGTTTCAATCTATAAACGGCAAAGAAAAAAAATCTTCCACTCAAACTAATTTTTTCCGTTATTTATTTTAAACAGAAGTCCTAAAGCTTGTAGTTGAGCTTTTTAAATGTAATATTCTTTGGTTACTATTGTTTATAAATATTGTCTATTGTATATGCTCATCAATATTGTCCAATATTATCCAAAATTATCAAGCATATAAATATTTGTCAAACAGAATCAAGTTGATGCAACTAAAGATCTTGAGGTTGATATACTTTCTTTATAATTTAAGGTTGCCTCATATGTCGCAAGGACGAATGACAGTTTGAAATTGGAATAGTCCCATATTGCTAAATAACTTGGAGAAGTGGTGTACAAATATGGATCGGTTGGCACATATTTTATTATAATTAATTATGTGCCAGTACATATGCATAAGCCACATGCTGGATAAAGGGAAATTGGTCCGACCATTGTTACACAACAAATAGTATCGGAGCCGGAGGTTGCAAACTGCGCAATACAGACAAACAGTACTCTCAAAGTTACTCCAAGAGGTTGTGAGTCAGAGGGGAGACTTTTAGGGTTATCTCGCATGTTGAAAGAATTGGTGTATAAATACGGGTTGGTAGGCACATAATATTTAGAATTTCTTTTGCTACGATTAAAGTCTGCCAACTCATAGGCACATGCCATATAATGGAGATGAAGAGCTGGTCCGATCACCATTACACAACATAGAATACTTCATATAATGATTATACAAACAATTTGATTAATTTCGATGTGTTATAAACTAAAAAGAGATAAGAAGCCATTAGAAAATAAGAGAAAGAAGAAAATGTTATTCACACTTATATCAGTTACAGAAAGATGGATTGATATAATACATTACATAGGTTCCTTTATATATGGGCCTAGGAGCATGAGATTGAACTATCTCATGATGTTGGACTAAATAGAAAAAACACAAAAGCATATTCACTTTTATATTTACATATATTATAACATTCCCCCTTGAATATGCATCTTCAAAATCTTGGATGTGCATATGGTTGCTTGAAATTGTTCCACTTTGAAACGTCCATGAAAATTGCTCCCCCTCATTATTATCTTACTTTCAAACATCCATTCAGTAGTTATGAATATTTCCTGTTGCCTCATTAAAAACCACTGTGTTACAAACCGCATCATTAGTTGGATTATAGTCCGAAAAGCTGCTTTTGCGAATGCTCGAATTAGGACTCGAGACCACCCCCATTGAGCTCAAAATGACGTTTGCGACCTTTTTGAGTATAAACTTCGATATGTTTGCAGTTAGAGGAATTTTGCTACTTTTTCACATATGGTTTTGGTTTGGTTTCAGCCTATTAGACCCAAGCTTCACCCCCTCTTCTCTTCATTCCTTCATAATTTCTTAATACTCAAGCTTTAGATAAAAATGGGGGAAGAGAGAAAGAACTAGAATTCCTAAGCCCTAGTCTCCATTTGCAAATTCAAGTTCTAGCTCCAAATTCATAGAGGAAGCTTTGGTAAGCCTTCTCTTCTTCTACTCCAACTCATTCTCCTTTCAATTCTAGAAATTCCTAAACCTAACTTAGGAAATGTTCTTCTTTTAAGCTTTGATTGAAACTTCTTGAGTTGTTATGGAAGAGGAATTGATCTTAGCTTTTTTCTAAAAGCTTCTCCTTCATTTGTTTTGGGTTCAAAGGTAAGATTTTTATCTCACATCTATGTCTATATCTATCCTTGTGTTAGGTATGAATTCCTAGCACTTATTCATGTGCATTTGCTTTTGATTTGGATTGCTTTGGTGAATATTTCAATTTTTGGTGTTTTGAAAACAAAATTTATGAAAATCCTTTTATGGATATTTGGACATTGATATTCGAGGCGTGTCGAAGAGCCTTTAAGGCTGCGTTGTCGCTTGGCATAAATCCTTAGTCATTGTTGCTCGTCCGATCGCTTCCCATAATCGTTTTAGCCATCACTGGCCCAGGTTCAGGAAATGCCTGAGCATCAGGTTTCAGACATCTAAAATTTTATTTTAGACATTTGAATATTATACTGGGAAAATTTCTATTCCCAGATTCAAACGTCTGAATAAATATTTCCAGACGTCTGAATTGGTTTGAATTGAACCAGAGTGGAAATAGGTTAAAAATTAGCATTTCCAGACGTCTGAATTTATTGCTTCAGACGTCTGAATATTGTTCTGGAAAATATTTTATTTTCCAGATTCAGACGTCCGAATCACACACTTCAGACGTCTGAACCTGCTTCTTTTTTCCTGTTATGCCTATTTAGTCTAAGTTTCCAAATTTAATCGATTCGTGTGGTTTCCCATTTGTTGTTACCATTTATTATCGAATTTGATGACATACTTTGGGATTTTTGGAACATCCACCTTGATGGATTCAGTATCGATTTCTTTGGATTCTATTCACGCCTTCGAATGTAAATTTTGGATTGATTGTTTCTACTATTATTTTGTGATTTGTCACTTTAAAAAATATAAAGGTTTTCAAACTAGTAGAAAATATCGAAACCCCTACATTTAAATGATTTCAACACAATTTTATTACAAACCTCGTTTCTTAAATCGTTTTCCAATCTACTAGCATAAACAAACCTTTACCTCACCAGTATGAGAAATCTAATTAAACGACTTAGCAAAACAAGTGGTATGAAACGCTTGCGTTTGCTTCGTCGGTTAATCCTTGGACTTGTTCGATTGAATCTCTTGTGACAATTTTCAAGTGGAAATCTACAGTTTGTTCGTGAATATTTAAGTTAAGCTAGTGGTTATGGGATATGAAGCTAAACTCATATATTTACTAGCTTAGAGTAGTTGACACTTCTTGATGATCGATGATGATCGTTTTGTGATTTATACTAGCAATGAGCGATGTCTCTATGTCCATGAGGGAGACTAAACCCCCTTTTTGTGGAGCTTCGGCTCAAAATTAATGGTTAGCAACCATGGAATAACGTTCTGTTTTGTGATACACGTGTTGGTGAGTTTTCATGCTCCCGTTTTGTGATAGACCTCCCCCTTTTTGTGATTTCTAGATTTCTATTGATGATTTCTAGAATTCGTGTTTCACTAATTTTTGTGATTTCGTTGATAAGTTCTATCAATATTTGTGCGCTGGTGAATTTGTGTTTCACTAACTTTTGTGAATTTGTGTTTCAACAACTTTTACAATTGGCATTGTGATGGTTGCCAATATTTGTGACTTGGTGAATAAAAATAAAGAGTATGGCATTCTTTTTGATCTTTGAGAAGATTCTTATGATATTGATTCTTCTCTAGTTGATTTTCAATTACATACTTATCACAGTATGGCTTTATATTATTATACGTTTTTCTCATATCTCTTATCCTATATCATTTTATCTGATATTTATAGCTAGACTGATCCGTTTATTATGTTCTTATTAAATAATACTCGGGTCAGACCGAGATATTACATGTGCTTCTGCTTGATTCCTCACCTGGGATTGTTATTCTGACTTTTGGCTAACTACTTAGATTAGTAGTTTATTTTGTTGTATACACTTGAGTTGTAGACTCCTTGATGTATACTTATTCTTTTGTCTAGCACTTGTATCTATTCTTTTATGATATTGTGGATCTTGAATGACCACTACTCTGATGAACACTTTTAGGTGTTATATATTCATATATATTTCCGCCTTGTGATATGGATATCTTTGACTGATTTGTGTTATGCTTATTCCTATGTTTGTTTTTCGAAGAACATATAGCCACTGTGTAGAAGCTTTGAGTTTGTATCGGCATGTCGTATTTCCTCTTGAAATAAAATGCATTTTGTACTGTCTGACATACATGTGCTCGCACAAAGCAATTACATAGATGGTCGCTCCTCAACAGTCTTATTAATCGTGCTAGTTGACGGCATTACCCCATAGTGTCCTTGGCTGGCATGGTTATAGAGGTGGGGCGTCACAAATTGGTGTCAGAGCCAAACTTTGAAACATTGTAGAATAATTTAACAAGGATCATCGTCCTAAGTCCATCTTTGGAGTCGTGCCTTAGGATTTTGCTCGAGTCAATTGACCCGTTCTATTTCTTTGTGTTGCCTTGTCTTATCAATCATTGTGGTTTGATATTCATTTTGAGAATAACTTTTTCTTCTTCTTTCTTTCTTTCTTTCTTAAAGAAGAGAAATGGTTAGACCAGGCCGTCCCAGCGCCGGTCAATCTAGTGCTACTCCCCAAGATGGAGTATTTATGTCTGTATAATAGCTTATTGATCTTGTAAAGAATGCTCAAGCAACCGGACCCATTCTAGAGCCTACTCACCCCAAATCTGGGTTTGCATGCCTGTGTAGTGATTATACAAATTTGGGTGGAAAGTCATTCAAGGTAACGAAAACATCATTGAAGTCCAAGCTTGGCTTAGAACATGCGATCGCATCTTTACTCGCATGAATCTTATTGATCTTCATCAAGTTCAAGTGGCTACTAGTATGCTCCAAGAGAGAGCATTAGATTGGTACGAGCTTCTGATTTCTAAAATTATTGAGGCGAAAATTACTTGGGAGCAATATCGAGAAAGATTTCAATCAAAGTTTGTGCCAAAAGCTGAGAAAGTGACTTTCGCCCGTCGTTTTATAGACCTTGTTCAAGGTGAATCTTCTATGGCAGAATATGTTGCATCTTTTGAATCTCACTCTAATTATGGGTCGAGTATATAAATACACCATTGAAGAAAAATCAGAGATTTGTCTATGGATTAAATAAGAATCTTAAGAAGCCATTACTTCTGAAATTGGAAGTTGCTTTTGATGAACTCATTGATACCGCTCTTCGTCTTGAAGAGGCGGATAGGGAGAGTGATGTTGAAGTGGGAGTGCCAAACCGAACTTCAACAACAATAATAAAAGGCCTAATAAATTCAAGGTTCTTATCCCAATAAAAAGGGGAAAAAGCATCTCCGGCAGCGAAGTCTTCTGCCTCTAGTGGTGGGCAATGCCACAACTGTGGTTAAAAGGACCATTATTCGAATAGGTGTTCAAAGCCCGCGCTTGTCGCTATTGCAAAAGCCTGGATCATTATTTATCCGCATGCCCCAAACTCCAAAACAAGAAGGAGGGAAAGCTTAATGTGGCGCAAGCCCCTTGAAACACTTCTCGTGGTCAAGGTCTTTCTCATTCTATCCTTGATGGCATTATTGTGTTTCGTGATCATCCTATTCCAGTTCTTTTTGATATGGGTGCGTCCCATTCTTTTACATCAAGGGAACTTGTTGATACTTTTTCTTTAAGTGTTGTTGCTTTAATGACTTCATTGAGAATCACGAATCCGGTTGATGGATTCGAAACATTCAATTTACTTTGTAAAGATGTCGGATTATTTTATGTGATTTTTCTTTCCGAGCCGACTTTCATGTCATGCGCTACTTAGGCTTCGGAATGATTTTGCGAATGGATTGGCTTAACCATTATGAAGCCCATATCCTATGTCCTGAGAGGACTATTCATCTTCGGCACCCTCAATCTGTTAAGCAGATTTCTATTGTTCTTAAAGACTCGGATTCCAACTTGGCAGCATCTTTATATTCCTTAAATCCTCATGAACGATGATGAGGAATATGTCATTTCTCTTATTCACGTTGTCCGTCAATTTTCCGACATATTTGAGCCCGTTTTAGGATTACCACCTAAGCGAGCAATTAAGTCAGAATTAATCTAATTCCTGGAGCTCTACCTATCAATCGTACTCCTTATCGTATGTCCGATAAAGAAAATGAGGAGATGCGTAGGCAATTATCCGAATTGGAGATGAAGCAGTTATCCGCTCAAGTTCCTCTCCTTGGGGAGCTTCCGCTATTTTTGTGAAGAAATCCGATGGTACATTTAGGCTTTGCGTTGACTATCGCAAGCTTTATGATCTTACTATCAAGAATAAATATCCCTCACCTCGGATTGGTGATCTATTTGATCAACTCAGTGTTGCTAGAGTCTTTTCACAATTGGACTTGGCAACCGGTTTTCATCAGCTTCGTATTGCAGAGGATAGCATTCCTTTGACATCGTTCCGTGCTCGTTATGGATCTTATGAACGGCTAGTCATGCCATTTTGTGTAACGAATGCTCCAGCTTATTTTGTTGACCTTATGAATCGAGTTTTCAAAGACTTCCTCGATCGATTTGTTCTCATCTTTATAGACGATATTCTTGTGCATTCTAAAACCAAGGAGCAGCATGAAATGCAGTTTTGGATTGTGTTGGAAACTCTTATGAGTAATCAATTAAAAGAAAAAATTTCTAAATTTCACTTTTGGCAATCTCTTGTGAAGTTTCTCGATCATATTATTTCCGAATCTGGAATTTCCATGGATCCTTCAAAGATTGAGGCTATTCAAAATTGGAAGAGATCGGAGAGTGTGACGGAAATCTGTAGTTTCATTGGATTGGCGGGCTATTACCGCCGTTTCATAAAAGACTTTTCTAAAATTTTCGTGCCTCTCACTAGTTTGACAAAGAGGGGAGTTAAATACATTTTGTCGGAGAAATATGAAGCTTCTTTTCTGAAATTAAATGAACTCCTTCCCGATGCCCCTATTCTTGTAATTCCCAAAGGAAACCAAGATTTTGTTGTTTTTACCGATGCTAGTCGTGTTGGTTTGGGATCCGTCCTTATGCAAAGAGAACGTGTTATTGCTTATGCTTCTAGGCAATTGAAGCCAGCCGAGACTAGATATGCTACTCACGATTCAGAGCTTGTGGCTATTGTTTTCGCCCTTAAAATTTGGCGTAATTATCTTTTGGGAGAAAAATTTATTCTTTACACCGACCATAAACCTTTGAAGTAATTATTTTTTCAAAATAAACTTAATTTGCGTCAACAGCGTTGACTCGAGTTCCTTGCATCTTATGATCTTGATATTCTTTCTACTCTCGAATAGGGAAATCGTGTTGCCGACGCACTTAGTCGGAAGCAGCAAGCGGTTGTTTCTATGATGATATCCGAGTGGAATGATCTCGAGACTTTATCCACTTGTGAGATTTGAGTCGTGAATCCAACTTGTGTGCACCTCTTGTTTTATGTAGCCTTGAGGCTCATCCTTCTCTTTTAGACCGCATTCTTGAAGCTCAAAAGGTAGATTCCGAATTGGCTCTTCTTCGCCAAAGATTTGGGGATAAAATTGATGTTGAAGGTATAAAAGACTTTGATATTGGTTCTTGTGGCGGCATTGGAAAATTTGGTAGACTTATCGTGCCGAATATTAACGTTCTTCGTAAAGATATTTTAGAAGATTCTCATCGTTCTAAATTTACCATTCATCTCGGTAGTAGCAAAATGTACGCCGATATGAAGCGACTTTATTATTGGGATGGAATGAAATCTGATACTGCTAACTTTGTTATGCGTTGCATGACTTGCCAACTTGTCAAGGCCGAGCATCAGGCCCGGTGGGTTATTGCAACCTTTAAAAATTCCAATATGGAAGTGGGATCAGATTTCCATGGATTTTATTGATGCCCTTCCCAGTTATCGTTCGGGTCATGACAGTCTATGGGTGATAGTTGATAGACTTACTAAGTCCGACCATTTTATCCCCGTTCGGTTTAATCGGACCATACCTCTTTTGGCTAAACTTTTTATCAAAGAAATTATTTAAATTACATGGAGTTCCTACTTTTATTATTAGTGATCGTGATCCATTGTTTACTAGTGGATTTTGGAAGAGTCTTCAAAAAGCTTTGGGAATGAGGCTTAATTTTAGCACCGCTTATCATCCTCAGTCTGATGAAAAAACCGAGCGTGTGAATCAAACTCTTGAAGATCTTCTTCGTGCACGTGTTCTTGATTTTGGTGGAAGTTGGGAGATCATATTTCTCTCGTCGAATTTTCCTATAATAATAGCTTCCAATCTATTATTGGTATGGTTCCTTTTCAGATACTCTATGGAAGGCCATGCCGATCACCTTCTTGTTGGCTTGAGGCCGGTGAGAAGCTGGTTTTAGGTCCAGATTTTATTCGTGATTCCACAGAAAATCTTTTCTTTTCTGTGACATTATGAACTATGCCAACATAGACATTATGAACTATGCCTACTATAGCTAACATCTAAATTGTGGTGACCACCATAAGTAAATAGCAGGTTCTGCAACTAAAACCATACAGGGTTTCGTATTGGAGTTTCGATTTCCAACAAATGGTCAGGCCAAGGAACTTCCCATTGCCACATGAGTACACCTCTGGAAAGACGCCCCAGAACCTAACCTAACATTACGGTTAGATCTCTGCCAGCACAAGGTCGTGTTACCCCTAGCTGGGTAACTACTGACACGAATATGCCATCCCCCGATCGTAACCGACCTAAATCACAGGATTCACCAACAACCACAAAGCAATAAGTTTGCAGCAACAACATAGGTTAAGTATCAGGACTCCACACCATAATACCACCTCTATCCAGAAGGAAATGACATACACTAAGGGGGCGCTGTCCCCTAATAACCTTGCTACATCTTTTCCTGTTTTGACCATTTTCGGGGTGTGAGGTCCGACGAAGTCTCTCCCACAAAGCTACGCTTTTTACAAAAGCCACGCTTTGATCAACAAATGCTCAACAGCACTTCGTATGCCACAATAACAAATTGGGAATGTATCACCAGTAACCATCAACTACGTAACCTCTGAGCCCGTATGTCTCAACGAAGGGTGTTAAGCTAAGAGAGTAAATTCTCCACCACCAACAGAAATGTATTTGATAGAAACCGGCTTTACATCTCAAATTGTAATGTCAGACACACATCCATACAAGTCCGTTTCGGGTTCGAACAGAACCGAAGGCACTTCCAAAGAAGCCCATGCAATTCGAATATTCACTAATCACGACCTGATTTCCCATCATAAAGGGTGATAAAATCTCTATATCGGAGATCATCCGATGTAGAGTCATTCGACGGTAATCCTTCCGTTTCCAAAAATACCCAGTCTTCAATACCGGTCTTCAAATGCTATACATTACGACATATCACTTATTCCAAATGGGGTTTATGACCCAAAGGTCCTTTCCCAACTAAACCGAATAACGAGCGCTTATTTTAAAAATAAGCGTAGCATTCAAATTCAAGCAAATCACAACAAATACCCATTTAAAGGTAAATATTGATAGTCGGTTATTTAACTATCAAGGCCAATAACCAAATATCCAACACCATAACAATCACTATGCCCTTTTTATTAATCTTCCATAAATTAATAACTTGCCAAATATTCACTTCAATTAATCTTTAAAAAGATATATTCTCTAAACCATTTCAATTTTCACATTGGAAAACATTTCAAATAACTTATTAATTTTCAATTTATCTTTTAAGAGATAAAAACCCAAAACATTTCACTTCTTATTGGAAAACATTTCCATACTTATTTAACAATAAGTAATTCACAAATCCATTTATTTTCAACACTTAGAAAATATTCAATATACTTAAAACACGATTTAGTATATATTTTATTCTTTTAAGGAAAACATTCTCCTAAACACATTCATTTGAGCCAAAATGAATGTTGCGTAAAACATCGTTACGACAACACAAAATCACTAGTATAGGTATTCGAAGTTAAGATAGATATATAAATCCCAATACTATACAAAACCTTCCCTTTCGGAAATCATTTACTATAACAACAGTGTTATAGTCCATCTTTTCCTTATTTCTCGAAATCGTCTATTTCAACGATGAATGTTGAAATCTATAGTTTCGACACTTAATACATTTTAAAACAACTTCAAATCGTTTTAGTTCTATTTAAAATATCAGTTTCCCTAAAACACGTTAATATATTATTCACTGTCCCAAAATCGTGGATATATCTCCTTTAAAAAACTAAAATAATCGGCTTATCAAAATAAGTCGATTTCATATTTGTAAAACAACGTTTATAAATTCCATTGGTATTTCATAACAACTTCAACTTATAAAAATAACTTTATTAACAAATTCTAGTTACATCTCATTTAAACGCCAAAATCCAAATTATAAGCAAATTACTTATAATTCTTTTTATTTTACAAAAACTATTCATTTTATTACTTCTCAATTTATAAATTTATAAATTTCATTTACTTACTAAATCCATCCATTTATTATTTCATTTTAACACAAAAAAATCGTATTATAATTCCAATATTTTTAATTTATAAATATCAATTTTATAAATCTTTTATATAAACTGTTTATAATAATTCAAAAATCCCAATTTAAACTATTTAATAAAATTCATTAACTCCATATTTCAAAAATCACATTTTAGCTATATTTCTCAAAAATCATAAATTTTATAACATCAAAATTATAACGTTTATTTATTTAAAATGAATTAATCCCAAAAATTTAAATAAAACATATACTTTCAAAAATCACTTTAAAATCCTTTTAAATTTGGAAATCATCACTTAAACATTTAATTTTTCAAAATAGGCCCAATGTTGCAACAACACTAAATATAACAATCACAGCATCCAAACATCGTATTTCAATATGATAACAGAATATATCACAATATGTGTAAATAAATCAATACGGTTGAGGAATCCAGTTGGATCCCTCCAACCTGTTTCCCTGCATCCACAGATGTTAGCACAATACCAATTCCGTTCCAATATGGAATATTGCGGTATATGGGATTTATAAAATATTATCCGCTATTATGCGGCGTAGTAGGGTCTCATCCGCTATATAATGGGGGAAAATCAACTCCAAGTACATACATAATACCAATTCCAATCAAGATGGAATTATCGCGGTATATGTTTTTAATAAATAACATCCGCTTAATATATGGCGTATAGGGTCTATTTAAAGCAACAAATAATAATTTATCATTCAGTCATACAATCAAGCAAATTTAAATCTAACAATTCAAAATTTAAATCGAAACAATTTCGGTTGAGTGAGAAGTTCTCACCTTGGTTCCAATAACAGTTGTAGCGTTTTATTTCGAATAAAACTAAATGTGCGTTTAATTTTACTCAAAATTTTCACTTGCTCTAAAGGATTCCAATCCAGCTCCGTAGCGTAGTGCTCAACAATACGAACCCGACACAATTCGTTTCGTGCGAAATGGACCTCGTATGAAGAAGTTATGATATTTTAAACATCGAACGAATTAAAATATATATAAATTCACAATTTCTATTTTAATTTTAACCTAATTCAATATCGGCCGTTTGTTTGCTTCTGCAGATCCTAATGTGAATCACCTTCTTCCCCAAACGTGATAATCACGTGCGCGAAACTGAAACTAGCCGCCACCTTGCCCTAATTCACGCGGCCAATGCGAACACTTTCGCATCGATAAACCACCACCATTTCGTCTCCCTCCACGCAAGCTACCTTCGGCCTGAATTTTGTTGAAATCGGTCGCGCTCATCACCATTAAAAACGAGCAGAACGCGCGTGTTTTGAACCAAAATCGCAACCTCGTCGATTCACTAAACACGATCATGACCGTATAGAATCGAAGCTCTCATTTAGATCTTCAACTTTGTAGTTGATAGTATTCGAGGATTGTTGATATATTAAGAGAGATTGAGGGAAGAAGCTTAGCCATTTTCGGCAATCAAATATGTTAATGGCGGCTGAAGATTTAACCTAGGGTTTTGTGAAAAAGTGAAATGTTAGAGGGCTTTTATAGAAAATTTGCAAACACTATTCACTTGAAATTTTTTCGAACTCCAAACGAAGCGTGCCTCCTGGCGTTTATAATGTTTTACCCCCATTCTGAACGCAATAGAATATATATCGGGAGCCAATTCGATCTAATTTGGAAGATAAGTTTTTGAATCGACAGTTTAAATTCAAAATTCACTCGAATAGATTTATGCGCGTTTTAGCTTGCCCCAGACAAACCGTAAATCCGATGACACGAAATTTGAAACCATACAATAATATAACATTATGGATCCGATGAAACCAGTTTCGTCGAAATCCAAGACTGTTTGAAAAATGGCTATTTTAACTCGTCAATTAAATATTAAAATATTCAATTTCTATAATTTAACTTTTAATTGAATTTTCAAAGTCCTACAACATTGTTCTAACTCCAATGTGATTTAATATAACTTTATAAATCTTTTTTAATCGTATTAAACCCAATTTCCAATTATTTCTGTAATTTCCAGTATTAAATTATCGATTTAATTGTCCAATTAAATCCAGATATTCAAAAATAAATTTATTTGACTTACAAATTTTTACTTGTTAATATTTATGATCAATTAAATATACAAATTTCAACTGATAGAAATTCTGGATCGTTACATGGTAATACTATGTGGGCTCTTCCAGACCCTTCAATTATATTAGCAGATTTGCCATGATTGAAATTTTTAGCTAATTTTAAGATAGTTCAGGGGAAAACTTCTGGTTTTTCAAAATCATACGAGTAGTTGCACTATCTAGTAGGTATGTATTATCACTCAAATGTTGATGGTCCATTATTAAGAATTAAAGACACTATAGTTATTCAACTATTAAAAATTGTAAGCATTAAATAAATGCTAATACATTCTAGAAAAATTTAAAATGGACTGCTAATTAAAACATAACATTCATCGGTACGTTATTTCAATTAGTTCTGAAAGGAAAAACATACAAGCACCAACTTCCAACTGGTTGAAACTTCAAGTTCAACCACTCTTGTCTAGTGTTTGGAACCATCTTCTAGTGGTCATACGCTCCTTAGGAGTTCCATATGTAAAGATGATCTATTACAGTTAAATGCCTTATCTTAAGATTGTCGTAAATATGACACCTTAAAAATATAAGAGTCTTTGTTTTATCCTACTGGGACATATTATTATCATTTTTAATGGCATTTTCTAAGCATTGAAATTGTAATTGAATGTCAGCATCCAATATCAATGACAAAAAGTTATCTCCTAATAATTCCAAAGTTCTAAATTCACGCTTGGCTATGTTTTTCATATTACAAACTTCATATCTGAATATTTACATATATGGATGTATACATGTGTCCATGTATTACACATATATTATAAATTTTCATGTTCTTTCTCATTTGAATTAGTGGTATTTTTATAACAAACTATTACAAGGATCCATGCTATTAATTTCTATTTATAAACCAATGTCAATATGAATTCGTCAAAAATGCATGAAAACGTTCAAAATATTTGGTTCAGAACCATATCGAACTTCTGGTTCGGAAAGAATATACACATAACTTCTAGTTTTTAAGTTTTATTCCTCCATTATGTCTCAAATATCAGTTTTGAGCATTAATTATGATTGCTTATTAAAGGATAATTTATAATTGCATATAGATATTGCTACACATCTCTTTTAAGAGTTCTGTAAAAAAATTACAATTAAACTAATAATGATAGCATCTTCTGGATACTTGCAATGTTATGGGTACAGATCTTCTCAAGACCGTATGTATAGCTTGCACGAAAATTATGATATGAAATATAGACTATCTCTTCAGGAGAATATTTAAAGACGTATCTTTAAGCAATGATTATGCGCGTAATATTCTTATGAAATAATGACTAGGAACATGACCTTTATGATACAATTAGACATATGAACATAGAACAATATATTCTAGAAATAATTTAATTTGTTACCTATTTGGGAGGTTTAATATAATTATAATGAAATATATGATACCCGTTGCATAGCTCTTAAACTTTTAGGATCTAATCTAAACTAAACTAGGATCCTTCATAATCAAATTTACATGCATTTTGTTAACACCGCCTTAACCATGACTCACCGATCTAGTGCATCAGGAGGTTCCGACCTAACAGTTAGAAGCGTGCCGGCCTAAAGCTCAACAGGGGGTGCCGACCTAAAGCTCAACAGGGGGTGCCGACCCAAGGCCTAAGGGTATGCCGACTTAACACTTCAACGAGGCTACCGACTCAACATAAATACCGACCCAACAGCCTTAGCTCATTGCCGACCTAAAATGAATGACGACTCAATAGTTACCGACTTAATGACTCAGAAGGGACAGCGACTCAATGCCCTTACAAAGTTCCCGACCTAAGGCCCTAAATGGATAATGCCTTAAAGGATGCCGACTTAGGAAGTCTACTGACCTAACTTAAGTACCGATCTAATTACCTAAAGGAGTTGCCGACCTAACTGATCAGGACATGGAAAGGTGCACGACCTATGCTTAAGTCGCAACCGACTTAAGACTTATGCCAAGCCGTTCACGACCCAGGCAAATGAAGGCAAATCCTATACAGCTACTTGACACGCGCATGTTAACTCGTCCACGACCTAAGTATAAGCCCGATGCCATATTACTAAGAAGCAGTAGTGTTGACTCGGAGGTGACCTAGGACTTGTGCAAGTGAACTCCTGTGAAGCCAGAAGGGGGCCAGATGGACCGGCCACGACTCATATTAAGTCGGCTACGACTTAACTTAGGTCGGCCGCGGTTTAGGACTTGGCAAATTTCAGAATCAGAACTCTCTATAAATAGGCACCCATCTCCAACATTCAAGGGACTTTTTGGGCACATTCTCTTCACACACCGTTACCCTGCTGCATTGAGAACTTCATCAACACTTAGAGTTTCCAAGATTAGAGGAATACATCAAAGAGATTCACGAAGAAGCCGCACATCTTCAACATGAATCTAAGAACTTTAATCGACATTGAAGCTTAAGACTTGTTCCAAATCACTTGTAACTTGAAGTGTATTAAACTTGAGAGGAATTGTATCAGTTTGTGACGTGATTATTAATAAAAGTACTTAGAGTGGACGTAGGCTATACCCTTAAGCCGAACCACTATAAAATCGTTGTTGTTTACTGCTTTTCTGCTATTACTTGCTTGTAATTCTTTCCCGATCTATCGGGTGGTGCTTTTACAACTACACTTTACACACCGGGGTGTTAGTGTTCACATTTTAGCGTTAACATTTTTGGTGCTTTCACTGAGAATTGAACTCAGGAAAACTGTCATCATTGCTTCGCAGAGATTTGAAGAAAGAATTTCCTTAAAAACCAGAAGTCTATCTGAGATTATGGCTCCTGGAAGGAAAAGTAGATCTATCAGATCTGGAAACATTCAAGAAGGAACCTCCACTTCCCCTGTACCTAATCAACCCACTCCGTCTGTTGGGGTTACGAAAGCGGAGTTGGATGCTGTGATTCTAGGGCTAAACCAGCAGATAAACGCCCAAAATGCACAATTAGAGGCTCAAAGTGCCCAGAATGCTCTGATTCTGAATAAATTGAATGATTTACTTGGGGCAAACAATCAACCATCTTGTAATGAAAGGAACTGTGCTGGCAACATTCATGATGTTAGTGAAAGGAATGCTCCTGAAAGGGCTACTAGTCCCTTTGAGCAGGCAGTTCCTGAGGCTGGTGGATCTAAAACTCGGCATGATGAGGAATATCTTTCTGGAATGGTCCGGCAGATCATGAAAGAAAGTATGCAAAGAGTTGAAGATGAGAAGGAATGGGGTTTCACTCCAAGTAAAACTCTGTTTACTGAAAAAATCTTGAAGGCGGAATTTCCAAGGAAGTTTGTCCCTCCGACTATTCCAGCTTACAAAGGGACAGGTGATCCGAATGAGTTCTTGTATAAATATGATTGGCACATGACAGGTGCCAGGGCCTCTGACGAAATAAAGTGTCGATATTTCCCTGTATACCTGGAAGGTGTGGCTCTACTATGGTTCACCAAATTGCCAGTCCGATCTGTCGATCAGTTTTCAGACTTGACCAGAAAATTCAAGGAGCAGTTTAGACTATATGCTTCGAAGGCCAAGGACATTATGTCACTATCGAGTTTAGAGCAGAATCCTGGTGAGTCTATCAGATCCTTCTTGAACCGCTTTAATATAGCGCTGGCTGAGGTGGACAATGCTGAACCACGAATGATATTGACTTATCTGATGAGGGCTATTGATAAGTCAAGCGAATTTGGGAAATGGTTAAATATGAAGGAGCCAACCTCTCTCGAAAAGTTCTACAAAAAAGCAGATGAATTCATTCGCTTGGAAAGCCGTCCTTTACCAGTAAAGACAGTGTTAGAGAAAGCAGAAGACAACACTGTCGCTCCACGCAAGGACGAATCGGTGGGGCAAAAAAGGGAGAATAATAATGGGAAGAAACAGGGTAACCTGAAGAAGCCCCGATCCTTCAAGTCATCAGAATATACTCCATTATCACATACACCGGAGCACATCTACCTGACCACTAAAGATTTCGTCGATTTCCCTAAACCTATCCCTTTGAGAACCGGGAAAAAAGCCATACAGAGTGGGAAATTCTGCCGCTTCCACAATCAACCCAGTCATGAGACTGATGAATGCCGCCAGTTGAAAAATCTGATTGAAGAGTTGCTAAGAGAAAACAAGCTGCAGCAATTCGTGAAGAAAAATAGCAACAATCCTACATCGTCAAGTCAGGGGCAACAGGTTCCTATTCATCAGCCTAGGACAGGTGAGAAAGCTACGGGACATGAATCTGGAAGGCCCGTTATCAATGTCATTACAGGAGGGCCTCACCCAGCTGGCAAGAGCTGGGGTGAGATGGAGAGATATTCCAGGGCTTTGAAATATGCTCCAGCCGAAGAAGACGTCTTTGTTTTAGAAGACACTACGCCCCTGAAACAACAGAAAATTTTCAGCGATGATATTGTTTTCAGAGCTAGAGATTCCACAGGTATAGAAGCTCCTACCCTAGATCCATTGGTCATCTCGGCTGGTATTGGACCGGCCATTGTCAGAAGAGTCCTCATTGACTGCGGAGCATCATGTAATATCCTCTTCAAGAAGACATTTGACCAGATGAAAATCCCTATGATTGATGTACAAGCCTCATCACAGAAGATCGCTGGCTTCACTGGGGAGCCAAAACAACCAATTGGGACCATCGATCTGCTTGTAGAACTCGGGGAAGCAGAAAGGAAAGTGGTCCGCAAGCAAACATTTGTGATTGTCGATGAGTTTTCTGCTTATAATGCTTTTCTTGGACGTCCAACACTCGCAGCATTCAAAGCTATCCTAGCCCTGTGGTGCCTCACTATTAAATTCCCTACTGACAATGGAGTAGGAGTTATAAAAGGGGATCAAAATGCTGCGCGAGAATGCTATTTGACAGAGCTGCGAGAGTCAAGAAAAAGAGAAATGGGGAAGGATGCGGCAACCCCAGTCCGCATCAAAGAACCAGCCTTGTAGCAATTACGGGGCGGACCCTGCACTGGCGAGCACAGCGGGGCACGGAAAGAAATGGATCCCAGAAAAGCCAGTGCAGGGGAAAATAGAGTGGTACCGGTGGAAACGACAGTTCCGGTACCTGTTGACCCGAAGGACCCAAATAAGGTGTTAAATGTGGGTTCACAGCTTAATGTGTCAATTCAGAATATCTTGATATCTTTCCTGAAAGCAAATCTGGATGTCTTTGCTTGGACTCATGCCGATATGTGTGGAATATCCCCAGAAGTTGCAGTACACGCTCTGAATATTGACCCAAAGTTTACGCCAGTTAAACAGAAAAGAAGAACCCAAGGTCCAGAAAGGTCAGCAGCATTAAAAGAAGAAGTTGATCGACTCATAGAAAATAACTTCATCAAAGAATCTACATATCCGAATTGGGTTTCAAACCCTGTGTTGGTCAAGAAAGCTAATGGAAAATGGAGAGTGTGCATTGATTTTTCTGATCTAAACAAGGCTTGCCCCAAAGATTGCTTCCCATTACCCAGGATCGATCAACTGGTAGACGGAACTGCGGGACATGAATTGTTATCTTTCATGGATGCCTACTCCGGTTATAACCAAATCATGATGCACGAGCCGGATCAGGAAGATACAAGCTTTATCACAGATGTTGGACTTTATTGCTACAGAGTTATGCCCTTCGGATTGAAAAATGCAGGGGCAACCTACCAAAGACTTGTTAATGCTATGTTCAAACCGCAATTGGGCAAAACTATGGAAGTCTACGTCGACGACATGTTAGTGAAGTCCAGGAAAGCAGCGGATCACATTGAACACTTAGCAGAAATGTTCGCAGTCCTCCGGAAATACAGAATGAAACTTAACCCTCTGAAATGTACATTTGGGGTCGAGTCCGGAAAGTTCTTAGGTTTCATCGTCAGTGCTAGGGGCATTGAGGCTAGTCCAGCTCAAATTACTGCCTTGGAAGAAGTTAAAGCTCCTAGAACGAAGAAGGAATTGCAGAGTCTCAACGGAAAGGTCGCCGCCCTGAGTCGGTTCATTTCCAAAGCCACTGATAAATGCATCCCATTCTTTGACGCCCTGAAGAAAGGAAAGAAGAATTTTGAATGGACTTCCGAATGCCAAAAAGCCTTCGATGAGTTGATCCGTCATATGGAAACGCCTCCAATACTTTCTAGGCCAGGCAATGGTGAGGATCTTCTTATATACTTGGCAGTATCATCTCATGCTCTAAGTGCAGCGCTGATACGGGAAGACAAAAGGATTCAACATCCGGTTTACTATATCAGCAAAACACTCACTGGGGCAGAGCTGAATTACTCCAAGTTGGAAAAACTCGCCTATTGCCTACTAGTTGCATCAAGGAAACTGAGGCAATATTTCCAAGCTCATCCTATCAAAGTACTCACTGATCAACCTCTAAAGCAAGTCCTATTTCGCCCTGAAACTTCGGGTCGCCTTCTAAAATGGAACATTGAACTCAGTCAATATGACATCACCTATCACCCCCGAAAAGCAATCAACGGACAAGCTTTAGCTGATTTCATTGCAGAATTCACAGAGAAAGATAATGGTGAGGAAGAAACGATCAATGATTCCCCAATCCAGTGGAAGATGTATGTTGATGGCGCAAGAAATGACTACTGTTCTGGAGCCGGAGTGGTACTTGAAACTCCTGAAGGTCGATCATTATGTTATGCATTAAGATTGGAATTTCCTTCAACAAACAATGAAGCAGAATATGAAGCTCTTATTGCAGGTCTGAAAATCGCTAAAGAGCTAAACATTCGAGCATTACAGATCTTCAGTGATTCTCAGCTTATTGTATGCCAAGTCAAGAAGGAATTTCAAGCAAAAGGTGGAAACCTGCCTTCCTACTTGTCAAAGGCTTGGGAACTCCTATGTGAACTTGATCACTATTCAATAAGCCACATTCCTCGGGAAGAGAATATGAAGGCAGATTCCCTCGCGAAGTATTCAAGTTCTGGTGAAGCTCAACTATTGGGATTGGTCCCTGTAGAAGTCCTTTCAGCACCAAGTATAGACGAGATGGATATAGACTGGATTATGAATGTATCTCAAGAACAAGAGTCATGGATGACTCCAATACTGGACTACCTACTCAGAGGTTCTCTGCCAGAAAATTCGATAGAAAGACGAAAGCTACTAAGGAAAGCCTCTCGCTATGTAATTCAGGATGGCCGATTGTACAGACGGGGATTCTCAATGCCATTGCTTCGATGTGTATCCCGGGAAGAGTCCAAAACAATCCTAGCTGAGGTGCATGGAGGAGAATGTGGTGATCATTCAGGTGGTCAAACATTAGCAAAGAAAATTCTCCGATACGGATATTTTTGGCCAGAAATTAATCGAGATGCTGCAGATTACTCCCGAAAATGTGACAAATGCCAAAGATTTGCCAAAATTCCTAGAGCACCTTCTACCGAACTCACACAGATGGTCAGTCCATGGCCATTTGCAATTTGGGGAATGGATCTCATTGGGCCGCTACCAACTGCTAAATCAGGAATTAAATATGCTATTGTTGCAGTTGATTACTTTACTAAATGGGCTGAAGCTGAACCATTGGCTACTATCACTTCTAAGAAAATGATAAGCTTTGTGACCAAGAATATCATTTGCAGATACGGTGTGCCTCAGAAAATAATCACAGACAATGGTACTCAGTTTGAAAGCGAGGAATTCCAGGATTTTTGCAAACGATTCAAAATCCAGAAAAGCTTTTCGGCAGTAGCTCATCCGCAGGCAAACGGGCAAGTGGAAGCAGTGAACAAGATCATCAAATCAACCATCAAAAAGCAACTCGAAAGAGCAAAAGGTGGTTGGGTCGATAAACTACCATTTGCACTATGGGCATACAGAACTACTCACAAAACTGCAACTGGGCATACTCCTTTTTCGTTAGCATACGGATCGGAAGCAATGATCCCGGTTGAGACAGAGGTCCCTTCACACAGAAGAATCCATTTCAATCAAGCAGAAAATGAAAAGCTACAACTTGAAGCGCTGGATCTCCTTGATGAAAAAAGAGATGAAGCTAACCTCAGAGTTGCAGCTCATCAGCAAAGGATAGCCAGGCATTTCAATTCCAAAGTTCGTCAACGCAGCTTTGAAATTGGAGATCTAGTCCTGAAAAGAATTATGACCGCGACAGGTGTGTTTGGGCCAAATTGGGAAGGACCGTATGTAATAGGTCAGAAGCTTCTTGACGGCACATTCAAGCTCACCACTGTTGATGGAGATCAAATTCCAAGGGCATGGAACAGCAACCATTTGCGTCCATACTTTACTTGAAAATTTTGTTGAAACATTGTAAAAAGAATTACGAATGTATGATTCTTGTAATTGAAAGCAATTGTGAAACTGATGCAAGTAAATAATGAAAGAATATAAAGTGGATGTAGGCCCAATTTCATGGCCGAACCACTATAAATCTTGTGTTCCTTATTATTATTATATGTTTGCTTCGTTTTCGATACAAAAATACATAAAATGTATTGTTGAAATGTCGATTTAAATTTTTGCAGACAATGGAAATAAAACTTGCGCATAATAAGACCTCGCGATTCTCACCATCATTCAACAAACAAATTTCAAGTCACAAAGACCCCGAATTCAAATCCTAGATAGGAAATACTTCAATTGAACGGCTAATGATTTCGATAGAAACGAGCCCTTGCTGATAAATTGAGATTGTTTGAACAAACAAACATCTAATTAGGAAGCTAGTGCCCGTTCTCACGAACTTGCCAGACAATGAAGTACACTTCCTTGGATTAAACAAGCCACTTGCGAGAAAAGGGAAATGAAAACTTGAAAAGAAAAAAAAAGGGGATCGCTGAAAAGGCATAAGCAAGTGAACAGAGGAACAACCAAAGCTACCATCAGCAGCACAAGTCCTCTTCGGAGGCACAACTCTTTGGAGGATAAAAGACCTCTAATGGGTCATACGCCACAAAAAAGAAAGTTCTCTACTCAACAAAAAAGATTGGAGGAGTCATGACCCTCCAACCATGAGAGAGTAACTTCTAGGCGATGAAAACCCTTTCTGAGGCACATTTCACTAGGAGTTGAAGTGTAACAGCCGCTCTTCGGAATTTCACTTCACCAGAGTTGAAATGCAAACAAAAGAAAGACCTCTTCGGAGGCACATTTCACCAGGAGTTGAAGTGTAACAGCCGCTCTTTGGAATTTCACTTCACCAGAGTTGAAATGCAAACAAAAGAAAGACCTCTTCGGAGGCACATTTCGCCAGGAGTTGAAGTGTAACAACCGCTCTTCGGAATTTCACTTCACCAAAGTTGAAATGCAAAAACAAAATAAAGACCTTCCTGAAAGCCCACGTTTCACCGAGATTGAAATAAAACTTCCAAGTGTTGAAACGTGAAAAGGCTTTCTTCGAAGGCACAACTCTTTGGAGGTACACGTTTCACCAAGATTGAAATAAAACTTCCAAGTGTTGAAACGTGAAAAATCCCTCCTTAGAGGTACAGCCCCCTCCCGGGGACACAATCAAGAAGAAAGACCTCTTCGGAAGCCCACGTTTCACCAAGATTGAAATAAAACTTCCAAGTGTTGAAACGTGAAAAGGCTTTCTTCAAAGGCACAACTCTTTGGAGGTACACGTTTCACCGAGATTGAAATAAAACTTCCAAGTGTTGAAACGTAAAAAATCCCTCCTCAGAGGTACAACTTTGTATAAAAAAAAAATCCTCATCAAAAGCGTACTTTAACTTTCAAAGGAAAAGTAATTTACCTACTATGGAAAATGATCGTTAAAAAAAAAAAAAAAAAAGAAAAGAAGTTAAAGTACCCTTCAGAGGTCCGCTTTACCACATAGAGGAATTCACTTGGTAAAATATGCACATAAGCAAAAGAAAAAAGTGATTTCTTCGAACGACAAAGCGTAGAAACTTATACGAAGGGAGTTGTACTCTATAAAAATTTTCTTTAAAGAATAAAATAATTATTCTTTAGCAAATAAGGGTGCAAGTCCCCTCGAAGTATAAAATATTGCAGCAAGCTTAAGGTATGGGGGCAACATGGTATAATAGTGTAGCTGCATCAGTAAAGTAATACTCAAACAACATATCATAAGCCCGCTGCAATATCATATAAATAAACTTGTGCAAAAATGAATAATAAATGCATACTCAAATTCAAACAGAAGTATGTACAAATAAAGGACCATTTTATTCAATTGCAGATATTGCAGATACAGGTTTCAAAATAAGAAGCAGGGGCCGGTGCCTGCACAACATCCGACCATTACAAAAAAAAAAGGGAATCAAAAAGCTCAACTCTTCATTTCTTCTTGCCGCCTTTAGACCCTTTACCCGGCCGAGTGGTTAGCTTTTCGGGTCTTCCAGGTTGGTCTGAAGGCATGAGGGAAGAAGGGGAGGGAGGTACAACTGGCGCAATTTCCGGTTCCTCTTCAGTGGTGATAATTTTCTTCCCCCTCCTCTTCGATGTCCCAAGCTTCTTTCTTCTCTGCGAAGAAGACTCACTCCCCGGAGTAACGAGAGCGGACAAAACTACGTCGTCAGAAGGAGTCCGCTCCGGAGAGATCTCGCCTCCTTCGAGTCCCTCATCTTTTTGCTCCTGCGAGGCAACAGGGTCATCCAAACCATGAAGAGCCTCAATTTTCTCCTCTTGTGACCCAGGTTGTGAAGCAGAAGGAGGAGTCACCTGAAGAGATGGAGGAGGAATAACCAGAGAAGGCGAAATCTGCATGGCACTTGTTGTTTCAACTGCAGAAGAAGAAAAATTGAAAATGTTAGTATCTTCCCGAAAGAAGGGAGATATGGGTTCATCGAGATTCAGGAGGTAATCGAGAAGCTCATCAAATTTTTGAGGAATAAGCAAGCAATCCACCTGAATCGGACCAATGTCGAAATTACCTGAAGATATTGGCTTTGTCAGTTCAATCTCATAATTCTGAGCCCCAATGTCCTCCAAAGCCTCTTCATCAGTAGGGGTGATTACCCCAGTTCTTGTAGGAGGCGGCAAATGAGCACTAGGGCCTGTAATGTCCACCTCGGGAGAAACTAGAGGGCGTTCGGAGATGGTAGGCGGTACTTCTTTTTCAGAACGCTCTTCTTCCGCCATCCCGGCCCGCGCTCTGGCAAGCTGCTCCTTACCCTTGGCAAGAGCGGCACGGGCTTCGTCATCAAGATAATGCTCTTCAAGGGCTGACTCAGCATATCCAGCACCTTTACCACCGAGCATATCAAGTGCTGTCTCCCAAACTTCAGCCAGTGTGATTTCATACTTGGGGCCTAGAAAGGCAAGGCTTCCATGCCCCAAGACGCTGTGCAAATAGAAGTCGAATAATGTTGAGCTGATGCTGTTTTTAGTCGCCTCATGAGATTCTTCAGCTGCGATTCTGCCGGCGACAGCCTCATCACGCTCCCTTTCAGTTTTGGCAAGCTGAAGCTTAAGCATTTGTATCTCCGCCTCCTGGGAGTTGTTTTTCTTTCGGAGCTCAGCAATATCAGTAGCATAGCCTTCACTGATTCTTTTTTGTACTTCTAGCCTGTCTTCGGCATCCCTTTGGCTAGCGTGAGCGTCTCTCACTTGTTTCAGGAGCACTTCTTCTTTTTGAGAATAGGAAGTAGAGGAAGCAGCAAGTTCATGTTTCAATTCCTCGACTTTTGCTTCAAGCTCCTCATTGTAAGAAGCAATGTTCCTCATCTCGGTGTCGTGTTGCTCAACGACCTTTTGCCATTCGGCCTTATCGTTTTCCATAGTAAGCATGGCCTCTATGTTGGCACGGTTAACTCTTTGAAGCTCATCGACAAGCTTCTGCCAGTTTGACATCCTCTCGATATCGAGCTTGACTGCATCAAGATTGCGCAACATAGCAGACTTGTCGATGAGGACCAAGTCTAGGTCGAACCTCACCCCCTTAAGGCACCATTGAGGAAATCGGCTCTGCAGAGTGGCAGGACCCGGTCCAACTTGAAATTTGGGCCTGTTAATTATCGTTTGAATATCTGATTTCCCAAGAGCGGGAGAGTCAGAAGGGATGTCGAGTGAGGCAGGAATAGTAACTTTCTCAGGAGTAGTAGAGGCCTGCTTTTCACTGTGACGAGCTCGTTTGCTTAAGTCTTCACTCATGTGACCTTTTCCTCGATCGTCATGAGATTTTCTCTTGTGAGAGTCATCGCCTTTTTGCCAAGAATCATGGCGCTCTTCTCTCTCCCTTCTTTCACGATGTTCTTCTTCGGTCCTCCTTTCATGAGCCTTTCGGGCAGCCCTATCTTCATCCGACTCTCTGTAGGAAGGAAGGTAACGCCTGTAATCATACTGGCTACGCCTCCCGTAGCGTTGGAAATCGTCATAATACGAGCCGCTGCGCCCCATAGGAGAATCTGGAATTAAAATAATAAGCTTTAGAAATCTTTAAAGTGCAAGAAGATAAGTGCATAGAAGTGATGAGAAATTCTAAGTGTGTGTGTTGTGCAAACTACGCGCATTAATCTACGAACCACTCTTTATTTGGGGAGTGGTTGTGGGTGTAATAGTTAACGTCAACTCTTGAGTCGACGACGGCTGTTGCAAAATAGAAGTAGCTTCAACTACTGAAGAAGAAATCCCGGCAGTAGTAGGGTCATCTTTGAAGATCTCTTGTGAAGTAGCGAAGAGGTCGCTCAATCCTTCGAAGGTATCGTCCCTGCTTTGCTTGACAGGACTGGATTTCTTAGCCTTTTCACCAGATTCTTGTGAATGGTGAGAGGATCCCTGAGGCTCTTCTTCCTCGATAACCGGGGCAAGTTTACCAGATGGCCCCGCAACATCGACAGAAGTGGAGCACTTCACCAGCGAAGATTCAGGAGTCTTTATCGGAGAATCGGGGACTTCCGTTGGAACTTCATGAGCATGCATAGAGCGAGAAGTGTGTAGAAGCCCATGTTGATGTAAAAATTCATCCCTCAACAGAAATTTTATGCTCCTCTCTTCTGTGGCCACGGCACTCAAACTCTCAAAAACTTGCTTGTGAATTGGGTCTCTAGAGGGGAGAGGAAGTGCTGAAAAGAATAAAGAATGAAATTAGCAACTGAAAGTTCGGATCTCGAAAAAGTTTCAAAACGGAGAAAATAGAAACACTAATCTTACTTCCTACTCTCCAGATGGCATAAAAGCCTGAGGGACAGCGGGCAAGGAAAAACTGGTTCAAAAATCCATGAACGCTTTCAGTAAGATCGGAAATGAGCTTGCGGTTTCTGGCACTTCTCACAATAATAAGGGAAGGATGATCTTTACTCTTTGCAAACGAGCACAGATAACGAATTTCTTCAAAACTCGGTAGGCGATCAAGAGTTCTTCTAAACAAAACACATAACCCCGTCAAGATGGCGTAGCCATTGGGATGAAGTTGAAACGGAGAGATTGTCAATCGAAGGAGAAGAGTTCGAAGGAAATCATTAAAAGGAGGAATCGCCCCACTTAAGCACATTTGGCGATTGACTGCAACAAAGCCATAGGGAGGATTGTCAGCAGTATCACTTGGCCCAGGGAGAAGAACATCACTTTCAGCAAAGCCAAATTGAGTGCGCAGCTGGACAAACTCTCTCGAAGTTAGAATAGTCGGGGTTCTCTCCGGAGGATTCTCTATGGGAACAGCTATCGGAAAAGTTTCTTCCTCTTGAGTTACCACTTCTTCTTCTCGGTGGGAAGTCATTCTACATAAACAACTGGGTATTCAAACATGAAGGTGCACGTTTCCTAAAGTGTGTGAAGTGTTGTGTAAAATCAATCAAGCAGTGAACAAATATAACTGGAATGAAAACTAGCAAACATTCGTTAGTTATGAAATTCAGGGACTATTGTTTTAAGCCTAAATATGCAAGTAAGATGTTGATGCAGATAAATCAGTTCAGATTATTGATACTTTGCATTGATGTTTAACTTTAACTGATTGATTCACAAACATTTCATGCAATATAATTAAGTTGCTTGTCTTGTCTTGACTAATCTGTCATCTGACATGGGCAGTCGATGGCAGTATTTTCGCCTTGGTTTTCTTTGTTTGTTATTTTCAGCAGGTTAGCAGCTTATAAGTTAATGCGATCTGTGAAATAATACAATGAGATTCAAGCAAATTTAAAGTTGGGGCAGTTCAAAATTCAGGCAAATTAGTTTGGCAGTTCAAGTTAGAAACTCAAAGTGGATCTATGCTCTCAACAAGTCAGCATGCCCAAAGCCTAAGTGTTAACTCGGCAGCGGTTTAAGAGCCAACTCGGTCACGGTTTAAGGGCTTAGCTCGGTCACGACTTAGGGGTTAACTTGGCTGCAGTTCAAGGTTAAATCAGTAGAAGGTTGAATCGGCAGATTTCCCCAAGTATTAAGTCGGCTACGGTTCAAAAGTTTTTCGCGAGATAAGGCTAGGTCGGTAGCGGGTCAGAGTCTAAGCATTTTAATTTGGCAACTCAGTCCTCTAGGTCGCAAGGGAGAGATAAGAATGTAAGCTCCGGTCCGAAAGACAGGAACTTTTCCAAGTATTAACTCGGTCACGATTCAGGCCTTAAAGTTTAAATCGGCAAGTGTTCTTCAAGCACTATCTCAGCCACGACTTAAAGTTGCTAAGAGCCAGGTCGGCTAAAGGATAAGCCACCCAAAATCACTGACTCGCTCCCGAACCAACATCACACTCCATCTACCCATTAACCCGATAACCATTCCATCAACAACAGCCTTCATTCATGCTATCGAATCACCCAATACAACGGTTCGAAGTTGTCACAAATCCAATACCCTGCCATCAGAAATCATCGAGCCTAAGGTGATAAATCACCTTCGTTGTATCAGCGATCATCTGAAGCCGGATTGAGTAACCTAGGCTCCATCAGCTATAAACGTGATGAAATTCGTGATGGAGCGTCATATAGGGAGGCGATTCGAGTTTAGGCAACAGAATTCACGAATCAATGGTAATCTATGGTCGAAAAAAGAATGAAATCGCTTACGCAATGAATAGCAGATGTTTTCAATAGTTGATTGGAATTAAATCGTCTTTTTTGAGCCCGGAAGAATTTTAATGGCAGAATTGAGCAAGGTAGTAAGTAATGAAAAGGAAGAAGAAGATGGATGTTTTATACCTTACAGTAGGGAGAACTGAAGCGGCAGATGCGGTCTAACTGTTGGGTCGCGTACGACCTACCGACCTAAGAGGGGACGGGTTAAGGACTATCGAAGCACACGACCTAACATTTAGGCGTATACTTCGAGGGGCAAATGTTAACACCGCCTTAACCATGACTCACCGATCTAGTGCATCAGGAGGTTCCGACCTAACAGTTAGAAGCGTGCCGGCCTAAAGCTCAACAGGGGGTGCCGACCTAAAGCTCAACAGGGGGTGCCGACCCAAGGCCTAAGGGTATGCCGACTTAACACTTCAACGAGGCTACCGACTCAACATAAATACCGACCCAACAGCCTTAGCTCATTGCCGACCTAAAATGAATGACGACTCAATAGTTACCGACTTAATGACTCAGAAGGGACAGCGACTCAATGCCCTTACAAAGTTCCCGACCTAAGGCCCTAAATGGATAATGCCTTAAAGGATGCCGACTTAGGAAGTCTACTGACCTAACTTAAGTACCGATCTAATTACCTAAAGGAGTTGCCGACCTAACTGATCGGGACATGGAAAGGTGCACGACCTATGCTTAAGTCGCAACCGACTTAAGACTTATGCCAAGCCGTTCACGACCCAGGCAAATGAAGGCAAATCCTATGCAGCTACTTGACACGCGCATGTTAACTCGTCCACGACCTAAGTATAATCCCGATGCCATATTACTAAGAAGGAGTAGTGTTGACTCGGAGGCGACCTAGGACTTGTGCAAGTGAACTCCTGTGAAGCCAGAAGGGGGCCAGATGGACCGGCCACGACTCATATTAAGTCGGCTACGACTTAACTTAGGTCGGCCGCGGTTTAGGACTTGGCAAATTTCAGAATCAGAACTCTCTATAAATAGGCACCCATCTCCAACATTCAAGGGACTTTTTGGGCACATTCTCTTCACACACCGTTACCCTGATGCATTGAGAACTTCATCAACACTTAGAGTTTCCATGATTAGAGGAATACATCAAAGAGATTCACGAAGAAGCCGCACATCTTCAACATGAATCTAAGAACTTTAATCGACATTGAAGCTTAAGACTTGTTCCAAATCACTTGTAACTTGAAGTGTATTAAACTTGAGAGGAATTGTATCAGTTTGTGACGGGATTATTAATAAAAGTACTTAGAGTGGACGTAGGCTATACCCTTAAGCCGAACCACTATAAAATCGTTGTTGTTTACTGCTTTTCTGCTATTACTTGCTTGTAATTCTTTCCCGATCTATCGGGTGGTGCTTTCACAACTACACTTTACACACCGGGGTGTTAGCGTTCACATTTTAGCGTTAACACATTTATTTGGTTCAATAAAATTACCAAATATATAAACAAATCTCTTCTAGAGATATGTTATCATTATCTAATTTATTATTCTCTTTTAGGGTTATTTTATTATCACTACTTTTAGAGTGAATTTATCTCTTCTAGAGATGTAACGACCCATAAATTTTTAATAATTAAATTTGTTAAATTGATAAAATTTTGGTAATTTACTATGAAGAAAAATAAACTTTGTAATAAAATAAGGAAGAATGTTAAAGTGGAAATGCATATTTTATTCATAAGGTAATATAAAAGAATGAAACTTATCTGAATGAATTTATTTGAGGATTCAATCATAATAAATATACACATTTAACAAATTCAATATAATTAAGAACAACTATTAATAAAAAGGAAAGAAATTAATTAAATCCGTCAGGTCTTTGCTTGATTTCTTGCCTTTTTCTACATGGCCTCTTTATTTCTTGCTTTAGCCATACAAACTCTTTCCCTTGCCGTGTATTTCTCATTTGCAAATCATGTACAAGAAGATTTATTTATCATTTCAAAACTCCTCATTTTCATTTTCATTTAAGAATAAAACATATATACGTTTCTTTCTCCATAACTTATGCCTTTTCTTTTTCTTAGCATTTACTCTCACTTTGCTTGCCATCCAAACCATCTATGTATCAACCCAAAAATTTTAATAAATGTTTTATTTATTTAATTTAGATAATTTTGTTGTTTCAAATATAAATTTTGGTGTGGATTAGAATTCCATATATGAATTAATAGAATATTTTCCAGAAATGTGAATTTTGTCAATATGGTCAAACTTTGACTTTTAAATTTAAAAATTTAAAAGTTTGAAAATTTTGATTTTATCTTTTATTTTGAAAGTAAATAAAACTTTAAGAATACTGCTTTCGCTTCGTCGAAATCTGATTTATAATGTGAAAGTTATGACTTTTTAATTATTGTGTGTAATTTGCTGCATTTAACAAAATTGTTTATGTTAAATTATATAAATAATATTTTATTTGGTCATGCAATGTTCTAATTCATGTTTTCAGGTGTAAAATAACTTCTTTTGTATATATTTTGGTTTTAAAATATTTTTAAAAGTGTAATTGACATCTTCCAGTGTCAGCTGTATTTTGCTTACAATTTCTAATTTCCAATTTCAATTAATCTAAGAAATTCTTTATTTATATTTTTTTTTTCTTAAGAACTTATTTTATTCTCATTCTTGCTTTATTTTGTTTGTCAAAGATTTATTTTAAACTATTTTTTAAGAAGAGATGTAATTTCCCAAAATTAAGTGAATTGTGTTTGCAATTTTCTTAAGCTAGTTTCAATAAATTAAGCCATTTTCTTTATTTATCTCTCTATTTTCCTAAAATATAATCATTTATTTTCTTTTTCACTTTATTTCGGTTTTTTTATTTTGTTCATTGATTTTTATTTGTTTTAAAGTGTGGCGGAAAATTTTCCAAATCTTTTAATTTAACTGAATATATTCGTACAACATTTTTATTCCACTTTTGTTTCTTTTAAAAAAATTGGTTATATAACTTTTAAATTAAGTAATAAATATCGGGCAAAAAGAAATAAAATGTTACGTTTCATTATAGGTATATACATGAGTTCTTAGTTAAGTGATAAATAAATCAACGTATGTACATCATTTCTTAGTAAATGGTAAATGAATCAAAAGGATGGAAACAAATCATATTTTATTTTAGTAATAAATTTTAAAATTAATAGTGTACAAATAATCTATTTAATTACACCTTTAATTTGTACGTTTATATCCGTTCGATAAATTTATTTAGAATAATTGGTACTTATTTAATGAAATATTCTTTAAACGTATATTTACTAAATATAGGTAGCGAGTAAATAAGAAAACGTATAAATTTGGATACATACTTGTTTATAAATTGGGCGTATGTTTGATTTAAATTATTGAGTCTTTAGTACACATTCCTAAATTTCTTACCTTAGCTATAATTAAATCAATGAATCAATTAATAGCTGGGCATTTCAAAGGAAGGAAGAAATTACCTATAGCTATTCAAATTTATTACTTGCACAGTCATTCGCGTTTAAACTTTACACACTTTCCTTTTGCTTAAATTGTTTTAATTGGTATAAACTATTCACTTCCCTACCGTTCGAATTCATTTGTTGCATTGTCATTCACGTGAAACTTTCTACACTTGACTCTCTTATATAATAGGAATAAATTCCTCCAAATTCGCGTAGCCATTTTCAAGCAAATTAATATCTTGACATTTTTGTTCCCAAATCAATGCTAGTTTTCTTTGAATACTCGGTCATGCTAATACCATTGCAATAATTTTTGGTTTGAATATTTCTTAACACTTTCTCCTCCTGGAATTACGCAACTTAGCTTATAAAAAAAAAACCATGTCTCAATTCCATTTACCTCTCATATATAATTGGAACAAAATCTTCCAATTCCTGTAGACATTTCAAATCAATTAATTCTTGCCACTTTCCCCTCCTTGTTTACGCAAAATATTTTTTTATTAAACCTCACGTATTTCATTTCCATTTACCTCTTGTATATGTGGAATAAATGCTTTCTATTGCTTCTAACATTTCAAAAATTATTCCTTGCTATTTTATTTCATCTAAATTCACGCAACCCATATGCGAACTTTCCTATATAAATTCATAACCCATGTTCATAAAATTAAATCGCCACCTCACTGATTTAAGTATAAACCTACGTATAAAGTTCTGTTCCATCTCGTTTGGGTTCAATCTCTTCTCTCCAGTGCGAGCTACATCAGGTAAATAGTTGCTTTCCTTCTCCTTTCTTATTTTTCTTCTTTAGTTTTACTTTTATTTCCATCATTGTTCCACGTCTGTCAAAATTCTTTTTTTTCCAATCTTAGTTCCTGTTGTTATTTAAAATTTGCTATGATCATTTCAATTCGCGTAAATTGTTTAATTTTTTTTTAGATCGAAATTGGGTTGCGCATCCTTTGAAAATTGATCGTGCTTTCTGTACGCTTTCTAGTGTGGATATTCGTTACTTTGTGTCTAACTCCAGCAGCGTAAAAGTGAGTATTCTCACCAGGCAAACGTACTTATAGATCTATAAATTAATAACAAGTGTAATTGTAGAATATTTAAATTTTACTTTTCTTGCCTGTGATATAAATTTATGATGTTGGAAACCCTGTTATTAATTTGATACATCATCAATCACAATATATTGTTATATTTAACCTGTTATACTATTTATTTATTTACTGTTTATCACCGCAAGTTCCCTGTAGAATAGAATCGTTATGGGCTGAAATGATAGGCCTGAACGATATTGTTTATTTATTTATTTATTTATTTATTTAACTTGGGATTGCGGGTTTGAAATGATAGAACTCGGTTTTCTTTGTAAATTATGGATTGAAATGATATATTATCCATACCATTTGACCTAGGGTAGAAAATATCATACAGGCCCGTGGTTATATGTATATATATTTCTGAAAATTTAAGTAATTTAAATTTGTATATTTATTATTATGTGAATTGAATAAAAATGATTTTAGTGATTTTATACAAGTTAAAAATATATAAATAAATAGGTAAGTTAGAATGTGGAATATAAATTTATTTTTGGAATTGATTTTGTAAAGGAATGAAATTCAAGTTAAGTAAATAAAGTATAATAAATTTTATGTAATTGAATTTAAATGGATAAATAAGGTGTTATTTAAATTTTCTATAAATTAAATGGCTAATAAAATAAATACATAAAATAAAATTTTGAATATTACTAAACTTAGGAGAAGTGGAGTTTAGTTTAAGAAAAGGGTAAGTTAAGGAATAAATTGAAAAATAGTTATATTTTGGAATAATAAATCAAACTTAATTATTAAGTAAATTTTAAATGCGAAGAATAAAAAAATTTGATTTGACTTTAATAAGTGAAGCCTTATGAAGTTGATATTTATTTGTGACATTTACCTTATATAAATGATTAATTTTAAGAAATTTAAATGACCATTTTAAAAGTGGAAATACGATTTTTGAGTTAAATTGATTAAATTAAAGTTTAATTATTGATAAATTTATATTAAACTCAGAAATTTAATTTATGTAAATTTTTTTTGTAAGGGATATTACCGCACTTTGTAAGTGTCGTAGTTGATGCAAATGAACAAAAGGCTTAAATTAATTAAAGGCCATTGCAGTACTTGGTAAGTGCTGTGTGAAATTTAAAACTAAACCTGAATAAATAAAAGGGCTATAGTAGCACTTGTTAAGTGTTGCCGTTGGCTGAAATGAGATTTTTGAATATACGATTCGAAAATATAAAATTTTCACTTTTGAAAGTTAAAATGAAGTATTTTGATTTAAGTATAAACTATTTTTGAAATTTATAACCATGGGTTATAATAACGTTTGGTTGTTAAAGAGACCGGGATCGGATATGGGCATACACTCTGTCGATACCGAAAACCACTTTAGTAACCGTGTACCTGGTGGAGGTCCCAGAATGAAGTAGGATGGTGGCGGCGTTCTATTGAGGTATGTACGTGGACCCGACTCCCGTGAGTTAGCATAAGGTAGCTAAAACATGAGCGATTGACGGACTAAGAAGGTAGCACATTTTATCGGACGCATTTCTTCATATGCCATTCTATTACTTTGTGATTGTTTGGTGCCCACCTTTGACTTGGGAGTGTTGTTCGAGGTGGGCGGTAGTAGCAGCCACGTGTTCCCACTGGTCTGAATGCGTAATGGTATATCTACTCTGGCATTGCCTAGTCGTGTCGTGTCGCCTACCCTAGCATGCCTTGTACGAGTTTGGTTTTTTCCCGTAGCCCGTGTGGTATCCTCTGGTGGCTTCCCGATTAGGAGGGACTATTATATTGGATGGACTACTAGGGCTATTATTGTGTTAAGGGGTAGATTGGGTAACTCCTTAACGCTATTAAAAAGTAAGTTTATTTTAATATAAATACTAATATAATAGCGAAATTATTACTACATGGTAAATAGTTTAACGGATCCTTAGAGGATGGGCGGTCCAAAGCATCCCTTATGTTGCTTGCTGTATATTACAGTTCACTTGAATTAGCTTACACTGCATAAGTACATATGTCCTGACTCGATTGTTTATGTTTTATTTTGCGCTCGGGTCAGCCTGAGTATCCGTTCGGACTTCGTTCCTTGGAGCTAGGACTGCTGAAGACCATCTTTACCAAGCTGTTGCCTAATTTCTATTCAGTTCTTATCTTAGCTTATGAAATCAAGGCGATTGAATATTGAGATTTTCTGTGGTTGTTCCAAACTATATTTGGTTTTAAAACTATATAACTTATACTTATTTTCAGACTATGTGATAGTGGCTTCGTGAACCTCTAAGTTATTTTTATTTCGCCGTGAGAATACAGATTTCTGTGTCTGTGATTATTTATTTACTGTATATTCTGAGATTTGCCAAATCTTATTTACAACGCGGTATTTTGAATAATTCAAGTCCAACATGTGCGGATGCGAATGGCTGAAAATAACTGGGTCGTTACAAGAGATATATATGCATTATTGGAATTCCATCTCAATGTATAATATTTCTTTTGTAGAAATTACATAATTACTACATTTATAATGACATAAAACATCCCTACTGAAGGTTTTTGTTGTAAGTATCCTCGAAATGAGATATCAAGCTTTAATGACAGTAACATAATTAGATGCACCAAATGAAAGTAAGATGCGAAGATAAAACCACTACTTCTGAAGTGTAATATTAGTATACAATTCCCATTTTTTAAGGGATAAATTATTGTTATTACTTCGAAACTTTTATATGATATTCCTTTGTGGAATATAATGTTTGCTTTTAAATAATTGCAATGTAACAAAAATAAAATTCCTATAACATCTCTTCTAAGATGTTGGATTTTGTAATATAAATACAAATCGCTCTCTAAAACATCTCTTTAAGAGATTAATATGCACACATGTCCATGTATATAAATAATATGGCGTATAAATTATCTATTATAGAGAATATCAAAATGTATTTCTATAACTAATAGCTAGCCATATGTATATAGAAGTAATTTGTCAAAACATCGGGATTTTTTTTATTAGAAAAAAAAACAGATCTACTACTTATTTTGTAGTGCTTATCAAACTTCAAGTTTGAGCTATATAGATTTATCAATGAGAAAGTAACAAAGAGAATAATTACACTACAGTCACTTTGAAGCGAAATTAGACTTTGCATTACGCAAAACCTGTTACTTAATCATGCATATTTTTACATAATCGGGAATAAATAATTGGAAAAAATAACTTAAACTGACTACAGCATATAAATTGAAATGTTATTCAAATTCCTACTAAATAATAAGCATCACTTTCCAAGAGTAAATCAATAGTTACTTTTTCAATCCGATGATGTTTGAAATATCATATAACATAATATCTTCAGGATATTTGGTTAATATAATGTAAATGTGAAGGCATAAGGTAAGGTATAACTCATTTGGACATTTTTTATATCTCTTGCATGTAGCATCATTATCTCATATGATGATTTATTAGTTTCCTTTAACTTCTTCAAGAAGTACAACCTTATCATTTCGCACAATTTCAATAGAGCTTTAAGCTTCTAATTCATGAACTTCGAGTTCATTAATTTATTATGAACTTCAAGTTCTCAAATTTGGTGTAAACTTCTCCCTTTTTTGGAAGCTTGTACATTTTGAATTTTTTTTAAAAATACTGATAAAAATTCAAACTTGTAAACTTTATCAGTGATTTTTTTCATAATTCAAGACTTCTAGTCTTGAACTTTGAGTTATACAACTTCTATTAAAGTAATTTCTCTTCACAACTTCAGGTTGTTGTCAAAACCTATTTCGGTTTGACGTTTAAATTTTCTGATCCTCCATTTTTTAGTTAGAATTTCTAGTTCTTTATTTTGAGGAAACTTGTAATTCACTAATTTATGGAAACTCAACAAATTAAATATTACATTCTGTTTCTTCCACTACCTGAAAATATGCATCGCTAACTTTTTCAGTAAAGGAAACTGACGCATCATAACCTAGTAAAAGAGAGCGTACTTTCAAACAAACTTTAAAGAAAACTTTTTTTGCACTAAAATCAGTAGCAAAAATATATTCCTTGTATATTAATATTAGAGAAAAATGAACCTTGATTAACATGAATCTTTGAAATTTATTTGTTCAAGTTCTATTCTTTTGTTAAATTGTTAGCCATGATTATAATTTATATTTCCAACTCATTTTGAGCCTTTCTTTAATGAAATGAGGAATCAGATTCCCTGGAATTATAACCGAGCTAAAAAAGCAACATATGTAATTGTACGTTGCTATGGAATGAGGTCAATCTTCTTGGTTTTTTCTTCCGTATTCGTTATTTAACCATTTGATATTGTTTTCGAGTAACAAATACTCTTCCACCTCATTCATAGTTTTGATTTCTTTCTTGGGAATCGAGTACTTAAGTGGTATGACATTGTAGTACAAGAACTCTTAGATAGTACTAGAATACTACAAGTCAATATATGTGCAGTTATTGAATCATACATTATGCAGGATTTGAGCCTGTCTCATGGACGAAAGCCAGTGCCCCTTACCACTAGGACAATGATGCTAATTTTTTACAATCATTAATGGATTTGCTAAAAATTTATTGCTTAGGAATATAGTATAATAAATAACTATTCACATTCTATAAGCCTATGTTAAAAATCAATATGTTCGGTAATCTTGATTAACTATAAGAGAAATGTCTTTCTATTTGTACTAAAAATATTAGAGAACATAGTGGTAAACAATGAATTTGAAAATACAAACGGAACAGAATGGAGAAAAATGGAATTTCAAAGAAGGATGAAATAAGCAGAATTCAAAAATTAAATGACGATGCTAAAACTGGGGTTGATAGATGGAATTAGGGTAGAATAATCAATTAAATAAGTGGATGGGAATAAAATCTCCTAGTTTGTGTATTTATTTTTTGTAACAACAAGGGATTTCGAACACTTCGTGTTTAAATTGCTAAATTATTTAGATATATGAATCTTGGTTAATTGTGAGTAAATGGATTCTACAACCTTGTTAACCCCCTTTTATTAATAACCAATGAATTCAAACTTGTTTTTGAAATATGTTTAAAAAAAAAATGTGACGACCCAACTTCCTAACTCCAAGAAATCGCATCATCTTGAAGAAAGAAAGGGATAGAAGAAGAAAAGAAAGAGAAAGAATAAAGACAACAACATCAGAGAACTCACAGCGGAACGAATAAAATATAATATAACACATAAAATATTACATAGTATCATACTACATCAGAGTACATAACATATACAACTCATATTAGACAGTTATAAACATCTGTCTAACTATACAACTCAAGAACGGCAGATACAGACACCAAACAAACACAGCGGAACCATAATATATCTACACATGGAAGCCTCCTGCTCCATTACTCCTCCAAAAATTCGTCAAGCAAGCCTGAATCACTTGACTACTCATACATAATATGAGTACCCAAGAGTTTAATAAAACAGAAAATAAACACTCGGGTCAGACAGGGGTCTGGTGTGAGTAAACGGGTTAAAATTGCTTAACTTTAGAAAAACCTTTGAAAAGAAAATGGAATCACGTAAGACTTCCCACACATAAACATGGAAAAGTTTTGACCTTACTCTAACCAAAACATTTGATAGGAAATCCAGTGATATTATAATAGTGTCTAGGGTTTTCAAGTAAATAAGAAATAGCCGAAATTGTTACATCTATTAAATTCCAGCCACTAGCCACAAAAGTGGGTAATACAATCAAAATCGTAGTGACTCGTAGAAAGAATGGGTTTCCATTAATGGCAGGGCTACTAGGGTACCGCCCGTCACAGTACGTGGCCTAGATCACCGTATCGAGGAGTACTCCCACTCCCCTGCAACACAAGGCCGGGACCATTCCTTACTGGACAGTCCCAAACAAGACAACCCCGGCAGTTGTCCGGATCAACCGCCCCACACAGCCGAATAAAAAGGTACCCCTAGACAGGGGTAAATCTTGCTCTCCGGTGGGAGCTACCCACGAAGCCTTGCTGCACCTCCCCTGTTTTAGTCATTCCCGATTGATGAGGCTTGAGGCTGCGATTACCTTTATAGGACACATCTCCTAGAATGCTCATCATCCGCCTGACGATGTGCTGAAAGCATTCAATCCATACAAGTTCGTTCCAGGTTCGAACGAAATCGAAGGCACTATCTCGTTGCAGTCATTTTGGAATCACCCTCAGAGTCAACGACCATAGCCCTTACACTCTAAATCTACATCTCGAACCTATAAGTACTATTCCGTCAAACTCATTACGGAATCACCCACAGAGTTATACTGACGTGTAGCTCTTACACCTCGAGTCTTCACTTGCTCCACTTGGATTACCGACCTAACGTTTAATTGGAATCGATGTGGTTTTCGGATTCCAAATATGGAAACCCGATCCTGGTCTCATCGAAACCAAACGCCATTTTAATGTCCAATTTGTACTTAAGGGTTTAACAATTAACTTATATTCAGGATGATATAAACAGATAGATAAATCATATTACCACAATAGATAATTCATATCAATATTCATCTTCAGAAAGCAGCATATCACAAATATCATAGTCATCCAAATCATCTAGTATCAACCAATCACCCAATATCAATCATCCAATATCATTCAACATCCAATATCAACCACTCAGTATCAACCATTCAATATTAATCAATCATCCATAGCAGAATTGATTAACTCTTAATAAATTTAATTAACCACTAATTAAATCAAATACTATCCTTTAATCAATTGGATTATTGATTTATTACAAATCAAATTCATTATCATCTCTTAATGATCTTGCTTAATTAATCTTCTTCGATTAATTATCCTTTAATTACATTCAAGTAATTATCCTTAACCATATTCAGTAATTAATCTTTAATGACTATCATTAATTACAATAATTAATGATCCTTCATTAATTAATTAACTATAATTAATTACATTAATCCTCAATTAATTACAATTAATTAATCATAATTAATTCAATTATTATTATTAATCAACCTTGATTAATTCATTAATTAAATAATCCTTATTAATTAATTAACCCTTTAAGTTATTAACTTATAATTAATCGCCTCTTAATCAGTAATTAACAACTTATAATTACCTATCTAAATTAATTAACTTCTTAATTAATTAACTTCTAAATTAATTATATTAATCCTTGATTAATTAATCCATTTAATTAATCTTTAATTACTTCATTAAGTAATTATTATTCAATTAAATTAATTAACAAATCCTTAATTAATTACTTTAATAATTAATAACAATTTTAATTAATTACACTTAGTAATTAACCCTTATTTAATCTCATTCATTAATTAATTAATCACATTAATTAATTAACTTAAATAAATTAAGTAATTACCTCCAAATTACTTCATTAATAACTCTTAATCAATCTCTTAATAAATTACTTAACAAATATTTAGTTCCATCATTAAATAATTCTTAACTAATTAATTACTCCATAACTAATTAACTTTAAAACAATTATATTAATTAATTCTTAATTAATAACATTAAGTGATTGTCCATCAATCACTTCCAATTAATTGCTCATATGAGTAACTTCTCTAATTACTTCCATAAGTAATTACCATTCTAATTACATTAAAAAATTAACCATTGATTACTTCATTAAGTAATCACACTTAATTAATCCATAATTAAGTGATTATTTAAAATTAAATAAATAATTAACTAATTATTTAATTAATTAAAAAATTAATTAATTACTTCTAATATATTTCAAAATCTTTAATTAATTAAGAAAACATCATTCTTAATTAAACTTTTACTTATTAATGAATCATAATTTAATTAAGTACCTTTAAGTTCATATCAAAATAAATTATTCATAATTATCTACATTGATAAATTATTTGAAATTAATCCAAATTTTAGTAACTTAAAAATAAACCTTTTCTATAGGTTCACAAAATTCATATCAATGACTCAATTGGAAAAATAACATTTGGAAATAAATTTTAAAACTTAAAACATCTAATTTAAACTTATAAATTTCCAATAGAAATTTAAACTTAGCTTTTAAACCATTACTTAATAAGTTGATTTAATATTTTAAAATGAGAACATTCCTTTTAAATTGAATTTCAAAACACACATTTTTTTTAAAAATTGAAATTCAAAATCCACTTAAATAATTAATTTCTAATTAAAACTTCTCAACATTTTAAATTTGAAATTGAATTCAATTTATATTTTTCTCTTTCAAAAGTTGATTAACTTCCTACTTACACAAAACAAGTTCCAACAATTTATTTTCTTTTAATCAAAACCCAAGTATTAACTGCCATTAAACACTACAGGACCAAAATCAAACAACCCGAGTACAACCCAGGCACCACTCGCGTCAACCTCGAAGCAACTTGGCCCCCATCTTCTTCGAGTCATCCCCGAGTACAACTCGAACACCTACCCGAGTTTCCCTTCGAGCTTCCACCTCTTCCCCAAAACCCATCACCCAGCGTACACGACCACTTGTGCACATACACCAACAACTTCGACCAACGCCGATCATCACGACCAACGTCCATTGTGACGCCCCACCTCTATACCCACGCTAGCAAAGAGTATTAATAGATAATACCGTCTGCTAACACGGAGAATAAGGCTGTTTAGGAGCGACCATCTAAGGCCTTGCTTTAATTATCTATTGAATACATCGACAATTGCCTTACCAAGCAGATCGACATGTCCAATGAATACTTAAAACAAAACCAGAGGTGGCTAGAGGATCTATCAGAACAGAATATAACAACTCAAATGTAATATACATCACAGAATAGTAAACCATCATATACACACATATACTGATACAAAGCAGAGTATACAAAATAATACATGTCAAGTGGTATAGAAAACCACAATATACAGACGAGTCAATAGAATACATATCAGACTTATAACAGAAAGGACTACACAAAAAGCTAAGACAAAAATGAGTCAGCAGAATAGTCCATGTGGAAGCAAAAGAGGCTAAGTCCAAAGCACCTAACCTGAAACATCTCGGTCTGACCCGAGTATAAAATACCCGGGTCAGTCTAGCTAAACAAATCAGTTAGATAAACTGAACAATAATAAACCTGCAAGGTCATACAGTATAACAAATATCTCCAGAGGAGAAAACACAATCATCAACAAGAGATGAATCATATAGAACAAGCCTCATCTCATCGGCAACATATAGAAACAAAGGATACGAATATACCAAAACAAGCCGAATGGCAAATAACAAATACCAATAAGGTATACAAGTTCCACAAGTTAATCGTTATACATCATGCGGCTCAAACAGACCAACACGATGGGCGATACCAAGGGAATATAATATCAATGAAACATATGATTGCTCGAGCTCAGTACTGTACAACAAGGATCCATAAGCCCGAAGGCTCCAAACCCAAGTATCACCCATGCGGCACAAAACGCCAACATCAGAGCGAAACTATATAGGGCGACAAACCCGAAGGCACAAACCCAATATCACCCTTGCGGCACATAACGCCAACATCAGAGCGATACTATAGGGCGACAAGCCGTAGTGGTGAAGGTCAAAGACCCAGTACTGGACACCACTAACTGGCGGAATGTGTCACAACTCACGAAAAGGAATCCGAAAAGTGTTAACGTATGTCCCATAACCACTCGTTCGCACTAAACGGTTTACTATCCGTCAGTCCCTTTCACACTCAAAGCAGTACAATGTTTACCTCATATCATCGATAAACCAAACCCGAAGGTCAAAACAATCAATCGAATAGGTCAAGGATTAATCGGAAGGATAAACGCACAGATTCATGGTCCGTGTTTTTCCCAACCATTTAATCACCCTTCCACTTCGTTTGAAGTGCGAAAGTGTGTGTTTTAAATAGAATTTATAAATTAGAGAAACGAACTTTTAAATGCGATTCGAGAGATTATTTTATAAAAACCCGTGGATTAAAATTAAAAGGAATCATCAAAGTCAAAATAATTGATAATCATACATAGGATCATCATGAATCGATTCAAATTGGAAATTCAATCCCAAAAAGGCAAAGTGGGCTGAAACAGCGGGTTCAGTCGACTGAACAGAGTTTTCAGTCGACTGACCCTATACCTGGAAATTTTCCAGGTTTAGGAAACTTTCTGTTACCAGGTTCAGTCGACTGTGCAGAGTTTTTCAGTCGACTGAATCATGCCTGGAAACTCTCGGGTTTCAGGTTCAGTCGACTGTGCAGAGTTTTTCAGTCGACTGAATCATGCCTGGAAACTCTCGGGTTTCAGGTTCAGTCGACTGAACAGAGTTTTCAGTCGACTGAATCATGCCTGGGCTATTTTTTAGCCTTATTCAAATGAAGAGCAAACTCTCCCAAAATGCAATCGGACGAACATTGGCTCTAAGGGCTTATGCCAATCGAAAACCCGGCCCTATATGTTCCTCGATGCGTCACCAAAACATGATTAAAACATCAAAGTTAGGATTTCAAAGATTTGAACCCAAAACACTAAAGATTGGAATATTCCCCAATTCAACCCAAACCAATTGCAAGTGCATATGAACAAGGTGTTAGGAATTCATACCTAACATCAATGAAATCAAGAGAAGTAGATGTGGGTTCAAAACTCACCTTTTTAACTCAAGAACAAGAAGAAGAAGCTCAAATGCAAAGGAAAGGCTAACCACTCTTCACTCTTACTCAACAAGCTTCAATCTAAGAATAAAACACATATTTTCCTAAATTAGGTTTAGGATATTTTCTGAAATTGAAGAGGAGAAGAGATGGAGAAGATGGAGAAGAGGCTTACCTATCCTTCTCTTTGAATTTGGAGCAAGAATTTGGATTATCAAGAGCAACTAAGGCTTGGGAGTTTCTATTTCCTCTTCCTTTCCCCCATTTCAGTTGGAGCTTGAGTTTAGAAGTGAAGAGGAGTAGGAATGAATAAATGGGAGAAGATGGGCTGAGTTAGAGGGTTAAGTGGGGTTTGGGGCTGAACCCAAAGCTAAAGCCCAACCAGAAAAAGTAGCAAAATTCAACTTACTCCAAACATACCAAAGATTATACTCAAAAAGATCGCAAATGACGCTTTGAACTCAATGGAAGTGGTTTCGAGCTCCAATTCGGCCGTTTGCAAAAAGTAACATTTCGGACCCTAAAATCCGACTAACGACGCTATACTTAAATAAATCATTTAATTATAAAATCGTTAAATATGCGGGTTGTTACAGATCACCCCTCCTTACAAAATTGCGTCCCCGCAATTTCTAGAGACGATATTTGTAACAACTACATACATACAACATTCAAAAGAAAAGGAAATAAGCTTGAGATGAAAAGACATTCTCATCGTTTCAAAGCAAAGACAGAAAATCCGGATAAGATCGCTCGATAAACTCTCTGGTTTCCCAAGTACAGTCATTGGGATTAGCGGACCATTGAACCCTTACGAGCGGCACGTCATTGTTTCGAAGGTGTCGCACCTCCGTGTCAAGCACGGGAATAGGTTGCTGTACAATAGATAAGTCCGGTGAGACCCCAAGCTCTTGCAAATCAGGAGAAGTAATAACAGAATCCTACTCCCGAAGACACTTTCGAAGTTGAGAGACGTGAAACACGTCATGAATACCAGATAAATGAGCTGGAAATGAAACTCTATAAGCCACAGGGCCAATATGTTCAGTAATAGAAAACGGTCCTATATAATGAGGAGCCAATTTTCCAGTCGTACTGAAACGCATAACCCCTTCAAAGGAGAAACAAGAATAAAGGCAAGATCACCGATCGAGAACTCGAGAGGCTTCCTATGGTTGTCCGCGTAGTACCTCTGGCGACTCTGTGCCTCTTTCATTCTCAACCAGATAAGATCAATCTTCTCGGAAGAATCACGAACAAAACCTGGACCAAGAATAATCTTCTCCCCAGATTCCAACCAACAAGACACTAGGCTGAAAACTATTATTGTAGGAGAACCCTACTAGAGGTAGGTCATTCTCCCAACTCCCACAAACATACTTGCACAAAAGAATAACAGAATAAGAAGTTCACCATAAAGTGCACGAAGGGGTAAGTCCGAACTTGATTGCTCAGAGAATTCTATGGATTCCTAAGCTCAAAATAATTTGGGACACCGACGTGGTACAAACAATACGTCAAATGAACCAAAGCTCAACAAAATGAAGTACAACAAAACGTCCGATGAACTTGGTAAAAAGATCATTCCATTCGGACATCAACAAAGAAACAATCACTTGCTGCTTACAACCAAATGCATTGGCAACACGATCCTCTTTTCGGGAATAAAAAGAATATCAAGATCATAAGATGCAAGGAACTCAAACAAACACTAGGTTCCCTATGAGAAAATAAACATTTCAAAATTGTGATTGGTGAGGAGAGCAAAATCCCTCACCCAAAAGTAATGATGCAAAATACAAAAGACGAAAACAATAGCCACGAGCACTAAATCATGAGTGGCATATCTAGTCCCGATAGGCTATAACTATTTAGAAGAATAAATGATAGCACGTTCTCTTTTGCAAGTGAACGGCATCCAAACCAATACGATTAGCATTGGTACAAAAGAATAAATATTGGTTCCCTACGGGAATAACAAGAATAGGGATATCGAAAAGAAAGAGTTCTTTTAAACTAATTTTCTTTCCCAAAAAGCTAAGACTTTCAAAATTACAATTATCTTTATGTAATAATCTTTCAAGAAAAATTTACTTATTCCAAATCAATTTACTGTGCCTGATTGTCTCATCAAAGTGTTTAGGAAATTCCTATCGATAACGTTGATCAAGCGCATCGACTAGAATTCTTAAAGCACTCAATGGGCAGTACAATCACAAAATCATCTTCTATATGATAAACATGTTTCTAAAAACTTTTAAAAATATTCTTTGTTTGTTTAAAGAACAAAAATCCAATTATACTTATTATAAATCTTATGAAAAAGATTTGCAAAATTCTTTAAATTGTTATTTTCCATCCAAAATCAATAGATACCAAAATGGAATCATCGAGATATTCACAGAATACTCGGTTCATAATATGGATGAAATGAGCTAGACAAACTAAATGACATAACAAATCATTTATAAGAATTACAACGAGTGCGGAATGCGGTAAGTGGAGTGCTAACTTCCGCAACTCGTAGCCAAATGAAAACCAGCGGTAAGGTCGAGCTAAAAAGACCTTAACACTACTCAAAAGATTGCTTAGGTGATAATCCTAAGACAAGACCAGAAATACCAGAAAATTCTCAAACTACAAGAATGAGAGAAACCACACTTTCCTTATCATGGGGACTTAAAGAAAAATGATGCCATCAAATTGGAAATCGATATCACAAAGGAAGATAGAAATCTTTTTAACAGATTGAAAATGTCGAGGATGAAAAGTCCACTCGGGATATAGGATATGGCTTCATAATAATTAAGTCAATCCTTTCAAAAATGTCAATTCCGAAACCTAAGCAACGCATAACATGCAAATAGGCTCGGAAAGAAAAAATCTCATAAAATAATCTCGACATTAATACAAGCAAATTGAGCGTTGCGGATCCATCAATTCGGATTCGCAATTCTCAAAGAAGTAACCATACAAGAAACATCCAAAGATAAATCATCGAAGAGCTTCTTCGATACGGAAAAAAATGTGAAGCACCCATATCGAAGAGAACTCGAATACAATAGAACCCTTTTTTTTTAAATGGAGATGTACCTTTTCCCCGAGAAGAACCTCCAGAAGCATCTGTTATCTTTAGCTTGCTAGATAAAGGATTTTTCGGAACAATAGGACAAGTGAAAATACGATGGCCTTCCTTCTTGCAATAGTGGCAGAAGAGAGGCATAGGGCAAGCTCGAATCGCATGATCAGGGGAACCACAATTGAAACACTTCCGAGTGGAAGGTTTTCCAACAGACTGAGACTGAGACTGAGGATCAGATTCGACGGCGTTTTTCTTCTTGGAAGGGAAAAATTTCCGCTTATCGAATGGAAACTGCCTCTTGTTGGCGTTCTTACGAACCTCAACATCATTCCCATAATCACACTCCTTCTCGAAGGCTTCGAGATGAAGTGCCGAATCGACCAACTCCTCAAAGGAAAGTTTAAGCTGGAGCATTAAAGACTTCTTAAGACATTTCTTAAGACTAGATACCAATTTCAGATTCTTCCTATACGAGGTGCTAATGAATTCAAGACCATATTTAGATAAGGCTTCGAAAGATGCAACATATTCAGAAACGGAAGAATCCCCTTGCTTCAATTCAAGAAAGCGCCGAGACAACAAAGCTTTCTCAGATTCAGGAACGAACTTGAGTTCGAATCGTTCCCAAAACCGAGTCCAAGAAAGAGAAGACTCATCAAATTCAGCTAAAAGAAGTTCGTACCAGTCAAGAGCACGCTTTTGCAATAAGCTAGAAGTTATAAGAACCCTATCATCGCCAGAAAGATCCATGCGAGAGAGAACATGCTCGTACATGCGAACCCAAGCTTGGACCTCAAGAACAATCTCGGAGCCTTTAAATGGTTTCCCTCCAAGATGAGAAAAATCACTACACAAACGTGCGAAGGTGGACTTGCATGGAGGAGATGTTCGAGTAGGAGCTAGAGGCTGCGTGGTCCTAAACCACTCTAAAAACTGATCGGCAGATATATAGACGCCGTCCGGATGTGAGCCACTGGATTGCCCAGCATCCGAGCGTCGTCCTCCAACTCTTCCAGCCATAAGTTGAAAGTTAAGATAAGGTAAAGATTATTCCCAAGGTAGATAATTCAATATGGAATACTACGGAATTTAAATGCATTCCTAGGCATAATCCCAAATCCTATCTAACCTTTGGTGGTAGAAGTAATAGAGACACACGATGATTCAAAGATTTGTATCACTTATCACACTCTGATGTATCGTAATATGTGCTCTATTATGTGTTTATCATATTTTGTTCTGAACCTCGCTCTGATACCAAGCTGTGACGCCCCACCTCTATACCCACGCTAGCAAAGAGTATTAATAGATAATACCGTCTGCTAACACGGAGAATAAGGCTGTTTAGGAGCGACCATCTATGGCCTTGCTTTAATTATCTATTGAATACATCGACAATTGCCTTACCAAGCAGATCGACATGTCCAATGAATACTTAAAACAAAACCAGAGGTGGCTAGAGGATCTATCAGAACAGAATATAACAACTCAAATGTAATATACATCACAGAACAGTAAACCATCATATACACACATATACTGATACAAAGCAGAGTATACAAAATAATACATGTCAAGTGGTATAGAAAACCACAATATACAGACGAGTCAATAGAATACATATCAGAGTTATAACAGAAAGGACTACACAAAAAGCTAAGACAAAAAGGAGTCAGCGGAATAGTCCATGCGGAAGCAAAAGAGGCTAAGTCCAAAGCACCTAACCTGAAACATCTTGGTCTGACCCGAGTATAAAATACCCGGGTCAGTCTAGCTAAACAAATCAGTTAGATAAACTGAACAATAATAAACCTGCAAGGTCATACAGTATAACAAATATCTCCAGAGGAGAAAACACAATCATCAACAAGAGATGAATCATATAGAACAAGCCTCATCTCATTGGCAACATATAGAAACAAAGGATACGAATATACCAAAACAAGCCGAATGGCAAATAACAAATACCAATAAGGTATACAAGTTCCGCAAGGTAATCGTTATACATCATGCGGCTCAAACAGACCAACACGATGGGCGATACCAAGGGAATATAATATCAATGAAACATATGATTGCTCGAGCTCAGTACTGTACAACAAGGATCCATAAGCCCGAAGGCTCCAAACCCAAGTATCATCCATGCGGCACATAACGCCAACATCAGAGCGAAACTATATAGGGCGACAAACCCGAAGGCACAAACCCAATATCACCCATGCGGCACATAACGCCAACATCAGAGCGATACTATAGGGCGACAAGCCGTAGTGGTGAAGGTCAAAGACCCAGTACTGGACAACACTAACTGGCGGAATGTGTCACAACTCTCGAAAAGGAATCCGAAAAGTGTTAACGTATGTCCCATAACCACTCGTTCGCACTAAACGGTTTACTATCCGTCAGTCCCTTTCACACTCAAAGCAGTACAAAGTTTACCTCATATCATCGATAAACCAAACCCGAAGGTCAAAACAATCAATCGAATAGGTCAAGTATTAATCGAAAGGATAAACGCACAGATTCATGGTCCGTGTTTTGCCCAACCATTTAATCACCCTTCCACTTCGTTCGAAGTGCGAAAGTGTGTGTTTTAAATAGAATTTATAAATTAGAGAAACGAACTTTTAAATGCGATTCGAGAGATTATTTTATAAAAACCCATGGATTAAAATTAAAAGGAATCATCAAAGTCAAAACAATTGATAATTATACATAGGATCATCATGAATCGATTCAAATTGGAAATTCAATCCCAAAAAGGCAAAGTGGGCTGAAACAGCAGGTTCAGTCGACTGAACAGAGTTTTCAGTCGACTGACCCTATACCTGGAAATTTTCCAGGTTTAGGAAACTTTCTGTTACCAAGTTCAGTCGACTGTGCAGAGTTTTTCAGTCGACTGAATCATGCCTGGAAACTCTCGGGTTTCAGGTTCAGTCGACTCTGTAGAGTTTTTCAGTCGACTGAATCATGCCTGGAAACTCTCGGGTTTCAGGTTCAGTCGACTGAACAGAGTTTTCAGTCGATTGAATCATGCCTGGGCTGTTTTTCAGCCTTATTCAAATGAAGAGCAAACTCTCCCAAAATGCAATCGGACGAACATTGGCTCTAAGGGCTTATGCCAATCGACAACCCCGCCCTATATGTTCCTCGATGCATCACCAAAACATGATTAAAACATCAAAGTTAGGATTTCAAAGATTTGAACCCAAAACACTAAAGATTGGAATATTCCCCAATTCAACCCAAACCAATTGCAAGTGCATATGAACAAGTTGTTAGGAATTCATACCTAACATCAATGAAATCAAGAGAAGTAGATGTGAGTTCAAAACTCACCTTTTTAACTCAAGAACAAGAAGAAGAAGCTCAAATGCAAAGGAAAGGCTAACCACTCTTCACTCTTACTCAACAAGCTTCAATCTAAGAATAAAACACATATTTTCCTAAATTAGGTTTAGGATATTTTCTGAAATTGAAGAGGAGAAGAGATGGAGAAGATGGAGAAGAGGCTTACCTATCCTTCTCTTTGAATTTGGAGCAAAAATTTGGATTATCAAGAGCAACTAAGGCTTGGGAGTTTCTATTTCCTCTTCCTTTCCCCCATTTCAGTTGGAGCTTGAGTTTAGAAGTGAAGAGGAGTAGGAATGAATGAATGGGAGGAGATGGGCTTAGTTAGAGGGTTAAGTGGGGTTTGGGGCTGAACCCAAAGCTAAAGCCCAACCAGAAAAAGTAGCAAAATTCAACTTACTCCAAACATACCAAAGATTATACTCAAAAAGATCGCAAATGACGCTTTGAACTCAATGGAAGTGGTTTCGAGCTCCAATTCGGCCGTTTGCAAAAAGTAACATTTCGGACCCCAAAATCCGACTAACGACGCTATACTTAAATAAATCATTTAATTATAAAATCGTTAAATATGCGGGTTGTTACATCCCTCATCACTTCTCCCATCGCGAGCCTGAATTCACACCCAGAATCACGAATAAGTGCGCGACTCAAAATATAACCTCACTTTCGAAACTGCAGGAAAACAAATCACCAAAAAAACCCTATAGCCGCCGAACCCAACGTTGATGAACTTCGCCGATCACCCTGAAAATTCGCCACACCAAAATCATCATCACTCCCAAACGCCAACGAACTCGGTCCACAACCCAAGTCACAATGTCACAACATTCAGACCGAACTAAAATACAAGCTTAAACCCTAGTTCATTCGATTCCAAGAAAATTGATCACTGTAAAAATCCAAAAGCATTTTCCCAATATCCTCCACATCTAAGCGAGATTCAACCAAAAATCTAGCTTAAATCAATGTGTCGATCAATGGTAATCCTCAAAACTCCCAAAATCACACAAACCTAAATTTCTCATGATTTGTCAAACTAAAAATCATGAAACAAGTACTAAAAATCATGATTCTTACTCCCTAATTTATTCATGTAATCCCAAATGAAAATTTAATAAGTTGGTTTTTACCATATATAAATGTTTCACTGTGTCTTCTATTTAAAAATTATCTGTAAATTTAAAAAATTATAGAAACTATTTTATATTCTTTATCAATCATTAACAAATCAATTTCATTCAAATACTAAAGTCTAATATGGATTATATTTATAGATATTGAAATTTTTCAGTAAAACATCCACTGTAACCAACAGAGAACAATTTGAATGTAAGTAAATAGGCAAGCTCAATACACATTCATACCAATTCGTTTAGATTCAAGCAAAAGAATTTTGATATAAGTAAATATCATCATATGCATGGCAATGAAACCATATCAAACTGTTTTTAAAATTGTTTACTCACCTTAAAGATGATATGCAGAGCACAAAACAGAGCAGGTATTGATTTGTTCCAGGCCTTGAAATATTAAATCTGGAAAATACTTTGATCTGCTTTTGATTATGTTTGCTATTGAAAATCCCTTGCATGCTTTAATTTGAAGCTTTGAAATTTCCAGGTTGAAGATGCATGTAGATTTTCAGATTGCAGATTTGAGTTGCGGTAATTTTTTTTTCCAATTTGCAGGTTTTCAATTTGAACTCAAATTTGATTTACTTTTGCTTTGCAGAATATTAATTTCAGATTTGAGAATAAATTTCTTTTTTGAATTAAGTTGAAAAACAAGGTAATGAGAGTGTTATGAAGAAACTAATTTTCTTCTCAAAATATTTATTATAATTAATGAAAATGAAATTCAAAATAAAGACACTTGTCACTTATACTCCTTAATTGACTAACAAGTGTTATTAAGATATGTTAATATGAATACACATGGCATTAAGTAATTTTAAATTGAATTTTATTTAATTTTAAATGTAAATATAAACTTACATATTTACTTACTTTATTGATAAATACTTACATGTATATAAATAAGTTTACTTTTAAAAGAAAATATCCTAAACTAATTATAATATAAATATAATCTTATACATGTATTTAAAATCTAAACATTATACCTAAACATTTAAAATCATTTAAAATTTAAGCATTATAAAAGAAAACAAAACAAAGCTTGTTTAAATCATTTTTAAACTATCAAATTTTAAATACTTTAAGAGAAAGACAAAACAAAACTTTGTTTAAAACCTTTTTAAACTATCCTATTTAAAAATAAATAACAATCTTATATTTGAAACCATTGAATTGAACTAAATTTTCTTTTGAAAAACATTATGTTTTAAAACAAAGCTTCAATTTCAATATTCATTCATATATAATTTATTAATAGATTAAATTAAATTTTCAAAACAATATCAAATTATAACATATGCTTACATGTATTACAATTTGAAAATTCAATTTTTAATTTAAAATAAAAGATTTTCTCATTCACAATATATATCAAACATATATATTATAAATAGAATAAAATTTATTAGCTTTTGAGAAACAATTCTAACCAATTTTTAAATTGTTAAAAGATATTGATCACACTTACCAGATTAAATATTTGTTATTCTTAATTAGATTAATTTCACCAATTTAAATTAAAATTATAAAGAAATTTATCAAACCAATTTAGTTATTATTATAGATTATTAAATCGATATTGCCCAAAATTCCGGGTCGTTACAAAATAAACAGTTCAAAGAAATATCGACATTGTGATCGAAAATGGTTTTATCGATAAACAGCTTTTCACTCGATATAAGTTGCTTAAACTTTTTTGATATGTCTAATATATTAAAGTGTAAATAATTAGCAGCTAAAAATAATTTAGTAAATTATGGCTAATTAATCACCTGGATGATGTCATGGGCGATATAAGGTAGAGATATTTTGAAAGAGATATTTATTGAAGATATTTGAAGGGGGTGAGGTGGAAAGAAAAGCACAAGAAGGAGAAGTGGGCTCTTGGCTGGCAACAGATGGTAGGATGTGGTAGGTGAGCTCTTGGGTAGGTATATTTACTCCCATTAAGTCAGTAGAAAATGGGTTTTCTAACTTATTAACATAGAGAACAATGCTCTTCATTCTTTGATCCCTTCACATAAATAGTTTTAAATCACAAGCGAACTTCTCCAAACCCATGCTATAGGCCTAAAACAACATAGCAACAAGAATTTGTAACTCAAATCATGAATAATCATGGCACACAGTCCTCCACCGACCTAGGTTGTGAGCAAATTGAAGCCTTTCTAGGCTAGGCCATGAGAATTTTGAAGGGTAGTAAGGATTTTCAACCTTGTTTTGGTTGGGATAGGAAGTGGTATTGAGGTAGAGGCTTGTGTTTGGTTGTAACATTAGCAAAGAGTGAGTTAACTTACTATTTGATAGTAGGTGAAGTTGTATAATATGATTGTAAAATTATATTAAAGTCATCAACTAATTAAATTTTTATATCAGGACCTACTTGCTTTTGGAAGCAAAAGACAACTCTATATCGCATATTTTCGCTTCTATGACCTTCTATAACATGTAACTTAGCCTTAACATTGTGTATATATGGTTGGTTCGATTGTGTTTTAATGGACTTGAATATGGAATGGATTTTGTAGAAAAAAATTGCTATAGAAGTACTTTGAAATCCCTTGTTTTGGTGCATCTCTATAATATTTTGTAAAGACATCCTTAGGGGTTTCTGAGTGTGGTTATGATGTACTATTGGATTGTTACTTACTATGAAAAAATTGGATTTTAAACCAGTTAATAGCTTATTGAAAATAGATCGAACATCAAAAGGATTTAAAACCGGATTTGTGGCAAAACCACGAAACCGCAACACTTTCTGACTGAAACACCTTTTTGGCGTTACGAACTTTTGATAGCATTCTATTAAATATTGTTGTTTGTCGTTTGAAACTTTTAAACCTTTAAAAATGACAATTAAATAAAAAAAATTAAACCCTTTTTAGGTTATTTTAATAATATGTACTAATGTACTTTTAAAGGTGGTTTAAAGTACAAATTTATTTTTAAAATTTATTTATTAATTATCAAAGTAAAATGAATATTATAGTTAAAACATGATTTTTTAGAAGTTTGAAACAAAATTGTAAATTAGTTATTTGTATGTAATATTTTATATGGATATTTAAAAAATATTTATAAGTATTTGAAAAGTATTTTTATGTATATATAATTTTAGAAATCGGTTAAATATTTCACTAAAGTATAAAAAGGGTTTATGTTATAGTTTTTTCTTTCAAATTGTTTTAAATTTTATTAAGTAAATTAGCTTCATAAATACATTAATATGTATACATACATACATAAATATATATATATATATATATCATTTATAAAGGCTCTTATTTATATATAAGTAACTACAAAAATGTATTATTCAGAAATACATGGATTAGAAGTCGCATATGTAATTCGATTATGTTTGTGTGCTTATTCGTCTACAAAAAGTGTTTATTCTTATACTTAGCACCAAAAACCGATAAAGTAGACTTGTACTATTCGTGAGAGTTATAATGATGTTGGAGTTGGGCTTTAAAAAAAACAATGCACTAAACTACCAACTTCGCTCTTGAACAAGGGATACGTAAGTTGAGAAGGTTAGAAATGGTAATAAGTATACGAGAATTCATTTCCATATGCAATCATTTTTAGGACTAGATAGTCGATTAATTGATTATCAAACTTGACCAAATCAACTTAGGAAGTATATAAAATCTTCACAGTTTCATACGGTGTCAAATCCTTCGGGAGACTTATTGGTATGAAATGTCTTTTGTTTTAAGAATGTATAAATAAAAAATCCCCCAAAAAGGGCCCTTTTATATTGTTCGCTTGCTTCTAAAAGAACTAGAATTAAGTTAACTGGAAATCCACTAATTTAATTTTGAAGACTCTGGGATCAGATAAGTATACTCATGTAACATTCATTAAAATTAACTAAGTTTAATTTGGCAATTAAATTGTGAAACTATCTGTGAAATAATTAGAAATTTCCAGCATAAAAAATTTAGATTATAAATAGAATTTTGGTTTGAAAGTTAAAGATAAGTATTTTATAAATATAAATTGGATTTAAAAATATATATATCGAAAATAAATTGGATTTGGAATTTCATTTTTAAGTTGATAAGAATTTGTTTTTAATTATTTAAAAATGCATTATAATTTACGAAATGATGTTTGAATTTGATATAATAAATTTTGCCAAGACTAATTAAAATGAAACTCTAATATGCATTTATTTATGTGTAGTTAAATTTTTAAAATATTTATCTTTAAAAGATTTTATAAATGATTAATAAAGAAATGTATTTACTTAAATAAGAAATATGATATAAAGTTATATTTAAAATATTATTTGTAGTATTTAAAATAATTGAAAATATATATATGAAAACATTATTTATTATAACAAGTGTAAAATAAAATACATAGGTTAAGATATGAGAATATATATGCATAAAGGGTTAAAAAAAATTTACAAAATAATTTAGATTAGGGATTTAAACATAAAAGTAATATAAGTGAACATTTAAAAGAAGATTAAACTATACAATGACAAGTGTTAGCCTAAGTTAAACAAGTGGCAATAATTTTGTTTCAAATGAATTAAACTTTATATTGAAAAATAAAAATAAATTACATCTCTTTTGTCATATCTTCCATATTCAAAATCTAAAATTTGAAAGAAAAAAAAGAGAAAAGAAACCAAATCATCTCAATATCAAAATAGAAAAAAAGATTAAAAATCTAAACTAGAGCAGATTTTAAAATGCAAAGAAATCATCTTGGCTTTTTTCTAAGCCTGTAAAATATTAAGGGAAAGCATCAAGAAATTAAGCTTGTGATCAAGCAACAGAAATTCAAAATAAAAATAACAACCTGGAAACAAAATTAAGTTACTAATGCAAATCTTCCAAAGCCTGGGAATGTTGTCTGTAATCAAGCAAATATAGAACAAAACAAGCTGAAGCAAATCAAAGTTTAAATCCGGAAATCTAGTTTCTGCCTTCATCCTGGAATCAAATTTTAGCTCAATCCCAAAAGTATCAAAAATCTTCAAAGCCTGGAAAATATCAAGAAGTTAAACCGGTAATCAAGCATGCAATTCAAATTGATTTAAACAGCAAAGCATAAAGCAACTTAGCAAATTCAAAGCAGGATTAAGCAACTCGGAAAACAAACAAAATTCAAAAATCAGGCTTAAAAAATCATTCCAGATCCTCTGTTCATCAATATTCAAGTGAGCAAACCCTTGATTCAGAACCTTGAATCTATGAATTGATGTTGTGATGTATTCTTTGTGTTGCTGTGCAAATTGTTTTACTGTTTCATGTGTCGCATGTCTTAATGTATGTATAAACATACATGTGTTATGCTCTATTGAAGCTCAAACTTGAGTTCACTAAGAAAAATTCGAACTGCACTTTATTAAATCAATTTCAGTCTTTGATTTACAAATGGAAAATGATCATAAGACTGTAATATTATTTTTAAAAATAAACTCAAGTGTTTATATTAAGGAATTTTATCAAAAATAAGAAATTAAAGTTAAAATAAATTAAAGTCATAAAATAAAAGATTTTAATTTTTAGTTTTAACTTCCTGGCTAGATTTGTATTTGGAAATGATGAATTTTGACAAAGTAATCGTGATTTTCAGGGAAGTATTCATTGATATATTCATTGTTGAACAGATTTGAGCACTTTGTAAATCATCGGCGATCACGAATGACTTGAGGCTTGGGATTTGTTTTCAGAGATGCTGGAATGACAGTTCAATTCAATAAAAATGCTAGATAGTTTTTTAATTCATCATGAATGATGATTTGAATCGATTTAGGGTTTAACCCGGTATTTTTATCGATCGTGTGCTTGAGGCAATCAAATCGACCACCTCACATCGGAACACATCGCACTAGGGGGAAACGACGCATCATGGTGTGGCGAAGTTTGGGTCAAAGTTGCATGGCGTCAAGAGGCCGTGATGACCGGAATAAGGTGTTTGTAGTGGTTGGTTTTGGTTACAGTTTAAATCATATTGATCGATTTTCGTTTGCGTCGAAATTGGAGGTTCTAGGGGGTCACGAAGTCTTTGTTCATCACCGTTGAAGTGCCGAGGACGACGAAGTTGACCGGAGCTCGTCACAGCTCTGATGCATGTGCACGCCACCATGTTGGTGTCAGTGGAGAAAATTGAGAAAGGAGCAGGGGTGACTCGAAGAAAATTTCATGAGAATCCTATGGCAACTTGAAGTTAGGCTCGAGTAAACGTTTCGTTTGCGTAGGGTAAACACATAGAAAAGTCTTAAGTTTAAAACTAAGCATGCACTCGGGTCAATTTTTGAAAAACTCAAAGTAGTGAAGCAATTAGATCGGGTATAACTCGAAGGGGGTCTTGGGTCCAATACGTAAACATAGTTTTATTTTAAAAAACAAAACTTGAACTTTTAAACACTTTTACAACCATGTTTTAAAAGAGGATTTTGATTTAAGTTTAAACTAATTAAGGTTTTAAGTAAAATATTTTGTAATTAAATTTAATTTACATTTTTTTACATTATTTTATAAAATTTTTTATATAATGTAAATAAAAAGGGTAATTAAGATAAAATGTTGCTTGAACTACCTTAACCTTTTAAAGCAACTAATGTATAAGCATGAGAGTTAAATAAGGTTTGTAAAATAACCAAAGTGGTTAATAAAGATAAAAAGATTTATCTTTTAAATTATTAAGTAACTAATGATTTGTAATAAAATTATTTAAAAAAGTAACTACTTAATTAATTACTTAATATTATTGATTTATTTAATGAATAATTAAGGTTAATTAATTGAAGATTTCGATAATGATTTAATAACAAATCAAGATAGACGATTTATAATTACTTGAATAATTAATTAATAGTTAATTAAAGTCTAATTAATTATTAATTTAAGATAATTGATTTATAATTGAAGGTTAATTAATCAAGGTAATTAATTAAAGGATAATTAATTAAGGATAATTAATTAATATAATCAAGGTAACTAATTTAAGAAGTCATTAATTAATCAAAAGTTAGTTAATTAATAAAAGTAATGAATTAATGGTAAAAGTTAATTAAGTAACTAAGGATAATTACTTATTTTAAATTAATTAGGATTAATTAATTAAATCTTAATTAACCAAGGGTTAATTAAATGATAAGTTAATTAATGATAATTAATTAAGGGTAATTAATTAAATAAGATTTAATTCTTTAATAATTAAAGGTTAATTAATTCATTAATTAAGGTTAATTAACAAAAAATTGAAGGATAATTAATTAACATAAACTATAATTAATTAATGTTAATCAACTAGAATTAGTGATTAATCTGGTTTCAATTAATCAGATGATCAATTAACCTTATTTATGGACGATTGTATTCTATTGAATGCTGTGAATTGTTTTGTCATCTTTGTTGTGTGATGCTTCATGATTTGAATTGTTTTAACTCAAGTTGTGATGAATGCAATTTATTTATCAATAATGCATTTATATTATCTATCTGCGAATCTGTGTATATAGATAAGCATTATAGGATTATACCACTTATTGATATTGCTGTGATTGTATCTGTGACGATTGATAATGTTGCACCATTGTGTGTAAAACCCCTAGACTACACCATACACACACAAAATGGATTGCACGCGAAAATTGGTGAAGTCACAGATTTTTTAAAATTGAATTTTTTTGAATCCAAATGGTTTTGGAAATGGATTGGGTTTAAAATGAAAAGCTTTTGAAAAGGAATTTCAAAGATAAATGTTATTTTTGAATAACCTGATTTAGTTTCGAAATTTGATTTAAATTTGAATTCAAAATTCAAAATTTAATTCTATGTTGAGAATTTATGATTTAAAAAGGTTATACAAGTTTATATGGGTTTTAAACCATTTTTAAAGTGTTATTTTTGGAATTTCAATTTAACCCAAAGATTATTAACTTATATAAATTAAATCGGATTTTTTCGAAATGAAAACTGTTTGTTTTCAAATAAATAAAGCTTTCATATAAGGAAAGGATTTCTAATTTGTGTAAAAGGGATTTCAAGTTTGAAATGAAATAGTTTTCGATGTTATGAATAAATCTTTGGAAACGATTTTAAAAGCTATGAATTAAATCTTTGATTTAAAGATGGGATGGGTTAATCCAAGTTGAAGTGGAAAATGATTTTAAAATCTGTGAATGAATCTTTGCGAAACTGGGTGATCTTTTTGAAATGAAACTTTTTGTTTAAAGATTTGAAATTATAATTTGTTTAAACCATTTGAAGATAGGTTTTGGGTTTTTAAAAGTTGTGACTTAACTGAAATCTCATATCCATATGTTTTTAAATATTGCGCTCATTATTCGGTTTAACCAGGAGAGAACCTTGTGTCATATAACCCATTCCGAATAATGGTACGACATTATGGATAACATTTGAAGACCGGTGGTGAAGACCGGATATTTTCGAAAGCAAAAGGATAACTCGTCGAAATTCTCTGCACCGACTGGTCCCCGGTATAGGGATCTCCATATGAGATGGGAAGTACGGACGTGATTAGGGATTATCCGAATTTGCAAGGGCTTCTTCGTGAAGTGCCTTCGGTTCTGTTCGAACCCGGAACAGACTTGTATGGATGTGTGTCTGACATTACACTTTGTTAACGCTAAAATTTGAACGCTAACACCCCGGTGTATGAGTTATAGTTGTGAAAGCACCACCCGATAGCTCGGGAACAGATTACAAGCAGATAATAGCAGAAAAGCAGTAAACAACAACAATTTTATAGTGGTTCGGCTTAAAGGTATAGACTACGTCCACTTTAAGTACTTTTATTAATGATCTCGTTACAAGCTGATACAATTCTTCCCAAGTACAATATACTTTGAATTACAAGAGACTTAGAACAAGTAGCCTAAACTTCGATGAAGATGAGAGTTTTCGAATCCATGTTGGATGCATGTGATCTCTTCTTGAAGTTGTTTGTAGCGTTCTTAGTGTCTTGAGAGCTTCAAGTGTTAGATTGGTTCGGAATGCAGCAGAGTATCGGCGCTTGAAGAGAGTGAGCCAAAAAGTCCTCCTCTAGTTGGAATTAGGGGTGTATTTATAGGCTTTGCTCGGACTTAGGTCGTAGGTCGTGACCGACCTATGTAAGGTCGTAGGTCGTCTCCGACCTATGAAGCTCCGGTTTTCCTTTTTCATGAGTAGGCGCATGCTTTTTTCAACAAGTTCTAGGTCGTGCGCGACCTAACACTTAGCGGCATAGTAGAGGCGGCCTCTTTATTTACGTGTTCAGGTCGTTAGCGACCTACCCTAGGTCGTGAGTACTTTCCTGTAGCCATAGCTGATCTTAGGTCGCTGAATCCCTTAGGTCGCGACCTTCCTTAGGTCGAAGCGCTCCGCTAGGTCGTGTGAATTCTATAGGTCGCGGTCTTCCTTAGGTCGCGGAACTTCATAGGTCGGTGGACAGTTAGGTCGCATAAAGTCTTTAGGTTGCTTGCTTGCTTATCTGGTTAGGTCGTGAAGCTTGGTAGGTCGCTCCATATCTTCAGGAATTAAGTCGCTACTCCCCATAGGTCGTAGGTCGTGACAATGCTTAAGTCTTTAGGTCGCATAGCTGCTTCATGGAGTTAGGTCACTAATACAATTATGCCGTTAGGTCGTTGAGACCATTAAGTCGTCAGGTATTCTTAGGTCGTTGGGCTGCTGAGTTATAGGTCGTGGAGTTTTAGGTCATGGTAGAAATAGGAGTTAACATTTGCCCCTCGAAGTACAGGCCTATGTCATAGGTCGTGTGCTTCGACTTAACTTGGCTAGGTCGTAAGCGACCTAAAACATACGCTAACTCGCGTGTCTACTCGCCTTCTTCTTTCAGCTCCATATAAATTGCTAGGTCGTTTCTTCTCCATTACTTAACTACTTCAATTTCTTGCTCTGCCATTAACAGAATTCTGCGATTTTAAAGACGAATTCAACCAAATCATTCATCAATTCATTCTTGCTATCAAATTACGTAAGCATCTTCGATCTTTATTCATTCCATAATCACCATCGAACCACGAACTCCAACCTCTGTACCTCAAATCGATTTTGCGCGTCGCGCTTCACTTTGAGTTGCGCTGTGATCGATTTTTGATCGTCACTGGTTATTGTGGTTGTTGCGATTCACGAACGCACAGTAGTGAGTTAGATTTATGATAGATCGGAGATACTTTGAATCGGTTTTCGAATGGTTTGGTGGTATGAAAAGATGATGAACTTCACGAATAGGATGATGGATTTCGGTGTAGTTGATAGTGGGTTATCAGGTTCGGTGAAGCATTGCGTGGAGAGGAAGCTAGCGACCTAGTGAATTTGAGCAACTTAAGATAATTCGTGATCTAAGAACCCTTGCGACCTAAGGAATAGTTTCGACCCATACTAGGTCGCTGAACGACCTAATATTTGCGCGACCTTAGACTTTTCATGAGCTAAGAGTTACTGGAGCTAGGAACCGCACGACCTAACTTTCTTGCGACATAGACTCTAGGTCGCGGCCGAGCTAACACTATGATGAGATTGAAATGCCTTATCCTTTACTTTGCACAGCGCGACCTAAGAAGGTTCCGACCTATGCTAGGTCGCCGGACGACCTAGGACTTGTGACATTTTGAGACAACTTTGATTGAACTGTTTGAACTTGGATTTTGTTGTACTTCCTTGCAGATTATCTCTAATGCTAATAACCTGTTAAACATAATATTTGCAGAAAAGTGGGACGAATATACTGCCATTGACTGCCCACATCGAATGACAGATTAGTCGATAAAGAGTAATTAACTTAAAATGAATTGTGTAAACGAAATGCTGTGAACCAATGAATTTAAGTGAAGTGTTAAAGCAAAACTAAAATATCCAGTTAAAGTTGATTCGTTCGCATTAACACTTCACTTGAGCTTTATATTAACAAGTCCTGAAATCTCATAGTCGACTAATTGTCAACTAGTTTAACTTCAGTTATGTTTGCTTTCTTTTTTTTAGAAAAAAGTTCTGCACAACACTTCACACTTTTTAGGAAACGTGCACCTTCTCATCTGAAAATCCAGTCGCTTATGTAGAATGATGTCTCAACAAGAAGAGATGATAGAACACGCTGAAGGGGTTTTCCCGATTGCTATTGCACTAGAGAATCCTCCGGAAAGAACTCCTACCCTTTTGAAACAGCGGGCGCTTAATCAATTATGCGTTCAATTTGGCATTGCCGAGGCAGAAGTTTTACTCCCTGGACCAAATGACTCTGCTGATAGACCACCTTACGGTTTTGTTGCCATTAATCGACAAATGTGCTTGAGTGGAGCAATTCCTCCTTTTAATGAATTTCTCCGGCAAATCTTACTTCGACTGACGATCTCTCCTTTCCAGCTGCACCCCAATGGCTATGCTATTTTGATGGGATTGTGTGTTCTGTTCAGGAGGACTCTTGATCGTCTTCCGAGTTTTGAGGAAATCTGTACTTGTGCACTTTTGCGAAGAACAAGGACCATCCTTCAATTGTACTTGTAAGAGGTGCGAGGAACCGCAAACTTATTTTGGATTTGCCGGAGAGTGCACATGGATTCCTGAATCAATACTTCTACATTCGTTGCCCCGCAGAATTTTACGCCGACTGGAGAGTAGGAAGTGAGATCTTTTTTCTCTTTAATTTCATTCTAAGTTTTATCTGGTTCGTATTGCTAGATGCTGATTCCATTCCTTAATTTTTCAGCACTTCCTCCTCCTTCTAGAGATTCCAGCCATAAGTCAGTTTTTGAAAGGCTAAGCACTGTGGCTGCTGAAGAAAGAAGCGCAAAATTTCTATTGACAGAAGAACTTCTTCATCAGTTTGAGCTTCTACATCCGTCTCGTTCCACTCAAATACATGAAGTTCCAACGGAGGTTCCTGATTCTCCGACGAGCACTCCTGATGCCCCAATCTCCACTAAAGAGCACTTGCAGGGAGGAACCTCTATAGAAACTTCACTAGTTAAGTGTTCAATTCCGAAAGATGTTGCGGGGCCATCTGACAAGTCTGTACTTGCCCCAGTTACTGAAGAGGAAGAACCCCCTCGATCTACTAGTGAAGGAGTTAAGAAAGCAAGCTCCAAAAAACAAGATGGCGATGATGTTTTTGAGGGGTTGAGCGATTTAATTGTGACATCTCAAGAACTTTTCAAAGATGATGTTTCTAAAACTGTTTCTTCTGTAATCGAGGCGACATCTTCTTTTCAACAAATGTCAACTCCTCCTACTCAAGTTATCACTACCTCTATTCCACAGAGTGGTTTGTAACTCGATGCGCGTAGTTTACACGTTACACGACACTTCGGATTTCTCATCACTTCTATGCACTTATCTTCTTGTACTTTAAAGATTTCTAAAGCTTATTATTTTAATTCCAGATTCTCCTATGGGGCGCAGCGGCTCGTATTATGATGATTTCCAGCGCTACGGGAGGCGTAGCCAGTATGATTACAGGCGTTACCTTCCTTCTTACAGAGAGTCGGATGAAGAGAGGGCCATCAGGAAAGCCGACGAGAAACGAGCATATGAAGAACGTCGCCGAAGGGAACAAGAAAGACATGATCTTCCCCACAGAGATGATGATACCCAAAAGAGAAAAGCTCATGATGAGAGAGGAAAGAGTCACATAGACGATTCTTCTAGCAAGCGGGCTAGACTTACTGAAGAAACAACTCCTTCAGCTTCTGAACATGTCCCTGCTCAATCTCCTGCTCCCGTTCGCTCCGACATTCAAGCAATCATCAACCGGCCCGCATACCAAGTCGGGCAAGGTCCTCCCACTCTTCAAAGTCGATTTCCTCAGTGGTGTCTGAGAGGGGTTCGATTTGATCTCGACTTGGTTCCTCTCGACAAACCGGCTATGCTGCGAAATCTTGATACTGTCAGGACCGATATTGAAAGAATGTCGAACTGGCAAAAACTTGTCGACGAACTTCAGAGGGTTAACCGAGCCAAACTCGAGGCCATGCTAACAATGGAGAATGATAAGGCTGAGTGGCAGAAGACTCTCGAACAACATGACGCCGAAATGAGAAGTATTGCTTCCTACAATGAAAAGCTGGAAGCGGAAGTAGAAAAACTTAAGGAAGAATTAGCTACTTCATCTAATTTCCATTCTCAAAAGGAGAGCATGCTTCAGCAACAAGTACGAGATGCGCATGCCAGTCAAAGAGCAGTCGAAGATAAGCTTGCACACAAGGAAAAGGTCATGGAAGAATACCGTGCTGAAACTATACAACTGCGAGAACAGACCGGCTCTCAAAGCTTGGAGATAGAGTTGTTAAAAACTCGACTTGTTATGGCCGAAAAGGAGCGCGACGAGGCTGTTGCTGGTAGACTTGCGGCCGAAGAGGCTCATCAAGCAACCAAACCTGATATTAGCTCCACATTATTCGATTTTCATCTGCACAGCATTTTGGGACGTGGCAGCCTTGCCTTTCTAGGCCCCAAGTATGAAATCACACTGGCTGAAGTTTGGGAGGCAGCACTTGATATGCTCGGTGGTAAAGGTGCTGGATATGCTGAGTCAGCCCTTGAAGAGCATTATCTTGATGATGAAGCCCGCGCCGCTCTCGCCAAGGGAAAAGAGCAGCTTGCCAAAGCGCGGGCCGGGACGGCGGAAGAGGAGCGTTCTGAGAAAGAAGTACCGCCTACTACCTCTGAACGTCCTCTAGTTTCTCCCGAGGTGGACATTACAGGCTCTAGTGCTCATTCGCCGCCTCCTACAAGAACCGGGGTAATTACCCCTACTGATGAAGAGGCATTGGAGGACATTGGGGCTCAGAATTATGAGATTGAACTGACGAAGCCAACATCTTCAGGTAATTTCGACATTGGTCCGATTCAGGTGGATTACCTGCTTATTCCTCAAAAATTTGATGAGCTTCTCGATTACTTCTTGAATCTCGATGAACCCATATCTCCCTTCTTTCGGGAAGATACTAACATTTTCAATTTTTCTTCTTCTGCAGTTGAAACAACAAGTGCCATGCAGACTTCGCCTTCTCTGGTTATTCCTCCTCCATCTCTTCAGGTGACTCCTCCTTCTGCTTCACAACCTGGGTCACAAGAGGAGAAAATTGAGGCTCTTCATGGCTTGGATGACCCTATTGCTTCGCAGGAGCAAAAAGATGAAGGACTCGAAGGAGGCGAGATCTCTCCGGAGCGGACTCCTTCTGACGACGTAGTTTTGTCTGCTCTCGTTACTCCGGGGAGTGAGTCTTCTTCGAAGAGAAGAAAGAAGCATGGGACATAGAAGAGGAGGGGGAAGAAAATTATCACCACTGAAGAGGAACCGGAAATTGCACCAGTTGCACCTCCCTCCCCTTCTTCCCTTATGCCTTCAGACCAACCTGTAAGACCTGAAAAGCTAACCACTCAGCCGGGTAAAGGGTCTAAAGGCGGCAAGAAGAAATAAAGAGTTGAGCTTTTTGATTCCTTTTTTGTGTAATGGTCGGATGTTGTGCAGGCACCGGCCCCTGCTTTTTATTTTGAAACCTGTATCTGCAATATCTGCAATTGAATAAAATGATTCTTTATTTGTACGGACTTTTGTTTGAATTTGAGAATGCATTTATTATTCATTTTTGCACAAGTTTATTTATACGATGTTGCGGTGAGCTTGTGGTATGTTGTTTGAGCGTACTTTACCGACATAGTTATACCACTTTGTATGTAACTATACCATGTTGCCCCTATACCATGAGCTTACTGCAATATCGTATACTTTGAGGGGACTTGCACTCTTGTTTTCTAAAGAATAATTACTCCATTCTCGAAGAGAATTTTCGTAGAGTGCAACTCCCTTCATATAAGTTTCTACGCTTTGTCCTTCGAAGAAATCACTTTTTCCTTTTGCGTATGTATATATTTTGCCAAGTGAATTCTTCTATGTGGTAAAGCGGACCTCTGAATGTACTTTAACTTTCTTCCCCCTTCTTTTTTTTTTTTAGAATAGGTAAATCTCTCTTCCTTTGAAAGTTAAAGTACGCTCTTGATGAGGATTTTTCTCTTTTTTTTTTTTTAATAAAAATTTGTGCCTCTGAGGAGAGATTTTTTCACATTTCAACACTTGGAAGTTTTATTTCAATCTCGGTGAAACGTGGGCTTCTGAAGAGGTCTTTCTTTTTAATTGTGTCCCCGGGAGGGGGTTATACCTCTAAGGAGGGATTTCTCACGTTTCAACACTTGGAAGTTTTATTTCAATCTTGGTGAAACGTGTACCTCCAAAGAGTTGTTCCTTCGAGGAAAGCCTTTTCACGTTTCGACACTTGGAAGTTTTATTTCAATCTCGGTGAAACATGGGCTTCCAGGAAGGTCTTTATCTTGTTTTGCATTTCAACTTTGGTGAAGTGAAATTCCGAAGAGCGGTTGTTACACTTCAACTCCTGGCGAAATGTGCCTCCGAAGAGGGCTTTTATTTTGTTTGCATTTCAACTCTGGTGAAGTGTAATTCCGAAAAGCGGTCATAACACTTCAACTCCTGGTGAAATGGGCCTCCGAAGAGGGCTTTTATTTTGTTTGCATTTCAACTCTGGTGAAGTGTAATTCCGAAGAGCGGTCATAACACTTCAACTCCTGGTGAAATGGGCCTCCGAAGAGGGCTTTTATTTTGTTTGCATTTCAACTCTGGTGAAGTGTAATTCCGAAGAGCGGTCATAACACATCAACTCCTGGTGAAATGCGCCTCAGAGAGGGTTTTCATCGCCTGGAAGTTACTCTCTCATGGTTGGAGGGTCATGACTCCTCCAATCTTTTTTGTTGAGTAGAAACTTTCTTTTTTGTGGCGTATGACCCATTAGAGGTCTTTATCCTCCGAAGAGTTGTGCCTCCGAAGAGGACTTGTGCTGCCGATGATGGCTTTGGTTGTTCCTCTGTTCACTTGCTTATGCCTTTTCAATGATCCTCTGCCCCTTTTTTTTTTTCTTACAAGTAACTTGTTTAATCCAAGGAAGTGTGCTTCATTGTCAGGCAATTTCGTGAGAACGAGCACTAGCTTTTTAATTGGATGTTTGTTTGTTCAAATGATCTTAATTTATTAGCAAAGACCCGTTTCTGTCGAAATCATAGGCCGTTCAATTGAAGTACTTCCTATCTAGGATTTGAATTCAGGGCTCCTGTGACTTGAAATTTGGCGAGAATCACTTGGTCTTTTTATGTGCAAGTTTCACTTCCATTGTCTGCAAAAATTCAAATCGACATTTCAGCAATACATTTTATGTACTTTTATATCGAAAATAAAGCAAACATGTAATAATAATAAGGAACACAAGATTTATAGTGGTTCGGCCACTAATTTGGGCCTACATCCACTTTATATTTTTTCATTATTCACTTGCATCAGTTTTACAATTGCTTTCAATTACAAGAATCATACATTCGCAACTCTTTTTACAATATTTCAACAAAATTTTCAAGTAAAGTATGGACGCAAGTGATTGCTGTTCCATGCCCTTGGAACTTGATCTCCTTCAACAGTAGTGAGTTTGAATGTGCCGTCAAGAAGCTTCTGACCTATGACATATGGTCCTTCCCAATTTGGCCCAAACACACCTGTTGCTGTCATAATTCTCTTCAGGACTAGATCTCCAATCTCAAAGCTGCGTTGGCGAACTTTGGAATTGAAATGTCTGGCTATCCTTTGCTGATGAGCTGCAATTCTGAGATTAGCTTCATCTCTTTTTTCATCAAGGAAGTCTAGCGCTTCAAGTTGTAGCCTTTCATTTTCTGCTTGATTGAAATGGATCCTTCTGTGTGAAGGAACCTCTGTTTCTACCGGGATCATTGCTTCCGATCCGTATGCTAATGAGAAAGGAGTGTGCCCAGTCGCAGTTTTGTGAGTGGTTCTGTATGCCCATAGTGCAAGTGGTAGCTTATCGACCCAACCACCTTTTGCACTTTCAAGTTGCTTTTTGATGGTTGATTTGATGATCTTGTTTACTGCTTCCACTTGCCCGTTTGCCTGCGGATGAGCAACTGCTGAAAAGCTTTTCTGGATTTTGTATCGCTTGCAAAAATCTTGGAATTCCTCGCTTTCAAACTGAGTACCATTGTCTGTGATTATTTTCTGAGGCACACCATACCTGCAAATGATATTCTTGGTCACGAAACTTATCATCTTCTTAGAGGTGATAGTAGCCAATGGTTCAGCTTCAGCCCATTTAGTAAAATAATCAACTGCAACAATAGCATATTTAATCCCTGATTTGGCAGTCGGTAGCAGCCCAATGAGATCCATTCCCCAAATTGCAAACGGCCATGGACTGACCATTTGTGTGGGTTCAGTTGAAGGCGCTCTAGGAATTTTGGCAAATCTTTGGCATCTGTCACACTTTCGGGAATAGCTTGCAGCATCGTGATTAATTTCTGGCCAAAAATATCCGTATCGGAGAATTTTCTTTGCTAATGTTTGGCCACCTGAATGATCACCACATTCTCCTCCATGTACCTCAGCTAGGATTGTTTTGGACTCTTCCCTGGATACACATCGAAGCAATGGCATTGAGAATCCCCGTCTGTATAATCGGCCATCCTGAATTACATAGCGAGAGGCTTTCCTTAGTAGCTTCCGTCTCTCTATCGAATTTTCTGGCAGAGAACCTCTGAGTAGGTAGTCCAGTATTGGAGTCATCCATGACTCTTGTCCTTGAGATACATTCATAATCCAGTCAATATCCATCTCGTCTATACTTGGTGCTGAAAGGACTTCTACGGGGACTAATCCCAATAGTTGAGCTTCACCAGAACTTGAATACTTTGCGAGGGAATCTGCCTTCATATTCTCTTCCCGAGGAATGTGGCTTATTGAATAGTGATCGAGTTCACACAGAAGTTCCCAAGCCTTTGACAAGTAAGCGGGCAGGTTCTTGACTTGGCATACAATAAGATGAGAATCACTAAAGATCTGTAATGCTCGGATGTTTAGTTCTTTAGCGATTTTCAGTCCTGCGATAAGAGCTTCATATTCTGCTTCATTGTTTGTTGAAGGAAATTCCAATCTTAGTGCATAGCATAATGACCGACCTTCAGGAGTTTCAAGTACCACCCCTGCTCCAGAACAGTAGTCATTTCTTGTGCCATCAACATATAACTTCCACTGGATTGGGGAATCATTGATCGCTTCTTCCTCACCATTACCTTTCTCTGTGAATTCTGCAATGAAATCAGCTAAAGCTTGTCCGTTGATTGCTTTTCGGGGGTGATAAGTGATGTCATATTGACTGAGTTCAATGTTCCACTTTAGAAGGCGACCCGAAGTTTCAGGGCGAAACAGGACTTGCTTTAGAGGTTGATCGGTGAGTACTCTGAGAGGATGAGCTTGGAAATATTGCCTCAACTTCCTTGATGCAACTAGTAGACAATAGGCGAGTTTTTCCAACTTGGAGTAATTCAGCTCTGCCCCAGTGAGTCTTTTGCTGATATAGTAAACCGGATGTTGAATCCTTTTGTCATCAACGCTGCACTTAGAGCATGAGATGATACTGCCAAGTATATAAGAAGATCCTCACCATTGCCTGGCCTAGAAAGTATTGGAGGCGTTTCCATATGACGGATCAATTCATCAAAGGCTTTTTGGCATTCGGGAGTCCATTCAAAGTTCTTCTTTCCTTTCTTCAGAGCGTCAAAGAATGGGATGCATTTATCAGTAGCTTTGGAAATGAACCGACTCAGGGCGGCGACCTTTCCGTTCAGACTTTGCAATTCCTTCTTCGTTCTAGGAGCTTTAACTTCTTTTAAGGCAGTAATTTGAGCTGGACTAGCCTCAATGCCCCTAGCGCTGACGATAAACCCTAAGAACTTTCCGGACTCGACCCCAAATGTGCGTTTCAGAGGGTTAAGCTTCATTCTGTATTTCCGGAGGACTGCGAACATTTCTGCTAAGTGTTCAGTGTGATCCGCTGCTTTCTTAGACTTTACTAACATGTCGTCGACGTAGACTTCCATAGTTTTGCCCAATTGCGGTTTGAACATAGCATTAACAAGTCTTTGGTAGGTTGCCCCTGCATTTTTCAATCCGAAGGGCATAACTCTGTAGCAATAAAGACCAACATCGGTGATAAAGCTCGTGTCCTCCTGATCCGGTTCATGCATCATGATCTGGTTATATCCGGAGTAGGCATCCGTGAAAGATAACAATTCATGCCCCGCTGTTCCATCTACTACTTGATCGATCCTGGGTAAAGGGAAGCAATCTTTGGGGCAGGCCTTTTTCAGATCTGAAAAATCGATGCACACTCTCCATTTTCCACTAGCTTTCTTAACCAGCACAGGATTTGAAACCCAATTCGGATATGTAGATTCTTTGATGAATTTATTTTCCATGAGTCGATCAATTTCCTCTTTTAATGCTGCTGACCTTTCTGGACCTTGGGTTCTTCTTTTCTGTTTTACTGGTGTAAACTTTGGGTCAATAATCAGAGCGTGTACTGCAACTTCTGGAGATATTCCACACATATCAGCATGAGTCCAAGCGAAGACATCCAGATTTGCTTTCAGGAAAGATATCAAGATATTCTGAATTGACACATTAAGCTGTGAACCCACATTCAACACCTTATTTGGGTCCTTCGGGTCAACAGGTACCGGTACTGTCGTTTCCACCGGCACTACTCTATTCTCCCCTGCACTGGCTTTCCTGGGATCCATCTCTTTCCGTGCCCCGCTATGCTCGCCAGTGCAGGGTCCGCCCCGTAATTGCTACAAGGCTGGCTCTTTGATGCGGACCGGGGCTGCCGCATCCTTTCCCATTTCCCTTTTTCTTGACTCTCGCAACTCTGTCAAATAGCACTCTCGCGCAGCATTTTGATCCCCTTTTATAACTCCTACTCCATTGTCTGTAGGGAATTTAATAGTGAGGCACCACAGGGCTAGGATAGCTTTGAACGCTGCGAGCGTTGGACGGCCAAGGAAAGCATTATAAGCAGAAAATTCATCGACAATCACAAATGTTTGCTTGCGGACTACTTTCCTTTCTCCTTCCCCAAGTTCTACAAGCAGATCGATGGTTCCTATGTGTTGCTTTGGCTCCCCAGTGAAGCCAACGATCTTCTGCGATGAGGCTTGCACATCGACCATAGGGATTTTCATTTGGTCGAATGTCTTCTTGAAGAGGATATTACATGATGCTCCGCAGTCAATGAGAACTCTTCTGACAATGACCGATCCGATACCGGCTGAGATGACCAAGGGATCTAGGGTAGGAGCTTCGATACCTGTGGAATCTCTGGCTCTGAAAATAATATCATCACTGAAAGTTTTCTGTTGTTTCAGGGGCGTAGTGTCTTCTAAAACAAAGACGTCTTCTTCGGCTGGAACATATTTCAAAGCCCTGGTATATCTCTCCATCTCACCCCAGCTTTTGCCAGCTGGGTGAGGTCCTCCTGTAATGACATTGATAATGGGCCTTCCAGATTCAAGCCCCGTAGCTTTCTCACCTATCCTAGGCTGATGAACAGGAGCCTGTTGCCCCTGACTTGACGATGCAGGATTGTTGCTATTCTTTTTCACGAATTGCTGCAGCTTGTTTTCTCTTAGCAACTCTTCAATCAGATTTTTTAACTGGCGGCATTCATCGGTCTCATGACCGGGTTGATTATGGAAGCGGCAGAACTTCCCACTCTGTATAGTCTTTTTCCCGGTCCTCAAAGGGATAGGTTTAAGAAAATCAACAGAATCTTTAGTGGCAAGGTAGATGTGCTCCGGCGTATGTGATAATGGAGTATACTCTGATGGCTTGAAGGATCGGGGCTTCTTCAGATTACCTTGTTTCTTTCCATTATTACTCTCCCTTTTTTGCCCCACCGATTCATTCTTGCGTGGAGCGACAGTGTTATCTTCAACTTTCACCAACACTGCCTTTACTGGTAAAGGACGGCTTTCCAGGCGTATGAATTCATCTGCCTTTTTGTAGAACTTTTCGAGGGAGGTTGGCTCCTTCATGTTTAGCCATTTCCCAAATTCGTTCGACTTATCAATAGCCCTCATCAGATAAGTCAATATCATTCGCGGTTCAGCATTGTCCACCTCTGCCAGCGCTATATTAAAGTGGTTCAAGAAAGATCTGATAGATTCACCCGGATTCTGTTCTATACTCGACAACGACATGATGTCCTTGGCCTTTGAAGCATATAGTCTGAACTGCTCCTTGAATTTTCGGGTCAAGTCTGAAAACTGATCAATAGATCGGACTGGCAACTTGGTGAACCACAGTAGAGCCACACCCTCAAGGTATACGGGGAAATATCGGCACTTTATCTCGTCAGAGGCTATGGCACCTGTCATGTGCCAATCATATTTATACAAGAATTCATTCGGATCACTTGTCCCTTTGTAAGCTGGGATAGTTGGAGGGACAAACTTCCTTGGAAATTCCGCCTTTAAGATTTTCTCAGTAAATGGAGTTTTACTTGGGGCGAAACCCCATTCTTTCTCATCTTCAACCCTTTGCATACTTTCTTTCATGATTTGCCGGACCATTCCAGAAAGATACTCCTCATCATGTCGAGTTCCAGATCCACCAACCTCAGGAAGCGTTTGCTCAAAGGGATTGGCAGCCCTTTCAGGAGCATTCCTTTCATTAGCATCATGAAAGTTGCCAGCATAATTCCTTCCATTACCAGCCGGTTGATTGTTTGCCCCGAGCAAATCATTCAACTTATTCAGAATTAGAGCATTTTGGGCACTCTGAGCCTCTAATTGTGCATTATGGGCGTTTATCTGCTGGTTCAGCCCTAATATTACAGCATCCAACTCCGCTTTCGTAACCCCAGCAGACGTAGTGGGTTGATTAGGTACAGGGGAAGCGGATGTTCCCTCTTGAACGTTCCCAGATCTGACAGATCTACTCTTCCTTCCAGGAGCCATAATCTCAGACAGACTTCTGGTTTTCAAGGAAATTCTCTCTACAAATCTCTGTGAAGCAATTATGATAACTCACCTGAGTTCAATTCTCAGTGAAAGCACCAAAAATGTTAACGCTAAAATTTGAACGCTAACACCCCGGTGTATGAGTTATAGTTGTGAAAGCACCACCCGATAGCTCGGGAACAGATTACAAGCAGATAATAGCAGAAAAGGCGTAAACAACAACAATTTTATAGTGGTTCGGCTTAAGGGTATAGCCTACGTCCACTTTAAGTACTTTTATTAATGATCTCGTTACAAGCTGATACAATTCTTCCCAAGTACAATACACTTTGAATTACAAGAGACTTAGAACAAGTAGCCTAAACTTCGATGAAGATGAGAGTTTTCGAATCCATTTTGGATGCATGTGATCTCTTCATGAAGTTGTTTGTAGCGTTCTTAGTGTCTTGAGAGCTTCAAGTTTTAGATTGGTTCGGAATGCAGCAGAGTATCGGCGCTTGAAGAGAGTGAGCCAAAAAGTCCTCCTCTAGTTGGAATTAGGGGTGTATTTATAGGCTTTGCTCGGACTTAGGTCGTAGGTCGTGACCGACCTAAGTAAGGTCGTAGGTCGTCTCCGACCTATGAAGCTCCGGTTTTCCTTTTTCATGAGTAGGCGCATGCTTTTTTCAACAAGTTCTAGGTCGTGCGCGACCTAACACTCAGCGGCATAGTAGAGGCGGCCTCTTTATTTACGTGTTCAGGTCGTTAGCGACCTACCCTAGGTCGTGAGTACTTTCCTATAGCCATAGCTGATCTTAGGTCGCTGAATCCCTTAGGTCGCGACCTTCCTTAGGTCGAAGCACTCCGCTAGGTCGTGTGAATTCTATAGGTCGCGGTCTTCCTTAGGTCGCGGAACTTCATAGGTCGGTGGACAGTTAGGTCGCATAAAGTCTTTAGGTTGCTTGCTTGCTTATCTGGTTAGGTCGTGAAGCTTGGTAGGTCGCTCCATATCTTCAGGAATTAAGTCGCTACTCCCCATAGGTCGTAGGTCGTGACAATGCTTAAGTCTTTAGGTCGCATAGCTGCTTCGTGGAGTTAGGTCGCTAATACAATTATGCCGTTAGGTCGTTGAGACCATTAAGTCGTTAGGTATTCTTAGGTCGTTGGGCTGCTGAGTTATAGGTCGCGGAGTTTTAGGTCGTGGTAGAAATAGGAGTTAACACACTTTGAGATGTAAAACCAGTTTCTATCAAAAACATTTTTGTTTGGTGGCGGAGATTTGTTCTCTTAGCTTAACACCCTTCTCTAAGACGTACGAGCTCAGAGGTTATGTAGTTGATGGTTACTAATGATACATTCCCGAGTTGGTAATGTGGCATACGATGTGCTGCTGATCATTTGTCGATCAAAGCACGACTTTGTGAAAAGTGTAGCTTTGTGGACGAGACCTTATCGAGCCTCAAAACCCGGTAATGGTCGAAACTGTTGAATATGCGTTTATATGATTTTTGTTTAATGATAATAAACATTTATACATTCGTTTAAATGTATTTGTTAATGTACTATTTTATTTTTCATAGATAAATAAATATTTGTTGAATAAAATAAATTACACAGAATTTGAATTCAAACAGAAATTTTATTCAAACAAACATTTATTACAATTTGGAATAGTACAAATTCAAGCTCTCACTATACATATACAATTTTGATTCTAATTACATCTCAATTCAATTTACATAAATGCGTCACTACATATCACTCACACTCGTAGTTTATCTTCAAGTTCATTCCAGTTATAATCCAGCATCTGAGAAATCTGCAAAAATATTCACTAACGCAGTAAAATTGAAAAAGAAATATTTTTTCAATATAAAATAAAATATGATTTTTGAAAATATGATTTGCCTCAGTTATTTGGGTTGTTCGTCATCATTCACATTTGAATTCATCATACACGAACAATGTGACATGCATAGTGTATCACTGTACATGCCACAAGGCCGTGCACATCGACATACACTTGTATTCACTACAGGGACAGGTGAGCACAGGTCAAACCCAAATGAAAAGCCGGGTTCAACTCACGTGCAATATATTTAAAATCACGACACGAGCACAAGGTCAAACCCGAGTTTTGAAACTGGATTCAACTCAAGTGAAATTTTAAAAATCAACATGAACGGATTCAAAGACCAGTGATGCAAGCAATGAACAGATCAAAGAGCAAAAGTTATCTGAATCAAATGCCATCAGATCAGAAACCAAGTTCAGATTAATTCAAGAAATATAACATGCAGTTTTGCAGTAATGATAATGCAGACTTGAGTGAAACATCTCAAGATCACAATATCAAAATATAATGCAATCATCATGAAGCACTTGCAACAGAAAGTCAATGAAAATGGAACTAATTTGAAACCACAAGAGACTGCAACAGCAAATACATCATGAAACCAAAGTGAGTATGCAAGTGCAGACCAAATGCAAATACAAGTTGTACAAGATTGCCAACAACATAACTGCCAAAAATTGAGACTGCAAGAAGTATGCAATTTAAAGTGTCCAAACAACAATGAAAAAAAAAATGCACCAGTGAAACAAGTCTCGACCACTATGCAATGTCCAGAATGCAAACTGCTTCATATGCATGACAACCAGAGTGCAACTATCAAATAAATAACTCCAGACAAAATGCAAGACCAAACTACAACATCAAGTTCAAATAACAAACAGGATTTCACTTATCAAATAATATCAATATACTGTGAACAAGTGCAGTAATGGGTATGCAAGCAAATGCAGAAGCATGTACTTATGGTATGAAGAACACAAGGCTCAAGTCTACAAAGTAAACTTGTATATGCTACAGAGAACAGGCCAAATGAAAACTACCCAAGTTCATCGAGAAATACAAGACTGACAAGTACATAGCCATATAACCAAGTCAAAGCCAGTGGTAATTAAATGTCTCAAATTCAAGGCATCAAGTCAAGCAAGGAAGCATACTGGAGTCAAGTCGGAAAAATTCATGAATGCAACAACCAAATGAAGTCAGCAGTCAGCGGTGAAAATGGCCATAAACAGCAAGTACAATGTCATAGAACAAACGTCAATGCCGAGAAACAATGTGATTTAGATCAGGAGTAAAGTTCGAATCCAATGCAGATGCAAACAAGTAGAGATGAACAAATGGAAACAAATTCGAAATCGAAAAATGCAGTCCAACTAAGTAATACTGTATAAAAAATCAAGTATGCATCTGCAAACTTTGAAAAATTCAGAAATCAAGTGCATATCTCTAACGACCCGAAATTTTCGAACCCGAAAATTCCAGATAGTTATGAAAAGAAGAAAGAGATAGAAGAAGAAGAACAGAAACCCCAAAACATCTCACACTCACAGCGGATAAAATATAATAATCAATAATAATAACAGTTTACAAAAAGAATACTATATGTCCATTACATTTAATATACATAAGAGTTTCACATTTATACAGTCACTGAATATATATATATATATACACACACACAATTATCATGTCTCAGATTTACAGTAATATAAGTACAGCGGATAAACTCTATACGATACTGCTATACCCTTCGCCTCATGAGCTCCAGAACGTCCTAACCTGAAAATATGTAATACTCGGTCTGACCCGAGCATTACATCAAAGTAACACCCGGGTCAGGCTGGAAACCAGCGTGAGTAAACCCAACTAACATGGAATACCAAAACAATCAACTTATATAAACCCGGGGTAACATATATCAATTTAACAAATTCGCAATTTGCTATAGACAACACTTATTTCACTCATCAATTCTAAGTACCAAACTTAGATAAATAATCCAATTTGCTTAAATCATTCATCCCCGCTTACTGATTTTACATATCAATTTATAAAAATTCGAAGTGGTTTCGGATATTTCCCAATACCCGACCCCGGTCTCTCCGAACTCATGTCATCCTAACCCAAGTTATCCAAATGAAATACATAATATTTCATATCAGAGATATCAATTCATCCAAAGCATTCAATACCATCCAATCATTCATAAGCAAAGCATAGCCACATACAAATCAATTCATTTGATTCTAATTGAATTTCACATCTCAATCACCTAGATTCCTTTATTAATTAATTCCAAATCACTTGATCAATCCACCATTTCTTATTTATTCACCTTAATTTATCACCTTGGATTAATTATCTTTCAATTATATTTAAGTAATCGTCTTTGATTTATTTCACGATATTAATTTCACCTAGCCCAAAATCAATAAGTACTCTTAATTACTTCATAAATTAATTATATTAATTTCATCAATCCTTAATTTCTTATATAAATTAATTTACCACAAGTCACTTATCATGGATTAATCAATCATAATTAATCATTCTTTAATTACATCGTTAATTATACAATTTAATGATTTCCAATTATATTTACTTTATTTACCATAATATTATTCTTTCTCGATCACCCTCAACCTGAAAATTTACTGTCTTCTTATTTATTTCATTAATAAATTAATTACTCCGTAATTTGTTATTTCAATTAATCTCTTAATTAATTACGCAAAGTAATTCTATTTTATTGATTACATTAAGTAATTATCTAACAAACCATCCATTGATTATTCTAATCTAATTAAACTTAATTAATTAACTTAAACCTTAATTAATTAATTCAAATCCTCAATTTCTAAATTAACTAATCTAATTCATTGGTTAATTGGATTAATTTCTTATCCCTTTAAATTACTCTACTATTTAAGTGAATCATAATTCTTTTAAATTCAACTTGAAAATCCTTTTCTTATTTATGATTTAAATTTTATACAACTTTAAGCCCCAACACTTCGAGTCAAACCATAATTAACTCGCGAATCAACCAAACCAAAGTCACATCACCAATTCACAGTGCACACCAATTCAATTCGATCATTCAACCATCATATTTAAATTTAACCATTTAAATTTAAATAAAATCCAACAGAGTGAGGTTTACTCACCTTAACTTCTGCCGTTTGAAAAATCCTCCCAAACTGACTTGTTTCCATGATTTTAAACCTTGAATAAACATCATACACTTTATTAATATTTAAATTAACCAAACAATTTATTTTCCACTCAATAAATTTAAATTTGAACTTTCCTTAAATAAGTTGCTTAGTGACGAAAATAATTAAATGTGTTAATTAACAAAATTCATCATCAATCATTAAAACCTTATTAATTTCCGTTGATGAATTAAATTATAGTTTAATCTTAAATTTAAAAAAAAATCCTTTAAGAAAGTAAAACTTATAGTAAATAAAATAATTTAATCAGTTATTAATAGGTTAACCCCCATACCACAATATTTTAGAATAACTAGAAGATCTGTATGTATATCTATCTATTTATTATTATAAACTCTACACATTTTAAAATTCCTATTTTTTTTTTCAAAATCATATATAATAACAACAGCAGTATTTTACTGTAAATACATAAATCTTTAATCATTTTCTAAAATCCACTGTTTCTATAATTACTGTTCAGCAAAATATATTTGTATGTGTAAATCAAGATTAATAAAATTCGAGGATACCTCATAGTAAAGCTCGACAAACACGCGACCAACATTCGCCGCGCTAGAGTGGCTCGAACCCTGTTCGACCCTCGCCCTAACATCTCTCCTGAAAGCATCAGAGCGATCACGACCCTGCCCCGAACCTCACGTGAGTACCACAGAGCCTCGACCGACCCTGCTACCCTTCACCGTAGCTACCCACGAACGGCTACTCCTAATCGATCCTCCTTTACCTCGGTCATCACCACGATATGGCGGCGCACTCCTTCTCAAGCCTCGAGCCCACAACAGTGACCTCGCCACGAACTGCTGTGCCCAAAATCTCAAACGGTGATCGCATGCTCGAGAGGCCTAAAACCTAGCCTCACGAATCGAGACACGAGCAAATAGCTTCGAGGAAGAGAGAGTTGCTTCGATCTAGAGGGGAAAGGTCACGGCTTTGGTTCGAAATCCATTTTGATTTTCGATTTTAGGTTGCGTTCGAATTTTCTTTTTCATTTTTGAAGTTAATTTGGATAGATAGGGTTTTTGGGCGAACTGAAAACTAATGGGGAAGGAAAAGTACTATACACGGTTATAATAGATACGGGGGTGAGAGGCTTCTTGAACACGCGTGAAAACTAAATAATTAAATATGAAAGTATCTCGTGTCCAAAACACGAAATCCCGAATCCCGAATCACATATGCCGACAGACGTTCATAAGGTTTTACCCGCGTTTCGATCACAAAGGAACGTGTTCCAGAGGCTAATTTGAAAGTATACGCGAGTTACGGAATTAAACGATCAATTTAAAATTAAATTGATTAAAATAGTTTGAAGCGTTTTGAGCTGCCACGGTCAAATGACAACTCCGATTGCTTTGAAAATTGAAATCCGATAATAATTAACTATTACGGATCCAATGGAACTGGTTCCGTCGAATTCCGAAACTGTGCCTTGGAAGGCTATTTTTAAATTCAATTTAAACAATATTTTTTCAAAATTGAACAAATTACTTTTAAATTAAAATTTCAATCATTCTAATATCTTCAGTATCATTATTATAAATTTTATAAGCCTTCAAATTATTTTAAACAGGCTTCGAAATCCCAGATTCAACAATTTACCCAATTTCAATTATTAAATTCATTTCTTAAACCCTATAATTCAATGATTTAATTATCAAGTAAATATCGATATCTTAAATTCAAGTTAAAATTAACCTTTAAATATTTTAAAATCAATTAACAATTCTATTTTAAATTGTTGGAAAATCTGGGTCGTCACATTCCTCCCCCCTTAAAAGAATTTCGTCCCCGAAATTACTAATTAGGAGAAATGGACCAATACTCGTTTACTTTTTCCAAAACTGATAATTCAACATCCTACCAGCTATCCTTTATTTAAGATCCACTAACACCTTAACCAACTTCCCAAAACCTTCTATAATTTCAAATAATAATTTTTTTGCTCAATCATTCAAATTTCAATTTAAAACCAAATTTTAAATTGTCAAAATTTTCTCAAAATTTTCTAACTCTCTAAATTCCCGGAAAATTTTGCCAGCGTCTCCTTTGCGCGGCTAACTCGGTACTACTACAAAAGTCCTCTACGGGCTCCCAAATACCAAAAGAAAACAAAAGCCAAGTGGCTGCATCAAAAACCCAATCCAATTTCATACAGAAATATAAATACATACCTTTTTGTCGGCAATTCAAATTTATCTTTTGGAACCAAATCCAATTTCTTTTCTCTTTAATACCTGCATATCTCACTTAGCAACAATTTTCAATCATAACCTTATAAATCATTTTATACATCTCTTTACATAAGTTTCATAACCACTTCTATTCAAATTAGTTTTCGCCGTTTCATTTGAATTCAATTTATTTTCGATTTCTAATATTGAGTTATATCTTTCTTTTAAACTAATTCATATTAGTTTCATTTACTAGTTTACTTTAACTTCCAATTTAAAATTGTTTTATCGTTAACCAAAATTTCCATAATTTTCTAACTCCCAAAATTTACAGAAAATTTTGGCAGAGTCTCCTTTGTACGGAGGAGCTTTTGCAATTTGACAATAGATATAAATATGTATACATCGACCCACAGGGTCGGAAAAAGCAAAAACAGTTCATATTTCCTATTTTTATTGCGTAGGCATACCTTATTTAGCAATTTAAGCAAGCAGCTTATTTATTTTGCAATTACATACCCCAAATCTAGCCAAACGGCTTCCCTGTACCTGTACTTACTCAATTTAAATACGTAGGTGTCATACATAGGAAATCTATTAACATTTCACTTACTTTTAATAGCTAAACACAAGCATTACATAAATAACAAGCACCAAACACTTCCAATAAGCAATTTATATGCTTTAAAGCACATCTAATTATTTCCCATCAAATTTATATGCTTTTTCATTCAATTTTAATGGTTTACACACAATTACTTGCATTCAACTCATTTTAAGTGAAACAATCTCATATTCACTTCAATTGATTCATAAATCAATTATATCGCTTCCACTAATTCATAACATTCAATTTGATAATATCCATGTGAATAATTAATTGTTTAAGTTTTATAACCAATTAAAATTGATTCCAACTCAGTTTTATTTAATTCAATTCCATTTTAATTTATTCACCAACCATACATACGTATTTCATTTCACCACCTTAATGACTTCATTCAAACTATTTATTAAGCTTAGCATATTCAATATTTCTAAATTTATAACCATTTCCAAATTAATTTTATCCAAGCTTTAATTTAATAGGCTTTTATCCCTATTCGAAGCCAAGCTTCCATAAACTTTGAAGTTAAGTTAATTACTTTAATTTATTCCAACATCAACTTAAGTTCACTTCCATTAAATTTGATTCTCGTTAAATTAAATTCCATTTAATTCAGTTAGCCCATTTCCTTCATTGTAAATTTAATCCACCTTCTCAATCTTATCAAAACAATATCCAGGCACATATTTACAATTTGAATTCATTTCCAAACTCCATTATTAATTTACAATTCATTTATTAACCAAAGTTAAATTTTATTAACATACTCCATCAAGTAATTATTTTGTTAATTAGCTTACTTCTAACTTTCAAATCAATATGCGATTTTATTTCAAAGAATCGCTTCATTGAAATTTCCCGAGTCCAATTTTATTTTATAATTCCAGTTTGAAATCCCCTTTTTACTTTAAAATTTAGGAATGCCTTCAAATCTAGACAATACAATTAAAATAGCTTTTTATAAAAATATTTCCTATAGCTCGATGTCTCAACCAATCCATCCTTGTCCTCACAGAAATTCAATCATATGTTGATCAGGCGTAGGACTGAAAATATATAAGTACTTGGTAAACCCGTTTTCGACACCCAGTGAAAATACTTGGAAAATAATTTTATTAAAAACATTGAATACAGATTTTGAAAATAGAGGAAATATCTTTGGTGATAATGCTCTGAAAATCATCACTCCATCCATGGTCGCAGTTAACCCGATGATTACGTTGCCATCCCGACAAAATCCACAGATAACTGTAGGCCTCCGCGCCCCACGATTACACCATGGAACCCACGACAGATCGCAGCTAAAACTGGGGTTACGTAGCTATCACAGCAAGAACCCATATAACTGTAGGCATCAGCGCCATCGAATTTCGCTGTCAAAAACGAAACTTCTCCACTCCTGCATAGGTCGCAGTCTACCGAGATAAACTCAAACGCAGACTGTTGGCTCTCAGCGGCACACACGACTTCCGCAATGTTACCATAGGTCGCAGTTACATCCTGGGTTAAGTTGCAGTCACAACAAAAGTCCATGTAACTGTTGGCTCTCCGCGGCACACACGACTTTCGCTATGGTAACTCAACTCATAATCCTCAGGAACTTGTTTTTGTCCGGACTCCTCACAGGATCAACTTTAGAACCCCCTTGGGTTCAAGGCAGTACCACCCGGTGGCACTCCTGAGAAGTCCATTTCAAGGGAGCGCCTTTTTTCCCAGAGCCATCATCAAAATAATTTATACTATACACATATAGTATCTGCAAATCATACACCTAGTATGATATCATACAAAGCTCCTTTACACAAAATCGATTATCCCAAAATCGATAATTCTCAAAATAGGCTTTCCAAAACTCAATATGGATTTTTTTCCAAAAATCAAAAGCCTTTCTCAAAATCCTCATAAGATCCTTTATATATATTCAGATATATATATATATATATATATATAATTTTAAAACTTTGGATCCTTACTTTCTTGTATAAAACACCTCTTATACTCCAAACACTCCCAAAAACCATAGAAATATCCAATTTCCACCTTTATTCATTTCATATTTCCCAAAATATTCCTTCAGTTCAAAAGAACCATTTCCCATTCCTTATTCACAAATTCATTAATCCCATTTGGATTATCACTTCAATCCTTAACTCGATTGGGTATTTAATCAATAACAGTTTGAACTCCGACCAATTTAGAGAATAGCTTGAAATTTTTAAAAATAGATAAGTAGTTGAAAAATAATCAATAGTTTGCAAAATAGTTGTAGAATAATTGACTAATTGTAAAAGAGTTAGAAAATAGTTAAATAGTTATAGAAATCTTAGATAATTGCGAAATAATTGTAAAATAGAAATTAATTCGTAACTTAGTCGAAAATTAATAATTAGTTTATAGAACAGTTGTAAAATAGTTAAAGAGTTTCAAAAGTAGTGGCAAAACCAGTTTAGGTTTTAAACAGAAAGTTGTATAATAAATAGATAAGAAAATAGATTTAAAACTATTCATATTAAAACAATTTACATTGAAAATGGTCTAGAGTCAAAACTGTTCACTTCCCAATTCAAATTGAATTGATTCTCAATTTCCTTCCAATTTCAGATCAAATTCCATTTGATCTTTAAACTTACAACCTTAAGTATAAATTTCAATTTTACACCTTCTATTTATAATCAATTACATTCACATTTACCTTTAACTTAGAATTATACATTTTATTTGGCCAATATATTTTTATTATTCCATAAACATTTAATCAAGATTCCAGAGATTAAACAAATTTCCAAATTTTAATATCACCTTAGAATTCAACTATATCCAAAATTCTGTGGCGAATTCAATTATCCCTTTTTGAATTTCAAAACCAAACCCAATTCACAAACAATTCCAATTTTAAACAATTTGGTAGCAAAATTTCTCTTCTAGAAACTCGAAAACGAACATCGATGATGTTGTAGTCATCACCGACGTTATTTTCCAGTGACCGAAAGCGTTTAGTGCTTTTATCTTTTTAAAAACATTTCCAAACATTTTTATTTTCAAATCTTCCATATTTCAAGTCCAACACAAAATATTTTTGAAATGGTATTATTATTTCTCCAAAACCTTTGGAAACCATTTTCAAATCCAAAGGAATTTTAAATTTTCCCAAAAATTCCAAATTCCCAATCCATCCAATTCATATTTAAACATTTCCCTGGAATTTTCATCTTACTTTATTTGCAAATATTCTCTGGAATTCTATTTCAACTTATAATCTCATTTATTTATAAAGTTTATTTCAATTAATAAATTACATTTACAATCTATATTTCAAATTTCTTTTTGATTTTAAACCAATTCCACTTTGATTAGAATTCCAAAGTCATTCCAATTACTTTGGACTAATATTCATTCAATTGAACTCACTTCAATTTCAATCGTTCCAATTCAATCCACTTCAAATCTCCATTTAAATTTTTTGAACTTATACATCTTCAATTCTAAATTCAATTAATCCAAATCAGATTCAATTTGGATGAGTTCAATTCCAACTTCAAATTTAAACCATCTCGAATTATATAATTCGAGCTAAGTTCTCAAAGATTAGTTTAACCTTTTTAAACCAAATTTAACTTGTTCATTTAAAGTTTCAAACAATTCTTATTTCTGAGTTCTAATTCTAGAACTTCATTTTTAATTAATTTAATTTTAATTTGGTTGCATTATATTCCTTCTTCACTTAGTCCCAATTCAAGATTTCAATTTGACTGTATTATTTTACTTCTTAATTTAATTCCAATAATTTAGTAACCAATCTCCTTAATATTTATTAGAAGACGATATAGCTTTATATATCAAATTACATTCTTATATAAAATCATTTAAAACCGTTATATAAGAAAATAACAAGTACGCGCTCATATATATATATATATATATATATATATATATATAGTCACTCAACTCATTATAGAGTACTACGGACTCTATTAAATGAGTAATCCCCACCAGAGCCAAGGTTCTCGCTTAACCCTTCAGCTCTGATACCAAATGCAACGACCCGAAATTTTCGAACCCGAAAATTCCAGATAGTTATGAAAAGAAGAAAGAGATAGAAGAAGAAGAACAGAAACCCTAAAACATCTCACACTCGCAGCGGATAAAATATAATAATCAATAATAATAACAGTTTACAAAAAGAATACTATCTGTCCATTACATTTAATATACATCAGAGTTTCACATTTATACAGTCGCTGAATATATATATATATATATACAATTATCATATCTCAGATTTACAGTAATATAAGTACAGCGGATAAACTCTATACGATACTGCTATACCCTTCGCCTCCTGAGCTCCAGAACGTCCTAACCTGAAAATATGTAATACTCGGTTTGACCCGAGCATTGCATCAAAGTAACACCCGGGTCAGGCTGGAAACCAGCGTGAGTAAACCCAACTAACATGGAATACCAAAACAATCAACTTATATAAACCCGGGGTAACATATATCAATTTAACAAATTCGCAATTTGCTATAGACAACACTTATTTCACTCATCAATTTCTAAGTACCAAACTTAGATAAATAATCCAATTTGCTTAAATCATTCATCCCCGCTTACTGATTTTACATATCAATCTATAAAAATTCGAAGTGGTTTCGGATATTTCCCAATACCTGTCCCCGGTCTCTCCGAACTCATGTCATCCTAACCCAAGTTATCCAAATGAAATACACAATATTTCATATGAGAGATATCAATTCATCCAAAGCATTCAATACCATCCAATCATTCATAAGCAAAGCTTAGCCACATACAAATCAATTCATTTGATTCTAATTGAATTTCACATCTCAATCACCTAGATTCCTTTATTAATTAATTCCAAATCACTTGATCAATCCACCATTTCTTATTTATTCACCTTAATTTATCACCTTGGATTAATTATCTTTCAATTATATTTAAGTAATCGTCTTTGATTTATTTCACGATATTAATTTCACCTAGCCCAAAATCAATAAGTACTCTTAATTACTTCATAAATTAATTATATTAATTTCATCAATCCTTAATTTCTTATATAAATTAATTTACCACAAGTCACTTATCATGGATTAATCAATCATAATTAATCATTCTTTAATTACATCGTTAATTATACAATTTAATGATTTCCAATTATATTTACTTTATTTACCATAATATTATTCATTCTCGATCACCCTCAACCTGAAAATTTACTGTCTTCTTATTTATTTCATTAATAAATTAATTACTCCGTAATTTGTTATTTCAATTAATCTCTTAATTAATTACGCAAAGTAATTCTATTTTGTTGATTACATTAAGTAATTATCTAACAAACCATCCATTGATTATTCTAATCTAATTAAACTTAATTAATTAACTTAAACCTTAATTAATTAATTCAAATCCTCAATTTCTAAATTAATTAGTCTAATTCATTGGTTAATTGGATTAATTTCTTATCCCTTTAAATTACTCTACTATTTAAGTGAATCATAATTCTTTTAAATTCAACTTGAAAATCCTTTTCTTATTTATGATTTAAATTTTATACAACTTTAAGCCCCAACACTTCGAGTCAAACCATAAATAACTCGCGAATCAACCAAACCAAAGTCACATCACCAATTCAAAGTGCATACCAATTCAATTCGATCATTCAACCATCATATTTAAATTTAACCATTTAAATTTAAATAAAATCCAACAGAGTGAGGTTTACTCACCTTAACTTCTGCCGTTTGAAAAATCCTCCCAAACTGACTTGTTTCCATGATTTTAAACCTTGAATAAACATCATACAATTTATTAATATTTAAATTAACCAAACAATTTATTTTCCACTCAATAAATTTAAATTTGAACTTTCCTTAAATAATTTGCTTAGTGACGAAAATAATTAAATGTGTTAATTAACAAAATTCATCATCAATCATTAAAACCTTATTAATTTCCGTTGATGAATTAGCTGATAGTTTAATCTTAAATTTAAAAAAAAATCCTTTAAGAAAGTAAAACCTATAGTAAATAAAATAATTTAATCAGTTAATAAAATAGGTTAACCCCCATACCACAATATTTTAGAATAACTAGAAGATCTGTATGTATATCTATCTATTTATTATTATAAACTCTACACATTTTAAAATTCCTATTTTTTCTTCAAAATCATATATAATAACAACAACAGTATTTTACTGTAAATACATAAATCTTTAATCATTTTCTAAAATCCACTGTTTCTATAATTACTGTTCAGCAAAATATATCTGTATGTGTAAATCAAGATTAATAAAATTCGAGGATACCTAACAGCAAAGCTCGACAAACACGCGACCAACATTCGCCGCGCTAGAGTGGCTCGAACCCTGTTCGACCCTCGCCCTGACATCTCTCCTGAAAGCATCAGAGCGATCACGACCCTGCCCCGAACCTCACGTGAGTACCACAGTGCCTCCACCGACCCCGCTACCCTTCACCGTAGCTACCCACGAACGGATACTCCTAATCGATCCTCCTTTACCTCGGTCATCACCACGATATGGCGGCGCACTCCTTCTCAAGCCTCGAGCCCACAGCAGTGACCTCGCCACGAACTACTGCGCCCAAAATCTCAAACGGTGATCGCATGCTCGAGAGGCCTAAAACCTAGCCTCACGAATCGAGACACGAGCAAATAGCTTCGAGGAAGAGAGAGTTGCTTCGATCTAGAGGGGAAAGGTCACGGCTTTGGTTCGAAATCCATTTCGATTTTCGATTTTAGGTTGCGTTCGAATTTTTTTTTCTTTTCTGAAGTTAATTTGGATAGATAGGGTTTTTAGGCGAACTGAAAACAAGTGGGGAAGGAAAAGTAGTATACACGGTTAAAATAGATACGGGGGTGAGAGGCTTCTTGAACACGCATGAAAACTAAATAATTAAATATGAAAGTATCTCGTGTCCAAAACGCGAAATCCCGAATCACACATGCCGACAGACGTTGATAAGGTTTTACCCGCGTTTCGGTCACAAAGGAACGTGTTTCAGAGGCTAATTTGAAAGTATACGCGAGTTACGGAATTAAACGATCAATTTAAAATTAAATTGATTAAAATAGTTTGAAGCGTTTTGAGCTGCCATGGTCAAATGACAACTCCGATTGCTTTGAAAATTGAAATCCGATAATAATTAACTATTACGGATCCAATGGAACTGGTTCCGTCGAATTCCGAAACTGTGCCTCGGAAGGCTATTTTTAAATTCAATTTAAACAATATTTTATCAAAATTGAACAAATTACTTTTAAATTAAAATTTCAATCATTCTAAGATCTTCAGTATCATTATTATAAATTTTATAAGCCTTCAAATTATTTTAAACAGGCTTTGAAATCCCAGATTCAACAATTTACCCAATTTCAATTATTAAATTCATTTCTTAAACCCTATAATTCAATGATTTAATTGTCAAGTAAATATCAATATCTTAAATTCAAGTTAAAATTAACCTTTAAATATTTTAAAATCAATTAACAATTCTATTTTAAATTGTTGGAAAATCTGGGTCGTCACAGTATCTTTGAAAAAGTCAAAAAAAATCAAAAGTGGAAAGTTTTTGCCGTTTACTCAAGAAAAATGGAACGTTTCGAAATCAAAGTTGTGCGCATCAAGTCAAAACTATATCTGGAAATCGAGAATTAGGAAAGTGTAAATGAATACGAACAAATTCAAGTGTCTCAGGATTCATATAAATACCAAACCCCAAATTCATCATCGACATTGAGTTTAAGCAAGCAATTAAACCAGCAACAAGAGGGAAAAGATTACATATCACAATCTATCGAACTCGATCAAAGGAGCAGCTGCGAACGAGCGTAAGCAAAGCAACAAGAGAATCAATCATCGGAGAAGCAGCGAGCAAGGCAACACGCAAACCACTGTATCGATCAACAAAAAAAGGCGAAGCTTCAAAAGTCTAATTTTGGAAGCAAGGAATAAAAGAGCCGAAGCCCTAATTTCAGAAAGAGGAGAGAGGCCGCCATTTTTTTTCTTCACAAGCCAAAAGAAAGAGGAACGGGCAAAAGAATTGGGCCGACCTTGTTTTATAAAAGGGGCTTTAGTTTATTTTATTTCAAATAGGGCTTTAGTTTATTTATTTAGGGTTTATTTTTATTAAAGGGGGCTTTTGTTTATTAGTTTTATTTTTTTTATCTGTTCATTTCGAATCAAGTCTTAGTAAATCACCACCTAGGTTGTAGGTAGTGTCAGATTGTCTAGTTAGGATTAGTTCAGTGAGCAGGGTGTGCGAGTTTGCAAAACTCTATAGGCGGTAGCAGGGTGTGCGAGTCTGTTAGAGTGTTTATAAGCGGGAGACTGTTTAATTCTAATAGAAATCTGGGAATGCAGTAGTAGGCAGGGGTTGCCGAAGCTGGGTAATATTTTTGTGTGATTTACTTTTCAGCATATTTATTTCTCCGCAGTTTGTTTTTGTGTTTAATTCGAGAAAATTTGCTATAACCCTATTCACCCCCCTCTAGGATTAATCTAGATCCTACAAGTGGTATCAGAGCACGGTATTTTTCTTTAACTCTAGAGTTATGAATCCACCAAATAATGCTTTTTCTGAGGGGCAATCTATTGTTAGACCACCCATGTTTAATGGGAATGATTATGCTTATTGGAAAGTTAGGATGGGCATTTATCTTAGTTCTGTTGATTATGATGTTTGGGACATTATTGAAACTGGCTATAAATCTCCCACTATAACCTTTGGTGATACCAAGATTCCTAAACCTAAGGATAGGTGGGATGCTAACGATAAGAAATTAAAAACTGCAAATGCTAAAGCCATGAATGCTTTGATCTGTGCTCTTGAGAAAATTGAATTTAATAGAATTTCTCATTGTAAAACTGTACAGGAAATTTGGCATACTTTGGAGGTGACATGTGAAGGAACTTCTCAAGTTGGGGAGTCTCGTCTAGCCCTATTCAGCAATGAATACGAGAACTTTGTGATGGATAAAGGCGAGAGCATAAAGGATATGTTTGGATGCTTTTTAACTTTGGTGTGCAACGCTACAGCGCTTGGGAAGGTATTCACTGAGGTAGAGCTTATGAGGAAGGTGCTACGAGTCTTACCGATGAAATTTGAGGCAAAAGTCACGGCAATAGAAGAATCGAAAGATCTGAGTAAACTAAGCATGGAGGAGTTGATCGGCAACTTGTGATATATGAGCTTGAGCTAAAAGCAAAGATGGAACGCCACAACTCCGAATCAAAGAAGAAGACGATTGCCTTAAAGAGCAAAGAAGAGAGAGATGAGGAAGAAGAAGATCCAATTGAAGAGCTTGCAATGGTTGTCAATAATCTTAGAAAATTATCAAGATTCAGGCCACGCAAGAAGAAAATAAATGGTAATAGGTCAAGAAATTCTAACAATTCCGATAATGAATTAACGTGCTTTAACTGCAACAAGCATGGCTACTTCAAATAAGAATGCCCACTTCTCAAAAACGACAAAGGAAAGAAAAAGAAGAAGAAGGCTTTTGCAGCGACTTGGGATGATGAAGAAGGAGAGGAAGTTTCGAATAATAGCTCAGATGAGACTAACTTGTGTCTTGTGGCAAAATCAGATTCAGAAGCAAGCACAGAGGAATCTAGTGAGGGAGGTGACTATTGTTATAAAGAACTTGTTTTTATGTGTCTTGATCTTACTAAAGAAGTTGATATTCTTGAATCTAAAATTGAAAAACTGAAATCTGATGGGAGAGAACTTGCTTGTGAAAATTTTAGATTAGAAACTGAACTTGAAAATATTCAAAACCTAGACTGTAAAAAATGTAAAATTTTAGATTCATAATTATCATGACTTAAGAATAGCTTTGAGAATCTTGAAAAAGAAAACTTGAGTCTTATGTAAACCATTGACACTAGGAAAAAGGATTTTATAAATAGATGCACCTCACTTGTAACTGAAAACACAAATCTAAAAACCAAAGTCCAAAATCTTGAGAAATCTCTAAATAACTTTTCAAGAGGAGAAAAATCATTCAACATGTTATTGGGAAATCAACTTTTTGCTAACAACAGAAAAGGATTAGGCTTTAGGAAAACAAGTTAAAGGTAATACAAAAGGTAAGAGTGTCTTTGATATGTGTGAAATAATTGGACATCATATTGAAAATTGTAGTCATAGGAACAAGAACACAAAATTTATACAAGTTTGTGCTCCTAAGAATTCTACAAACAAATTTCATGTCTATTGGAACAAGAATGAAAGGACAAAACAAGTTTGGGTTCCAAAGGGATTGTTTATTCACAATGCTTCAGCCACTAACAATCATGGACCTACAAAAACAAATAGGTCACACAAATCTTTCATCGTGTAGGTATGGTGGCAGGCTAAGGAGCAACAACAGTGTTCTCTGGATTTTGGCTGTTCCAGAAACACAACGGGCAACAAAGCAAAGTTCCTTAGCCCAGTACAAAGGTGACAGAATCACAATGGGCAATCACGAAAAATTATCGTAAAGGTAAAACAGGTGAAGGTATATTTATTTGATCATATATTAAATGTGATAATCTGCACCGTATTCTGAATTAAATCAGCCAATAATGTGAGATGATGATTTTTTTCTGACTTGTTCAACATAGTTGGCCAATTAATATTTATGCCAAAAACACTATTCTTTGAATTACTTCATACATATTTGTTTGGATTAAGCATTGTTTTTTGTTGGATGATAATGCATTTGGTTATAATTCGGCTAACTCTATATTCACAGTTTCTGATTATTTACACGACTTCAATTCAAATTCAAGAATGCTATAAAAATTTGTGAGTTTGAGTGTTCATGCACACTTCATGATCTGGTCTATCAAATTTAGTTAGTGATATTTTGGACTGAAAGAGAAAGTCAGATGCAGATCATACTGGTAATCTAGTTGACAGAAAACTTACTAGTTGAACATGATTTATGGTGAGACATTTAGTAACTGCATCGTTTTTCAAAGAAAATATCTGCATATTTTTCATTACAAATAATTTTCAAATCGCAGAAATTTTTCTCATATAACCCCTTCGAGAAAATCATTGTTGATCATATTTTCAGAATAGTCATTTTTATTTGATTTTGGATGACAAATTTTGACTAATCCGACTCCCTACTAATTATCCAAAGGATAAATAGTGATTGAAAAGATGATAAGTGTTGATATTTAACATACATTACTTAAGAAAGTATATTTGAAAATTTTCTTTAGGAATTCAAACAAGAGTTATAAAACTTTTTGTTGGGTAAAGATTCCATGACCATTTCTATATCTATCATATTTCTATTAACCATTGTTTTTCAAAAACTCAATATAGTTTGTCGATATGTGGTACTATAATCAGGGATCATTTGTTTTTCATTTCACATTTTTTTGTAAAAATAAATAAATATCCAAAGTATTCACTCCCATTTAAAAGTCCTCACGGTTATGCATGGGTGAATTACTTGGACTTTTGATTATGTTCTTTCATGCTCATTTAAAAGTCCTCACGATTATGCATGTATGGAACGCATATCAAAATTAATTGATTAAATAAACAAGTTGATTTTAATCCCATTTAAAAGTCCTCACGGTTATACGTGATTAGAAGATACTTGAATTCATTTTTAAAATTAAATTGGAATACTACTAATCTCATTTAAAAGTTCTAACGGTTATGCATGATTAGTAGATATTCAAATTCCTAATATAAATGTACCACAAGTAGAAACAACTATACGATTTTATTAGAACATCATTTCCGTTCATTCTAAAAGTGGAATATGCGCCTAACAAGGGTAGTTATGATTTTTGTTTGATTTTTTTTATTGAAGTTTAATATTTAAATTCAAATTTAGTTTTAATGTTGGATTAATATTGATCACTTTATCTCTATTTTCTCTAACACTATTATTCTTTTGCTGATAACAAAATGGGGAGAGAAAAGTTAAGATTTTGTCAAATGAAATCAAGCAAAGGTCAAATAATTTTCCATTTGCATCTAGGCTCATTTGTATATTTTTATTTGTATGCATATATGTAGGGGAGCATCGTGTAGAGAGGAAGCATTTAAATAGGGGGAGCAATTAGTGTATATCATTGATCAAATACATTTAACACAGTCAAAATCTTAAATATATGTTTGTTATCATCAAAAGGAGAAGATTGTTGAATATGCGCTTATATGATTTTTGTTTGTTGATAATAAACATATATACATTCGTTTAAATGTATTTGTTAATGTACTATTTTATTTTTCATAGATAAATAAATACTTGTTGAATAAAATAAATTACACAGAATTTGAATTCAAACAGAAATTTTATTCAAACAAATATTTATTACAATTTTGAATAGTACAAATTCAAGCTCCAACTATATATATACAATTTTGATTCTAATTACATCTAATTCAATTTACATAAATGCCTCACTACATATCACTCACACTCGTAGTTTATCTTCAAATTCATTCCAGTTATAATCCAGCATCTGAGAAATCTGCAAAAATATTCACTAACGCAGTAAAATTGAAAAAGAAATATTTTTGCAATATAAAATAAAATATGATTTGCCTTAGTTATTTGGGTTGTTCGTCATCATTCACATTTGAATTCATCATACACGAACAATGTGACATGCACAGTGTATCACTGTACACGCCACAAGGCCGTGCACGTCGATATACACTTCTATTCTCTAGAGGGACAGGTGAGCACAGGTCAAACCCAAATGAAAAGCCGGGTTCAACTCACGTGCAATATATTTAAAATCACGACACGAGCACAAGGTCAAACCCGAGTTTTGAAACCGGATTGAACTCAAGTGAAATTTTAAAAATCAACATGAATGGATGCAAAGACCAGTGATGCAAGCAATGACCAGATCAAAGAGCAAAAGTAATCTGAATCAAATGCCATCAGATCAGAAACCAAGTACAGATTAATTCAAGAAATATAACATGCAGTTTTGCAGTGATGATAATGCAGACCTGAGTGAAACATCTCAAGATCACAATAATATAATGCAATCATCATGAAGCACTTGCAACAGAAAGTCAATGAAAATGGAACTAATTTGAAACCACAAGAGACTGCAACAGCAAATACATCATGAAACCAAAGTGAGTATGCAAGTGCAGACCAAATGCAAATACAAGTTGAACAAGATTGCCACCAACATAACAACCAAAAATGAAGACTGCAAGAAGTATGCAATTTAAAGTGTCCAGACAACAACAAAAAAATTTTTTGCACCAGTGAAACAAGTCTCGACCGCTATGCAATGTCCAAAATGCAAACTGCTTCATATGCATGACAACCAGAGTGCAACTATCAAAGAAATAACTCCAGACTAGATGCAAGACAAAACTACAACATCAAGTTCAAATAACAAACATGATTTCACTTATCAAATATATCAATATACCGTGAACAAGTGCAGTAATGGGTATGCAAGCAAATGCAGCAGCATGTACTCATGGTATGAAGAACACAAGGCTCAAGTCCATAAAGTAAACTTGTATATGCTACAGAGAACAGCCCAAATGAAAACTACCCAAGTTCATCGAGAAATACAAGACTGACAAGTACATAGCCGTATAACCAAGTCAAAGCCAGTGGTAATCAAATGTCTCAAATTCAAGGCATCAAGTCAAGCAAGGAAGCATAATGGAGTCAAGTCAGAAAAATTCATGAATGCAACAACCGAATGAAGTCAGCAGTCAACGGTGATAATGGCCATGAACGACAAGTACAATGTCATAGAACAAACGTCAATGCCAAGAAACAATGTGATTTAGATCAGGAGTAAAGTTCGAATCCAATGCAGATGCAAACAAGTCGACATGAACAAATGGAAACAAATTCGAAATCGAAAAATGCAGACCAACTAAGTAACACTGTATAAAAAATAAATACGCATCTGCAAACTTTGAAAAAGTCAGAAATAAAGTGCGTATCTTTGAAAAAGTCAAAAAAAATCAAAAGAGGAAAGTTTTTGCCGTTTGACTCAAGAAAAATCGAACGTTTCAAATCAAAGTCGTGCGCATCAAGTCGAAACTATATCTGGAAATCGAGAATTAGGAAAGTGTAAATGAATACGAACAAATTCAAGTGTCTCGGGATTCATATAAATACCAAACCCCAAATTCATCATCGGCATCGAGTTCAAGCAAGCAATTAAACCAGCAACAAAAGGGAAAAGATTACATACCACAATCTATCGAACTCGATCAAAGGAGCAGCTGCGAACGAGCGCAAGCAAAGCAACCAGAGAATCGATCATCAGAGAAGCAGCGAGCAAGGCAACATGCAAACCACTGTATCGATTAACAAAAAAAAAAGGTGAAACTTCAAAAGCCTAATTTTGGAAGCAAGGAGTAAAAGAGACAAAGCCCTAATTTCAGAAAGAAGAGAGAGGCCACCATTTTTTTCTTCACAAGCCAAAAGAAAGAGGAACGGGCAAAAGAATTGGGCCGACCTTGTTTTATTAAAGGGGCTTTAGTTTATTTTATTTCAATAGGGCTTTAGTTTATTTATTTAGGGTTTATATTTATTAAGGGGGATTTTGTTTATTACTTTTATTTTTTTATCTGTTCTTTTCGAATCAAGTCTTGGTAAATCACCACCTAGGTTGTAGGTAGTGTCCAATTGTCTAGTTAGGATTAGTTCAGTGAGTAGGGTGTGCGAGTTTGCAAAACTCTATAGGCGGTAGCAGGGTGTGCGAGTCTGTTAGAGTGTTTGTAAGCGGGAGACTGTTTAATTCTAATAGAAATCTGGGAATGCAGCAGTAGGCAGGGGTTGCCGAAGCTGGGTAAATTTGTGTGTGATTTACTTTTCAGCATATTTATTTCTCTGCAGTTTGTTTTTGTGTTTAATTCGAGAAAATTTGCTATTACCCTATTCACCCCCCTCTAGGGTTAATCTAGATCCTACAGAAACAAGAAAGATGAGGCAAGGTTGCAGGGGTCGTGCCCCTAGCGTGTGTCCATTCCTTCTGGAAAAGGGTGGTATCATGGTATGGAGCCCAGATACTTAACTCAATTGGACATAGTATATTTATTACTGTGTGATGTTGCTTTGTGGTTAAGGATCCTCGGATAAAGGTCGCAAAAGAACGGGGGTGGCATATCTTTAGGTATTACTCCCGGGCAAGGAGGAAACCAGCCTTCTGTTGGCAGAGAGCTGGGTAAGTTCTCGGTGCGTCCCTCCAAGGGAGTACCCATGTGGCAATGGGAAGTTCCTTGGCCTAACCATTTGTTGGAAAATCCAATCTCCAATACACGCCCTGTACGGTTTTAGTTGTATAACCTGCCATCTACTTATTTTGGCGCCCCACAGCTTGGATGGTAGCTATAGTAGGCATAGTTCAAAATGTCTATGCTGGCTAAGATTAATATTATACTTCGAAATGTTTTCCACTGTTCACTAATAATAATATCAAAAGAATTTTTGCATAGTAAGCATTTTTTCTATCATAAGGAGAAATCTCGTCCAGTTCTGCGTTTGCATGGTATGTGGTGAGAGGCCTTATGGTAGTTTCATTTTCTAAAAAGCATTGTGGATTTCAATGCTTTCAAAATCCTTTTGTTGTTGTTTTTAAAGATAAAACTGTTTTTTGGCTCATTCCAGTCCCATGACTGACCCAGAGTTTATTTTTTCCTTCCTAAACTCTGGGTTCCCACAATTTTCCACACGGGCAGTCTAGAGTTGGGTTTTTCAGATAATCAATAATAGGTATAGATTTAGTAGCATTTGGAGATCTTCATCAGTCTTTTGGATCTTAGAAGTGTTGGTTAGACAATCGTGTTTGAGATCGCATTTGCTACAATTTCAATTTGATGGTGGTTCGAGTTTGAAGTTTAGAGCTTTGGCATTTCAAGTTTTGGGTCGGAGTTGAAATATTGGATTCTCTTGAAGACTTTGCTCATGTTGAGTTTTTCCGCTGTGGTGTTGTGATGCATAATCTCTGATGGTGTTGGGTTGTTGTATCATGATATATACCACATTGTATCTATTATTGTATCCATGATATTATCTTTTGTTTTCGCTGTGTTGTTTTTTCATCTAATGTTGTTGCAAGCTCCGACGATAACGATTCGATGTCGTTTGTCGGGTATCGAGTTCAGGTCGTCACATGTAACGATCCCGAATTTTAATTTATTTTAAATTGATAATTAAATTCATTTTTGATTTAAAATGGTGGAATATATTGATAAATTGATTTGAAAATTCAAATTGAAGTCTTTAAAATAAAATTATGACGACATATTGAAATAAAAATTCATTCATATTGTAAAGCAATAAGACAAAGCAAAATTAAACAAAATACATTCGAATCTGGAAACAACAAATACATAAGTATGTTGCTACAAAGTTACACAAGCAAGACATACGAGACAGTAAAATATTTAAGTTAGAAATTGGAAAAATGTATATAGGATAAATTATAAAATATAATACAAGCAAATATATATAGGTATGAAGACGAATATTAAAGTAAGAAAATGATGTATATTTATGTACAAGCAAATGAAGACAGTAACGTACTTCAAGTATGTACCAATTTGACATGAAAACCTGGAAAGAAAAAAAACAAACAACATGTTAAAATATCTATAAGCTTGCTAAGCAAGACAATACAAAACAAATCATATCTTAGCCACCAAAATATCTATCAGCCGAAATTTAGCTTAGTCAAGCAAAGAGAAAAATATCTCTGATTTATATTTGTGCAAACAAAAGAATTGTCACCCTATTTTACAAACAAACATTATAATCCCTGTGCATTTTTCCTATATGTCAACCTCATATTGGTTTGTTCATCTCAGTTTCGAACATCCTCATTTGGGCAAACCTGAGATACATATTATCAAAACTTAAAAAAAAAAAAAATTGAGGCAAAACAGAAAATAACAAAGGAAGTTTCTACTTGCTTCAGATCTAAATCTCAAAGTCTTTCAAATTTAAAAGCTCTGTCCGGTCTCAAAATTTCCAAATGAATGAAAAGTGAGTAACCTCATCTTTTGAAAATTTAAAAATATAATCTACTGCTTGCATATCAGTGAATAAGTATGGGGGTGTTTATATATATATATATATATATATATATATATATATATATATATATATATATGCATGTATGTGTGAGTTTTCTGGAAAATGAATTGTGTACAGGCTTTGGTCGTTCTCTGTTTTAAATCCCTGAACCCAAGTTGCTTCAAAAGAAAAAAAAAATTCAATTCCACTTGATCTAGTGACTTTATGAGCTTGGGATTTAAAACAAAAGTTGTTTGTTACCTAATATATTAAGTTTAAAATAAGAAAAAATGTATACAAGTTAATGTTTCTGGAAATTTAAAGAACAGAGCCAAACTTTAATTTAGTCGAATTTCAAACTTGTTGATTCACAAATTCAGTTATATAGATTGAAGTCGTATACTGTTTGCGCAAAAAATGGGCAAACACCACAAAGTCGTACGATTTAGTTGATTATATGTTGTTCTTAGTGATTTGGGTGATTTATGCAAATATGTAAAAAGCAGGGACAAACTGTAAAAGACACACAGATTTATAGTGGTTCGGCCAGAACGTGCCTACATCCACTTTATATGGTATTCTCCCTTTTCTCTTCAGATTACAAGTACAAAGCTTTGCATACAAGTATATGAAAGTTGTTTGAAAGTTCCTTCCGTGCTTGAGCTCTCAAACTTGTCTGCCATTGTTGTACCCCCGCCCTTCTATTTATAGAGTGAGGCTGGGGGCAGGGGTCCTACATGTTTATAGCTGCTGATGGGCCTGGGCTGATGCAATCTGGACTGGCACATCTGATTCGGCGGAGCTTGGTTCGGTCGTGCTTGGAGAGAGGGATGGAGAAGCCTTGGTTCGGTGGTACTGGCAGTGAGGTGGTTCGGTGGTAGGAGTGTGGATGTGGGTTCTGGTCCGGCTATGCAGGGTGTGGTGTTGGACCGGTGGAGTTTGGACCGGCGATGGATGGTTCGGTGGAGGTGATTCTGTGGCGGTGAGGTTCTTTCGGCTATGTGGGGAAAGATGTTGTGGACCGGCATTACTTGGAGATGGTGTGGTTCGGTGTGGGTATTATCGAATGGCCTTCATGAATGCCGAATGCCGAATGAGCCTTCATGAATACCGAATGCCGAATGAGCCTTAATATCTGAGAATGCCGAATGAACCATGGGGAGTTCGAATGCCGAACGAACTCATACGCTTGAACTCCCAAATCAAACCGAGGGTTTTAAGTACCGGATAACACTTATTACTAGATGAACTCGGGGAGTGTAGTGTCGAACGAACTCTTGCCTTGCTTTACTGAATGAAACTTTGCACTTGAATCATGAGTGAAATCGCAGACTTATATATGCTTGCTTGCTTCTTCTTGTTCCGGTCGTGGTGGAAACGCACACAACATTGATATTCCAGTTTTGTCCAAAAAATGGGATAACACTTTGCCCCCCAAAAAAAACGTCTTGCGGTAGGAAGGCGTGTTTTGTAATGCCATGAGTTGGATGTTCATATCCTGTTGACAACCTGTAAAGAGCTTGATATTTTATATGGCCCCAAATGACGACCGTTCGCGATCGAGTCATTTGAGGTGAAGTGCGACCGTTCGCGGTCAAGCGTCTAAATCCATGCGATGATCGTTTGAGATCAAGTCATTTGCGGTGGAATGTGACCGTTCACGGTCAAGCTCTTTACTTCAAATGACGACCGTTCGGGATCAAGCCATTCGAGGTAAAGTGCGACCGAGCCCGGTCAGAGGACGGACCTCAAATGGCGACCGTTCGCGATCAAGCCACTTGGGGTGAAATGTGACCGTTCACGGCCGGTGCCGTTCGCGGCAAAAGATGGAATGGGACCGTTCGCGGTCAAGCGCCTTACTTCGGATGACGATTGTTCGAGATCGAGCCATTCGTGGTAAGGTGCGACTGTTGGCGGTCAGGGGGTGGACCTCAAATGGCAACCTTTCGTGATCGAGCCATTTGTGGCGAGATGAGTTGTGTCGTTCGAGGCGAGATTGTGACTGTTCGAAGTCGGGTGCCGTTCGAGGCGAATTGTGCCGTTCGAGGCGAGTTGTGCCATTCGAGGCGAGTTGTTCCGTTCGAGGCGAGTTGTGATCATTCGCGATCGGGTGCGGTTCGAGGCGAATTGTGACCGTTCGAGGTCGGGTGCCGTTCGAGGCGAATTGTGACAGTTCGAGGTCGGGTGCCATTCGAGGCGAATTGTGACTGTTCTAAGTCGGGTGCCGTTCGAGGCGAATGAGTATGCCCGGGGGGGACTTAATATTATCTGTGCCGGAGTTATTGTTTGGGACAGTTTTCGAATCAAACACTTCGACAGTTCATTGCCATGCAAGAGGTGCTCGTGGACAGTTCGCGATCCAACGGGCATACAAGTAAATTTTTCCATAGAATTGTAAATGTTAAAGCAATAATCAAATGAACCTTACAGCAGAAATGTCCAATCAGGGAGAATTTAAATGTTCAAATCAAAATCAAAGCAAAAAGCAGAATGAAGATGTCAAAGCGTAAACTCTTACTATAACGCGGCTGGTAGTCATTCAGAGCATGCCTATGGATCATGCGCGATCGCTCACATGTGTAAATTATTTAACCGTGTCAGCGAAAGGTTTACAACTTGTTCATCGTTATTTTAATCAAGCAATCAATGGATAATCAAATGGTGCCCCGATCCAGGGTCACCTCTAGGCAATGTAGACGGTGGTCGCTCTGGTTCCACTGTTGGAGTTCGCCTCCTCACATACTGAAGGAGCATACCGTTCCTGATATGCCCTTCCACCTCGTCCTTCAAATGCCTACAATCATTAGTGTTATGATGGTTTAATTCATGGAATTCACAAAACTTATCTGATTTTCTTTCGTCAGGAGTTGGATTCCTTCGCATTGGTCTACGATACGGAACCTGCTCCTTGGTATCCTGGTAAATTCGTTCTAGACTCTCATTCAGCTCAGTGTGAGTGGTGAATCGCAACTCTCTCCGTGGCCGCTTTGACCTATCATCATTATCCTCAGCCTTTCTCTTTCCTTTGCCAGTCTCCGCACCCTTTCCAGGTGGGTTTCCGCTCTTGATTGCGTAAACGTCAACTTCTTCCTCTCTTTCTGCACTAGCATCTTCCAAACGCAGAAACTTTTCAGCCTCATGATAGAACTCTCCAAGATTCATAGGCGGATCCTTAGTTAACGAATTCTTGAACTCTGTACTATCAGCTATTGCAGATACAGCTGCCATCATGACCATGGATGGATCTGGTCGATCCACTGATGCTGCTGCCGCATTAAATCGCGTTAGAAAACTCCTCAAAGTCTCTCAGTTTTCTGCTTCAAGGTTGCCAAAGTCATCACATTCTTGGGTCTCTCAATATGAACCCTGAATTGCCTCATGAATCTCTCAGTTAAATCTTCCCATGTTCCTATGGAGCCGCTCTCCAGCTGCCTAAACCATAACGTTGCAATGTCCGTTAAATACAATGGAAAGCACCGGGCCATGACCTCCTGTGATGCCCCCAGCACTTCCATGTGCCTCATATACTTTGTAAGATGGACCGCAGGGTCTGTCCTCCCATCGTACATCTCTATTGACGGTAACTTGAACTCTGGTGGGTTCCTAGCCATCCTAATCGCAGGGGAAAAAGGACTCCTATTTACATCTTCCAAGTCTCTGTTTACTAAACCGCCTCTCATAGCTCTTCTAACCATCTCTGCTAATCTGTCATTGTCTCCAAGCTGTAGTCCTCGCTCACTGCCTTCGACCTGCCCCCCGAGTCCGCGGGAGTTTTCATGTGTATGCCTCCCTGGCTGAACGTTCATTCCTCTATTGCTACCAGGTGGCTCGGATGCCCCCATCTCTCTTCGCGGGGTCGGATCAACATGCTCTGCGTGAGTGCCCCTTAGCTCTGGTGCTACGCCAGATGGTCCTGCTCCGTTCTGAACTCCAGTTGCTCCTTGGTTTTGTGCTCCAAGTTGCCCAATTTGCTGAAGCAAGTTCTGGATCATCTCCTCTTGTCTTCTCATCATAGCCTCCATCTCATCTCTGGTGATGAAGGCTGAAGCTTGGTTTGCTCATGAGGAAGCCTCTTGACTCCCTTCCTGTTGACTCTTCTCTGGCCTTGGCCTTCTGCTTGATTGTTTGGCCACGACTCTTCCAAATCTGAATCTCTAAACTTTCAAATTCAACTTCCAAGCGGTAGAATCCCTGAGTTCAATTCTTAGTGAAAGCACCAAAATGTTTGCGCAAAAAATGGGCAAACACCACAAAGTCGTACGATTTAGTTGATTATATGTTGCTCTTAGTGATTTGGGTGATTTATGCAAATATGTAAAAAGCAGGGACTAAACTATAAAAGACACACAGATTTATAGTGGTTCGGTCAGAACGTGCCTACATCCACTTTATATGGTATTCTCCTTTTTCTCTTCAGATTACAAGTACAAAGCTTTGCATACAAGTATATGAAAGTTGTTTGAAAGTTCCTTCTGTGCTTGAGCTCTCAAACTTGTCTGCCATTGTTGTACCCCTGCCCCTCTATTTATAGAGTGAGGCCGGTGGTAGGGGTCCTGGATGTTTATAGCTGCTGATGGGCCTGGGCTGATGCAATCTGGACTGGCACATCTGGTTCGGCGGAGCTTGGTTCGGTCGTGCTTGGAGAGAGGGATGGAGAAGCCTTGGTTTGGTGGTACTGGCAGTGAGGTGGTTCGGTGGTAGGAGTGTGGATGTGGGTTCTGGTCCGGCTATGCAGGGTGTGGTGTTGGACCGGTGGAATTTGGACCGGCGATGGATGGTTCGGTGGAGGTGATTCGATGGCGGTGAGGTTGGTTCGGCTATGCGGGGAAAGATGTTGTGGACTGGCATTACTTGGAGATGGTGTGGTTCGGTGTGGGTACTATCGAATGGCCTTCATGAATGCCGAATGCCGAATGAGCCTTCATGAATACCGAATGCCGAATGAGCCTTAATATCTGAGAATACCGAATGAACCATGGGGAGTTCGAATGCCGAACGAACTCATACGCTTGAACTCCCAGATGAAACCAAGGGGTTTTAAGTATCGGATGAAACTTATTACTGGATGAACTCGGGGAGTGTAGTGTCGAATGAACTCTTGCCTTGCTTTATGGAATGAACCTTTGCACTTGAATCATGAGTGAAATCCCAGACTTATATATGCTTGCTTGCTTCTTCTTGTTCCGGTCGTGGTGGAAACGCACACAACATTGATATTCCAGTTTTGTCCAAAAAATGGGATAACATATACCAAAATATGATTTTTAAGGCATAAATTATAATTTTTAGAGTTGGAATTTAAGAGCAGTTCGAGCTTGTTTACATTTCGTTTAATCATCAATTTCTGGTGATCTCTTGGTTCATGGTAGCCGAGTTTCTTCGTGGTGATAGTGGAGGCTATGGGGGTGATGGGAAAATTGGTCGGAGGTGGCCACGGCCACTGTGGTGACGGCAGTGAGAAGTTTATTTCTGGAAACCTAATTTTGTTATGGGTTACTATTTCGCCTCGTTCATCGTTGGTGGGCGATCGAGTTCGCCGTGGTTTGGGGGAAAGGTGACGGAGACGTCGACGAAGCTGCGGCTGAAGCTTGGTGGCGAACGGTGGTCGGAGCGTGGAGCATTCCGCGTTGACAGGTATAGGAGGAGTTCCTGTTTTGTTTCCAGGCATCGATGGCACTCGATTTGATTCAGATGGAATGGAGGAGTTTTGGGTTGTCGGGGCATTGGGTGAGGTGGTCGTCGACTTGGGGGAGGCTGCAGCGTTGACTGGAGTTGGTCACGGCGTTTGTGCATGTGGACGAGCACTCTGGTGCTTGAGTTTGTTGTTTCCTGGAAAGAGCAGAGGGGATTCGCGCGTCGAACTCGAAGAATTCGAGTCATTTATTCGAAGCAGCAACAGGGTAAAATCAGGTCAGAGTTTGTCCCAGTTTTTTTCAACCTGGAAACTTCTTGTTTTCCCTCTGTTTGAAAATTTTAAAACCAAACTTACATTTTAAACCAATTTTTTTTAAGCTGAGTTCAAATTAAAATGCTAATATAAATTCATGTTGAATTGAGAGTTTAGATTGAACATAAATAAGTTTAAAATTTAAATTGTTTAAATAACTTAAAAGCAATTCAAAATATATTAAAGAGATTTGAAATAGAAATGAATTTAAAATTTAAAATGAAAATTTAAGCAAGTTGAAACTAAAAGTTTAGATCTGAAATTAACTCTACATCTGATTTCAAGGTTTTGAAATTAAATTGAGCTTTATAACTTAAATGTTGAAAAAGAAATTAAAAAGGGAATTTGAAACAATGTTTCAAACATATTGTGAACAATACTTAAATTATAAATATGATTGGACTTTACTTTAAGAAATGAAGTTAATAATTTCTATTTCATTAACGAATGAACTTTCTATAGTAAATCGATTTATAATTAATAATGATTAATGTGAGAAATTTTCTTTAAAAAAGGGAATTAAAGAAACTAAATAGTTAATGAAATCATTAACTAAGATAATCTAAAAAATTAATTAATGTGATTAAATTTTTAACAATAAATTAGATTAATTAATTTAATGATAATAAAATTATGGAACTACTAAGTATAATTACTTAATGATAGAAATTATGGAATTGATTTATTCAGCATAATTAATTGAGTTAATTTGATTTATTCAAAAATCTCAATTTCTTAAGTAAAGTTATTCATAATAATCACTTAATAATTTTGAAAATATAATTACTTAGAGAAGTAATTAATAGATAATTAATGAATGTAATAAATTAATTGATGATTTGAAATTTGAGTAAATTATTTGTTAATAAATTTAAAGGATTAATTAATAATGGTGATTAATTAAGAGTAATTTAATAATTAAGGATTAATTGATTCATTAATTAAGAATGATAGTTAATAATTAAGGGTTAACTAATAAATTGTGGAAGTGAATTTATTTCAAACAATTTGTAATTAAATTATGATAACTAACCCGAATTAACAATTGATACATCCGATTTAAATTAATTATTTGATTAATAAATTCATTTGTGAATGTTTGGACTTGGTCGAATAATTGTTTTGTTGATACCCTAATATGTGATGCTTTGTGATGTACCCTGATTTGTGTTGTGACCTGTGATGAAATTGATTCTCTGTGATGTACATTGTTATCTGTGATACATTGGTATATTATCTGTGAATTTGTGAATGGACGATAAGCGTTATAGTTTATACCGCTTATCAACTATATTTTGATCTGCGATGATTGAATGATGTTGCACTATTGTGTTAAACCCCTGGACCACACTTACACACCAAATATGGATTTCACGAGAAAATCGATTAAGTCACCGATTTTGAAATAGTTTTGAATTTGAATTCAAAATACAAATGGTTTTGGAAATATTTGGGTTTAAAGTGAAAAGCTTTTGAAATGGAATTTCAAAGATGAAATTTATTTTGAATAACTTGAGTGAGTTTTGAAATTTAAATAATTTGATTTAAATTCAAATTCAATATTTGAAATTGAATTCTATGATTTGGAAACTAGCATTTAAAAAGGTTATTCAACTTATAAAAGAGTTTATATGGGTTAAACTATTTAAAGGTATTTATTTGGAAATTTGAATTTGAATTTAAAGGCTTTAACTCGTGTAAATATAATTGGATCTTTCTGAAATGAAAACTTATTGTTTTCAAATGATAAAAGCTTTCACGTAAGTAATGAACGTCCAAATTGTGTTAAAAGGATTTCAAGTTAGAATGGAAATGATTTTCCAAGTTATGGAAAGGTTTAAAAGCTATAAGTTAAATCTTTAATTTAAGATTTTAAACGAGTTAATCCAATTAAAATGGGAATTGATTTGAAATCCGTAAATGGATCTTTGTGAAAATGGGTGATCTTAGTGAAATAAATCTATTGTTTAAAGATTTGAAAATGGTAATTGGTTTAAACCATTTGGAAGAAAGTTTTGAATTATTAATTTGTGACTAAATTGAAATCCCATATCCATATAATTTTAAATATTGCACTCACTATTCGGTTTAGCCGGGAGAGGACCTTTGTGTCGTATATCCCATTTCGAATATGTGATACGTCGTTATGGATAACATTTGAAGACCGGTGGTGAAGACCGAGTATTGGTGAGAATGATAGGATAACCTATCGATTGTCTCTGCACCGAGTAGCTACGGTATAGAGATTCCCTAAGTGATGGGAAGTTCGATCGGGATTGTGAATACCCGGATTGCAAGGGCTTCTTCGGAAGTGCCTTCGGTTCTGTTCGAACCCGGAACAGACTTGTATGGTTGTATGTCTGACACTACACTTTGAAATATAAAGCAGATTTCTTTCAAATACATTTCTGTTGGTGGCGGAGAATTTATTTTCTTAGCTTAACACCCTTCGCTGAGACGTACGAGCTCAGAGGTTATGTAGTTGAAGGTTATCAGCAGTATACTCCCAATTTGGTAGTGTGGCATGCTGAGTGCTGCTGTGTGTTGATGATCATTGTTTGATCATTTGTGATATGATCATTTGTTTGATCATTTATCTTTGTGATAATTACTTTGATCATTTGTTGACCCAAAGCATGGCTTTGTACCAAAGCGTAGCTTTGTGGACGAGACTGCATCAGGACCTCATACCCCGGAAATGCTCAAAACAGGAAAGATGCGCCAAGGTTATGAGGGTCGCGCCCTTTAGGGTGTGTCATTCTCTTCTGATAAAGGGTGGTATCATGGTATGGAGCCCATATATTTACCTATGTGGTAGCTCCAATCTCATTTACTGTGTGGTTGTTGCTTAGAGGCGCCTCGGATAAAGGTCCCAAAGGACCGGGGAATGGCTCGCTCGATTAGTAGTTACCTAGTTACAGAGGTTACCCGGCCTTGTGTTGGCAGAGATCCGGTTAGGTTCTCGGGACGTCCCGCCAGAGGCGATCCCATGTGGCAGTAGGAAGTTCCTTAGCCTGACCATTTGTTGGAAAATCCAAAGAAACAATACGAGCCTTGTACGGTTTTAGTGGTATTACCTGCCATGGAATGTGGTGGTAACCTGCTATTGAACATGGTACCTATAGTAGGCATACGATAATGGTCGTATGCTGGCTAAGATTAATATTCTAATTTCGAAATGTTTTCTGCACTGTGCACTTATAATAAAAATATCAAAGAAATTTGCGTATCAAGCATGTTTGACTATCATAAGAAGAAATCTCCTCCAATTCTGCGTTTGCATTGTGTGTGTGGCGGGAGGTCTTATGGTAGTTTCATTTCTAAAAAAGCATATCGGATTTTCTTTTATAAATCTTGTTTATTTAGAAATAAATTTTTTTTGTTGCTCACACAAGTCCCATGACTGATCCAGAGTTTATTGTTCCTTTCCTAAACTCTGGGTGCTCACTATTTTCCACATGAGCAGTCTAGAGTTGGGTTTTTCAGATAGTTAGGTTTGGTAGATTATCTGGAGCTAGTTCAGTCTTTGGATATGGACGAGACTTGCTTATCTTAGTCCATCGTGATGTTGGTTCGAGCTTCTATTGGAGTTCTCCCTTGAAGACTATCTTAGAGTTATTTGTTCCGCTACTGATGTTATCTACTTTCCTTTCCGCTGCTATTTTACTGTATCATATCTCGGATGTATATAGATATCTATTATATCATTTGGTGTATCTGGATGTTGTATCAGATGATGTATATTGATACTCATTATTTCTTCCGCTGTGTTGTTTACTTAATGGTGTTATAAGCTCCGGCGCACCAGGTTCGACGTTTGGATCTGCGGCATTTGAATATAGGTGACATATTCGGTGCCGATTTTCGAAGGTCGAGTCAGGATCGTCACATGTGGTATCAGAGCTGAGGGTTAAACTTTAGCTCAGGAGTATAACACGTTAAGTAACTCATTAGAGATAGGGTGAAGTAAACCCTAGAATGAGTAATCTCTAAGATATCCATTCGAATGCCTCAGTAAATTCTCTTTCTATCCACTGATAGTGAGTATGAGTGCAAGAAGAGAACGAGACAGGGGACAGGGGAATACGACTACAAATGGTCAATACCCTGCAACAGTGGAAATAATTTCTCTGTCGATCTTCTTTGATTCGTCTTTCCAAATTCTTTTGATTGCTTCGTGATAGGTCTAGAAGAAGTTTCAGTGTGATGATGGCCCTACGAATCGTTGTAGGAAATCTTTACTTCGTATTTCATCGATTTCTTATCAGTTTTTGATTTAAACCTTAATGAGTATGAATTTGAAATTTGAAATAAACTGGAAATTTAAATTGAGTTAACTTGATTAATAAGATATAGGATAAATTGAATTATATCAATAAAACGATTTCGTTTAAAACCAAAATTTGAAATTCTATTATAATTTCTTGGGTATATCGATGTCCGAGGAGGGGCAAATTACATATACTTTGGGATATTCCAAACTTAATTTGGAATCCATATCTTGTGTTTGAAAAAATTGTAGAAGATTGAATCTATATCTTTTTTATCAGCATCTCTTGTCAATTCTTCGACGGTTCCTGGTAAATACAGGAAGAAGATTTAATATATGTGTATGGGACATAAGCTCCAAATAGGCCAAAAAAAATTGTTTTATTGGATGTATTGGTTGATTTGTTTACTTTGGTTGCTATGTTTGATAGATATACTTTGGTTTTTGAACTAATTTTTTTTGAAATTACACCCAAAAGTAGACAGATATGTGAATACAATTTGGGTCTCGATATATTTTACGGATGGTTAGTTATCCCTTCGAACTAACCAATACCACTGCATATTTCGTAGATCTAGATAACCCGAATATCTTGTTAAAATTAAATAGATTCGTTCTTATCTATTATTGACATTCTGATTTGGTAAGCCAAATGCAGAATAAATATATCTAGTTGATCTCAAAGTATATTTCTCTATCTTTCATCTATCTTCGTTATCTCTCTTTGACAAATTTCGGGGATGAAATTTCTTTAAGGGGGGAAGTCTGTAACGATCTCGAATTTAAATTTATTTTAAATTGATAATTAAATTCATTTTTGATTTAAAATGGTGGAATTTATTGATAAATTGATTTGAAAATTCAAAATGAAGTCTTTAAAATAAAATTATGACAACATATTGAAATAAAAATTCATTCATATTGTAAAGCAATAAGACAAAGCAAAATAAAACAAAATACATTCGAATCTGGAAACAACAAATACATAAGAATGTTGCTACAAAGTTACAAAAGCAAGACATACGAGACAGTAAAATATTTAAGTTAGAAATTGGAAAAATGTATATAAGATAAATTATAAAATATAATACAAACAAATATATATAGGTATGAAGACGAATATTAAAGTAAGAAAATGATGTATATTTATGTACAAGCAAATGAAGACAGTAATGTACTTCAAGTATGTACCAATTTGACATGAAAACTTGGAAAGAAAAAAAAAACAAACAACATGTTAAAATATCCATAAGCTTGCTAAACAAGACAACAACAAAACAAATCATATCTTAGCCACCAAAATATCTATCAGCCGAAATTTAGCTTAGTCAAGCAAAGAGAAAAATATCCCTGATTTATATTTGTACAAACAAAAGAATTGTCACCCTATTGTACAAACAAACATTATAATCCCTGTGCATTTTTCCTATATATCAACCTCATATTGGTTTGTTCATCTCAGTTTCGAACATCCTCATTTGAGCAAACCTGAGATACATATTATCAAAACTTAAAAACAAAAAAAATTTGAGGCAAAACAGAAAATAACAAAGGAAGTTTCAACTTGCTTCAGATCTAAATCTCAAAGTCTTTGAAATTTAAAAGCTCTGTCCGGTCTCAAAATTTCCAAATGAATGAAAAGTGAGTAACCTCATCTTTTGAAAATTTAAAAATATAATCTATTGCTTGCATATCAGTGAATAAGTATGGTGGTGTTTATATATATATATATATATATATATATATATATATATATATATATATATATATATGTATGTATGTATGTATGTTTGTATGCATGTATGTGTGAGTTTTCTGGAAAATGAATTGTGTACAGGCTTCGTTCATTTATTGTTTTAAATCCCTGAACCCAAGTTGCTTCAAAAGAAAAAAATTTCAATTCCACTTGATCTAGTGACTTTATGAACTTGGGATTTAAAACAAAAGTTGTTTGTTACCTAATATATTAAGTTTAAAATAAGAACAAATGTATACAAGTTAATGTTTCTGGAAATTTAAAGAACAGAGCCAAACTTTAATTTAGTCGAATTTCAAACTTGTTGATTCACAAATTCAGTTATATAGGTTGAAGTCGTATACCAAAATATGTTTTTTAAGGCATAAATTATGATTTTTAGAGTTGGAATTTAAGGGCAGTTCGAGCTTGTTTACATTTCGTTTAATCATCAATTTCTGGTGATCTCTTGGTTCGTGGTGGCCGAGTTTCTTCATGGTGATAGAGGAAGCTATGGGGGTGATGGGAAAATTGGTCGGAGGTGGCCACGGCCACTGTGGTGACAGTAGTGAGAATTTTATTTCTGGAAACCTAATTTTTTCATGGGTTACTATTTCGCCTCGTACGTCGTTAGTGGGCGACCGAGTTCGCCGTGGTTTGGGGGAAAGGTGATGGAGACGTCGACGAAGCTGCGGCTGAAGTTTGGTGGCGAACGGTGGTCGGAGCGTGGAGCATTCCGCGTTGACAGGTATAGGAGGAGTTCCTGTTTTGTTTCCAGGCATCGATGGCACTCGATTTGATTCAGATGGAATGGATGAGTTTTGGGTTGTCGGGGCATTGGGTGAGGTGGTCGTCGACTTGGGGGAGGCTGCAGCGTTGACTGGAGTTGGTCACGGCGTTTGAGCACGTGCACGAGCACTCTGGTGCTTGAGTTTGTTGTTGCCTGGAAAGAGCAGAGGGGATTCGCGCGTCGAACTCGAAGAATTCGAGTCATTTACTTGAAGCAGGGACAGGGTAAACTCGGGTCAGAGTTTGTCCCATTTTTTTCAACCTGGAAACTTCTTATTTTCCCTCTGTTTGAAAATTTTAAAACCAAATTTACATTTTAAACCAAATTTTTTTTAAGCTGAGTTCAAATTAAAATGCTAATATAAATTCAAGTTGAATTGAGAGTTTAGATTGAACATAACTAAGTTCTAAAATTTAAATTGTTTAAATAACTTAAAAGCAATTCAAAATATATTAAAGAGATTTGAAATGGAAATGAATTTAAAATTTTAAATGAAAATTTAAGCAAGTTGAAACTAAAAGTTTAGATCTGAAATTAACTCTACATCTGATTTCAAGGTTTTGAAATTAAATTGAGCTTTATAACTTAAATGTTGAAAAAGAAATTAAAAAGGGAATTTGAAACAATGTTTCAAACATATTGTGAACAATACTTAAATTATAAATATGATTGGACTTTACTTTAAGAAATGAAGTTAATAATTTCTATTTCATTAACGAATGAACTTTCTATAGTAAATCGATTTATAATTAATAATGGTTAATGTGAGAAATTTTCTTTAAAAAAGGGAATTAAAGAAACTAAATAGTTAATGAAATCATTAACTAAGATAATCTGAACAATTAATTAATGTGATTAAATTTTTAACAATAAATTAGATTAATTAATTTAATGATAATAAAATTGTGGAACTACTAAGTATAATTACTTAATGATAGAAATTATGGAATTGATTTATTCAACATAATTAATTGAGTTAATTTGATTTATTCAAAAATCTCAATTTCTTAAGTAAATTTATTCAGAATAATCACTTAATAATATTGAAAATATAATTACTTAGAGAAGTAATTAATAGATAATTAATGAATGTAATAAATTAAATGATGATTTGAAATTTGAGTAAATTATTTGTTAATAAATTTAAAGGATTAATTAATAATGGTGATTAATTAAGAGTAATTTAATAATTAAAGATTAATTGATTCATTAATTTAGAATGATAGTTAATAATTAAGGGTTAACTAATAAATTGTGGAAGTGAATTTATTTCAAATAATTTGTAATTAAATTATGATAATTAACCCGGATTAACAATTGATACATCCGATTTAAATTAATTATTTGATTAATAAATTCATTTGTGAATGTTTGGACTTGGCCGAATAATTGTTTTGTTGATACCCTAATATGTGATGCTTTGTGATGTACCCTTATTTGTGTTGTGACCTGTGATGAAATTGATTCTCTGTGATGTACATTGTTATCTGTTATACATTGGTATATTATCTGTGAATTTGTTAATGGACGATAAGCGTTATAGTTTATACTGCTTATCAACTATATTTTGATCTGTGATGATTGAATGATGTAGCACTATTGTGTTAAACCCCTGGACCACATTTATACACACACAATATGGATTTCACGAGAAAATCGATTAAGTCATAGATTTTGAAATAGTTTTGAATTTGAATTCTAAATACAAATGGTTTTGGAAATATTTGGGATTAAAGTAAAAAGCTTTGAAATGGAATTTCAAAGATGAAATTTATTTTGAATAACTTGAGTGAGTTTTGAAATTTAAATAATTTGATTTAAATTCAAATTCAATATTTGAAATTGAATTCTATGATTTGGAAACTAGCATTTAAAAAGGTTATTCAACTTATAAATGAGTTTATATGGGTTAAATTATTTAAAGGTATTGATTTGGAAATTTGAATTTAAATTTAAAGGCTTTAACTCGTGTAAATATAATTGGATCTTTATCAAATGAAAACCTATTGTTTCCAGATGATAAAAGCTTTCACGTAAGTAATGAACGTCCAAATCGTGTTAAAAGGATTTCAAGTTAGAATGGAAATGACCTTCCAAGTTATGGAAACGGTTTAAAAGCTATAAGTTAAATCTTTAATTTAAGATTTTAAACGAGTTAATCCAATTAAAATGGGAATTGATTTGAAATTCATAAATGGATCTTTGTGAAAATGGGTGATCTTAGTGAAATAAATCTTTTGTTTAAAGATTTGAAAATGGTAATTGGTTTAAACCATTTGGAAGAAAGTTTTGAATTATTAAGTTGTGACTTAATTGAAACCCCATACCCATATATTTTAAATATTGCGCTCACTATTCGGTTTAGCCGGGAGAGGACCTTTGTGTCGTATAACCCATTCCGAATATGTGATACGTCGTTATGGATAACATTTGAAGACCGGTGGTGAAGACCGGGTATTTGTGAGAACGATAGGATAACTGATGCAGCTCAGACCAGGGTTGAAAAATTACAAGTTATCGACATGAGTCGTTCACGACTTAGTGGGAGTTTAAGTCGTTCACGACTTAACAGATCAGAAGAAGAAGTCATGAGTCATACACGACTCAAGTTGTCACGAGATAAGGAACAGAGCTTTAAGTCGAATGGAAGGATTGAGTCGTCCACGACTCAACATGGAGGAGTTGAACCATACACGACTCAACTGGAGGCCATGGAGTCTCGAGAGAAAGGGCTACGGGTTAATGAAATGATTTTAAGTCGTTTGCGACTTAACAAGAAGAATGCGAAGGAAATACGACTCGATGGGAGCCTAAATCGTTCTGATGTGATGAGTCGTGCACGTCCTAACTGCATAGCTATGAGTCGTACACGACTCAACGACTTATATATAAGTCGTATATGACTTATCCTGGAGCAGGGAAGAGTACCAGCAAATAAAGCCTTTGAGTGGGAGGCGGAGCACGACCTATGTTGAGTCGGTGAAGTCTTGAGTCGGTCATGTATGTAAATTTGTGTTGAGTCGTATGTCGCGTACTTTCTTAAGTCGTATCATTTTGGGGTCGTGTATGTGTGCGTTGTAATATAAGTCGTGAGTCGATGTCTGTTGCATTTCCTTGAGTCTTAAAGCATTGAAGTTGAGTCGTTTAAGCCGTGTGTTGGTGAGTCGCAGCTGTCCAGGTTGTGCCTTTAGGAGTTGGGTCGTGCTTGGGGATGAGTCGGTGCCGACTCAATGAGTCGTAAGTCGCAAATGACTCAAGGACCAGGGATGTAAACTTCTATAAATACGCGTGTGTTGTACATTTTTAAGGGGTTGATTTTGAAATAAAATTTCTTGTTGATTGCTTTGAGCTTTCTTCTCCAATTGGTAGTTGAGTGTAATCTCCTATCTCCACTTACGTCATTCGAGTGCGCTCGAATCCACATTTGTTGAAGCCGATTCACGGAATTTAGTGCGCTAGATCAACGTACGAAGAATCGTAGATCTTTGAACACGGTATAGTGTGCTATCAACGTGTTTGAGATAGCTAGAATTCGGTATCTTCGGATCAACGAATTTGGGCATTTCGGTATCTTCATTCCATCGATCGCTACTTTCACCGATTGAAGTTTGTTTTGATTAATCCGCTGCGTCAGTTTTGGTATCAGAGCTTGTTTTAGCCAATCATAGCTAAATCGGGTCTTGGAGCCAAGTGTTGAAGTTTGAAGTTGTTCAACGTGTTCATATTGAAGTTGCAACAAGAGGGAGAACTTTCGATCCATTCCATTTTGGATCAAGGTGTTGAAAGTGTTTGAATTTGAAGTAGGCCGTGTATACTAGTGAAGTAGCCGAGCCTAGGAAGGATCATTGCAAGCTTGTTTCGAGCTAAGGAGTTAGGCCGAGCCTTGTGAAGTTTATGTGAAGTTGAAGCATCACTTTGGTATCGATTGTTGAAATTTTTGTGAATTTCAATCATGCCGCCAAGGAGAGCTAACCGCCATCACAATGTTGAAGCTTTATATCGGAGAGAAGAGGCCGATCAAATTGAACAACGTATGCATGAGAAGATTGATGAAGGCATTGGTAGGTTGGAGAAGCTTATGATTGATATGAATCAAAGTAGAAGAAGAAATTCACCTGAATCCATCCGTTGGGGTAGTAGAATGTCATCACATTCAGAACGGTAGAGGAGAGAAAGTCAAGAGCCTAGGAGTGTTGATAATCGAAGTAGGAGGAATGTTGATGATCATGATAGACGGGATGTTGGTAGTAGGAGTGGTGGTAGAGATGTTGGAGGACGAGAACGACAACGATATGCATCAGACTTTGTAGAGGAGTTTGATGGTGAAAGAGGAAGTATTCATTTCAGAGTCCGAGATCAGGGACAACTTCAGTATCAGGTTATTGATGATGATCGGCGTTGGGAATCGGGAATGAAGATGGAGATTCCGGAGTTTAAAGGAGGGATGGTAGCTGAAGAATTCTTGGATTGGTTATCTAATGTGGAGGAAATTTTTGACTTTAAGGAGGTTCCTGAGCATAGACGAGTGAAGTTGGTTGCTACTAGGTTGAGGGGAAGAGCTTTGGCATGGTGGCAGCAAACTAAACTTACAAGGGAAAGAATGGGAAAGTCAAAGATTGAATCATGGGAGAAGATGAAGAAGTTGAGAGCTACATTTTTACCTTACAAATATCAATCACTTATGTACTAGAGGTTGCAGAATCTAAGGCAAGGGACGAAGTCTGTTAGTGATTATGCCGATGAATTTTACCAACTCATTGCCAGAAATGATATTATGGAGACGGAAGAACAACTAACTGCTAGATTCATTGGGGGATTGAGAATGCAGATCCAGGATGTGGTTAATATGTTTGATCCTAGATCAGTAGCAGAGGCACATCAGAAAGCGTTGGCTTGGGAGAAGCAAGGAAGGCGTGGAGGTGGTGTGTTTACTAATTCCAATAATCAAGTGAAGGGTGTTAGTGGGAGTTCTAATGTTTCTAAACCTGTCAGTAAGCCAGTGGTGAAGGAGGCTGAGAAGGCGAAGGTTAACGGTGGTTTCAAATGTTATAATTGTTAGGAGTTGGGTCACAAAAGCAATGAATGTCCGAAGCTGAAGAAGAGAGCAATGGTTGCAGAAGTTGAGGAGGATGATGGTGAGGAGGCAGAATGTTCAAATGCACCTTATGTTGAGGAGGAAGAAGAATTATCTGGAGATGAAGGTTGTAATCTTATGATGAGGAGGTCATGTCTTACACCAAAGCAAGAGGAAGATTCTAGTTGGTTGAGGAGCAATATTTTTCAGTCGGCATGCACTATTGTGGGAAAGGTTTGCAAGTTCGTTATTGATGCTGGAAGCTGTGATAATATTATCTCTACAGAAGCAGTGAAGAAGTTGAACTTGAAAACTGAGAAGCATCCTAAACCGTACAAGCTCGCATGGTTAAGGAAGGGTGGTGAAGGTGTGTCGAAGGGCTTGTGTTAATTTTTCTATTGGGAAGAAATACAAAGACGAAATCCGGTGTGATGTAGTGGATATGGACGTGTGTCATCTGTTGTTGGGCAGACCATGGCAGTTTGATAGAGCAGTTCAACATGATGGTCGTGCCAATAGTTACAGTTTCATGTACGAGGGTACTAAAATCACTTTGGTTCCCAAGAAGCAACAACAGAAGGAGAGCAAGTTAGAAGAGATTGAAGAGCTGAAAACTTTATTATCTTTGAAGGAGTTTGTTAAAGAAGTTGAAGAGGAGCCTGAAGTCTATTTGTTGATTGGGAGAGAGAGCGGTGAAGAGGTTGAAATTCCAGAGGAAGCAAAGCCAGTTTTGAAAGAGTTTGAAGATGTGTTTCCAGAGGAGTTGCCTAAGGAGTTACCACCATTGAGAGACATTCAACATCAAATTGATCTTGTTCCGGGAGCAGTTTTACCACATAGACCACATTACCGAATGAGTCCGAAGGAACATGAAGAGTTACGAAGGCAGGTGGAAGAGTTACTTGAGCAGGGACGTGTTCAGGAAAGCTTGAGTCCTTGTGCTGTGCAAGCTTTGTTGGTACCGAAGAAGGATGGAACATGGAGAATGTGTACAGATAGTCGAGCTTTGAACAAGATTACTGTCCGCTATAGATTTCCTATGCCGAGGTTGGATGATTTGTTAGACCAGTTGAGTGGGGCAACTATCTTTTCGAAGATTGATTTGAAGAGTGGTTATCACCAGATTCGAATTAGACCAGGAGACGAATGGAAGACAGCCTTCAAGACGAGAGAGGGGTTGTATGAATGGTTGGTTATGCCATTTGGTTTATCAAATGCACCTAGTACATTCATGCGGGTGATGAATCAAATCTTTAGGCCATTCATTGGGAAGTTCGTGGTAGTTTGCTTTGATGATATTCTGATTTATAGTGCGAATACGGAGGAGAATGTAGAGCATTTGAAGAAGGTGTTAATTATTCTTCGTGAAGAACAATTTTATGCAGCTACGAAGAAATGTGTGTTCACGACGAGAAGTGTGTTATTTTTGGGATATGTTGTATCTGAGAAGGGAATCCAGGTGGACCAGAGTAAAGTTGAAGCTATTAGAAATTGGCCACAACCGAGAACTATCACTGAAGTTAGAAGTTTTCATGGGTTTGCATCATTCTACCGAAGGTTTATTCCACACTTCGGTAGCGTGATGGCACCGGTTACTGATTGTATGAAAGGGAAACAGTTTTCTTGGTCGGAGGAAGCAGGAGTTGCTTTTGAACGAATCAAAGAACTTTTGACGACAGCACCAATTCTTGTTTTACCGAATTTTCAGTTGTTGTTTGAATTGCATACTGATGCTTCGAAAGTTGGTATTGGAGGAGTTCTGAGTCAGAATGGGAAGCCAGTTGCTTATTTCAGTGAGAAGTTGTCAGGGGCAAAGATGAGATACAGTACATATGACGTTGAATTCTATGCTGTTGTGCAAGCGATTAAACATTGGAGGGAATTATCTATTTCAGAAAGAGTTTGTTCTGTACACTGATCATGAGGCGTTGAAGCATTTGCAGGGGCAGGACAAGATTTCTGCGAGAATCATGGATTGCTTATTTACAGCAGTTTACTTTTGTCGTTAAGCACAAATCAGGGGTGACGAACCGTGTGGCTGATGCTTTGAGTAGGCGGAGTCATTTGCTGACAACATTGAAAGTTGAAGTGACGGGGTTTGAATTACTGCCAGAGATGATTGAAGAAGATCCTTACTTTGTGAAATATGTTGAAAAAGTGAAGGATGGGAGTACCGATGAATTTATGTTAGTTGATGGATTCTTGTTTAATGGAAATCAGTTATATATTCCAGAGGGCAGCTTGAGAATGAAAATTATCAAGGAGTTACATGAAGAAGGCCATGTGGGTAGAGATCGTACATTGCAGTTGATTTCTCTATCTTATTTTTGGCCGTCAATGAGAAAAGAAGTTGAAAGATTTGTGGAGAGATGCCATATTTGCCAGGTTTCAAAGGGAACAGCGACGAATGCAGGGTTGTATATGCCATTACCTGTACCGTCTAAGCCATGGGTTGATATCAGCATGGATTTCGTTTTGGGTTTGCCTAGAACTCAAAGGGGAAATGATTCGATATTTGTTGTAGTGGACAGATTTTCGAAGATGACACATTTTACTGCCTGCAAGAAGACAGCGGATGCAGTTCGAGTGGCACAATTATTCTTTAAGGAGGTGTATCGATTGCATGGTTTACCAGAATCTATTGTTTCTGATCGGGATACTCGTTTTCTGAGTCACTTTTGGTTAAGTTTGTGGAAGATGGTGGGAACGAAGCTAAAATTTAGTAGTGCTTATCATCCGCAAACTGATGGACAGACAGAAGTTGTAAACAGGTCATTGGGAAATTTGTTGCGATGTCTTGTACAGGATAATTTGAAAAGTTGGGACATGAAGTTATGCCAAGCAGAATTTGCTCATAATCATGCCGTAAATCGTAGTACGGGTTACAGTCCATTTCAGATTGTTTATTCAAATTTACCCAGGGGACCGTTGGATTTGGCAGTAGTACCACAGTCGAAGGGGACAGTTAAACGAGCTGCTGATTTTGTTGATGAGTTGACTGAATGTCATAAAATCGTTCAGGAACGATTGGTGAAAGCAAATGAGAAGTATATGCGAGTTGCAGATTTAAAGCGACTAAATATTAAATTTAACGAAGGTGATTTGGTGTATGCTGTGTTAACAAAGGATCGTTTTCCAGTGGGCACTTATAATAAGTTGAAAGCCAGAAAGATTGGTCCTGTAGAAGTTGTGAAACGGATCAATGAAAATGCTTATAAATTGAAGCTACCGGAGGACATATACACTTCTGACGTATTCAATGTTAAGCATCTTGTACCATATTATGGGGGTGAACAATCTGAGGCGGAGGAAGTTACAAATTCGAGGTCGAATTTTTCTCAACCAGGGGTGGATGATGCAGCTCAGACCAGGGTTGAAAAATTACAAGTTATCGACATGAGTCGTTCACGACTTAGTGGGAGTTTAAGTCGTTCACGACTTAACAGATCAGAAGAAGAAGTCATGGGTCATACACGACTCAAGTTGTCACGAGATAGGGAGCAGAGCTTTAAGTCGAATGGAAGGATTGAGTCGTCCACGACTCAACATGGAGGAGTTGAACCACACACGACTCAACTGGAGGCCATGGAGTCTCGAGAGAAAGGGCTACGGGTTAATGAAATGATTTTAAGTCGTTTGCGACTTAACAAGAAGAATGCGAAGGAAATACGACTCGATGGGAGCCTAAATCGTTCTGATGTGATGAGTCGTACACGTCCTAACTACATAGCATTGAGTCGTACACGGCTCAACGACTTATATATAAGTCGTACACGACTTATCCTGGAGCAGGGAAGAGTACCAGCAAATAAAGCCTTTGAGTGGGAGGCGGAGCACGACCTATGTTGAGTCGGTGATGTCTTGAGTCGGTCATGTATGTAAATTTGTGTTGAGTCGTATGTCGCGTACTTTCTTAAGTCGTATCATTTTGGGGCCGTGTATGTGTGTGTTGTAATATAAGTCGTGAGTCGCTGTCTGTTGCATTTCCTTGAGTCTTAAAGCGTTGAAGTTGAGTCGTTTAAGCCGTGTGTTGGTGAGTCGCAGCTGTCTAGGTTGTGCCTTTAGGAGTTGGGTCGTGCTTGGGAATGAGTCGGTGCCGACTCAATGAGTCGTAAGTCGCAAACGACTCAAGGACCAGGGTTGTAAACTTCTATAAATACGCGTGTGTTGTACATTTTTAAGGGGTTGATTTTGAAATAAAATTTCTTGTTGATTGCTTTGAGCTTTCTTCTCCAATTGGTAGTTGAGTGTAATCTCCTATCTCCACTTACGTCATTCGAGTGCGCTCAAATGCACGTTTGTTGAAGCCGATTCACGGAATCTAGTGCGCTAGATCAACGTACGAAGAATCGTAGATCATTGAACACGGTATAGTGCGCTATCAACGTGTTTGAGATAGCTAGAATTCGGTATCTTCGGATCAACGAATTTGGGCATTTCGGTATCTTCATTCCATCGATCGCTACTTTCACCGATTGAAGTTTGTTTTGATTAATCCGCTACGTCAATAACCTATCGATTGTCTCTGCACCGAGTAGCTACGGTATAGAGATTCCCTAAGTGATGGGAAGTCCGTTCGGGAATGTGAATACCCGGATTGCAAGGGCTTCTTCGGAAGTGCCTTCGGTTCTGTTCGAACCCGGAACAGACTTGTATGGTTGTATGTCTGACACTACACTTTGAAATATAAAGCAGATTTCTTTCAAATACATTTCTATTGGTGGCGGAGAATTTATTCTCTTAGCTTAACACCCTTCGCTGAGACGTACGAGCTCAGAGGTTATGTAGTTGAAGGTTATCAGCTGAGTGCTGCTGTGTGTTGATGATCATTGTTTGATCATTTGTGATATGATCATTTGTTTGATCATTTATCTTTGTGATCATTACTTTGATCATTTGTTGACCCAAAGCATGGCTTTGTACCAAAGCGTAGCTTTGTGGACAAGACTGCATCAGGACCTCGCACCCCGGAAATGGTCAAAACAGGAAAGATGCGGCAAGGTTATGAGGGTCGCGCCCTTTAGGGTGTGTCATTCCCTTCTGGTAAAGGGTGGTATCATGGTATGGAGCCCAGATATTTGCCTATGTGGTAGCTCCAATCTCATTTACTGTGTGGTTGTTGCTTAGAGGCGCCTCAGATAAAGGTCCCAAAGGACCGGGGAATGGCTCGCTCGAGTAGTAGTTACCTAGTTACAGAGGTAACCCGGCCTTGTGTTGGAAGAGATCCGGTTAGGTTCTCGGGACGTCCCGCCAGAGGCGATCCCATGTGGCAGTAGGAAGTTCCTTAGCCTGACCATTTGTTGGAAAATCCAAAGAAACAATACGAGCCTTGTACGGTTTTATTGGTATTACCTGCCATGGAATGTGGTGGTAACCTGCTATTGAACATGGTAGCTATAGTAGGCATATGATAATGGTCGTATGCTGGCTAAGATTAATATTCTAATTTCGAAATGTTTTCTGCACTGTGCACTTATAATAATAATATCAAAGAAATTTGCGTATCAAGCATGTTTGACTATCATAAGAAGAAATCTCCTCCAATTCTGCGTTTGCATTGTGTGTGTGGCGGGAGGTCTTATGGTAGTTTCATTTCTAAAAAAAGCATATCGGATTTTCTTTTATAAATCTTGTTTATTTAAAGATAAATTTTTTTTGTTGCTCACACTAGTCCCATGACTGATCCGGAGTTTATTGTTCCTTTCCTAAACTCTGGGTGCTCACTATTTTCCACACGAGCAGTCTAGAGTTGGGTTTTTCAGATAGTTAGGTTTGGTAGATTATCTGGAGCTAGTTCAGTCTTTGGATATGGACGAGACTTGCTTATCTTAGTCCATCGTGATGTTGGTTCGAGCTGCTATTGGAGTTCTCCCTTGAAGACTATCTTAGAGTTATTTGTTCCGCTGCTGATGTTATCTACTTTCCTTTCCGTTGCTATTTTATTGTATCATATCTCTGATGTATATAGATATCTATTATATCATCTGTTGTATCTGGATGTTGTATCAGATGTTGTATATTGATACTCATTATTTCTTCCGCTGTGTTGTTTACTTAATGGTGTTATAAGCTCCGGCGCACCAGGTTCGACGTTCAGATCTGCGGCATTTGAATATAGGAGACATATTCGGTGCCGATTTCCGAAGGTCGAGTCGGGATCGTCACATCACAACTCATGTGTTACTTACAGAAAAACACTTCAATACAGGTATATGAGTTCTGTGTTTTAGAGGCGGTTGTGGAATGGAATGATATAGAGTTGACTGTCTATTCTGGGATTAAGTCCATGGGAGAGGTTAGCATTAACATTCTGGAAAAATTATATTGAGTTCAACTGTCTATCCTATGGTTAAGTCTGAGGGAAATGTCAGCGTTAGCATTCATTGGACGACTTATATAGGAATCCATATAGAGATTCATGAAACTGATTGAGTGATGAAGACTCATATATAGAGATGACGAACATGAGTTCATTATCAACAATGATAGAAAATAAAATACACTTATAGCCAGTGGGTCTAGCTAACCCATAGGAAAATTAACTCCAAACATTTAGAGATGCTTCGATTATGGCACGAAGGAATTGGTGGTATTTGGATATGTACAAGCTATGTTTATCCTAGCAGCATACTTTATTTAGAGATATACATAATTTTGAAAGGTAGTTTCTAAATCTTGTCAGGAGGCCAACCATCAATGCACTAAGGGCAACTCTAATGAAAATCCATATGCTGACGAACCTCAGTAGTTTTAGATGTATTGTGAGATGCAATCAACATGGCTACTTTTTTTATTTATATTCTACACCTTAGACACTATCTATTATATCACTATATTTACCCATCAGATGGTTTGGTTTCTTTTGAGGGGAAAATAGTTACTATAATTTGAACGGTAATAAAAGGTATTGTCATATGAACGCATGTTTCTTGAGTTTCTCATACAAAACTTATGTTTGACTCATGGATTTTGTTTTCCCTAAATTCCTCAACAACAATTGGAGTGGGCTGGGTAAAGCAGGATTGACTATGAACGCATTAAAGCTTTAGGAGATGAGCTAGAAGCTTCCTTTTAACTAATTATTTTTATCTCTATTCCACTATTAGAATGTATATATCAACATTGTAGGGACATGCAGTTATAACTATCCAGGCTGATGATAGTACTTAGGTTAGTAACTTTAAAATTTATTTGTAACTTGGAGTAACCTTTTGCATTAAACTTTTGGATATTATATATTGTCGTTCCACTAATGAGATTATGATGTTGTGTTCTATCTTTCTAGTTCTATATCATTTTTTTATATTTAACCATAACAATATGTTTTTCTAGCACATGGGTGTTCGATGCATGAATACCGTGGATGTGTTAGTGTCGATGTTTAGAGGTCGAAAAGTCGGGTTGATACAACTGGTATTATTGCCGAAGTTCAGCAAAACGCCTTAGATTTGATTGGGTAAACTCATTAGAGATAGGGTAAACAATGTCTTAGAATGAGTTGAGTGTATTATATATATGAGAGTGCATTCGTGATTTTTAAGGACTTATCCCTTAAAAGTATTTTCTTGGAAATAACTCTTTCTTATAATAACTCTTTCTTAGAAATATCCCTCTCTATAATATTATTAATGATATTTGACATGGTTGGATAACAAAAACTATGAGTGTTAGTTTTGCTAAGGCGATGGTACATGTCGTAACATCCCTATGATAAATAAGAAAAAGCAGGGAAAGAAAAAATACAAAAAAGAATCTTGCAGCGGTACGATAAAATATAATAATCAATTAAATAGTTCATGAAGCTGTTTTACAAAAATTTGATTATACTTATACAATACTCATCAGAGTTACACATAACAGCAAATAATAAATAATGCAATTGAATACATGATGCAGTGGAATAATATAATAAATAGTAGTAATACAATCTTCACCTTTGTCCTCCAGCAATAACGTCTTCAAATCCTGAAATGCTTAGGCTGACCCGAGTGAATTGAAAAGACAAAATACTCGAGTCAGAACTAAAAGTTTCTTATGTAAGTTAAATCAACAGTAAATAACATGAGTGGATCGGCGTCAGATATGTTTACGGGATTTGACATCTCCTATCTAGTGTCTAACGTGAGTGTAGTAAACTAAGAGATGCTCGGGATTCACATCTCCTAAGGATCCGTTAAACTATTTACTATGTAGTAATATTTTGCTATTATAATAACGTCTATATTAAAATAAACTTACTTTTAAATAGCGTTAAGGAGTGACCAAATATTCCCCTCAACACGTAATAGTCCCAATTGTCCATCCAGTATCATAGTCCCTCTTGATCGGGAAGCCACCAGAGGATACCACACAGGCTACGGGAGAAAACCAAACTCGTACAAGGCACGCTAGGGTAGGTGACACGGCACATCTAGGCAATGCCAGGGTAGATATACCAATTACGCTTCCGAACCGGTGGTAACGCATAGCTGCTACTACCGCCCACCTCGAGCCACACACCTAAAATCAACGGGCCCAAATCAATCACAAAGTAATATAATGGTATCAAAGTAGTGTGTCCAATAGGTGCTATCTTCTTAGCCCGTCGATCGCTCCTTTTTTAGCCACCTTATGCCAACTCACAGGAGTCGGGTCCACATATATACCTCAAAGGAACGCCGCCGCCATCCTACTTCATTGAGGAATCTCCACCGCGTACACGGTTGTTAAAGTGGTTTTCTGAGTTGGAAGAGAGTGTGACAACTTCCGATCCGGTCTCTTTAACAACCAAACGTTATTATAACACCGCGGCCATTTCAAAATAATTTATACTTCAAAACTAGAATATAATCACCATTTCAAAACTATATAAATACGATATCGTCTCCATTTCAAAAACCAAATCAATATGATATAATTTTGTTTAAAATCCAAACCAATATAATATCATTTTTATTCCAAATATATCCTTTTCGGAAATGTGACGCCCCACCTCTATACCCACGCTAGCCAAGAACACTACGGAGTAGTGCTGTCTACTAGCACGGAGAATAAGGTTGTTGAGGAGCGACCATCCGTGTAATTTCTTTGCGCGAGCACCGATATGTCAGATAGTATAACATGCAATTTATTTCAAGAGGAAATCCGACATACCGATACAAACTCAAAGCTACTACGCGGTGGCTATATAATCTTCGGAAACAAATATAGAAATAAACATAACACAAATCAGTCACAGAGAATTCATATCACAAAGGCGGAAATAGATATGAATATATATAACTAACACATGAAAGTGTTCAGCAGAGTAGTGGTCAAAAAGATCCACAGATAATACAAAAGATTAGCAACATGTGCTATAGAAAAATATACAACTATGAGTCTATATCATAAATGTATACAACAAAAAGCTACTAAACTATAGTAGTAATCCAAAAGGTCAGATGAAGGTCCGATAAGGTGGCAAGCAGAAGCACCTGTAGAATCTCAGTCTGACCCGAGTATTATTTAAGAAGAAAATAATAAACGGATCAGTCTAGCTATAAATATCAGATGAGATGATATATAAAAAGAGATATGACTAAACGTATAATAATCACAATGCCAAGCTGTGATAGATAAATAATTGAAAAATCAATAAGAGATTAGTCAATATCGCAAAGATCTTCTCAAAGATAAAAAAGAATGTCATACTCCTAATTTCATTCACCAAGCCATAATAAATGACATACATATCAATGCCAATCGTAAAGGTTGGTGAAACATAAATTCCAGAAATCAACACAAGAAATCCAGAAATCACAATAAAAGGATGGCCAATCCCACAAAAATAAACTCCTCCTGACAGGGTATAGTTCCCCATTGCGGACATTGAGCCGAAGCTCCTCCTGGTGAGTCGAAACTCCTCCTGACAGGGTATAGTCCCCCATTGCGGACATTGAGCCGAAGCTCCCCCTGGTGAGCCGAAACTCCTCCTGACAGGGTATAGTCCCCCAATGCGGACATTGAGCCGAAGCTCCTCCTGGTGAGCCGAAGCTCTAGCCGAAGCTCCTCATGACAGGGTATAGTCCCCCATTATGGACTTTGAGCCGAAGCTCCTCCTGGTGAGCCGAAGCTCCTCGTGACAGGGTATAGTCCCCCATTGCGGACTTTGAGCCGAAGCTCCTCCTGGTGAGTCGAACCTCCTCCTGACAGGGTATAGTCCCCCATTGCGGACATTGAGCCGAAGCTCCTCCCGGTGTGCCGAAGCTCAGTAAAAATGAGGAACAGTCCTCCACATAGACAAAGAGACATCGCACATTGCTAGTCTAAACCACAAAGATGATTGTCATGATCAACGAGAAGTCTCAATTACACTAAGCTAGTAAATATATGAGTTTAGCTTCATGTCCCATAACCACTTGCTTAACTTAAATATTTACGAACAAACTGTAGATTTCCACTAGAAAATTGTCACAAGAGATTCAATCGAACAAGTCCAAGAATTAACCGGCGAAGTAAATGCAAGCATTTCATACCATTTGTTTTACTAAGTCGTTTAATTAGATTTCTCATACGAGTGAGGTAAAGGTTTGTATATACTAATAGATTGGAAAACGGTTTTATAAACGAATTTGGTATTGAAAATAGAGTTGAAATCATTTTGAGGAAAGAGTTTTGATATTTACTACTAGCATAGAAAACCTTTATATTTTAAAGTGACAAATCACAAAGATGATAGTAGAACAATCGATCATCAAAAATTCACATACGAAGACGTGAATAAATTCCAAAGAAATCGATATCAAATCCGTCCAAATGGATATTTCCAAAAATCGCGAAATAGAAGTCATTAAAGTCGTAGCAACAACAAGTGGGAAATAACACGAATCGATGGAATATGGAAACCAAGCAAAAATATGCACAAATAGGCACAATTAGGCAAATTGGTGCAGGTCAGTCGACTGACTCAAAGGTCCAGTCGACTGAACCAGAAGCAGGGAAAAATAATTCCCTGCAGTCAGTCGACTGACCTAAAAATTCAGTCGACTGAATGCAGGAAAAAACAGAGGTCCCGAGCCTCTGTTATTTGCCTTCGGAATGCCTATGTGCTACAGCCAGTCGACTGACACAAAGGTCCAGTCGACTGACCGGCACCAAGGCTGTTTTCCAGCCTATGAAATGAAGATGCTATCTTCTTCAAAATGCAATCGGGCGAGCACGGTCACTAGGGGTTTATGCCAATCGACTACCCGGTCCTATAAGCTCTTCGACGCATCACCAAAAACAAGTTCAAACTACAAAGCTATGATTTTTGAAGATTTGAACTCGAAACACTAAAAATTGGAATATACACAATCAATCCAAACCAAAACCAAATGCACATGAATATGTGTTAGGAATTCATACCTAACAATCGAAGATAATCATAGACCTAGATGTGGGATTAAAAATCTCACCTTTGAACCCGAAAACAATGAATGAGAAGCTTGAAGACGAAAGAAGATCAACCACGCTTCAATCTCAACACTAGAAGCTTGAATCTAAGCTTAAAAGAAGAACATTCCCCAAGTTAGGTTTAGGAAATTTCTGAAATCAAAGAGAGAATGAGTTGGAGAAGAAGAAGGAGATGCTTACCAATGGGTTCACCAAAGTTTGGAGCAAGAAGATGGATTTGCTAATGGAAACTAGGGCTTAGGATTTTCTAATTCTTTTTCTCTTCCCCCATTTTTGATGAAGCTTGAATGTATTAGGAAATTATGAAGTAATGAAGAGGAGGGGGGATTGGGACTGAGTTAGTAAGTGGTTAATGGGTTCAGCCCAAACCAAAGCCCTAAGTGAAAAAGGTCAAAATTCAACTATCTCCAAACATATCGAAGCTTATACTCAAAAAGGTCGCAAACGGCATTTTAAACTCAATGGGAGTGGTCTCGAGTCCTAATTCGACCGTTTGCAAAAAGTAGGTTTTCGGACTAAATTCCGAGTATCGACAAAAATATTTAAATAAAATATTTAAATATAAAATCGATAAATATGCGGGTTGTTACAGACTCCCCTCCTTAAAGAAATTGCGTCCTCCCAATCTTTAAGAAGAAATTAAAGAGTAACAACCATAAAAGCATATCAACACAAAAGAAATTTGAAATAGAAAGTTCACCATAAAGAGTATGAAAGGGTAAGCCCGAACGGGATCGCTCGATGAATTCCCAGGAATCCCAAGAGAAATCCTTAGGATCTGAGAACCATCGGACTTTCACAAAAAGAACATCTTTATTTCGAAGGTGCTCAACCACCGAAGAAATGATGTGAATAGAATATTGCTCAAAAGTCAAATCTGGTGAAACTTCAATTTCCACAATATTACCGGGCTCAAGAATGAAAACCGGAATCCCTAAGGCATTTCCGTAGATAAAAGACGTGGGGAACGTCAAGAATAGCAGACAATTGAGTCGGTGCAACGGCGTAGTACGAAAACGGTACGCCCAATGAACCAAAGCAAAGACATTGATGTAGTACAAACGGTACATCCAATGAATCAAATAACAAAAACATTTATGTAGTACAAACGGTACATCCAATGAATCTAATAAGACGGAACATCGATGTAGTATAATAACAGTACATCCGATGAGCCAAACACCATAAAAGAACATCGGACGCTAGTCCATAAAAGGATGAGATAAAACTCAATAAAACGAAGTTCATCAAAACGTTCAATGAACTTGATAAAGAGATAATTCCCTTCAGACATCATCGAAGAATCAACACCTTGTTGCCTACGACAAAACGTATTGGCAACACGATTTCCCCTTCGGGAATAAAAAGAATATCAGGATCATAAGATGCCAGGAACTCGAGTCAACATGAAGTTCCTTATAAGAAAATAAATAGTTCAAAGATTTATGATCGAGGTAGAGAACAAATTTCTCATCCAAATATGATGATGCCAAATTCCAAAAGTAAAAACAATAGCCTCGAGCACTAAATCATGAGTGGCATATCTAGTCTCGATAAGCTATAATGATTTAGAAGCACAAGTGATAGCACGTTCTCCTTTGCAAGAGAATGGCATCCAAACCAATACGACTAGTATCGGTACAAATAGCAAAGTCTTGGTTCCCCTTCAGGAATCACAAGAATAAGAGTATCGAAAGGAAGAATTCTTTTAAATAATCCTTTTTCCCGAAAAGTTAAAACTTTCAAAATTACATTTTTATTTTTATGTAATAATCTTTCTACAAAAATTTACATTTTTACAAGTCAATATCTCGTGTCTGACTGTCTCATCAAAGCATTTAGGAGATTCTTATCGATAACGTTAATCAAGCGCATCGACCAGAATTCTTAAAGCACTCAACGGGCAATACAATCACAAAATCATCTTCTATATGATAAAAATATCTTTTAAAAAGTTTTAAGAATATTCTTTGCTCGCTTAAGAGCAAAATCAAATCGTACTTATAAATAAATCTTATGATAAAGATTTACAATTTTTTTTTAAAATTTCTATTTTCATCCAAAATCAATAAATACACAAATGAAGTCATTGAGATATTCATAGAATACTCGATTTATAAAATGGATGAAACAAGAAGGGCAAACTGAATGATATAATAAGTCATTCATAATAATAATAATGAGTGAGGAATACGGTAAGTGGAATGCTACTCCCGCAACTCGCAGCCAAAGGAAAATCGGTGGCAAGGTCGAACTAGAAAGACCTTATCACCACACAAAAGATTTCGTATGTGATAATCCTAAGACAAACTCAAAAATACCGGAAAGTTTCACAAACTATTTAGATAAGAGAAACAACACTTTCCTTATCATGAAGGCTTAAAGAATAAAATGATGTCATCGAATTGGAATCAAAATCACAAAGAAAAATAGAAATCTGCTTAACAGATTGAAAATGTCAAAGATGAATAGTCCACATGGGACAAAGGATATGGCCTCATAATAATTAAGCCAATCCTTACAAAAGTAAATTCCGAAGCCTAAGTAAAAAATCGGCTCGGACAGAAAAATCACATAAAATAATTTCGACATCAATAGAAAGTAAACTGAGTGTTGCGGATCTACCATCCGGATTTGCAACTCTCAAAGAAGTCATCAAGCCCAAAATATTTTCAAAGAAAAAGAATCGACAAGTTCTTTTGACATAAAAATAATGAGATGAAACCCATATCAAAAAGAACTCGAAAAAGAAGGTCACGAAATAAATAATGCCATCAAGGATTGAATGTAAAATACCTTGACCGAGAGAAGAGTTGCTAGGGGATTGCATAATATTTAGCTTTCTCATGTCCTTGTTCAAAAGTTTGGGACATGCAGATAAAAGATGACCCGGTTTCTTGCAATAGCGACAAGAATGGGGTTTTGGACACATATTCGCATAGTGTTCCTTAGAATTACAATTGTAGCATCCTCCACGATTAGGGATTGGAGTCATTGCTACAAAAGTAGTTTGCTTCACTCTCTTATTTGGATTAAGGCTCTTGAACTTAATATGCCTCTTCTTGGAAGTCCCAATATCACAAACACTTCCTTTACCAACCGTTCCATGAAGAAGAGTAACATCCACAAGCTGATTAAAAGAAACTTCAAGTTTCAAAGGTAGAACCATTTCGGGGTTCTTACTCAAAGCATAGATAAACTCTTGATTCTTTACAAGATCCAAAAGTTGTTGAGCAGACATGAATACTCCATCCAGGGGAGTAGCACTAGATTGACCGGCGCTGGGACGGCCTGGTCTAACCATTTCTCTTCTTTAAGAAAGAAAGAAAGACGAGGAAAAAAAAATTATGCTCAAAATAAATATCAAGCAATCTTAATAGATAAAACAAGGAATCATAAGGGAAAATAGGATAGGATGGTACGAAGACTCGAATTAAATCCTAAAGCACAACTCCTAAGAAAGACTTAGGACATGATCCTTGCTAGATTATTCTACATTGTTCCGAAGTTTGGCTCCGATACCAAGCTATGATGCCCCACCTCTATACCCATGCTAGCCAAGAACACTACGGAGTAGTGCTGTCAACTAGCACGGAGAATAAGGCTGTTGAGGAGCGACCATCTGTGTAATTTCTTTGCGTGAGCACCGATATGTCAGATAGTATAACATGCAATTTATTTCAAGAGGAAATCCGACATACCGATACAAACTCAAAGCTACTACGCGGTGGCTATAATAATCTTTGGAAACAAATATAGAAATAAACATAACACAAATCAGTCACAGAGAATTCATATCACAAAGGCGGAAATAGATATGAATATATATAACTAACACATGAAAGTGTTCAGCAGAGTAGTGGTCAAAAAGATCCACGGATAATACAAAAGATTAGCAACATGTGCTATACAAAAATATACAACTATGAGTCTATATCATAAATGTATACAACAAAAATCTACTAAACTATAGTAGTAATCCAAAAGGTCAGATGAAGGTCCGATAAGGTGGCAAGCAGAAGCTCCTATAGAATCTCAGTCTGACCCGAGTATTATTTAAGAAGAAAATAATAAACGGATCAGTCCGGCTATAAATATCAGATGAGATGATATATAAAAAGAGATATGACTAAACGTATAGTAATCACAATGCCAAGCCGTGATAGATAAATAATTGAAAAATCAATAAGAGATTAGTCAATATCGCAAAGATCTTCTCAAAGATAAAAAGGAATGTCAGATTCCAAATTTCATTCACCAAGCCACAATAAATGACATACATATCAATGCCAATCGTAAAAGTTGGTGAAACATAAATTCCAAAAATCAACACAAGAAATCCAGAAATCACAATAAAAGGATGGCCAATCCCACAAAAATAAACTCCTCCTGAAAGGGTATAGTCCCCCATTGCGGACATTGAGCCGAAGCTCCTCCTGGTGAGCCGAAGCTCCTCATGACAGGGTATAGTCCCCCATTGCGGACTTTGAGTCGAAGCTCCTCCTGGTGAGCCGAAGCTCCTCATGACAGGGTATAGTCCCTCCTCGTGACAGGGTATAGTCCCCCATTGCGGACATTGAGCCGAAGCTCCTCCTGGTGAGCCGAAGCTCCTCATGACAGGGTATAGTCCCCCATTGCGGACTTTGAGCCGAAGCTCCTCCTGGTGAGTCGAAACTCCTCCTAACAGGGTATAGTCCCCCATTGCGGACATTGAGCTGAAGCTCCTCCTGGTGAGCCGAAGCTCAGTAAAAATGAGGAACAGTCCTCCACATAGACAAAGAGACATCGCACATTGCTAGTCTAAACCACAAACATGATCGTCATGATCAACGAGTAGTGTCAATTATACTAAGCTAGTAAATATATGAGTTTAGCTTCATGTCCCATAACCACTTGCTTAACTTAAATATTTACGAACAAACTGTAGATTTCCACTAGAAAATTGTCACAAGAGATTCAATCGAACAAGTCCAAGAATTAACCGGCGAAGTAAACGCAAGTGTTTCATACCACTTGTTTTACTAAGCCGTTTAATTAGATTTCTCATACGAGTGAGGTAAAGGTTTGTATATACTAATAGATTGGAAAACGGTTTTCTAAACGAATTTGGTATTGAAAATAGAGTTGAAATCGTTTTGAGGAAAGAGTTTTGATATTTACTACTAGCATAGAAAACCTTTATATTTTAAAGTGACAAATCACAAAGATGATAGTAGAACAATCGATCATCAAAAATTCACATACGAAGACGTGAATAAATTCCAAAGAAATCGATATCAAATCCGTCCAAATGGATATTTCCAAAAATCCCGAAATAGAAGTCATTAAAGTGGTAGCAACAACAAGTGGGAAATAACACGAATCGATGGAATTTGGAAACCAAGCAAAAATATGCACAAATAGGCACAATTAGGCAAATTGGTGCAGGTCAGTCGACTGACTCAATGGTCCAGTCGACTGAACCAGAAGCAGGGAAAATAACTCCCTGCAGTCAGTCACTGACCTAAAAATTCAGTCGACTGAATGCAGGGAAAACAGAGGTCCCGAGCCTCTGTTAGTTGCCTTCGGAATGCCTATATGCTACAGCCAGTCGACTGACACAAAGGTCCAGTCGACTGACTGGCACCAAGGCTGTTTTCCAGCCTATGAAATGAAGATGCTATCTTCTTCAAAATGCAATCGGGCAAGCACAGTCACTAGGGGTTTATGCCAATCGACTACCCAGTCCTATAAGCTCTTCGACGCATCACCAAAAACAAGTTCAAACTACAAAGCTATGATTTTCGAAGATTTGAACTTGAAATACTAAAAATTGGAATATACACAATCAATCCAAACCAAAACCAAATGCACATGAATATGTGTTAGGAATTCATACCTAACAATCGAAGATAATCATAGACCTAGACGTGAGATTAAAAATATCACCTTTGAACCCGAAAACAATGAATGAGAAGCTTGAAGACGAAGGAAGATCAACCACGCTTCAATCTCAACACTAGAAGCTTGAATCTAAGCTTAAAAGAAGAACATTCCCCAAGTTAGATTTAGGAAATTTCTGAAATCAAAGAGAGAATGAGTTGATAAGAAGAAGAAGATGCTTACCAATGGGTTCACTAGAGTTTGGAGTTAGAAGATGGATTTGCTAATGGAAACTAGGGCTTAGGATTTTCTAATTCTTTTTCTCTTCCCCCATTTTTGATGAAGTTTGAATGTATTAGGAAATTATGAAGTAATGAAGAGGAGGGGGGCTTGGGACTGAGTTAGTAAGTGGCTAATGGGTTCAGCCCAAACCAAAGCCCTAAGTGAAAAAGGTCAAAATTCGACTATCTCCAAACATATCGAAGCTTATACTCAAAAAGGTCGCAAACGGCATTTTAAACTCAATGAGAGTGGTCTCGAGTCCTAGAAGCAGAGAAAAATAATTCCCTGCAGTCAGTCGACTGACCTAAAAATTCAGTCGACTGAATGCAGGGAAAACAGAGGTCCCGAGCCTCTGTTAGTTGCCTTCGGAATGCCTATGTGCTACAGCCAGTCGACTGACACAAAGGTCCAGTCGATTGACTGGCACCAAGGCTGTTTTCCAGCATATGAAATGAAGATGCTATCTTCTTCAAAATGCAATCGGGCGAGCACGGTCACTAGGGGTTTATGCCAATCGACTACCCGGTTCTATAAGCTATTCGACGCGTCACCAAAAACAAGTTCAAACTACAAAGCTATGATTTTTGAAGATTTGAACTCGAAACACTAAAAATTGGAATATACATAATCAATCCAAACCAAAACCAAATGCACATGAATATGTGTTAGGAATTCATACCTAACAATCGAAGATAATCATAGACCTAGATGTGATATTAAAAATCTCACCTTTGAACCCGAAAACAATGAATGAGAAGCTTGAAGACGAAGGAAGATCAACCACGCTTCAATCTCAACACTAGAAGCTTGAATCTAAGCTTAAAAGAAGAACATTCCCCAAGTTAGGTTTAGGAAATTTCTGAAATCAAAGAGAGAATGAGTTGCAGAAGAAGAAGGAGATGCTTACCAATGGGTTCACTAGAATTTAGAGCAAGAAGATGGATTTGCTAATAGAAACTAGGGCTTAGGATTTTCTAATTCCTTTTCTCTTCCCCCATTTTTGATGAAGCTTGAATGTATTAGGAAATTATGAAGTAATGAAGAGGAGGGGGGTTGGGACTGACTTAGTAAGGGGCTAATGGGTTCAGCCCAAACCAAAGCCCTAAGTGAAAAAGGTCAAAATTCGACTATCTCCAAACATATCGAAGCATATACTCAAAAAGGTCGCAAACGGAATTTTAAACTCAATGGGAGTGGTCTCGAGTCCTAGAAGTAGGGAAAAATAATTCCCTGCAGTCAGTCGACTGACCTAAAAATTCAGTCGACTGAATGCAGGGAAAACAGAGGTCCCGAGCCTTTGTTAGTTGCCTTCGGAATGCTTATGTGCTACAGCTAGTCGACTGACACAAAGGTCCAGTCGACTGACCGGCACCAAGGCTGTTTTCCAGCCTATGAAATGCAGATGCTATCTTCTTCAATATGCAATCGGGCGAGCACGGTCACTAGGGGTTTATGCCAATCGACTACCCGGTCCTATAAGCTCTTCGACGCATCACCAAAAACAAGTTCAAACTACAAAGCTATGGTTTTTGAAGATTTGAACTCGAAACACTAAAAATTGGAATATACACAATCAATCCAAACCAAAACCAAATGCACATGAATATGTGTTAGGAATTCATACCTAACAATCGAAGATAATCATAGACCTAAATGTGAGATTAAAAATCTCACCTTTGAACCCGAAAACAATCAATGAGAAGCTTGAAGACGAAGGAAGATCAACCACGCTTCAATCAGCACTAGAAGCTTGAATCTAAGCTTAAAAGAAGAACATTCCCCAAGTTAGGTTTAGGAAATTTCTGAAATCAAAGAGAGAATGAGTTGGAGAAGAAGAAGGAGATGCTTACCAATGGGTTCACTAGAGTTTGGAGCAAGAAGATGGATTTGCTAATGGAAACTAGGGCTTAGGATTTTCTAATTCTTTTTCTCTTCCCCCATTTTTGATGTAGCTTGAATGTATTAGGAAATTATGAAGTAATGAAGAGGAGGGGGGGTTGGGACTGAGTTAGTAAGTGGCTAATGGGTTCATCCCAAACCAAAGCCCTAAGTGAAAAAGGTCAAAATTCGACTATTTCCAAACATATCGAAGCTTATACTCAAAAAGGTCGCAAACGGCATTTTAAACTCAATGGGAGTGGTCTCGAGTCCTAATTCGACCGTTTGCAAAAAGTAGGTTTTCGGACTAAATTCCGAGTATCGACAAAAATATTTAAATAAAATATTTAAATATAAAATCGATAAATATGCGGGTTGTTACAGGAAATCATAGCACTTCCAACGTTATAACACTTCGAAATCAAAACACTTGAAATATAACACCTTCAAATCATAAAACTTTGAACTTCATGTCTTTGAAACATAACTTCCACCACTTAAATGGTTTAAATATTAAAACACTTTATATAATAAAATAGCTTCTTAAATTTCGCAAATCAATTCCAAAACAACTCGAATTTCTAGACTTTAATTTAAAAAAATTCCAAATCATAAATTTTAATTCAAATCAGTTTCCAAATAAACTACTCCAAATTTTATTGATTTCAAAAACAGATTTGATCCATGAAATAAACCGTTTCAAATTCAATATATTTCAACTTTAAGTATTCAACAATTTCAAAACTAAGTGGGTAATTCCATATATATATATATATATCAAATTCAATTTTCTATTATTTAGTTTTGAAATATTTTACTTAATAAATCCATTATCATTTAAATAAATCCCAAATTATAAATAACTAAATAATTCCTTTAATTTAAGTATAATTAAAATACATATTTAATTCACCTTAACCCAAAATCAAGTTATAAAATCATACCTCTTAAAATTTCCAATTAATAAATTTCACATCATAATTATTTGAGTTTAATTCTTAATAAATTCAATTTCAAATAAATTTCCAATTTATCTTCCAAGCTTAATTTATTTAAATCATTATAAACTCATTATTATAATTAATTTTAGATACTTAAACATTTTATCTTCAATAAAATCAACTTATTATTAAGCTTGTTCTATATTAAAACAAGTTTATACATAGCTTAAAAATCAAGAATGAAATAACACTTATATTATATCTTGAATCAATATTTATATTAAACCGCATATTTCTTTAGAATCATTTCAAAAATATTTTTATATATAGACCATGGTATCTGCATTTCGAATATAAAGTACAACATCCATCCATCCAATATCAATCATCAAACACTAATCACAATCATCATCCAATTCAATCAATAACATCAATATAGAACAGATAATAATTAAAAGGTATATGCTGGCGGTTTATATTCAATAATAAATTAAATACTATTTTATCTAAATAAATTCAAATAAATTGAGGTGATGATTAAAAATATTTCAAACAGTCATAAATAAATTTCTAATCACATCATAAATCTATTTAACAAACACAAGAAATTTTAGAATTTGTGAGTGGGTTAAAACACCCACCTTTTGAATTTAAATTCAAAATAAGCCAAAAATTTGAACTATCTCAAAATACGTCCCAACCAGCGTAAAAATGTCCAAAATTCTAAGACGATCTTAATGCAAGAAACCACACATAAATTGAAACTCCTATGTAAAAATTATGCAATTTGGAATGACTAAAGTCAAAATATAAATGTATAAAATATAATAATAAAATTGTATGCACGTCAGCACATTAAACATCGGACCTACGCCTGATTGTTCACTTAAGTTTGCTGCTACGAAACATCATCTTGACCACACCTCTAACCATGATTCCAAGAGCCACCGACCATCATCACGACGCCGACCGCTACCATTCGCTTTGTCCTGACGAGCCGAGCCCATCGCCCATGTGTGAGCCTGTCCGATTGCCCTCTCGATGTGCGCCGCCACTAGAAGCACAACCCTAATCCAATTTTAACTGACAATCCAACAGCTAATTCACGAAACAAACTATATAGCTGAAATTCGCTCGTCGATCTCCACCAAACCTTGCCCTCGAATTGACCATCGGTCACAGATCATCGAACCCCAATGAACGGCCTAAAGTTCTTCACCCAAATCCGACAACACGGCAACCCAGATCAAGAAATGAATCACAAAGTTGACTTATGCGCTCGTCGAGAGCTTCAAATCCATATATCATTTAATATAGTTTGTGGAGTATGAAATTTTGAAGTTGAATTTTGAATTGAAACTGGGTTGCGAATTTTAGGGTTTGTAAGAGTAGAAATTTCTGTACGTACAGGAATGAGAAATAAAAAGGCTGCTAGGGTTTATAACTGGATATATATATATATATACACATGCTCAAGAAAATAGAACTGAATGGGCTCAATTGGGTTTGGAAAGTTGAACGATACATGGCCCGAAAAGCCCGTTTCGACTCCGGAACAGAAGTGGGTCAACCCATATATCAAAACAGATGTTTTAAATTATTTCAAAATCAATGGAACATGTTTCAAGTCCAAATTCCATTGTATGAAGAAGTTATGCAAAAATAAAATTATTCCAAATTGATTTCAATTGATTTCAATTAAATTGATTTCTAGCCGTTTCGAGTCCGTACGATCAAACGGCCAATCTGATCGCTATGAAACTTGAAATTCTACAATAGTTCACCGTTATAGATCCGATGAAACTGGATTCGTCGAAATCTGAGGTCAGTGGCCAAAATGGCTATTTTCTAGTTAATTAATAAATTAATATTGAATTAATTAAATCAATTTTTCAATTTCAATTCCATAATTAACAAATCTTATCATTTTTGATTTCTTAAACAATTGCAATGATTTAAAAAAAATTAGATGTCAAATTAAAGTTGATTAATCCACCATTTTCAGTATTTAATTTCAATTCCTATAAATTCAAAGATTATCAATTCTATTACGCATATCTCCATTTAATTGGCTTAAATCCTGTTATTCAATCAATTGTTACCATATAGGTATAATTATCATTTGTTTATATTTACTACATTAACACTTCCCATTTCATTCTAATTTCAATTAACGTAGTATTTAATTTCATTTATTAATTTAATGTTTATATTTGTCTTCTTATATCAATTTTTATCCAAGAATAATATTTACATCATTTCATTCATGCGAACTTCATTCAAAATATTAACAATTAACTTACATTTATTTTGTTATAATTCATTCTAGTTATAATTTCCATTAACATTCACTAATTTTTATTTTCTTCGGTATTAAATCAACTAAATCTTAATAAATTAACAAATTTAATTATCGAAAATTTACAGGTCGTTACACTCTCTCCCACTCAAAACTTTTCGTCCATGAAAAGGAAAAAGAAGGGAAATTTCACTACAATAATTAGAGGTTCCAATCATTATTTAGTTACATTCCATTTCACTACAATAATTGACTATTGATTAATAGAACTTAAGAACTAAATACCGGGTTAAATTTCGAATCATTTGAAAATAATAGATAAATATGTACATACTCACAACTTATATATCCAATTATATTTAAAAAAATTGAAATTTTATATTTGCTTATAAAAATAAATCTGCAGTAAAACTACTACAGTGGGCTTCCCACTTCGAAACTCGAAAATGAATGTCGATGATGCATGCACTCATCACTGAAATTATTTTCCAACGAAAAAGAGTGGAGCACAAAACTTATTTCTTCCAAAATTTATTTAAAACAATTGTTTCAAATCGGATTGAAATATTTATATCAGAAAGATACTTCTAATAATATTATTACCATATTTCTAAATCATTCGAAAGAAATTTTGAAAACCCTGGAACTTAAGTTTTGAATTTCCAGTTTATTCTCATTTAGTTTACTTTAAATCTTATTTCCGACTAATATCTTAAAAAATTTCACTGCCTAAAAAACAAATATATTACAACCAAATATACATCTATGAAATTTATTACTTTATGTACAAAAAATATAACAGGCAGAATTATTTAATTCACCTATATTCTAAACAAATATTGTGTCGGCATGTCCTTTTAAGTGTTTAGAAATCCATGTTGATGTCATAGCATCCTATGCACCAACCAAAATTTTATAAACACAAAACGGAACAAATTAACACAATATCAAAGCCTTTTATTACACTAACAAATACGCTCTCTCATATTTGTACGCTCAGCGACTCATCATAGGGTGTTACTGCCCTATTAATAAAGAGTCAGACCCCACAAAGCTAAGGTTTTATCGCTAAATCAAAGCCCTGATACCAAATGTAACATCCTTATGATAAATAAGAAAAAGAGGGAGAGAAAATTAACAAAACAGATTCTTGCAGCGAAACGATAGAATTAATAATCAAATGAACATTTCATGAACCTGTTTTACAAAACATTTGATTATACTTTTACAATACCCATCAGAGTTACACATACCAGCGAATAATAAATAATGCAGTGGAATACATGATGCAGTGGAATAATATAATAAATAATTGTAATACAATTTTCGCCTTCGTCCTCCAGCAATAAGGTCTTTAAATCCTAAAATGCTCAGGCTAACCCGAGCGAATTGAAAAGACACAACACTCCAGTCAGAACTAAAAGATTCTTATGTAAGTTAAATCAACAATAAATAATATGAGTGGAATGACGTCAGAGATGTTTACGGGATTTGACATCTCCTATCCAGTGTCTACGTGAGTGCAGTAACTTAAGTGATGCTCGGGATTCACATCTCCTAAGAATCCGTTAAACTATTTACTATGTAGTAATATTTCGCTATTATAATAATGTCTATAGTAAAATAAACTTATTTTTAAATAACGTTAAGGAGTGACCCAATTTTTCCCTTAACGCGTAATAGTCCCAGTAGTCCATCCAATATCATAGTCCCTCCTTATCTGGAAGCCACCAGAGGATACTACACAGGCTACAGGAGAATACCAAACTCGTATAAGGCGCGCTAGGTTAGGTTACACGGCACAACTAGGCAATGCTAGAGTAGATATACCAATTGCGCTTTCGGACCGGCAGTAATGCATAGCAACTACTCCCACCCACCACACCCCTAAAATCAAAGGACCCAAATCAGTCACAAAGTAATAGAATGGTATCGAAGTAGTGTGTCCGATAAAAGGTGTAACCTTCTTAGCCCATCGGTCGCTCCTATTTTAGCCACCTTATGCCAACTCACAGGAGTCGGGTCCACGTATATACATCAAAGGAACGCCGCCACCATCCTACATCATTCTGGAATCTCCACCACATACACGGTTGTTAATGTGGTTTTCGGAGTTGGCAGAGAGTATGCCAACTTCCGATCCCGGTCTCTTTAACAACCAAACGTTATTATAACACAACAGTCATTTCAAAATAATTTATACTTCAAAACCAGAATATAATCTCCATTTCAAAACCATATAAGTACGATATCATTTCCATTTCAAAAACCAAATCAATATGATATCATTTTATTTAAAATTCAAACCAATATAATATCGTTTTTATTTCAAATATATCCTTTCCCGAAATCATAGCACTTCTAACGTTATAACACTTCGAAATCAAAACGCTTGAAACATAACACCTTCAAATCATAATGCTTTGTACTTCATAACTTTGAAACATAACTTCCACCACTTAAATGGTTTAAATATTAAAATACTTTATACATAAATCAATTCCAAAACAACCCGAATTTCCATACTTTAATTTAACCAAATCCCAAATCATAAATTACAATTCAATTCAATTTCCAAATAAACTATTCCTAATTTTATTGATGACAAAAATAGATTTGATCCACGAAATAAACCATTTCAAATTCAATATGTTTCAACCTTAATTATTCAACAATTTCAAAACTAAGTTGTAATTCTACATATATATATATATATATATATATATATATATATATATATCAAATTCAATTATCTGTTATTTAGTTTTGAATTATTTTACTCAATAAATCCATTATCATTTAAATAAATATCAAATTACAAATAACTAAATATTTTCTTCAATTTAATTATAGTTGAAATACTGATTTAATTGCCTTAACCCAAAATCATGTTATAAAATCATACCCTTTAAAATTTCTAATTCAATAGATTTCACATCAAACTTATTTCAGTTTAATTCTTAAATAAATTCAATTTCAAATAAATTTCCAATTTATCTTCCAACCTTAATTTATTTAAATCATTTTAAATCTATATTAAAATGAAATTTTGATACTTAATCATATTATCTTCAATAAAATCAACTTATTATTAAGCTTATTCTATATTAAAACAAGTTTATACATTGCTTAAAAATCAAGAATGAAATAACATTTATATAATATCTAGAATCAATATTTATATAAAACCGTATATTTCTTTATAAAACCATAGAAATCATATCAAAAATATTTTTATATACAGACCATGGTGTCTGTATATAATTTTCTATCCTATGGTCAAGTGATACGGATATTGACCATTTCAATCCGTAATTTAAAATATAAATATGGTTATATATCATTTCAAACCCTAATCCCGAATGAAATAAAATCCATAACAACTTGCAGTTTATAAAAATATAAAATACAACATCCATTCATCCAATATCAATCATCAAACATTTATCACAACCATCATCCAATTCACTCAATAACATCAATATAGAACATATAATAATTAATAGGTATATACTGGCAGTTTATATTCAGTAACAAATTAAATACTATTTTATCCAAATAAATTGAAATAAACAGAGGTGATGATTCAAAATATGCCAAGCAGTCATAAATAAATTTCTAATCACATCATAAATCAATTTAACAAACATAAGAAATTTTAGAAGTTGTGATGGGTTAAAACACTAAACTTTTGAATTTAAATTGAATTTAAATTCAAAATAATCCCAAATTTTGAACGGTCTCAGAATACGCCCCAACTAGCATCAAAATGTCTCAATTTTGATACGATCTCAACGCAAGAAACCGCGCATAAATTGGAATGCGAATGTAAAAGTTATGTAAGTTTGAAAAACCGAAGTCAAAATATAAATATAAAATATAATAATAAAATCGTATGCACGTCAGCACCTTAAACGACGGACCCATGCCTGATTTTTTGCTCGAGTCTGCTTCTATGAAACCTCGCCATTGACCACACCTTTGACCATGAATTCCTAGAGCCACTGATCATCATCACGACGTCGACCGCCACCATTCGCTTTGTCCCGACGAGCCGAGCCTACCGCCCACATTGAGCCTGTCCGGTCGCCCACTCGACATGCGCGGCCACTAGAAGCACAACCCTAATCCAATTTTAACTGCCAATCCAGCCGTTAATTCATGAAACAAACCATATAGATGAAGTCCACTCGTCGATCTCCACCAAATCCTACCCTCGAGGAGGCCATCGGCCGTAGATCATCGAACCCCAATGAAAGATCGAAACTTCTTCACCCAATTCCGACAATACAGCAACCCAGATCGAGAAATGAATCACATAGTTGACTTGCGCTCGTCGAGAGCTTCAAATTCATATGCAATTCGATTTATTTTATGGAATTTGACATTTTGAAGTTGAATTTTGAATTGAAACTGGGTTGTGAATTTTAGGTTTGTCTACCATTGAGAAAGATGCACAATATAAATTTCTATATGTATAGGATGAGAAATAAAAAGGCTACTAGGGCTTATAACTGGATATATATAGGCTGAAAAAAATAGAATTGAATGGGCTCAATTGGGTTTGGAATGTTGAACGACACATGACCCGAAAAGCCCGTTTCGACTCCGTAACAGAAATGTGTCAACCCATATATCAAAATAGATGTTTTAAAATGTTTTAAAATCAATGGAACAGGTTTCAAGTCCAAAATCCATTGCATGAAGAAGTTATGCAAAAATCAAGTTATTCCAAATTGATTTCAATTGATTTCAATTAAATTGTTTGCCAGGCGTTTCGAGTCCGTACGATCAAACGGCCAGTCTGATCGCTACGAAACATGGAATCCTATAATAATTCACCGTTATGGATCCGATGAAACCAGTTTCGTCGAAATACGAGTTAGTGGCCAAAATGGCTATTTTCCAATTAATCAATCAATTAATATTAAATTAATTAAATCAAATTTCAATTCCAGTTCCATAATTAACAAATCTTGTCATTTTTTATTTCTTAAACAATTACAATTATTTAAAAAAAATTAGATGTAAATTAAATTTGATTAATTCATCAATTTCAGTGTTTAATTTCAGTTCCTATAAATTCAAAGATTATCAATTCTATTTCGCATATCTCCATTTAATTGACTTAAATCCTGTTATTCAATCAATTGTTACCATATAGGTATAATTATTATTTGTTTATATTTACTACATTAATATTTCCCATTTCATTCTAATATCAATTAACCTAGTACTTAATTCATATATTAATTCAATGTTTGCATTTGTCTACTTATATCAATTTATATCCAAGTACAATATCTACATTATTTCATTCATTAGAACTTCATTCAAGTTATTAACAATTAACTTACATTTATTTTGTTATAATTCATTCTAGTTATTATTTCCATTAACAATTCACTAATTTTTATTTTCTTCAATATTAAATCAATAAAATCTTATTAAATTAATAAATTTAATTGTTGAAAATTTACAGGTCATTACATATGTAGTGGAAGAAGTGCTAAATGTTGGACCGCAGAAAGACTTTGCTTCGTTGTGCCGTGACTTTGAGATATGGGCACAAAGAGATTCATCGACATTGAGACTATCATTGAAGTCCATATTTAGCTTAATTTGTGCTACAAGTTATGTAAGGACATTACAAATCATATCTACGGATCGTTTTTGTGAATCTGATTAACATGGGTTTATGGATCGAGAGTTTGGCTCCAAGGCCGTCTACATCAACCCCAATCGCAAATAAAAAGTGCAAGTGCAAATTCAAGTCACCAAAGGATTTTTTCAATTTAGCTTGCTATCGGTGTGGATTGAAAGCACATCTTGCTAGGAATTGTACGATGGGTGGAGGGGGAAAAGTGGTAGAAGCATCGATTGCAAGGATGCCAAACTCGAGCCATAGATATCCAAAGGATCATTTGCACCGAGAAGTAGATAAAACAGCCACCAGCTAGGTCATATGGTTAGAGATTGTCTAATGCTTCAAAAAAGACAATAGCCACGGGTTTTCGCTCTTGCCACAACATCTTCCACTTTTCTACTACAAATGGGAAGTATTTTCTTGAAGGTATACTATTTGTTTATATCTTTTTCGTATGCATTTTATTTGACACTGGTGCTTAGTTATATCATGTAACCTTGTGGATTTATTTGTCATGGTCGTCCAGTTTATGAGCTTTGATTATTGTTTACCGATTATTATTTGTCCTCAACCAATTTATGACTAATTTAGTTTTTACTACATGGGTTAGGTAGATAGTGATTATGGGAGTAATAAAGCTAATACCCTATAAATTAAATTTCACAATTTGACTTTAAGACATTTAGTGATGATGTTCGGTTAAAAGTTTACTATAACAAAAGAAGTTTAATATAAATTTTCTAAGAAAGCGACTTTACAATAGTATGGTTTATAAATGAAGAGGATTTAAATTGATATTTTGAGAGCTCAAATTCTGGTGTCTTTGAAAATTGTTTTAAGATTTTAGAGAGAATAATAATAGTATTATTTAAAAGTATTTATGAGTATTATATTTTTAAAAGAGTTTAAGATTTGTACAAGTTCAAGGTTGCTCTCAGAATCAGCCAGTCAATTCGGGAACAAAATATTTGAATGATTAGATAGTTCTAGTGGCTCAATAAGCAAGAAATGTGTTAAGGTTGTAAGCACTTCTCATGAGCATTTACCTTTGTAATAAGGGGTTGTGTTATTGGTAGGACCCATTTCTATAGTATTGTTTTTGTTTTACTCAAGCTATGCATATATTTTCTATATATTTAAAGTTAATATTTGGGAAACTGGTTTATAACGTAAGATCATGATGCTTAGTATGATTTTATGAAGTATTTGATACCGCTTTGAAAATGATTTTTAATTTTAATCCTGAAAGTATGATTCGGTATACAAAGCGTATATGTATATATTATTATGTTCAAATGGTTAGAAATAAAACTTAGGTGTTTACTTTTGAAAGTTTAACTCAAAGAAGTTTTAGAAAAAATGCAGAGTAGTTTCAAATAGAGTAGGTTTGGTAAATCAGATTTTGATGAGATCTTTGTGTATAAAAAGGATTTATTTGTATACCATGTAGGGAGCTCGAGTGGTAGTGGCATAGCCCAAATATTTATTAAACCTTTTCTTGTTTTTCCTTTATAGTAAAGGGACATCTACAAATAAGTGAAACTTTGATATTATTTTATTGACACATGTATCCTACGCATTAGGATAGTGTAATAGGTTCATCAAGTTTGATGTGTTTGGTTAGTAGCTTTCATTTGTTAGATCGAAATGGATCTTTCTTCGAATTCTGATAGTCCAAAACATTCGAATCATTATAGAGTTTAAAGCTTGGAAATTTTTAAAAAATACAGTGATGGATTTATATGACTCTTGAATTATGAAGGTAGTATGTTAAGATAACTTTTAAATTGATTTTTCAGATTTTCGACTTTTACCGAATGAAAGTTGCTGCAATGTTGTTGCATACATATGTACACTTTTGTAACATATGTTTATACATATAATAAGTGATTTAATAAATTAAAAAGGATTAGTAAAAGTAAGTATACTTAAAGGATTTAAAAAGGTAACTAACTAAAGAGATAAAGTATGTAAAAGACCTTTCTTTCTTATTCTAAGTGTAAAGTTCTAAAGTACATGGATATAAGTGTTCTTTTTGGTGACTTAATGGCACGTACTTAAGCACATGGGTTGCAAGGGTAGTGAAGAGCAGTAGAATCATCTGACAAAGGGGTATTTGGTGTCTTTTGCCATTTTTTCTCAAGTTTATAAATACACATCACACCTTCACAAATTCATTTTTTTCATTTCCACTTTTTTTAACCTCTTCCATTTCTTTTTCCACTTAAATTTTATAAGTTAAACCATGTCAAAACACCTCCTTTCCTTCTAAAAATTCAAATATAACCTTGTGGTAACATATCTAACACCAGCACCTACCCAAAGACGCAACATTTTGGGTCCATTCTCCACTTTGGCCTTGGGCCATGAGCTTTAAATTGTTTGGAGAAGGTCTTGGTCGACCCAAGCAAGGTGGAAGGAATGATCTTCTTTGGATTCTAAGTTGGGGATGGTCGTTGTAGCCTTTGTTTTGTGTTGATGCTTGTTTTAAAGTGAGATATCTCATTTTAAGTCGTTTTAAAATTGAAAAATTGTTGTAATAATTTAGTGGTAGCTTATAATTTTGTATGTATGTATTTGTGATGTATTTGTATATATATTTGTTGTTGATTTCCGCTTGGAAGCAGATGACACAAAAAACCATTTTGTTTTAGAGGACAATGGCAAGGTGAATGGAAGTCGAAGTGTCTTCTTCGTAAATAGATAGCTATAGAAGCACTTCGATGATTGGAAATTTTTTACACGGTCCTAAATGATTCCTTGCATTGTTGAGTTTTATTTACTTGTATTATTAGTTATGTAAATGTTTGTGTATACAAAAAGTAAATATTATTAGTTACGTAAATGTTTGTGTATGCAAAAAGTAAATGTTGCTTAGTTATAGTTAACTTACTTGTTGGTTTTATTGCAACGTTGAAATCCCGTGCCCGCTTTTAATCGATTTACCTCTTTGTTTTCTAAAGTGTTTTGAAATAGTTTCCGAACTTGACTTTTATTTTCAAACCTTTTTACAAAGTTACTAAAGTGTTTTAAATTGTAGCAAGAAAGGGTTTAAAAGTTATTTTGGTTTACAAAACAAGTTTTAAAAAGTTATGATCCATGTAGTGAAAGTCGCTATGGATGTAGTTTGGAAATTGATGTTTTCTATAAAGCAAAAAGAGTTTTTTATTTTAGCACATAACTGACTTCCAACTACATATTTGAAAAGGAAATATTTTGAATTATGATTTGATTTATCAAAATTTTTAAGAAGAAAATATTTTGAAAAGCTTCTCTTTTGGAAGAATAAATAGAGTTTTAGGTTTTAGTCATTTTTGGCTCTTAAATTATTTTTAGAGATTTTATCCAAAAATTTGATTTCAAGGGTAAATGTGTGTTTAAATATTTTGGTATTTTATTTTTCAAATGATTATAAATTCGAAGAGTGGAAAGGTTTTTATCAAATATATGATTTCAAAGGCTACATGTTAAACATAGGAAAGACAAATAGAGTTAGAACATGTAGATTTAGTGGTGAATTAAGATCGACGACATGATAAATGTAAGCAATAATAAGGAAAAAGGTGTTCTAACCTTGGAACTTCTATTTTAATACTTTGTCGATGACGCGCACGAATCTATTTTTAGACTTAATTCTGTTTTAAAGCTTGAAAATAATCTTTCTTATGCGTTTTGCATGGAAAATTTGGAGTAAATCCGAACAACAAGGAAATTTCCGCTGTATTACGGAATAAGAATATTATAGAGTGGTAAGAATGTTAAATTCTCCATCTAAGTTCCTTTTCCAAGCACAGGAGTAAAGTTTAGGAAGCGACTTTTCAACGCATTAGATTTTTGAGTTGTACGATGTAATGACCCACAAATCCGTTCCCCTTGAGTCACACTATTCTACCTAAATCAACTCAAGTTGCACAGAAATACGAACCATTTGGGTTAAAGAAGAAGAGGTAGAAGAAGAAAATAGAAAACAACATCAGAATCTAACCATCGCAGCGGAATAAAATATAATAGATAATAATGATCGTTACTCAAAAATCAAATATATCTGTTTATACATTACAACATCAGATTACATCAATCACAGCTCAACATCAATATCATACAAATGGATCCATAATAACTCAACACAGCGGAATATATATATGTATATAAACAAGTACGAAATACGCATCGTCATCCAGCTCGACTCTTGAGCTCCACAGCATCAATTCCTATATCCTATAATACTCGGTCTGGCCCGAGCATTACAGTTAAATAACACCCGAATCAGTCTGGAATACCGGCGTGAGAAAATCACACTCATTTGATTATTGAAGTTTCAAAAATCCTTTGAAAACAAAAGCATCTCGTAAGACCACGCCACAAATAAACATGTCGGGTTTTTACCTTACGATATCTAAAACAATTTTTATAGAAATCCTCTGATATTATAATAGGGTCTATATACAAATACTTATAAAATAGCCGAAATTGTTACATTATTAAATTCCAACTACTAGCCACAAAGTGGGTAATACATACAAAACTCGTACAAGGCTCGTAGGGAGAATGGATTTTCAACTAATAACTAGGCACTGGTGTACCACCTGTCACAGTACGTGGCCTAGATCACAGTACCGCGGAGTATGCCCGCTCCCCTACAACACAAGACCGGGACTACCCCTTACTGGATAATCCCGAGTGAGATCACCCCGCGGTTGGGATGAACAACCGCCCACTAAGCCGAAATAAAAAGGGAAATCTAGATAGGGATGACCTCATCCTGCTTGTATGCTACCCACCTAGCCTTGCAACTGGAAAACTTTAAATTGGTGATGATCTTTAGACTGGAATTTGAAGTTGTTGAGATGACTTGATTTTTGAAAACTTTTGGTTGGAGCTGCTTTAAGCTTGAATTGGATCTTGCTTTTGAAATGAACTTGATTCTATGTTGAAAAGGTGGAAGTTGATAAAATTTTCAGGTTTGTAAATTAATGGCTTATTTCTTTTGTTTTTAGAAAATGAGATAGGAAAAAAATGAGTGAAGAAGAAGAAGTAAGGTTATATAGATTTTAATTTTTGATTTATTAAAATTAAAGAAAATAAAATAAAAATGTGAGACTTGTCACTAACTCACTTAATTAGTTAACACATATTATTGGAGAGATTCACAAGTCAACACATGTAATTTTCATGCAAAATTTGATTTTTAAATTTTTTTATAATTAATTCTCTAATATTTAAATACATATTTAATTTATATAAGTAAAACTCTTTAAAATGAAAATAGTATAAAAAAATTATAATGTAAATAAAATCATGACAATATATTTTAAAACCAAAGTATGATTTAAGATATAAATAACTATCTTTTGAATTTTAATTTAAATATCCAAATTCAAATTAAGTTTGAAATTAAATTTTAAAAAATCAATTTGAAATATGCATATAATTTTTAAAAATCCAATTTCCATTTTATATAATAATTCTATTTTAAAATCAATATGTATACAACACAATTATTGTTGTTTAAAATAACAATTTTATTAGTCTTAATTAATTTATAATGGAGATTATTACGTTTAAATTTGGTTTGAAATTCTGGGATATCACATTCCTCCCCCATTAAATGAATTTCATCCTTGAAATTTAAACAAAATATAATCCAAAATTTTCGTTTTATTTCAAAGATTCAATCACACATATCATCCGTACATTAGCAACCAATAAACAACTCATCCAAACAATAATACATTCAATACAAACATCATTGGTTATGTAGACAGAAATCCGGATTAGTCTTCCTAAAACTATCAAGAGTTTCCCAGGTACAGTCTCTGGGATCCTCGCTCCACTGGACTTTGACAAGCCACACTATCTTGCTCCTGAGTTACCTCTCATCTTGATCTACAATCTGAACAAGATGCCTGACAATCGATAAATCTAGCTCAATCTCCAAGTCTTCTTGTATAGTTGGCTCCACAATAAGAGATGGATCGTGCACGTATTTCCTCAGATGAGATACATGAAAAACATTGTGAATTCCAGCTATCCGGACTGGCAATTCAATCTTGTAAGCTACAGCACAAATCCTCTCGAGCACTCGGAATGGATCAATATATCTTGGGGCGGGTTTTCCCATTTTTCCAAATCTTATTGCTCCTTTTATCCGGGAAACTTTGACAAAGACTAAATCACCAATTTCAAATTCCAATTGTCTTCGTCGTTTATCTGCATATTTCTTTTAAATGTCCTGAGAAGCTTCCATCCTCTTCTTGATAAGCTCAACTTTTGCAGATGCTTCACGGATCAGATCTGGTCCAATCACACGACAATCTCTCGACTCTATCCAATAGGCTGGGGATCTACACGGTATTCCATACAGAGCTTCATATGGAGCCATCTTAATACTTGCTTGGTAACTATTATTATATGAAAATTCTACTAGATGTGGGTGGTCTTCCTAAGACCTCAGCATATCTTCTAGAATTCAGTTAATCCTCTCCGTCTGCCCATTTGTCTGGGGATGATATGTTGTACTTAGTCTCAAACTTGTTCCTATAGATGATTGCAAAGCCTCCCAGAACTTGCAGGTGAAGATAGGATCTCGATCACTTACTATGCTGACTGGAACACCATGCAATCTGACAATCTCTCTCAAGAAAATATCTGCCAGAGAAGCTGTAGCATGAGTTGCCTTAACCGGAATAAAATGGACGCTTTTCGTTAAAAGATCCACAATCACCCATATTCCTTCGTTTCCCCTCTTGGTTCTTGGCAAACCATCGATGAAATCCATCGAAATCATCTCCCACTTCCACATCGGGACCTCCGAAGGTTGCAACAAACCGGTTGTCTTCCGTTGATCTCCTTTAACTTTTTGGTAGATAGCATAACTATTGAAGAATCTAGCAATATCTTTCTTCATGCTCGGCCACTAGAAGACCCTTCTCATATCCTTATACATATTAGAAATTCCCGGATGGATATTCAGTCTGTAGCGATGACACACAGATAAAACTCCTTGCTTCAACCCATCCACATTCGACACACAGAGACGACCATTAATCCTCAAAGTTCCTTGATTGTCAATCTCGAAATCAGAATACTGTCCCTCTTTGGTTCCTTGAATAATTTCCTCAAAGTCTTATCCTCCATTTGCTTTCCTATGATTCTTTCCTGGAGAGATGGAACAACTTCTAAAAGAGACTGAACTGCATTCCTTCTAAGAGCATCTGCCATAACATTTGCCTTCCCTGGGGTATACAGGTTATCCAAATCATACGATGCCAAAAACTCGACCCACCTCTGCCACCTCAGATTAAAATCCTTTTGAGAGAAAAGGTACTTCAATGGTTTGTGATCCGTGACTAACACGAACTTCTATCCTAAAAGACAGTGCCTCCAGATCTTCAAAGAAAAAACCATGGTTAATAACTCTAGATCGTGCATAGCATAGTTCCTTTCATGTGGCTTCAATTGTAGACTCACATACGCAATTACCCTACCATTTTGCATCAGAACTGCTCCCATTAAAACTATACAGGTATCCGCATAAACTTCAAACTTGCTCTTTCCATCCGGAATTGCCAACACTAGAGCACTGTCAGCTTCACTTTCAGATTCTGGAAAGCCTCCTCACATTTAGGGGTCCACTTAAATTTTGCTCCTTTCCTTGTCAGCATGGTTAGAGCCGAAGAGGTCTTAGAATAATCATTGATAAACTTCCTATAGTAGCCAGCCAATCCCAGAAAACTATGGACTTCGGTCACTATCTGCGACTACTTCCACTCCAGAATATTCCCAACCTTAGCTGGATCCACTGAAATAACCTCTCTAGAAATAATGTGCCCTAAAAATTTGACTTTCAATTTCCAAAAATGGTACTTGGAGAATTTCGCCTTTAGAACATGCCTTCTCAGAGTCTCTAACACTATTCCTAAATGCTGCTTGTGCTCTTCTTCAGACTTAGAGTATACCAGAATATCATCGATGAACACCAGAACAAACTTATTCAACATATCTCAAAAAAATTGGTTCATCAAGTCGGCGAAGTAGGCAGGAAAGCTGGTTAATCCAAAAGGCATAACCAACCACTCATAGAAACAATTGGGTCCCCTAATTACAGTTAAGGGGATACTGTCCTCAGTCACCCTTAACTGATGGAAACCTGATGCTAAATCTAGTTGAGAAAAGAGAGACGCTCCATGCAGTTGGTCAAAGAGATCATTAATACGAGGAAGAGGATACTTATTTCAAATGGTCACTTTGTTCAACTCTCGATAGTCAACATAGAACCTTAGTGACCCATCCTACTTGGTTACAAACACCGCAGCAGAACCCTAACAAGAAAAATCGGGCCTAGTCAATCCCTTTTCCAAAAGATCTTGTGTTTGCTTCAATAAATCCTCCCTCTCTCTAGGAACTATCCTCCTACTTGGTTGAATTACTGGTACTGCTCCTCAAACCAAATCAATGCAAAACTCTATCTCTCAGTGCGGAGGTAAACACTTGACTTCCTCAAATACATCTGCAAAATCTTGGACCACATCGATATCTTCAACCTCCTCTTGAGAAGTCTCAACACCATGTAAAAGACTAATCAAGTGAATTCCAGAATTATCACACATCACTCTAGCAATTCTACCCAGATCAGTTTCCAATGAAACTGTTCTATCATCACAATTCAAGATAGCCTTATACTTATCAAGCCAATCCATCCCCAATATAAGGTCAAACCCCTTAAAATCCAACACATAAGGTTCATGAGAAAAACAGTGGGACGGATAGGAAATTCTCAAACCCTTACATATCATATCTAATTTGGTTACCCTCCTATAGGATTAGATACAAAGATGGGACGATCTGCAGTACTAGGGGTAAGAAAGAACTTCTCTACTGATTTCAAAGAAATAAAACTCAAAGAGGCACCTGAATCAAACAAAAGTTTAATATACTTTCCATCTAAAATAATGTACCTTCCAATACTCCTTTTCCTTTAGATGAATTTGATGGTGCACCCTCCAAAGCAAACACCTTATTTTGTTGAGCTTTATTAAGGAGCAGACAATCCTTGATCAAGTGACCTAGTTGGTGGCAGTTAAAGCATAGTGATTTCTAAACCAAGGCCGAACCCGGTCCACTCTGATGCTGTTTTTGCTGCTATTGTTGAGATCCTTTTCTAGGACACCGATTTGCCAAGTAACCTTCTTGCTGAAATATATAGCACTTTTGAGGTCCACTGTTGCTTCCAAGCTTCAACTTGTTCTGCTTCTTCCAATTGTGATTGAACTATCTCTTATTTGAGTTGGAAGAATTCCTTCTTGATGCTACTACTGGTGCCATTGGTCTCTTATTCATTAAATCCTCATATCTCAGAACCATATCAATCAACTCCATAAAAGATCCTTTCAAATGCGCTGTCATCTTTTCATGAAATTCTGGCCTCAATCCTTGCACAAACATTTCATTCTTTTTTAAGGGAGTGTCTATGAGTCCTTGTCCATACCAAGATAGTTCATTGAGTTTGGTCTCATACTCCACTATAGTCATGCTTCCCTGCTTCAAATTCAGAAAATCCCGGTATAGACGAGTTTTCCTTGCTGTTGGCATGAATTGCACTTCAAACAACACTTTAAATCTTCCCCAAGAAATGTCGTCCTTCGAGACATTTGTTGTCACTGCAATTTCCATGAAGCCATTACCCTTTTCTGCTTATCCGACAAATTCATACTCTTAAAGATATGCTCGCAAGAGCGAGCCAAGCTTGGATGTCAATTATGGTCTCTGATCCTTTAAATGGTTTTCCGCCAAGGTTGGTAAAGTCTTTGCATAGAGCAGCAAAACTAACTTGAGGCAGTGCTAGATTAACAGCCTCATTATCAGTTTGACGTCTCCTATCATTGGTCGACGTGCTTCCTACTACTCTGCCCTTCTACCTCTTGAACTCATTTTGGCTACTTGGATAGGTAACCCAACCAATTTAAATAGAGATATAGTTATATAAAATTACAAATACACACTCTCAAGATAGATACTACTCTAGAGCCTAGGTATTTCTCAACCTGTGCTCTGTTACCAACTATGACAATCTGCCTTTCATTCCACAGAAAGACGTATCATCAATAAGAAAAGAAATGGATAGAAATAGAAAAGATAGAAAGATAGAACAACAACATCAGAATCACACAGCGGAAGTGGAATAAAATATAATATTACACATACCCATTACAAAGTTTTATATATCATAGTACACAAAATAATACGACTTCATTACATTAGACAGTTTTTTAAGTCTGTCTAACCATTACATCCAAAGTATAGTATCCCAAAAGTCACAACACAACGGATATAGATAGATGCTTTTGGGCTCCAGCTCCAAGCTTCCAGAATATTTGACAATCCTAACCTGATCACTTGGCTACTCATAAAAATTTCAGTACCCAGGAGTTTAAAAAAACAAAATAAACTCCGGGTCATACATGGGTCTAGTGTGAGTAAATGGTTAAAGTTGTTTAACTTTAAAAATCATTAGAAAACAAAAGGTACCGTGTATGACTCCCCACACATGAACATGGGTAAGTTTTTACCTTACGCTAACCAAATCATTTGATAGGAAATCTAGTGATATTATAATAAGGTCTAGGGTTTTCAAATAAACTAGAAAATAGCCGAAATTGTTAAGTATTTTAAATTCCAGCATACATAGGTATATAATCAAATCCGAGGGCACTTATTGGATAATGAGTTTCCATCAATGGCAGGGCTACTGGGGTACCACCCGTTACAGTATGGGGCCTAGATCACCGTACCGAGGATCACCCCCAATCCCCTACAACACAAGTCCAGAACCATCCCTTACTGGACAGTCCCGAACAAGACGACCCCGTAGTTATGGCCAACAACTGCCCACACAGCCCAAATAAAAGGGACCTCTAGACAGGGGTAAATCTCGTCCTACTTGGGTGCTACCCACTTAACCTTGCTGCACCTCCCTTGTTTTAGCCATTCCCGATTGATGAGGCTATAGGCTACGATTACCTTTATAGAACACATCTATCTTAGAATGCTCATCGTCCACCTGACGATGTTCTGAAAACATTCAATCCATACAAGTTTGTTCTGGGTTCGAACGAAATCAAATGCATTATCTCGTTATACTCGTTTTGGAATCACCCTCAGAGTTAACGACAATAACCCTTGCATTCTAAAACTCCATCTCGATCTTCGCTTGAGATGTCACGACCTAACATTTAACTTGGATCGATGTAGTTTTCGGATAATCAAACTTGATTTCTGATCCCGGTCACATCGAAATCCAAACGTATCTTAAAGGTCAAATTTGTTTAAAGATTTAAACAATTCAATTCAATTTAAAACATTGGATTCACACAGCACTATCCAAAGATAATAACATACATCTATCGCAGATATATTCAACATCTCATCCCAAAATATCTCAGATTATCATCCATTAGATATCAACCAAATCCAGACATTCTATTCAAAACAATTATCCATAAGCAACCATCTTTAATCCATATTATAATTAATTTAATTGATTCAAATTAAATTTATTACCTAAGAATTAACCACTAATCCTTACTTAGTCAATAATTAATTAATTATAATCATTAATTAATTAATCATTTCTTAATTGACCTCAAAATCAATTAATTAATCTTTAGTAAATTAATTAATTATCTTTTAACTATTAACTAATAACCTTAATTATTAATTAATAAAACTTAATTATAAATTAATCAATTCTTAATTAATGGTTAATTAATCCTTAATTAATAATTAATTAATCTTACTTAATCAATAATTAACCTTAATTAGTTAATTAATTAATTTCTAATTAATTTATCTTAATTACTTAATTAATTATTCATAATTAATTAACCTTAATCACTTGATTAATAAATTCTAAATCCTTTAATTAATTAACTATTAATTAATTTATGCTTAATTACTTAATTAGTTAACCCTAATTACTTGATTAATTTATTCTTAATTATTAATTAATTAATCACTAATCACTTAATTAATTAATTACTGATCATTGATTAATTAATTAATTAATTAACTATTAATTATAAATTTATTAATCCTTAATTACTTAATTAAATTAATTCTTAATTATGAATTAATTAATTCATAACTAATTAACTAAACATTTATAAATTAATTAATCCAAAATTATTAACTAATTTAACTTTAATTACCTTACTTATTAAATTAATTTTCAATCATAAAAACTTAACGAACTTTCAAAATATAAAAAATTCAATAATTACTTAAAATTATTACATGTTTTAAAACATTTCATCTTGATTTATACTTAAGTACTTTTAAAAATTAAGTTTTAAAAATACTTAACATTTCCCATATTTAATTTAACAAAGCGTAAAACTTTTAATCAAAATAGCTTAAAACTTCTTTTATATAATAGTTCAAACAAATTTTAATTAAAATTTTAAAACTAGCCCTTTCAAAACCCTTTTAAAACATGCTCAACTTACTTCGGGTTCGACCCGCTCCTAACTCGAGTATTGACTCGAGATCGTCATCATCGTCTTTTTTAGTTATAAACTTAAAAAAAAACTGGAAACAACTATCTCATAAATACGAGCACAAACCCGAGCTAAAACTCGAGTCTTCGTCCCAAATACACATGGCATCATCGAGACTACTCGCCACTTCTACCAAACTGACACAGAACTGATGTCGTGCACGTGCATAGGCCATCAACGGCGTCGCTACCTCCAACAACACTACGCACACATCGACGATCGACCATACGTTCGAATCAAGCCATCAATTGAACGTCGCAAAGCAAAAAGAAAATTCGAGACTTCCAGTCGAAACAAGAAACCCACGACCTCACCCAAAATCACCTCGCCACGACAATCTCGACCTTTAGAACCAGCGTGACTTCGCCCACACCTTCGTCCACGTCTCTGGTACATCCCTTCCAAGCTTGGCCAAGCTCGATGCATTGGCGAACGCGAACAAACCCAAAATCGAGACACTTATCTCGCAACCCTTAAACCCTAGTTCCCTCTACGGATGACGCCAGGGCGATCGAACATCGCTTCCACTATTTTTCCCCATCTCTCCAGACAAAAACACAGCTTCGACCAAAATACCAAGGTTGAATGATGATCAAGCCATAATTTGACCAATCTTCCATTTCTGATCATCTCAGAAATGCAATTCCAAAACTCAACTAAAATTCGAGACTTCAATTTTTAAAATCTAGTTTCCCAATGGCAATTCAACTTGCATTCTTGGATCTTCAAAATAAAATGTTTGATTTTATCAAATTTAAAGATCTTACTAAACTTTAGTGCATTCTAGAAGAATTTCAAACATAAAATATTTAAACTCATTTTTAAATTCTAAATTACATTTTCACAAACTTGTTTTGTTTAGAAATTGTAGCCTAATAACACTAGATAAAAAGTTACTGAATTTTTCTTTGCTTTTTACTCTGTAATCTAGAAACAGAGAGTGACATATATTGGGCTAGCATGCACAGATCTCACATGCATACAAACATAGACTTACATATATATCTTCACATGAAAACACCATATAATCAAGAAGATACAGATTAAATTCTACTTAAATTTCTTTTCAAAAGTTTACTCACCTGATACTATTTTTAAGCAGAGTCTTAAAAGTTTTGCAATCTGGAAAACTTTGAACTGCAAATCCTTAAAATTGGAAATGCTAGAAAACTAAAATGCTATGCTTTGCAATTGGAAAACTTTAAATTGATTATGATCTTTAGACTGGAATTTGAAATTGTTGAGATGACTTTATTTTTGAAAACTTCTGGTTGGAGCTGCTTTAAGCTTGAATTGGATAGTGTTTTTGAAATGGTTTAAACAGATTAAAATTTTTTGAAATGAACTTGATTCTATGTTGAAAAGGTGGAACTTGATAAAAAATTTATGTTTGTAAATCAATGTCTTATTCTTTTGTTTTTAGAAAATGAGATAGGAAAAAATGAATGAAGAAGAAGAGGTAAGGCTATATAGATTTTAGTTTTCGATTTATTAAAATTAATGAAAATAAAATAGAAATGTGACACTTGTCACTAAACTCACTTAATTAGCTAACACATGTTATTAGAGAGATTCACAAGTTAACGCATGTAAACTACATGCAAAATTTGATTTTTAAATGTATTTATAATTAATTTTCTAATTTATAAATACATATTTAATTTACATAAATAAGTCTCTTTAAAAAGAATATAATATAAAAAAATTATGTTCTAAATAAAATCATGAAAATATATTTTAGAACCAAAGTATGATTTAAGATATAAATAGCTATCTTTTGAATTTGAATTTAAATACCCAAATTCAAATTAAATTTCAAATTCAATTTAAAAAAATCAATTTGAAGTATGCATATAATTTTGACAAATCCAATTTCCATTTGTATTTAGAAATTCTATTTTAAAATCAATATATTACAACACAATTATTATTATTGTTTAAAATAACAATTTTATCAATCATAATTAATTTATAATGGAGATTATCACATTTAAATTTGGCTTGAAATTCTTGGATATCACACCAGTGAGCTTCTAAATAAATAAGGATGTCCCTAAAAAGGTTTACTTCACTGTTGAGGTATCAAGTCCTTACCGAAAGAAGTAACCGTTTCCATATTTTTAATTAAGAGTGATTATGGATATCTCGGGAAGGGTTTGTTTCGGGTTGAAGGTACTAAGCGACAAATCTAGGGTTTGCCTCTCTCCTATAAATGAAGTAGTAAATAGCCCAATGATAATTCCAAGCAATGTCAGTTAGGTAATACCAATGAGGAATCCGCCTTGAGGTTTGGTATCTAATGGCAAAGGCCTACCTTTAAATAGGTGTTAAATGGTTAAAGGCCTGCCTAGTCCATATTAATAATGTATTGAGTAGCTTGGGAATAGACTCTCACATTGCTAAGACTTTAATAATGATAGATACGCTAGTGGTATGACCATTATAAATTATAAGGTCATAGATAGTGGTCAAAGGTCTCTGTAGCTAGGATCAATTGATCAATAATGACGATGCTAGAAATCCATCTGGGGAATATGCACCAAAGGACAGAGTCTACCTCGACTGAGGTCTTAAATGTTAAAGTCTGTCTATTTCTCTTTTAAAAAGTATTGTGTGGTGATGGTAGATGCCCGCCTTATATGTAGAAGCATTAAGTGGCAAATGAATATGGAAGTATTGGCTGGTTGATAAGGCTTTCTCAGTATTTTGTACCTTGGGAATGGGTAGGTAAGTAATTGTGTGTGCAATGGAAGGTTAGATTAGAATTGCTAACTTTAATATACATAACAATCAAATGGAAACCAATTAGTATAAATTTATGCTATGGACAGTTTATAGATTTTTTGGTCACCAGAACATTATTTTGACGCCATACTCATTACAACCCACATGATAAATTTAGTAGAATTAGTCAGTGGAGCTGGATGTGTATAGATGTTGGAGAAGTCCTCTTTTCCCTAGTGCTCAATGCTGATATGACAAACTGCAATCCAGGTAGTACCATTAATTTTAATGTAGTAGTCGTAATCAGTATTCTTATCTTATTATTATTTCCGCTGTGAGTTTAGATTTCTATCAATCTCTAATAATGCTCATGCTTATTTGCAGGTACCAAATTAAACGATTTATGATTTTATTGATTTGAGTTATGATTTTTGTTGAAATCTAGGCCCATCAAGGTATGGGTTGTTACAACTCATTCTGATGAAACATATCTCACTTTAAGGGAGGATATTCGAGAAATATAATCTACTTACTTCTGATAGAACAGCAATCAAGTCAATTGGAAACTGTCGATTGTTGGCTCGAAAAGATCGGGAATGGATATGCATGAATTATCTGAAAACCACTTTGAACTAACATAAGCGTTCGAAATGGAGACGTTTTGAAGATAATGAAATTGAAGACAGACTTCTTCGAAGTACAAACGCTACTTACTACTAATCGTAAGGGTGATTCCAAAAAGGATGAAGTAGAAGTAGTACCTTCATATCCTTAATAAATTGTATGGATGAATGCTGGCATTGCATTATTTCTTGAAGGGTAGTATTAGAATTCAAAGAGGGATTAGTTAAAATGAAAAAGTAATCGTGACCACAGGAGCCTTACACCTGGAAATGACTTGTAGGACATGGGATATGCCGCAAGGTTATGTGGATCATACCGATTAAGGTATGTCCATCATCATTCTAGATCACTATATATGGATTTATTATGTGCGTGAGACCTCTTAAGGAAAAGGTAATAAAGCGACATGTAATGACATATTCGATACAGTTTAGGGAGGGGTAAGCCGATCTTGTCATGCAGGGGTCGCAAGGTTTATGACCTTGGTATATTTTATCTAGAGATGTACAATGGTTGGTGGTAACTAGTGCCTTGGCATTATATGGAATCCATTTTCCAATACGTGCCTTTACGGACTTAGTTGTATACGAAATATGCTGTTGAATGTAATTAATGTAACCATTTCGGCTATAATTTAATATTTATTTTAAACCCTAAACATTATTATAATATCAGTGGATTTTCTATTTGAAATGTTTTGGTTATACTAAGGCAAAAACCCGTCCGTGTTTATGTGCGTCGTGATCTTACGAGATACTTTTTACTGAAATGGTTTTATAAATATAAAAATCCATATGGTTTTAATTTCTCATGCTGGTTTACCAGACCGGTCTAGGTGTTATTTTCTTATATTACTTGGGTCAGGCCTAAGTATATTTCCCAGACTTAGCTATAGACGCTTGAAGCTTCAAAAGAAAAGCTCGATGCCTTCAACACATGATGTTTTAATTTTCCACAGTATTTCAAGTTCAGTATTTACCAGCATTTCTAAGGACTGGTTGTTATAACTGTCTAGGCTGATGATAGTTTAGACTCTGATTGTTGTATGAATAGTAAAATTTTCTTTTGTAAAATCATTGGAATCTTATGTATTACTCATCACGATGTGTAATTCTGTTTTGTCTTTTCTTTTTCATTTACACCAACAATCTGTCATTTCGGCACTTGGATGTTCAGTAGGTAAATACCATGGATGTATTAGTGTCGTCTTTTAAGGGTCGAAAAGGTGGGTCATCACATTAGGCCTGAGTTTGGATATTAGGGTCCTGCTCACCCTTGCTACATTCCTAACCTGGTTGTTTTAGAAGTTTGAAGGGTTGGCTCGGTTATAAGACCTGGATTTATTTTGGGCCTTCATCTTAATTTTAGAAAGTAAAATAAATTTGATGCCTGTATATACTTAGGATGTGGTAGAGGATTATACAATAGTGGCTTGAAATTTGTTTTCGTGACATGTTTTATAAATAAATTTGTCTTTATAAAATGTTTGTAAATTTAAGTGATGTTTTATGAAATGTTTCATAAATGATTTTAATATTGAATGAGATATACTCCTTATGCAAATTAATGTGACATAAGAAGTAATGGTATAGTTAAGAAACCAGTAGGATAAAATACATAAGTTGTGCGTAGATCATTTTATTCGCATGATTGTTCTTAAACCAACTACATGGTTTATAGATAATTTGCACCAAACCAACAAAGGATTTTTTCACTCAATTCTTATTGGCGAACACTTGTGATTGATTCTTTATATGTTCCCAAAGATTTATATCAAAGTATATGCCTATGTAAGGGAAATAATGGTTTCTAATCAGGGAACCTGTGACGCTCCACCTCTATACTAATGTTAGCCAATGACACTACGAGGTAATGTCTTCTACTAGCACGAAAAATAAGGCTGTTGAGGAGCGACCATCCATGTAATTGCTTTATGCGAGCACCGATATGTCAGATAGTATAATATGCATTTCATTTCAAGAGGAAATCCGACATACCAATACAAACTCAAAGCTACTATACGGTGACTATATGATCTTCAGAAACAAATATAGAAATAAGCATAACACAAATCGGTCACAGATATCCATTTCACAAAGGCAGAAATATATGAATATAACACATATAAATGTACACCAGAGTAGTGGTCAAACAAGATCCACAATATCATAAAAGAATATATACAAGTGATGTACAAAGAATATGTATACGTCACGGAGTCTCTATCTCAAATGTATATTGACAAAAACTACTAAACTAAGTAGTTAGACAAAATTCAGATGATGGTCCCAGATAAAGAGTCAAGCAGAAGCACATATAACATCTTGGTCTGACCCGAGTATTATTTAACAAGAAAATAATAAACGGATCAGCCTAGCTATAAATATCAGATAAAATGAGATAGGATAAGAGATATGACTAAAACGTATGATAATAATAATTCCATACTATGACAAGTATACATTTAAAGGCAAAAAAAATCATACAATATCTCAAGAAATCTCAAACATAGAAAAGAATGTCATATTCTTTAATTTATTCACCAAACCACAAACATTGATATAGCAAATCGATGCCAATCTCAAAAGTTAGCGTAACACAAATTCTAGAAACCATAAATTAGAAATCTAGAAAACACAAATGAGCCGAAGCTCCTCCAAACAGGGTATAGTCCCCTATTGTGGACTATGAGCCAAAGCTCCTCCAAATGAATCGAAGCTCCTCCAAATGAGCCGAAGCTCCTCCAAATGAGTCGAAGCTCATCCAAATAAGCCGAAGCTCCTCCAAACGAGCTGAAGCTTCTCCAAATCGAGATATAGTCCCCTACATGGACAAAGAGAGGCAAAGCTCAACATAATGGGGTATTGTCCCCCACGTGGACAAACGGACATCGCACATCGCTAGTCTAAATTACAAAATGATCATCATCGATCAACAAGAAGTGTCAATTACACTAAGCTGTAAATAAATGAGTTTAGCTTCATATCCCATAACCACTGGCTTATCTTAAATATTTATAAACAAATTGTAGATTTCCACTTTATCATAAGAGTTTCAATCGAACGAGTCTAAGAATTAACCGACAAAGTAAACGCAAGCGTTTCATACCACCTGTTTTGCTAAGCCGTTTAATTAGATTTCTTATACGAATGAGGTAAAGGTTTGTATATACTAATAGGTTGGAAAACGGTTTTATAAATGAGATTGATATTGAAAATAGTGTTGAAATCATTTTGATGAAAGAGTTTTGACATTTACTACTAGTATAGAAACCTTTGCATTTTAAAGTGACAAATCACCAAAAACGATTGCAAAAATAATCATTCACCAAAAATTCACATTCGAAGACGTGAATCAAATCCAAAGAGATCGATACTACATCCATTGAAATGGATATTTCCAAAAATCCTGGAAAAGAAGTTATCGAAGTCAACAAAGGTGATAACAAAAAATTGGATCAGCATGAATCGATTAAAACTGGAAACCTAAGCAAAATAGGCAAATTTGGCTGAGACAGCAGATTCAGTCACTGGATGGGTAGTCAGTCGATTGACACAATTCCTGGAAACTTTCTGTTTCCAAGTTCAGTCGACTGAACCAGGGTGGTCAGTAGACTGAATCATGCTTGGAAACTTTCGGTTTACAGGCTTAGTCGACTGACCTAGGGTGGTCAGTCGACTGATACTGCCCTAGGAAATTTCTTAGGTTCTATTCAGTTGACTAACTTCCTGTTTCAGTCGACTAAACTGGGATTTCCAGCATTTATAACCTAGCCCCAAGTGGGGAAAAATCCAACAAATTGCGATAGGACGAGCGATGGGCGCTAGGGGTTTATCCCAGTTGGCAACCCAGCCCTATAGGCTCTTCGATGCATCACCAAAAACATGTTCAAACATCAAAGCTAGGATTTTTAAAATTTTGACATCAAAACACCAAAAATTGGAATATTCATAAAACTAATTCAATCCAAAGCAAAACGAACAAGAATAGATGTAAGGAATTCATACCTAATAACAATGAAGGTTATAGACATAGATGTGAGCTCAAAAACTCACCTTTTACTCAAAAACAATGAAGGAGAAGCTTTTAAAACAAGGCAGGATCAACCACTCTTCAATCTCAACTCAAGAAGCTTCAATTTAAGCTCATAAGAAAATATTTTCTAGGTTAGGGTTTATGAATTTCTGAAAATGGAAGAGGGATTGAGATGGAGAAGATGGAAATGATGTTTATCTAAGCTTCTCTTGGATTTTGGACTTGAATTTGAGTTTCCTAATCAAAGCTAGGGCTTAGGAATTTCTATTTCCTTTTATCTTCCCCCATTTTTACCAAAGCTTGAAGTGTTAGGAAATGAGAATGAGTGAAGAGGAGAAGGGGGTGGAGATAGGGTCTCATGTTAGGTTATTGGGCTGAAACCCAGACCCAAAGCCCTAAGTAAAAATGTCAAAACTCAAGCTAACTCCAAACATATCGATGTTTATACTTAAAAGGTCGCAACTAGCATTTTGAACTCAATGGAAGTGGTCTCGGGTTCTAATTCAACTATTTGCAAAAAGTAGCATTTCGAGCTTTAATCCGACTAACGATGCTATATTTAAATAAAATATTTAAATATACAATCGTAAAATATATGCGTTGTTACAGAACTTAACCGTAGTTCGCATTAGAGTGGTCAAAAGATCGATCTAAGTATGGAAGTGAGATTTATGGGATCGAGCAAGTGATCAAATTCAACATTGCATATGGATATTCCGCGCACATCATAAGGGCTGAAGTATATATGTATACTATGTTTTTCTAGCTTATTGTGAGTTTAGGGAATGACTTTTAAATTTTTTCGAACGTAACTTAAATAACCCTCTAAGTAATAACAAATGCAATTGAGCATAGGTACACTTAGTTAATTATTTAATGCCCTTAGGCAATGAGCTAGATTATGAAATTAAGCAAACCATGAGCTTCGGTTGCTAGTATTTTGAATAGTTTGAGTATTTTTCTTGTAATTATTTCTTTTGTTGGTTGGTTGTGTTGGAAATTGGAAGGATGAAATGTTTTAAGTGGGGGAGAATGTAACGACCTAGAATTTTGCACACTTCATAATTAAATATTTGAATTATTTAAATATTGGTATCTTGGTTAAATGTGATTTAATGGACTTTATAACCTTGTTAACCCCATTTTTATTAGTAACTAGTAAGGGTAAACTTGTTCTTAAAATTCGGTTAGAAAATTAATAGCTTGAAGAAATATCGATAACTTGATCCAAAATTATTTTATCGATAAATTGGCTTCTTACTCCAAATAAGTTTTTCAAATTTTTAGACATGTATAATATACTAATGTGTAACTAATAAGCAACAAAAATATTTAGTGGATTATACGGCTAATTATCTCCTAGATGATGTCATGGATGATGCAAGTTGAGATATTTTGAAAGACATATTTTTAGAAGATTTTGGAGGGGTGTAAGGTGGAAAGAAAAGTATGCGAACAGGGAGTTGGCTCTTGGTTGGTCATAGAGGGTAGGAGGTGGTAGCTGACCTCTTGGTAAAGCTTATATAATCCCCTTAAGCAGTCAGAAAAAGGGTTTGCTAATTTACTAACAGAGAGAATAATATGCTTCATTCTCTTCTCTCTTCGCATATGCAATATTAAATCACAAAGGAGCTTCTCCAAACTCAAGATATATGCCTAACATAACATAAAAATAAGGACTTGCAGCTCAAATTTTGAAGAATTGGAGCAGACAAGTCCCTATCAACCTAGAACATGAGAAAATTGAAGCCTATATAGGCCAGGTCATTGGCATTTTGAAGGGTATGAGGCATTTTGGACCGTATTTAGTTTGAGGTTGTAAGTGGTATTGGCATTTTGAAGGGCTTGTGCTTAGTTTTATGGTAGGAAAGGGGCTGAGTTAACTCACTATTTAATAGTGGATGAAGTTGTGAAGCAGCCCAGGCTAGAAGGATAAGTCGCATACGAGATAAGGGCATGTATTTAAGTCGTTCACAACTTAGGAGGGTAGATTTAAGTCATTTCTGACTTAACTGGAGACCAGAGGAATCACGTGGGAAAGGAATACGAGTTATTGAAGAAGGTTTGAGTCGTCGCCGAGCTAACTGGAGGCCAGAGGGAAAATGGTGCCGAGTTAACGACCTAACTCTAATGGGTCACGACCTAAGGAAGGGTTTTAAGTCGTTCACGAGTCAACGACTTAAGAAGGCGGTCTTAAGGCGTCAACGTCTTAAAGGGGGGCTTAAGTCGGTCGGTCATGATGAGTTGTTTGAGGAGATACTGCAGGGAGCTTGGGAGCTTAAGTCGCGGCTTGTTTAAGTCGTTATGTGTTTGTAGTTTCTTGAGTCGTGAGTCGTTAGGACGTAAACGACCTAACTGTTATAACCATGTGTCGTGTTGAGTCGGCCTTGTGTTGTAAAGTCGCGAGTCTTTGAGTCGTGGTATGTTAAGTCGGTCATATGGAGTATGACCTGAGTTAAGTCGGCAAAGGATGTAAGTTGTATGTCGGTCTTGTGAGTGTGTGGTGTTGTAATATGCTGAGTCGTTGTAAATAAGTCGTTGCCAACTTAGTTAAGTCGTAAGTCGTACATGACTTAAGGCCTGGGTCGAAAACACTATAAGTAGGGAGTGAGTTGTACATTTCAAGGAGGTTGATTTTGGAATAAAATTTCTTGTTGATTGTTGTGTGCTTTCATCTTAAATTGGTAGTTGAGTGTAATCTCCTATCTCCACTTTCGGATATTCGAGTGCGCTCGAATCAACGATTGTTGAAGCCGATTCGTGGAATCAAGTGCGCTTGATCAACGCTTGAAGAATTGAAGATCTTCTCTCACGGTATCGTGCGTGATCAACGTGTCAAAGATAGCTAGAATTCGGTATCTTTGTGATCAACAAATTTGGGCCTTTCAGTATCTTCAATCCACTGATTGCTACATTTCATCGATTTCATCGTTTTCGTAATATCCGCTGCGTCAGTTTTGGTATCAAAGCTAGACTTAGCCAATCATAACTAAGTCGAGACTTGGAGCCAATTTTTGAAGTTGAAATTTGAAGTTGTTGTTCATTGTGTTCATCTTGAAGTTGCAACGAGTTTGAAGATTTTGATTCATTTCATTTTGGATCAAACTTGGAAGAGTGTTTGAGTTTGGTCGCGAGATCTTTTGCGCGCCAAAGTTGAAGGAGAAGTGCTTGGAGCCGTGTGTGCTTTGTTGAGCCGAGCCGACCTAACCATAGGTCGTTACCTATTGCCGAGCTAAGGTGACAAGTCGCAAGGCTTATTCGAGCTAAGTGAGGCCGAGCCAAGTTGCAAGTGAGCCGAGCTTGTTCGTGTTGTGTTGAAGTCTTGTGTTCGATTTGTTGAAGTATTTGAGAAGTTTTGAAGTGTTTGTGAAGAATTTCCTATCATGCCACAAAGGAGAGCTAATCGTCATCAAAACGTTGAAGCTTTGTATAGAAGAGAAGAAGCCGAGCTGATGGAACAACGTATTAATGAGAAATTTGATGAAGGCATTGGAAAGTTAGAGAAGTTGATGAATAATTTGAATCAAACTCAAAGGAGGAGATCACCAAACTCGAACCATGGAGGAAACCGAGTTTCGCCATCGGTTACGGAAGCGAGGAGGGTATCACCGCATTCTTTTACAGATAGAAGAGAAACATCAATTTCATCACGGAGAGATCATCATGACTATGGACATGAAGAGAGAAGAAGTCAATGTGAATTTGACAATGAGGCGTATAGAGATGAAGAGAGACATAGTCGAAGAAGCATGCATGAACGAAGGGATGATAATTGTCGAGATCGATGTTGGCATACTTTTGATTTTGATGAAGAAGGTGATAGAGCTAGCATTCATTATCAAGATCGAGCCAAGTTCGAAATTCTTATCGAAATGTTGAAAATGATCGTCGATGGGAATCAGGTATGAAGATAGAAATTCCGGAGTTCAAGGGTGGAATGGTAGTTGAAGAATTTCTTGATTGGGTGTCAAATGTTGAAGAGATCTTTGATTTCAAGGAGATTCCTGAGCATAGAAGAGTGAAGTTGGTTGCTACTAGGTTGAGGGGGAGAGCTTTGGCATGGTGGCAGCAAACTAAACTTACAAGGGAGAGAATGGGAAAGTCAAAGATTGAATCATGGGAGAAGATGAAGAAGTTGATGCGAGCTTCATTTTTGCCTTACAACTACCAATCACTTATGTACCAGAGGTTGCAGAATCTGAGGCAAGGGACGAAGTCAGTTAATGATTATGCAGATGAATTTTACCAACTCATTGCCGGAAATGATATTATAGAGAAGGAAAAACAACTAACTGCTAGATTTGTTGGAGGGTTGCGAATGCAGATCCAGGATATGGTTAATATGTTTGACCCAAGATCTGTGGCGGAGGCACATCAGAAAGCGTTGGCTTGGAAGAAGCAGGGAAGGCGTGGAGGTGGTGTGTTTACAAACTCCAACAATCAAGTGAAGGGTGTTAGTGGAAGTTCTAATGTTTCTAAACCTATCAGTAAACCATTTGTGAAGGAGATTGAGAAGGCAAAGGTTAATAGCAGTTTCAAATGTTACAATTGTCAGGAGTTGGGTCACAAAAGCAATGAATGTCCAAAACCGAAGAGGAGAGCAATGGTTGCAGAGGTTGAAGAAGAGGATGTGGAAGCAGAATATTCTAATTCACCTTATGTTGAGGAGGAAGACTTATTTTCTGGAGATGAGGGTTGTAACCTTATGATGAGGAGATCTTGTCTTACACCAAAGCAAGAGGAAGATTCTAGTTGGTTGAGGAGCAATATTTTTCAGTCGACATGCACTATTCTGGGAAAAGTTTGCAAGTTCGTTATTGATGCTGGAAGCTGTGACAATATTATCTCTACAGAAGCAGTAAGGAAGTTGAACTTGAAAACTGAGAAGCATCCTAAACCGTACAAGCTAGCATGGTTAAGGAAGGGTGGTGAAGTGAAAGTGTGTCGAAGAGCTTGTGTGAATTTTTCTATTGGAAAGAAGTACAAAGATGAAATTTGGTGTGACGTTGTAGACATGGATGTGTGTCATCTGTTGTTGGGCAGACCATGGCAGTTTGATAGAGCAGTGCAACATGATGGTCGTGCTAATAGCTATAGTTTCATGTTCGAAGGTACTAAAATCACTTTAGTTCCCAAGAAGCAGCAACAGAAGGAAACCAAGCTAGAGGAGATCGAAGAGCTGAAAAATTTATTATCTTTGAAGGAGTTTGTTAAAGAAGTTGAAGAGGAGCCTGAAGTCTATTTGTTGATTGGACGAGAGAGTCATGAAGAAGTTGAAATTCCTGATGAAGTAAAACCAGTTTTGAAAGAATTTGAAGACGTATTTCCAGAAGAGTTACCTAAGGAGTTACCGCCACTGAGAGACATTCAACATCAAATCGATCTTGCTCCGAGAGCAGTATTACCGCATAGACCACATTATCGAATGAGTCCGAAGGAACATGAAGAGTTAAGAAGGCAGGTGGAAGAGTTGCTTGAACAGGGGCGAGTGCAGGAATGCTTGAGTCCTTGTGCAGTACCATCATTGTTGGTGCCAAAGAAGGATGGAACATGGAGAATGTGTACCGAAAGTAGAGCTTTGAACAAGATTACTGTTCGCTATAGATTTCCTATGCCAAGGTTGGATGACTTACTAGATCAGTTGAGTGGGGCAACTATCTTTTCGAAGATTGATTTGAAGAGTGGTTATCATCAAATTCGGATTAGACCTGGAGACGAATGGAAGACCGCATTCAAGACGAGGGAAGGGTTATACGAATGGTTGGTTATGCCATTTGGTTTATCAAATGCACCTAGTACATTCGTGTGGGTGATGAATCAAATCTTTAGACCATTCATTGGAAAGTTCGTGGTGGTTTATTTCGATGATATTCTGATATATAGCAGGAGTACAGAGGAGCATGTTCAACATTTGAGGGAAGTGTTGATTATTCTTCGTGAGGAACAATTTTATGCAGCTATGAAGAAATGTGTGTTCATGACTCGAAGTGTTTTATTCTTGGGATATGTTGTCTCGGAGAGGGGAATCCAGGTGGACCAGAGTAAAGTTGAAGCACTTAGAAATTGGCCACAGCTGAGAACTATCACTGAAGTTAGAAGTTTTCAGGGATTGGCATCATTCTACCGAAGGTTTATTCCACACTTCAGTAGCGTGATGGCACCAGTTACTGATTGTATGAAAGGGAAGCAGTTTTCTTGGTCGGAGGAAGCGGGGGTTGCTTTCGAACGAATCAAACAACTTTTGACGACAGCGCCAATTCTTGTATTACCAGATTTTCAGTTGTTGTTTGAGTTACACACTGATGCTTCTAAGGTTGGGATTGGAGGGGTGTTGAGTCAGAAGGGTCGTCCTATTGCATACTTTAGTGAGAAGTTATCAGGGGCAAAGATGAGATATAGTACATACGATGTTGAGTTTTATGCGATTGTGCAAGCTGTTAAACACTGGAGACATTATCTATTTCAGAAAGAGTTTGTTCTTTACACTGATCATGAGGCGTTGAAGCATTTGCAAGGACAGGATGAGATTTTAGCGGGACATGCATCGTGGATTGCTTATTTGCAACAGTTTACATTCGTTGTGAAGCACAAATCTGGGGTAACGAATCGTGTGGCCGATGCATTGAGCAGGAGGAGTCATTTATTAACGACAATGAAAGTTGAGGTGACAGGGTTTGAATTATTGCCAGAATTGTTTGAGGAGGATCCTTACTTTGCACAGTTCGTTGAGAAAGTTAAGGATGGGGATACTGATGAATTTTTGTTGGTTGATGGATTTTTGTTTAAAGGAAATCGATTATGTATTCCAGATAGCAGTTTGAGAATGAAGATTATCAAGGAATTGCATGAGGAAGGACGTGTGGGCCGTGATCGTACATTGCATTTGATTTCTCAATCTTACTTTTGGCCATCGATGAGGAAAGAGGTTGAAAGGTTTATGGAGAGATGTCATATATGTCAGGTTTCGAAGGGAACAACGACAAATGCAGGATTGTATATGCCGTTATCTGTACCGACTAAACCATGGTTTGATATCAGTATGGATATCGATTTGGGTTTTCCTAGAACTCAAAGGGGGAATGATTCTATATTTGTTGTGGTAGACAGGTTTTCGAAGATGGTACATTTTGTTGCTTGTAAGAAGACGGCGGATGCTGTTCATGTTGCTCAGTTATTTTTCAAGGAGATCTATCGACTTCATGGATTACCAGAGTCTATTGTGTCGGATAGAGATACTCGTTTTCTGAGTCATTTTTGGCTAAGTTTGTGGAAGATGGTTGGAACGAAGCTAAACTTTAGCAGCGCCTATCATCCGCAAACAGATGGACAGATAGAAGTTGTTAACAGATCGCTGGGGAATTTACTGCGGTGTCTTGTGAAGGACAATCTGAAGAGTTGGGACATGAAGTTATGCCAAGCAGAGTTTGCGCATAATCATGCAGTGAATCATAGTACAGGATTCAGTCCATTTCAGATCATATATTCAAGCTTGCCAAGGGGACCGTTGGATTTGACAGTAGTACCACAACCAAAGGGGACGGTTAAACGAGCTGTAGACTTTGTTGATGGGTTAACTGAATGTCATAAAATCGTTCAGGAACGATTGGAGAAAGCAAATGAGAAGTATAAGCAGACTGCAGATTTGAAGTGACGAAATGATGAATTTAACGAAGGAGATTTGGTGTATGCTGTGTTAACGAAAGATCGTTTTCCAGTAGGCGCTTATAACAAGTTGAAAGCCAGAAAAATTGGTCCAGTAGAAGTAGTGAAACAGATCAATGAGAATGCTTATAAGTTGAAGCTGCCGGAGGATGTATACACTTCTGACGTATTCAATGTTAAGCATCTTGTGCCATATTATAGAGATGGACAATCTGATGTGGAAGAATTTACAAATTCGAGGACGAATTTTTCTCAACCAGGAGAGGATGATGCAGCCCAGGATAGAAGGATAAGTCGCATACGAGATAAGGGCATGTATTTAAGTCGTTCACAACTTAGGAGGGTAGATTTAAGTCGTTTCCGACTTAACTGGAGACCAGAGGAATCACGTGGGAAAGGAATACGAGTTAATAAAGAAGGTTTGAGTCGTCGCCGAGCTAACTGGAGGCCAGAGGGAAAATGGTGCCGAGTTAACGACCTAACTCTAATGGGTCACGACCTAAGGAAGGGTTTTAAGTCGTTCACGAGTCAATGACTTAAGAAGGCGGTCTTAAGGCGTCTACGACTTAAAGGGGGCTTAAGTCGGTCGGTCATGATGAGTTGTTTGAGGAGATACTGCAGGGAGCTTGGGAGCTTAAGTCGCGGCTTGTTTAAGTCGTTATGTGTTTGTAGTTTCTTGAGTCGTGAGTCGTTAGGACGTAAACGACCTAACTGTTATAACCATGTGTCGTGTTAAGTCGGCCTTGTGTTGTAAAGTCGTGAGTCTTTGAGTCGTGGTATGTTAATTCGGTCATATGGAGTATGACCTGAGTTAAGTCGGCAAGGGATGTAAGTTGTATGTCGGTCTTGTGAGTGTGTGGTGTTGTAATATGCTGAGTCGTTGTAAATAAGTCGTTGTCGACTTAGTTAAGTCGTAAGTCGTACACGACTTAAGGCCGGGGTCGAAAACACTATAAATGGGGAGTGAGTTGTACATTTCAAGGAGGTTGATTTTGGAATAAAATTTCTTGTCGATTGCTGTGTGCTTTCATCTTAAATTGGTAGTTGAGTGTAATCTCCTATCTCCACTTTCGGATATTCGAGTGCGCTCGAATCAATGATTGTTGAAGCCGATTCACGGAATCAAGTGCGCTTGATCAACGCTTGAAGAATTGAAGATCTTCTCTCACGGTATCGTGCGCGATCAACGTGTCAAAGATAGCTAGAATTCGGTATCTTTGTGATCAACGAATTTGGGCCTTTCAGTATCTTCAATCCACCGATTGCTACATTTCATCGATTTCATCGTTTTCGTAATATCCGCTGCGTCAAGTTGTATAACATGCTTGTACAATTATATTAAACTCATTAAAATATTAAAGTTGCATATCTTGACTACACTTGCTTTTGAAACCAAATTACAACTCTATATTGAATATCATCACTTCTTTGACCATATACAATGTGTGGTGTGGCCTTGACATTATGCATATTGGTTGGTCGAACTGTGTTTAGCTTAGATATGAATATGGAATTGATTGTGTAGCGAAAAATCGCTATAGAAGCACTTTTGAATCACTCGTTTTGGTGGATTTCTATAATATTTTGTAAATGTATCCCTTTAGGTTCCTTGGCATGGTTATGATGTTATATAGGTATATACTTATTGTAAATAAGTTGGACTTTAAATCAATTAATAGCTTGTTGAAAATCGATCCAAAATTAGAGGGTGATTGCCTAGACCAGTAGTATAATGGAACTACTGGTCCAGGCAATCAACTTTTAATTTTGAAAATCGAATGGATTTGTATAAATTTTCTAGGGAAGTTCGTCGCAAGTTTTTCCCCGTAACTTTTTATGAAGTAGCTATCAAATGGTATAGTCAGTATCAAAAAGGGACCATCTGTCCTTGGGAACAATTCTCTTATGAATTAATAGCGCACTTATACATATACATTGACCCAACCATGGATTCTAGTACGTTAGCTAATATCAAGCAAAGTCCAGGAGAATTGCTTAGTGAATACCTAAGAGGATTTAGTACAGAGCAATTCAAAGCAGAATATGCAATCGATAGAGAAAAACTTATGGCAATTTGCTTAAAGCAAATTGATCAAACTCATTTTTGGGAAGAAGTTTACATTCATGGATGTAAAGATCTACAATGCTTCTATTTTCAACAGGAAAATTCATTCACATGGATAAGATGTACCATGCCAAGAAAAAATCCCAACCAGATACACAGGAAGAAAAGGTCGATTTCAGTCATTCCAACAAAATGCCAAGATGGAATGAAAGCAAACGAAAAAAATCAAATGGGGACATCTAATGTAATCATGTATTTTCATAATATGATCAAGTCAAAACTTTTAAAGGAGTTTGTTAAGAAGGCCTAAAGGATTTCTCGCTTTGGAGAGAATGGACTAACAACCTGAAACTGAATTTTTTCTAAGAAAAATGGTTTTTCAACTTTAGATGTAGATTCCAGTCAAACTGTGAACTTTCATGGCGGTTTCCCACCACTGATTATCTTTTCTCATCAAAATTATAACTTGATTTGTGCTTGAAATTTATCATGCATTGACATAAAATGTGATTTATTTTATAAGATAAAACAGAACAAATCTGCTACATCCAAGAGATCCTGGATTTCCTTGTTAAAGCATAACAAGTCTTTGGCTTTCATTAGAAGATAATTCAAATAAGTTTTTGGGGGAAAGAAAATATTCAAAATCTTCTCAAAAGAAGAGAATCTTAAGGAAAAGCATATTCTTGTCCATAAAAGTGTATTAGTTCATGAATCTTGACTCTTCAGACTTACAAACAAATATCTCTTTTCGCTAAGCAAAACCTGAAATGAAACTATTATCTTTATTATACAAAGCTAGAGTAATATTACACCACATTATTTTCAACAGGCAGTTTTACCAAACACACCTTCGAGAAAGGTATTTCCAAAAGTCAATAGGAGATTCTTACCAATTACGTTGTAAATCTGAAAAGCCTGTTTTTATCTATTTCAAGAAAACTTTACTAAGTTTTAGGAAAAGTAACCTAGTATTAGCAATATGTTTTAATCTTGAACATACTAACAAAAGCATTTGCAAAGCTTTCAGAAATTAATGAAAAAGCGAAACCTATACTTATTATCAAAGAAAGTTCTTGAGGCTATCAAGACTCATTAGCGCCGTTAAAACTATAATTAGGAAAGCCTATCCTAAGTAAAGGATTGTTAGTTCATGAATCATGACCATTTAGTCTCTTACTTGAGATTTTCATTTTTGTTATGAGAAAGGCTCGAAACGTTCTTGGTGGCAATGCTAGGATGGGGCTTTTTCATTAAGAACTTCAATATCCAAAATCTTTTCAAAAGAAAGACTAATTTAAGGAAAAATTCATTAAAGATGTTCTTTTTCAAAATCCTTTCTTCCAAAGGAAAATTTCTTATCGGGAAAATTGGAGTTTTAGTATTCCAAAAGGTTTTCCCAAATTTATTAAACAACCAATGAAGCCATAAAATTATTTTGGCAAACATGTTTCAAGCCTTCACCCAGTTCGGAATGCCTCCTATAGGGAGGATGGTCAAGCACCTACCAAAAAGCCTTCGGCCAGTTCGATGCGCCTTTTAAATGGAGGAGGGTCCTGCACCCACCAAAAAGCCTACGACTAGTATGGAGCGCCTCCTAGAGGGAGGAGGGCCAACACATACCAAAATCCTTCGACAAGTCCAGAGCGCCTCCTGGAGGAATGAGAGTCCGACATCTACCTAAGCCTCTAATGAATCCCGAAGAGCTTTCAACAAATAAAAAAACGAAGATGTCCGTAGCTTAAAGCAAAGGCAAAGGCTACGAAGAGGCAAAAAAGTAAAAGGACAAAGATGCCCACAGCCCAAAACTTAAGCAAAGCCCAAGAAGGGGCAAAGAGAAAAGGGATTGTTATGTCCAAAAGCCAAAAAGGTGCGAAGATAAAAGATATGAAGGAATCCAAAGACCAATGATGAGGCAATGGGATTTAAGTAAAGAGAAAATCCTTACTAGAAGGATAAGATTGGTTTGATTTAAAGAGTATACCAACAAAGATTTCTGATAGGCCCGATCTAGACCTAGAAATAGGGAAACCTTCAACGGAAGGTCTATATAATAAGTATCAATAAATTAATTAGGCCCTCTGAACAACTAAACAGCTGAACGGGACTACCTCTGAATAGGTAAATAACTTAATAGAACAACATGTTGAATGGCCAAACAACCGAAAAAAACTACTTTGTTGAATGGTTGATTTGCTGAATAGAACTACCTGCTAAATGGCTGAATGGTCGAATAGAACTACTTGGCTCTAATATAATAATAATAAATAAATAAACATCTTAACAACTTCACATTTCTTAACAAGAGACACTTCTTTGAACAATAGGAATCTCCATTGCTATTTGAAGTATTAGTCCATGGTAAAAGTTTCTGATATAGCATTTTCGGTTGGGCTACAAAATTAGTGTCAGATGAAATTATGAATCTTTTTCTTTAGGCTACTCAAAATTACTATTACTAGACAATTTCTTGATTTTCTATTACTCTTGGCTAGGTTTCATAGTTTCTTATTATTAGATGAAATTCTGGCAAGCTTTTGATTGTGTTTTTGATTGAATTTTTGGTTTCTTAACAAGTGAATTCCAAGTTTTCTTACTGGTTTTCTTGATGGTTTTTGGACTTCCTATTGAATTTCTTATTTTCTTGTAGAATTCAAGTTTTTTTATTATCATCAGAGTTGGTTTCTGGTCTTATATTATTGCTAAACCCGGATTTCTGGACTTCTCTTACTATCAACCAAAACTTTGGATTTCTTATTGCCAAAACATTTTCTGGTCTTCTTATATCATATGGTATTTTGGATTTCTTATCATAAAACGATAAACTAAATTCCAAGCTTCCTTATTATCAAATGGTTTCGCAAGATTTTGTTCAAAATTAGTACCAGATGTTTCTTATAATCTTCCATTAAATGGATTGATAATATCTCAAATCACTAAGCCATCATTAAAGCAAGTTTCAAATTTAGAGACAAAAATTATAGTGAGAAGAAACAAGAGGTTGAACAACAAAGGAACCTAATCTAAAAGTTTACAAGCAACTCAATATATGCCAATCTTCAACAAACAAAGAAGAATTAACTCCAGAAGAAAAACTTCGAAGCACATACTAGTCTTCTGAAAAAACTTCTTGCCGAGCCTCCGTCTGACTGCTAGGTTATATTATTCCAAATTTGAATACTCATCCTTAGAAGCATGTATGTGAGTTACATGATATCCAAATAGTAAGAAGTTTAAAGTACAAAATAACTTTACAACAAACCAATGACCATCGACTAACCGATGTCGGGTTCATAAGAAAAGCTTAAACTTTTGGGTTGACTAGAATAACACAGATGCTAAACTTATGATACAAGAACGAGTTTGTGGGTTTGTGCAAGAAATTTGAATGATAATCAACATAAAATAATTCTAAATATAATGTTACACCAATAAAACTGGGCCGAGTATGCAGATTAACACCAAATACCATATAATTTACGCTATAAAGAAAAAATACTTTAGTGTTAAAATCACATGTTAGTATTAACTCGAATATATGGAGTTTAAGTTATTAAATTATGATAATTTGAAAATTTTCTTTCATTGCATTTTGAATCACAGAAGAAAGAGGAACACCACCAGAATGAATAGATTCGAAAAGCGGCAAGCAATATGTTTGAGATCATTGACTTGAAAAGTCAAGGCTTCTACAAAACTTCGAAAGAGGGCAAATATTGTCCACATAATTTCTCATGAAAATGTGGTTTCAAATAAGAAGCTCTAAGGAGATGTTACCAGACCTCATCATAAGAAGAACTGTCTAAAGGCTTTGTGATGGAGAGTGTTAACTACAAAGACGTACAAGATAAAATATGGGAATGGTGTTGACTTTCATGATGGAGAACTATTCTTTGACTATGTCACCTTCCATCATTACTCTCGAAGACATACGACCAACAATACACATATGGCGATAATGGTCAACATCTAGAACATAGAGATAGATTAACATCGAGGACACACATACAATGTCGCGTATAATCAAAGAAGAATAGGAATCGATCTCAATCAAATATTGTAAGTCTTCGGTGAGTGTTGAAGCGATCAACATCACATTTCGTTGTGCTGAGTTCTATCGACATCGTTACTCACCTATAGTCACCATAGTAAGCTAATGAACACTGTAACTCCTCTATATCAGCTACCAATGAATAATATGTACCTTGCCGCACTTCATCAACCACTAGATATCGATGTAGAGATCATCATTGCCTAGGAACAAGTTTGACGTTGTATGGTGTGACTTTTATATGACATTTAAAGGACGTCACACACTTACATACGCGATGTTGACGATGAGCGTCATCAATGTCCATTAAGGTTATCAATGCTATATTAAGGCGATGCAAATCATCACATAGAAGGCTATCTACCATTAAAGACGCCGAACCTAATCAGCATTGCATGAGGTCAACATCACAGGCCATTAATATGCATCGATACAGCCGGTTTCAAATCTCATTGAAGTGATACTCATTTGACACCATTGTTTACATATTGTAACCAAGACAAGCTCATCATCAACAACCGTAGAAGATGTCAGTAGTGCTACACTTCATAACTCTTTGAAGATATTATACCATAATGACGCCAAATTGATAGAAAGCATAGCATTATTCGAATAATATCGCACTTTGCTTTTATGCAATGCATTTCTTTAACATTCATAGGACGTTGTATGTCTAAGCAAAGCGATGTTGATGTGGAACACCAACAATATCCACGAAGACCTTAATACTTCTTTATGGTTATCATTATCAAAGTCATCACCTGCTCTTTAAGGACATTGACCGTCATGGTGAAAGCCGCCGATGTCATAGTTTATAGTTGCTGCATTTCTCCACCAAAAGACAAAATCCTAGCATATAGCAACATCGAATTTGCCGAAGTCCTTATCGACTTTATCGCTAAAGTTTATCTGCGTGGAAGACCTACCGCTTTTCCCCTACAAACATAGCCCTAGGGGTGTCATTTTGAGGGGGGTTCATTTCATTATACTTCCCACCTTTTCAATTTTGAAAACCCTAAATCAATTTGGGGATTTTAGCTAATTGTAAATTTTGAACTTTGTACACATAAGGAATTGAAAATCAAACATTTGCAGAGCATATGAACTATGATTTGTGACTAATATTCAATTTTGACTATAATCAGACTTTGACTTTGCTCATGCATAGCATATTTTGACCTTGAACTAGCGTGGCACATTTGACTACTCAATTCTAGAATTGAAATTTATATGTTTTCTTGCTTAATGACTTTGTTCATAATTGATGTCTCATATAAATTTGACTTTGATGACTAAACTAAGAGCGATTATGGGCGCTTTTATCAAATTGACGACTTCTACTAGCCTGAAAGAGACTTCCCACTTATTAACCCATTTTCTAAATACTCGTAGATGTTGATGAATTTATTCGTTAACATCTAATATCTGATATGCAAGGAATCCGTCTGATTTCATGCTGCCAATGATGGATTTGTACTATGGAAAAACCGATCTAATTGTTCATCTATGAGATGTATCCAACATATGGTGGTATTGAGTGCATCTAAAAAGCTAATGGGATGGTATTTCCCTTGTATTTAATAGATTTGGCAGCGACATGTTTCAGACAATTGTAAAATGAATCCATAAGCACTTGGACCGCTCTAATGAGTTGATTCATGAGGCAGTTCAGAGTTCACAATTCAAGGCCAAAGAATGTGATGGTGCTATCGAGCTTTAAGAATATGGTCGAAGAGAACCTAAGGAGTGATTTGATTAGGTTTAACATGATAGTGGCCGTAGTGTGTAGGCCAGGTCTATCGGTGGTTTCGATGGCGATAGTTTTAGGAGCTGCTGGCAAAATGGATTTTAAGATTGCCTTGGAAAGGGATCCACCCACGGATCTCATGGATTTTGACCATGAGGCTGAGATATACTTGCATCAATAGGACAATGAAACTTAACGGCTGGAGGTTAATATTGTGGATGACGGAGGACCGTCTGGAGTAGGATTTGATAAGGATGAAGGAAAGCAAAAGTTGACGATGGCTTTAGAAGACTAAAGCGGAGAAGAAGATAACATAAATTCTCTTCTTACATTGAATTAAATATGACCCTGGAGAGGACATACTTGGGTATCCGGGAGCAGATTCCCCACTAAAAACAAATAAAAATATATTCCACCGATCAAGAAAGAAGATTGGGAAAATAACACTTATTCCATGAGCTGGATGGGCATAAAAAACGATTGCAGGTGCCTATGTGACCTAATTAAGGAATAGGTTAAGAACAACTAGCTGTAGTAGTACGTACGAAGCCAAGCTACAGTGCTACAATAGGAGCAGCCATCGTCTGTAGTGATTGGAAGGGCCCTTGGATCTGGGTCGAGGATAGTTATTCCATGATCGAGATGGTAGGGAGTCAGGTTCGATTCTCACTCTTTTCCTTTATTTTCAATAAGCGACATTACAGTTAGACCACTTACCCATCTGTAGGACTTTGATCGGTCTCTAAGCATTCTTCGAGATGGATGTATGCTGTAATGCTCGAATGAACGTTGTGATGTTTGTTAGATGTTGGAGCTTGAATCCCCAAACGAATGCTTGACCTAAATCACTCGAATTAGATAACTAATATTGATTTTGAAATGCTAAAGGAGATTGGTTGCTTTCTATATTGATTTATGTGCTGATTAATCATGGTAGTCCCGACCGAAGAGAAGAGATGATCACTATAAGGTGCAAGTTCCCTTGCCAGTGATAAAATGGAATGATTTGTACAAAAAGTAAGTCCCCTTATTAGCGAATGAGCGGATGAGCTGGCTTGGATGTTGAATCCCCTTGTCGAAGAGCAATCCAATTGGACTCAGCGAAAATCCAAGGAGGTTAACCATAGATTGGATGTCAAATGATCTAGAGAGATCGAGGATTGAATTAACGGTTCGAAGAGAAAGAGAATTGAATTAACAGGCTAGAGAGATTGAGAATTGAATTAATGATCTGCTGAGACAGAGAATTCAATTAACTATCCAATTCAGAGATTTTGAGGATTGAATTAACGATCCGGAGGGATCGAGAATTGAAATAACAATGCATTACGGAGAGATCGAGGATTGAATTAATGATCTGGAGAGATCGTGAATTTAATTAACGATCAAGAGAGATCAATGATTGAATTAACAATCTAGAGAGATCAAGGGTAGGATTATTGATCCGGAGAGATTGAGGATTTAATTAACGATTAGAAGACATCGAGAACTAACCGTGATATTGATAATATGATGCGGAGAGGTCAAAGACTACACTTTAGACTTGAATTCCACTTGACTTTATAATTATTTGGTCGAACCACTGCTTCGATTCAGTTGAGCACCCTTATAATGGGATTCTGGGCGACACCGAAAAATTTATAAATAGCATTCCAACGGATAGCAATGAGCCTCCACGGTTAGTAACCTATGATCTTCTAACACATAATTTCTATGTCGTAACTAAATCCCAAGCACAACGGCAGAAAATTAATTTAGATACTTTATTAATAATTCCGAAAGAGCATGGAATGATGATTACTTATGACGAACACCCAAGCGAGGGCCTGAATTATTGGCTACAATTGTCTGGAACAATTTTTGGTTTAAGCGAATCTAAAGGGTGTTTTACCATGATTTTGTCATTTGATAGCCAGAAAATTCAAGAACTAGTGAATGATTTATTTCGACACTTGTTCATGAGCAAAGCATGCTTGCCATTACCAAGATGTGCTTCGGGGGCAAATGTTATCAAGCCTTACAATCAAGTCATATTCAGACGAATTAGATCGATAAAGTAGAGAAATAACCAAGAAAAAATCTGGAGCGATAATTGCTAAACTCGGATATCAAACATAATCATGAAGTGGAGTCATAACACTTTCCAAGTGACTTTTAAATGTTGACTCACTTCAACCACAAGGCATATGTCTAATATGCATCTAAAGGCATGGATCAATACCGAGCCGTGAATAGGGTTCATACTAATCACCAATATTACCGTGAATATGTTCTTGATTCACAAAATATAAAATCAGGGTGCTTGTAAGTGATTGCATGTCATGGAAGTTGTTTCATTAGCAAAAAACAATCCAAACACTTGCTAGACAAACCGGATGCTATCAACCAACATTCAAACAAAGGAATCTGATTACATTCAATCTCACATCGACACAACTTAATGCTAAGGGATGAGAGGCAAGACATGCAAACAACATCGGAAAGTCGAAGAAAGTAGTCTAGCCAATCACTTGGATTGGTACCGATCCATGTCCATGGATCAGTACCTATCCCTAAAACTGGGTGACATGGCCACGATCTTCTCAGCATAACTCCTAAAGGTGGGGGACGTGGGCACGATCGTGGTGGAGTGGATTTGGGCAACCCGCAGTTGTAAATAAAGGAAGAGGTGCATTGTCCAAGGATCTTTTTCTACTCTTTTAAAAATTAATGTATTTCCATAATCGTAGAGATCGTTACCAATCCTTAAGAACAACTTTGTAGAAACTCGATAGAAATCAGATAACAAAGTTTAAGTGGGCGTAGGCTGGAATATTTGCTAAATCACTATAAAAAATTGTGTTTTCCTCTATTCTTTTTCTTATCTTTTCTTGAAGTTTTCATATTTATTATTCCGTTGGGTGTTTGTGCCAACTTTTGACGTAAACACATATTTATATGTATATTAAAAATATTTATGTATATAAAAAATTAGCTAAATATTTCATCGAAGTATACAAAGGGTTTGTGTAAAAATTTGTCTTTTTAATTGTGTTAACTTTAATTGCGCATATTAGCTTCATAAATAAGTCACAATATATATATATATATATCATTTTAAAAAGGTTCTTAATTACATACAAGTAATTACAAAGATATATTATTTAATAATATAGGGAAACAAAAAATATCTTATGCAGTTCGATCATGCTTGTGTACTTATTTGTCTATAGAAGGTGTTTCTGCTGCACTTAGCACCAAAAGCCAACAAGGTAAACTTGTTCTATCTATGAGAGTTAAGAATGATGTCCGAGCAAGCTTAGAAGCAAATAGTGATCTAAACTACCGGCTTCACTCTTGACCAAGGGATAGCGTAAGTTAAGACAGTTGGAACCGGTGATAAGTATATGAAACTTGATTTCCATATGTGATTGTTTTTAGGACTAGATTGTAATTTTTTGGCATCGACCTTGACCAAATTAACTTAGGAAGTACATAAAAGTTTTATTGCTTACTATGGTGTACGATCCCCCAGGGAGGACTCATTGGTATGAAACGTCTCCTGCTTAAAAAAATATACATACGAGATCCCTCGAGGAGGACTCCTTTATATCCTTCACTTTCTGCCAAAAAAATTGAAATTGAATTACCGAAAATAAACCGATTTAGTTTTGACAAGTCTGTAATCGGATAAGTATACTTATGCATTACATACTGACAACTATTTCAAAATAGATATATGAGTTCTACATTTTGAAGGCAGTTGTGTAGTATAATGTTATAGAGTTGAATCGACTACCCTAAGGCTAAGTCTAAAAAGGAGGTCTATGTAAAATTTTTAGACAAATGCTATTGATTTGAACTGTCTATCATAATGTTAAGTCTAAGGGAGAAGTCAACGTTTGCATTCGGCTTATATAGGAATCATGGAGAGATTCATGATATATTTGAGTGATGAAGACTCATGTATAAATATGCTAAACGTGATTTCATCATCGAAAATGAAGGAATACATATATGCCTCAAAGCCAGTGTATTTAGCTAACCTAAGGGTACATCAATTCCAAAAATAAAGAGATGCTCTGATTTAGCGTGAGGGAGTGGATAGTATTCGGTATGTGTTCGAGCGTGAGTGGCTATATTTCTCCTAGTAGTATATTTTATATATATATACAAATGGTTTTGGAAGATGGTTTCTGACCCTTGTCAAGAGGCCCATTCTTGATTCACTGAAGGCATCTTCGACGAAAATCCAAATGCGAACGAATTTTTGTGGTTTTTGATATACTTCTAATATTGTTGTGTTGTGAGATGCAAGCAATAAAGCTATTTTCTAGTTTATATAATGCACTCTGGACATTATCTATTACATCGCTGTATTTATGCATCGAAAGGTATACTTTCTTCTTAGGGAAAACAGTTACAATGATTTAAATAGTCTCAAAAGTTATGTTACATGGACACATGTTTCTTTAATTTCTTATACCGGACATATGTCAGACTCGTGATCTTTTTTTTCCTAAATTCCTTGGGTACTTTAGTAATCTATGTATGTTGCTAAATATTAGCAAGGTTCATATGTTATTAATACAATATCATCAAAAATACTCACCAAATTTGTGATTATAACATAAGAATGATATGTTTCATGATAATATTACCATATTATCGGTTTGCAACAAATGTTATTAATTTTTCCTATTATATTTGCAGGAAAATTTCAAGTGAAATAAGTTATATCAATGCTAAATCGAGATGGGCTTGCAATCCTTTATCTATTAGATATATGCTTGATTCTTTTCAATTTTTAATAGATTTTTGTGGCGAGTTAACTTTGTATACTAAGGCTCCATAGGCGATTATGGCCAGATTTCATCACTTAGGTTTACCATTAGTATACAAATGTTAATTTAATTTTTTTATGAATTCATGTATGTCCTACTAAATTTATTTATGGAATGATGGCATGTTCTGCGATAAATATCCTTAAACTAAAAAATCGATAGGTTCAAATGGATCCTAATACATGCTTATGCTTTTCTATAGAATTCATTCCTCACATAGCAGACATTATTTATTATCTATACATGCCTTCTTTTACAAACATATTTTATAGCTTTCAAGCTGGTGAATGGCAAAAATTTGCATCTATTTTTAAATTGTTAATTAAATGTTTAATATATTATTTTTGCAAAACTTAGGTAGTCTCTACGCTAATGTTTGGACATGAATTAATATTTTTTTAATCAGATTCAAACTTATGGTTGTAGTTTTGTAAATATTGAAATATTTAATAAATTTATCCCTTTATTCTTTATTTTTCAGTGTTAACTAGGTATTGTAAAGATCCCCTTGAGGAGGATGAACTTGATGCATTAGATTGGTCTAAAGAAAATTGCTATGAAAATGAATAGTGCCCTCAGGGCAGGGCGGAACTCTAGTCTACATGTATATGTTTGGTATTTCTTACAATTTGAGTTCATGCTTATTTCATGTAGTTGTATGTGTGATTGTGTGTCTGGATTGTGACTGTGTACACGTGCGCGAGCGCATTTAGGTTAGAAGCTTATAATGAATAGTGATGTGGTGTAATTTCGATCCGGTGTAATTTTGATCCAAATATGCATTGTAGATTTTGTTTGAATAGTAATATGGTGTCTGAACTATATGAATGTTTTATTAATATAGAAGTGAAAGGTAGGTTATCGAAATAAATAAATTATTATTAAAATTGTTTTTTTTCATGTATTTGAGATGTATTAAAACGTATATTTTAACCTTGAACGATGTAAATACTAATTGTAGATAGTTAAATAAATTGTTGTTGTTATTCCTTCAATATCTACAAACACAACTGAATGAACACGACATTGAAAAATAATTGTATTAGATTAATGTGTATTATAATTATCCTGTAAAATCTAAACATTACTCTTTAAAAATGGCATATATGTTATTTACTAAAATAATTTTCCATTATTGTAGATTTTATTTATAATGTACACAAATTATTGAAAATGTGGAATATGATTCCTTATTACTATTGTAAAAAGAGTTTCTACTGTGTTTGAAATGTTGCGATTATATGTTTTTTACAATATGTTGAAAAATTATGTAAACATTTTTAGTTAATATAAATGGCTTCTGTCGTAGTTGAAAATAATTATGAATAAAAATTCAACAACGTCTGTGCAACAACAAACCATACTCTCAAAATTAAACCTCGATTCTGGCTATTAATATGTTTGATCAGAAAAATGCCTTATAGTAAATAGTCCATTTCTCCTTTTTCCAGTATCCACTTCTGATATTTTATATAAGAATTTGGGGAAGAAAAATTTACTTCTCGTAATTGTAAAGTGGTTTTCCAAATTTCTTAATTAGTACAAGTTACGTTATGTATTCCAACTATTTATAAAATTGTAGCCGATAAACTTTAGAATCTCTTATCCTCGCTTGTAGATTAACTTGAAGACGTTGATTAGTTTATATGAAATAAGTGATAGACTTTGATATCTATTTCATTTGTGATACACAACATGCATAATTTGTGCAACTGACCAACTCTTCTAGTACATTGTATGGTTGTTTATAAAATCATTGTCTAAGTTTACATATCACACAAAATGCATCTACTTCTAATCCTATGTCAAAAAACAAAAGAAAAGCCTCAAATCATAAAAAACCTTAAATCTGCTTGATGCAAAAAACCAAAAATTCAAAAAAGCATACAATTAAAAATGGTCAGAAGATAAGACAAGTGTTGGACCTATATTCATTTCCATTTTAATTATTAAAAGATATTTAAAAATAAATTTATTTTATTAAAAAGATTTAGTTAGTATATTAAATTATAAAAAAAAATTAATAAGCATAAGATAGTATTAAAACATTTAATAAGTAGTAAAATTAGTGACGATTAACTAATACACCAAAATTGATTCACCATTAAAAATATATAATAAAAACAAATATTTGAATATAGAAACTATTTAAGTTTAGATATTTCTTTAAGATGTTTAGCTTGTAATAATAATTTTAATTAATAAGGATTACTAACATTTGTAATTATAGATATACATGAAAAATGACTAGATTATAAATATTCGGTTGATTTTCGTTTTTCCTTTGAGATGGGAAATTACTTAGTGGTTTTTCATATAACTGTTTACATTTATACCTACGTGTCTTTATAAAATCAACTCAAGTATAGATCAATAACACATTGATAAACAACTTTTATCATTATTAATGGCAACATCAAATATGATTATGGCTATAATTATGATGATTATGTTGTTAATTTTGTCGTCGTCAACATCACTAGTTACTGCAATTCATGAATTCTCTAATGGTAATTCTTATCTCGAGAAATCCAAATGGAACTAAAGATATGCCAAAGTAGATGTCGAAAATCATTACCTGATGCAGACTATGATGATGTAAGCAAGAATGAGAATTAATGTCTGTTAGATGCTAATTGTGTTATGCTTATTCCTTGCTTTGATTTTCTTGTTTGTTTGAATCAAAAGATAATAATGTGACCCCAAACTATTAAATTCAGTTGTTGTTGGCATATTTTAAAGCAACTATCTCTGTAAGTTCAAAAATTATCAAGCATGGATCAGTTTTGAAAAGAAAAATATCAATGCTTTATCTTCAACCATATTAAAATATTGTAACGATCCGCCTTTTCAACCCCCAAACATTGACATTAATATATCCACGATATTCACTTGTTGAGCATTTAAGTGTCGAAAAGGCAGATTGTTAGGGTAAATAAACAAAAAAAGAAACGGAACGAAGAAGAAAAAAACATAATGGTAGAATCTCACAGTAGAATGATAACATATAGTATTTAAAAGACAATGAAAACTAACATTATAAGATATATATCATTCTAGAGTTACAACCTAAGCAAACTAACACTATAAGATATATATCATTCTAGATTTACAACCTAAGCACTATCATCGACCTAGACAATTATAACAGCATGTTCTATAAATTCTAATATATACACATAGTAATGCAGCAGAAATAAGAATACTACAGCAGGTGAAAAAACCAGTTTGTCTCCTTGGGCTCTAAAGAATATCCAACTAAAACCTGTCTTTCTCTATCTGTTCGAAAGAGCCCTCAAGGAATTAAGCAAAAATAAAACCACGAGTCAGAGAAAAGTCTGGGATGAGAAATTCAAGAAATATGATGCATTCATATAATAACATCTTCTGAGATCAAACAAATCAATGAAATATTTTTCCCTCAAGAGAGCCAAACCATCTAGTAAGTACATATGGACATATAATACATAATGTTTAGAGTGTAGAATATAAATCCAAAAATAGCTTTGTTGGGTGTGTAACACCAGAATATAAAGTATACAATCAAAACCACTAAGGTTCTTTTGTATAAATGGATTCCATTGGATGTTCCCTCAGTACGTCGAGAACGGGACACTTGGCAAGGGTCAGAGATATCCTTTCGAGCAGCATATATCTCTAGATAAATTATACCACATCGAACATAGTAGGTCCACTCTCGATCACATGGCACCAAGTATCATCGCCCTCGCATGCATATCCGAAAGCATTACTACATTCAAAAATGATGTACCATTGGGTTAGTTAAATCCTCTGGCTATGCATCCTACTCTAATTTCTATCATTATCAATGGTGAAGTCACATACAATATGTAACATCCCCTATCTAGAGGTCCAATGCTAAGAGCTAGAGATGCTGTAGTCATCTATAGTATTAACTTCCGACGACAAAATACAGGTATGTTAATGGTATATATAATATCCGAAGCACTTGAATATGAAACAAATCATAGATTTCAAAACAACATTTTTCCATTACATTCCAAAATAGATATACCATATTCAGGTTACATAATCCCAAATGTTTCTCAAGCAATGATAAAATATACTTATTACAAAACACACCAAGAGTGACATATGAAGGTGCCCTCTTGGATGATCGGAGTCATATAGTCATAATTGACTTAACACATACATAACAAAAATAAACATAAAACAAAGAATTGCAACTCCTAAATAGCTATACGTTAGCTACCTATTTGCCTCTAGTAGCTTTATTTGTCATTCTACTAAAACCTAAAAGAACCTCAACCCTCACCCTACTAAAACAATTTTGAGCACCCGAAAGTTTAAGGTGAAAACATAGAATTTGAGTCGGACATAAAGCCTGTTCTGAGTAATATTATACACCTCGGTTATTTGATATTAAGTGACACATGCCGCATAGCGGAACGGGTTTCCCCTCACTAATATCCTTCTTAAGAAATATCTTTTGCAAACCTTTATCCTACAACCAAAACTAGATAAAAAATGTAAAGCATCATTATATTATACAAACATACATATCATGTAACAAATGGACTTTCTGTCCGAACACTATAGTATTTTTTGGCTTACTATTAACCTTTGACTGACTCAAGCCTACCATATAATATAATATAATATAAAAAACTAACTTCTGTTAGACACCTCTTCTAAACGATATGTCCTTAACTATCTACTAAATACTTCTTTTTTAGATGGCTTGTCCCAAAGTAAACATCTCCTAGGGTCACCTGATCATAATGGTTTTGTGGGCTCACCAATAACCTATCTGTATATAAATATGTATTCCTTTCTGTGTGTAATCATAATTTTACTCTTACCTATGACTAAGCCATACCCACTGGAATTTTGAACTTAATTAGCTAGGGAAAATAGCTAATGTATAGGGCACCACCCTATATCAGTTCCATCTGGTATTCTAATAGCTGAGCCATTTTTACTTAGGGATACCTTCCCATAATTTTCCTTGAAAACCTTTTCACCTGAAATTGATTTAAAACCTTTTAAAACAAACTAAAAAAGGAAAAAATTTATACTCTTTGCTTTACTCAAAATCATCTTGCCATGCAATATATACATTGCTCAAATCTTTGTTGATAAAAAGTTTTAAACATTTGAAAGTACCCTTTTCGAAATCATGCAAAATCCTTTCTTTTATCTAGGTCGAAAGGGCAAATCCTTATTTTGAAACCTTACATATAAACCTTTCGAAACCATTGAAATTCCTCTTCCTTCGAAAGCTAAAAACCTTAAGCATCCCTCTTTATAACCTATAAACAATGTCTTTATAGATCATAGGAAAACCCTTTCCTTTGAACTTATACAAAACTATTGGAAAAACCCTTCCCTTTAGACCTTTCGAAACAATTGGGGAATTACCCTTCCGAAACCTTCTTTAAAAACTTTAGAAGGTATTAGAAACCTCAAACCCTTCGAAAGCATTTGATTTCAATTTAAAATATGTTGAAAACATCTTTTGAAATCAATCAACACTAACTAGTCGAAACCTTTGGATACTTTTTAAAAATCACTAAGGGTCACAAACAACAGGGTCGCAAGCTTACTCTTTCGAAAGGTATAACTAAGTAAAAAAGTAATGGTGTCAAAACAGCCCCTTTCGAAAGCATAAAAGAAGCAGCAGGGATTTTATAGAATCAAACAACCCCCTTCGAAAGCTCTCTTTCGAAATGTAGAAGGCGGCAGTAATGGATTTGACATAGTCGAAAGCTATTATTCTAAAATCAAAGGTGCAACTATTCTGAAACCAACTTCAAAATCATTGACTTAGTGGTAGGTACTGAGTTGAAAGCTATTACTTAGAACAAAAGCACAACTTCAAACCATTCTTTAAATCAATTGACCTAGTCGGAAGCCAACTAAGTCGAAAGTAACTTGGTCGAAAGGAAGCATGCGCTTTTCTCATTTAAAACAAAAGGGCGCTTCGACACTTTTGGAATCCCTTGTCCTCGACGCTTACCTTCCACGCTTTTTCTAATTCACTTTGTCATAAGAGTTGATGTTATGTGCATTGGTTTGTGGAAGGAGGCGGAGGGTCTCGGTCGAAAGCTACATGGGCGAAACCAAAAGAGGCAACACATGCTTTTATCATTAATATCTGATCTTAAACCTTTTTAAGTAAACTTTTTAATTAACCTGCCTTATTTGTCAAACTCTTATCAGTTGCTAATTTTTATTTTTTAAAAGTACTTCCATAACTTCAGAATTAATTGATTTAAATCATTTTCAAAATACCCCATCTCCTTAATTAAATATATAAAACATTTAGGTCTCATAAGTTAAATAATTTTATGCATTCATCAAAACACTTTGGAAAATTCTGCAAAAATTCTATAAAATCCTTTTTAATAATATTTCTAACATATAAAATTTTTGCACTTAACATAATTAAAATTTACCCATAAATTATTTATAACCCTATAAATCATTTTCTTTACTAGAAAATTAATATAAATTCCACATTAATTCAAAAAATTATGAAAATTGAAACCCATGTCTAAATACCATTTATGGTCTAAATTTAAATTTACAAGGCATTTGATGTCATTTATTAGGGTTTTCATGTCCAGCATATCATAAAAATTAATATAAATATGCATAAATCATCAACAAGTATACATAAACATTTTTCTTCTCAAAATCATGCCTAAATGATGAAAGATAAATTCGAGTTTCATCTTAAAACCAAAATCATTTAGAAAACTTGAGATGTAGAGATTATTCACCTTAGCTTTGTGATTAGGATATGAGATTTGATCTTGATTAGTTGATTTGATTCTTCTCTTGAATCCTTGCTTTACCTTCTCTTGAGATGTCTAATGGTGGCCGGCCTTAGGAATTTTTTGAGAAAATGTGAAACGAACATATGTTTTGTTTTCCTAAGGGTTTAGGGTATAAGTTTTATCATTTTCCTTTTTTCCCCTCCTTAGTTCCTCCATTAGCTCCATATTAGTTTATTCTTCTATTCATTAACATGGCACAGCTACCCCTTAGTTATATCACAAATCTCAATCCATAATCAACCTACATTATTTGATTTAACTAAATAGATTTCCTAGATAAAGTCACTAAAAATATAGGGTGTTATAATATCCCCTCCTTAAAGAATTTCAAACTCGAAATTACAATAAGGAACACAACAAAAAAATCAAAGGTAAAACGTACCATCAAACAAACCAGGGCAAGTACCTCTAATCTTGCTCTCAGTCTCCTAAGTACGATCTCTAGCATCGTCACTCCACTGGACCTATCCTAATCTGACTGCCTCATTACTCAACTTTTTATCATCTCCCTTGACTATCTGGATAGGCTTCCTAACTATAGTCATGTCTAATTCCACCACTAAATCTTCTAAAACAGTCAGTCTTTAGTAGTGTCTAGATCTCTAACATATTTCCTCAGATGAGATACGTGGAAAACATTGCGAACTCCTGCCAAACTACTCGGTAACTCTACTCTATATGAGAGTTTCTAGATCCTTTCAACAATGCAAAAAGGTCCAACGAATCTTGGTGCCAATTTCCCCATCATCCCGTACCTGATAACACCTTTCGTTAGTGATACTTTGATAAAAACTTGATCTTCAACAGAGAATTCTAAATTTTATCATCTTTTATCTGCATAACTTTTCTGCCTAGACTGAGCTTCCTTCATTCTCACCCTTATCAGCTCAATCTTTTCTGCTGCTTCTCTTGCCCAATCATGACTAATGACTAATCTGTCTCCAGTCTCTAACCAACATACAAGCGATTTGCATGGTCTTCCATACAAAGCTTCAAATGGTGCCATCCCTACACAAGTCTGGTAACTATTGTTATACGAAAACTCGACTAGATGTAGATGGTCTTCCCATGATTCTCCAAGATCCAATACACAAGCTCTTAACAAGTCCTCCAAGATCTTGTTAACTCTTTATGTTTTCCCATCTGTCTACGGATGGTAAGCGGTACACATCCTGAGCTTGGTTCCTAAACTTTCCTATAGACTCTTGAAGGACTCATTAGTGAACAAAGAATCTCTATCACTAACAATGCTACTAGAAATCACATGCAGTTTAACTACATTCTTCCTAAATAACTTAGCCAATACAGATGTCATCCTACTTGCCTTAAGCAAAATAAAATGGGCACTCTTCGTCAATCTGTCCACTATGGCCCATACTGTAACAACCCACTATTTTGAGTCATTCAAATCGATAATCATCCACACATGTCGGACTTGAATCGCTCAAAACAACAGATTGTTAATTTACATTTGGCAAAATTTAGCATATGCAGTAAATAAATCAATCACAGAATCATAGACATAGAGTAATATAACAACAAGCAAAGGAATAGATAAATAGTAGTTCATGAAGCTACTATATAAGCATAAGATTCTGAAAAAATACAATAGAAAATCTCAAATACAAAGTTGTCTCAAATACAAAAGCAACAGACAAGTCAGAACACAGGTAACTACAAATAACTGAGATAACTGTAAAGTTGGATAGATAAGAGACAGATCTTTAAGCAAAGCTCCAAACTCCAATGGTAAGTCTCAAATGTTGTGACACTAGATCTAACCCGAGCATAAAGCAAAACATAAAACACTAAAGTCAGTATTAACATTCTTATACCAGTAAATCAACTTCAAGTGAAATGGCAAGTGAAATACAAATAACTTAAAGGATGTTTGGGATTCCCATCCTTTAAGGATCCGTTAAACTATCTACATACATAGTATAATACGTTACATGGATAATGTCAATAGTAAAGTAAACTATTAAAATAACATTAAGGGATTACTTATATCCCCCTTAACACAATTTATATAAATGTCATAATCTATACAGTACTATAAACTCCATTGAACCGATGGGCTATCAGGGAGCACTCCGTAGGTATGGCATAAACCAAACTCTGCGATAAGGCATGTGACAAGCCACGTGAGGCAATGCCAGGGTTGGATTCTACCATTTGCACTCCGGGACTGGTGGTAACACATAGTAGCTACCACCGTCCACTTCGAAACACGCTCCCAAATAAAAGGTGCACCTAATCAAATCACAAAGTAATAAAATGACATCGAAGAAGCATGCTTGATCGGAGGTGCAACCTCACTTGGCCTGGTATAGCTCCTGTTTTAGTCACAACAAGCCGACTCGTGGGAGGTAGGGCCGCGTTAATATCTCATACAGAACCGTTGCTAAACCATCCTACTTCGTTCTAGAATCTCCACCACATACATAGTATTTAAAGTGATTTTCAGTAGTGGCCGAGAGTATCACAATATCCTATCCCAGTCTCTTTAACAACCAAACGCTTATTTCACACGGTTGTCATTTTGTATTTCAAACAGTTCATTATCAAAATATCATGTTCATTTCAAAGTTATATCACTTTTGAAATCATATTCACTTTTGAAATCATATCACTTTTGAAATCATATTCATTTCCAAAGATCATAGCCATAAAATAGTCTAAACCATTATATCGAAGTATTCGTATTTAAATCCACTAAATCTAAATCATAACTATTCCAACTTAAACAATTTTAAAATTGAAAATAGTTATATACTAAAAATAGTTCATATTTAAAAATAGGTTATAAATTAAAATAATTTATATATTAAAATAGTTTATATATTTAAAAATAAGTTATAGATTTAAAATAGTTTATATATTAAAATCAACAGTTAAATATATAACTTCAATTATATTTAATTTGAAAATATTCATTTGATCACTTTTATAAACATTTAAATAAAATCTCAATTTCAAACTTAAATCAAAATTAAATATTTAATTTCAATCTTATTTAAATATGAAAATATTCATTTATTCACCTTTAATCCAAATCAAGTAATCAAGTTATAAAATCATATCTTTAAAAACCTCAAATTTAATAAGTTTTCATATCAATTTATATTTAATTATAATTCTTAAACAAATTAAATTACAACTCAATTTCAATTTGTCTTTCCAACCTTAATTTATTAAAGTTATTACAAAAATCTATTTTCAAAGTATTAATATAAATTTAAATAAATATTTAAAAACATATTATGTAAATATAAGGTAAATTAAATTTTATTAAATTAAATCTTATTATTAAACTAAATCTATTTTAAATCCTATTTTATATATTTAAAAAAACAAAGTAATAAGTAAAATTTTATAATTTACATTTCAAACCTAACTTATACTTTTGAAATTTCCAAAACATTTAATTTTTAAATCTGAATTTTACATATATATAAAAATAAAATCTTTATATTATAATTTAAAATAAATATTTATTAAAACCCGTATTTCCTTTCAAAACTTTGGAAATCATTTTTCAAAAATAGACCAATGGTATCCGTATAAAATTTTCTATCATATGGTCAAGTAATACAGATATTTTCCATTTCAATCCGCAATTATTTGTATTTATGTGTATATATCATTTTAAGTTGCAATCCTAAATTTTCAAAATTAATGAAAATCGCTTAGGTTTATCATTTCAATCGATAATGATTTTCCTCTAATCTATAAGATCATTCGGGTATGTATCATTTCAACCCATAGGGAATTCCTAAATATTAAAGAACATGCAAAGAGATAACAATATAAGAATAATATAAAATAGCATGATTACATATCAATAATAGGCATATATCATCGTTAACAATTTAAATATATTATATACAACAGGTTATGGTGTCATATATCATTGGTAAACAATTGTAGAAAATGGAATATCATATGTAACAATTAAATAACTAGCAATTCAAATTTAACAATATATTTCAATTGTAATTTCATGTGAATTAAATTTGCTAAGTACAAGAATGTTAATCATGAGTGATTGCTCAACTTTCGAGGTTATGGAAGCAACGATGGTGAAGATAGCGACATAGACATGCACAAGGATACGTATACGACACTCGGATGCGGATCCAAATAGTAGCAAAGCTAGAATTTAACATCGATAAGGTAGATAACTTAAATTCTAATTCGGTGAAAACTAAACAAATATATATATAATTAATATAAGTAAATATATATATATGGAAACCAAAAATCAATATTTATAAACCCATATATTTTCTTTTCAAAATTCTCAAACAAATATTTAAACATAGTGTACATAATTTAAAATTATTACAAAAATCTATTGTAAAATACTTGCATAAATTGAAATAAATGCATTAAAACATATTATACAAAAATCACAATTCTAATATATCGTCATTTTAAAATCAATCCTTAAATGTCAATATATAAATAAGTTACATATATAAAACATTTACAAACATTATATTTTCACTCTTAAGCTTACATTTGAACATAAGTCATTTAAACATAGATTATAAACATATAAACTTATATATATTTACATTAGCAAAACATAAAATAACATATGTTAAAAATACATAAGCAGGAAAGCGGTCAGAGCAGGGTTCTCGGTGCGTTGCAAGGTGAAGGTGGAGAGAATGCTGCGGCTGAGAGGGAGGAAGGTGACATGGCGGTGAAGGGTGGCCGGCTAGTTGCTCAGGTGGAGGAAGGTGGGTTGTGGAGTGCTTGGGTGGGGCTGGCATGGCCGTTGTCAGGTTCGGAGGCAGGGAGGGTTGCGGTCGAGTCTGTTGAGGGTGCAGGGTTTTGTGGCTTCGGGTTCAGCTACGGCTGCCTGGAGTTGCTTGTAGGGTGGATGGTAGAGGAAGGGAATAGACGAATTTGTGGGATGTTATCGTCGAGGGGATGGTGAAGGCTGTGCGGCCAGGGTGAAGGCTTCAGTCGATCGTGAAGGTAGGAAACGACAATGGAAGGGCTATCATGTGGGGAAGGAAATTGTGGTCGAGCCTAGGCAAGGAGGATGCAGGTTCGGGTGATGATGCGGCCAGGGAAGGGTTGCAGAGGAGCGGGAAGGATTGTAGTTAAATGGTGAGCAGACGGAGGGAAGGATCGATGGTGCAAGGCTGTGCGCAAGTCAGGGGAAAGTCGCGAAAGTCTAGATAGAAAGTGGCAGAAGAACTCGCAACAGGAAAAAAATGCATATAACTTTATATATATATATATATATATATATATATATATATATATTCTTCTATCTCATGATTTAGAATTGAACAACGGAGAACTAATCTAAGGGAAGGAAGGAAACGAACCAATCTAAATTTGAAGTTAGGGATTGGAAATAGTTAATATCTTGAATTCGGGAAATAATTAAAGCTAGGCATTGAATTTTGAAATAAATTAAAGCTAGTGATCGTTGCTTCCCACGGTGGACAGTTGAATGGATACAGGGAAATCCAAAAGGTTCAAACAGGTACTGGTACAGCAAACCATTTCAAAGATTTCACCCCACATCGAACGCCGAAATGAACGAATGAACGTACTCCAGAGATCAGCACGACGAGGCAAAAAGAAAGGTACAAAGGTATTAGATATATGCTATCCTATCAAAGATGATATTCGCTTCCAAGACTATTGTTAAATTTCCGAAAATAAGATAAATGGAGCTAGAGCATTCCAAATTTGATGAAACGTAATATGACGTCTCACTCAGAAAATGATTTAAAATTTTATTATATAAAAATATCCAGGTTTCAAAAATATTTTATTTTCATCAATTTAACTGATTTTTAATTGAAATTAAAATTTACACAACAAAACTAAGTTCATATTTTCAGATCAATATCTAACATTTACTACGTTTAACTATATGCATACCAAATATCAAATTTTCGTTAACAAATTTAATAGTTTTACTTTCAAGGAAACTTCAGGTAATTACGTTACAAAAATCATTAAAATTATTGGGTCGTTACAGATATACTTTCATTCCCTCTATTAGATCTCGGCAACCCACTTATGAAATCCAGAGAAATATGATGCTACTCCCATACGGGAATATCAATGGCTAAAGCAATCCACTCGACTTTCTTTGTTTGGCTTTTACCTGCTGACAGTTTAAATATTGTTTCATGCATAGGCCAACATCCCTCTTCATTCCTTCCCAAAAGAAACTTCTCTTCATATCGTGATACATCATCGTTCCTCCTAGATAAACCGTGAACTTCGAACGATGGCATTCCTCCAAGACTTCCTTTCATATGTCTCCCATATTTGGAACACATAATCTATCCTTCTTTCTCAACCACCCGTTTTGGTTAAAACTGAAATCTTTCACGCCATCTCTCTCCATTCCATTCTTTAATTTCCCGATCCTTTCAGTTAACACTGGATCCTCCTCCTATTTAGAAGCAATCATCTCAATCAATACCAGTCGGACTTCTAAACAAGACAACATAGGAGATCCTCCACTAGACCCGACTTCGGATCTCTGCTGCATTTTGCAATCTGCCAATGCTTCCAAATCTTTTCACTCTGCAATCATTACAAACAGTGCATTTTGGTATTCTACTAAGTGCATCAGCAACCTTGTTGCCTTTCCCTGGTCTGTACTCTATTCTGAAATCATAAGAAGCCAAAAACTCTAACTACCTATGTTGTCTCATGTTCAACTCCTTCTAAGAGAACAAGTATTTCAATGACATATGATCCACATAAAGCTCGAACCTCTCTCCCAAAAGGTAATGCCTCTACATCTTTAAAGCAAAAATAACTACAGCTAACTCCAAGTCATGTGTTGGATATCTAACCTCATGCAGTCTAAGCTGTCGAGATACATAGGCAATCACTTTACCCCTCTGCATTAGCATAGCTCCCAATACGGTTCCACATGCATCAGTATAAAAAACTAAATCTTGATTCTCCTCTGGAACCACCAATACTGGTGCATGGGTCAATAAGTGTTTCAAGCTCTGGAATGCTTCCTCTGACTTATCGGTCCATACAAACTTCACATCTTTTCACGCTAGGTTAGTAATCAGCGTAACTGTCCGTGAAAAATCCTTTATAAACCTTCGATAATATACGATCAACCCAAGGAAACTTCATATCTTAGTTACTGTTTCCGGTCTCTTCCAATTATTAATGGCTTCGATCTTTTCTAGATCGAATGACAATTCTTTCTCCGAAACCACGTGACCAAGACAGTTCACTTACTTTTTCCAAAAGTGGCACTTCGAAAATTTTGCCTTTATCTGATGCTGCCTCAACATCTCTAACACAACTCTAAGATGAACTTCATGCTCCTTTATATCCTTAGAATATATAAAAATATCATCTATAAAAACCAACACGAACCTATCCAAATGCACTCAGAAAATCCAGTTCATCAAATCAACAAAGATAGTCGATGCATTAGTAAGTCCGAACGGCATAACTAACCAATCATACGACCCATATCTCGTCCTGAACGACGTTAAAGGTATGCTATCCTCCGCTACTCAAAGCTGATGAAATCCTATCTCAAAATCCAACTGAGATAATATCTTAGCCCCACTTTATTGATCGAACAAATCATCAATTCTTGGCAGTGGATATCGATTCTTTATTGTCTTCTCATTCAACTTACGATAATCAATACATAGTCTTAACGATCTGTCCTACTTCTTGGAAAATACTTCGGCTGCTCCCCAAGACGAACTACTTGGTCTAATAAAATTCTTACCTTCTATATCCACAAACTACACCTTCAGTTCCTTTATCTTTGTAGGTGTCATTCTGCTTGGAGACCTACTCATAGGTTCTGCATAAGGCACTAAGTCAACCCGAAACTCAATGTCTCGTTTCAGCGGTAATCCAACTACAGGCTCAAACACATCTATGAATTCTCTAACTATGAAAACGCGATTTAACCCATCTTCTAACTCCATAACACCCAACAAAGCATTCACATCACAGGTAAGGTTTTCTATAGTATAAATTATCCAATCACCACAATCTTGCTATCTAAGTGATATTTTGCTATCCTAGAAAAATATCCTAGGATCGTATTTACTTAACCAATCCATGATCAATATAATTCTGAACCTTACAAAGTCAAATACATGTAAACTGCAAACAAAGGTGTAACCTAGCAAGTCAAACTCTAAGTAGTCACACATCATCCCAAGTGTCGCATACCCTCACATCGGATTTGCAACTCTTAAGGAAGTAACTAAATATGTGGGTTCTAGGTTATGTTTATCTACCAAGCATCGAGATATAAAAGAATGAGATGCACCAATATCAAAAAAATGCTAACAGACATACCCTGAATCTAAAGCGAACATCCTAATACACCATTTCCCTTCTCCTGCACTACGAGTCTTGAAGCAGTGGACTACAATGCATACAGTTTTTCCATTCCATCCTTTGTGGGCTCCTTGCATTGATTCATATAGTGGCTGATCTGATCACAATTAAAGCACTTGATGTTCTACTTTCCAGTCACCTCCTTTCTTTTTCCCCTTTCGGTACGACACTCATGAGCATAATGTCCTTTCTTGTTGCACTTGTAACACGCCACTTTATATTTTCCTTTCTTTGCTACTTCTCCTTTCTTAGCATTCTTCTTATGGAAAAACTTTCTCTTTTTACCCTATCCAACTTGGACCTCCTATTCGTTCTTTTTCTCCCAACAAGTTGACATCTCCTCGTGAACACCTTTTCCACTACCACGTTACATGGATCTCTAATGTGTGGTAAAATAGCCCTAGCCAACTCCGGCTTCAAACCTCTCATAAAATTTTCATTACTTTTCAATACTATATCAACAATGGCATACCCATATCGAGCTAACACATCGAATTTACCAGCATATTCTAGAATAGACATCTTCCCTTGTTACAGCTCAACAAACTTCCTAACCAACATAGACTGTGCCATTACTGAAATGAACCTTTCTTGAAACCTCCTCCAAAACTCTGCCCATTTCATAATTTATTCATCCACACCAGTAGTTAAAGTTTCCACCAAAACAAAGAAGCTCCATAAAGCTATCTTGAAGCAAGTCTCCTAATCTGCTCATCACTAAGCCCTAAGCCAGCAAAAATCCTTTCACAGTGTAGGAACCAGTTTTCCACTTTGATAGCATCCATAGTTCCAATAAATAGCTTTCCCCCAAGCCTAGCATAGTCTCTCAAATTTGCATACTGATGTGTCATCTAGGCTCCCTAAACTCCTCCTCCAACAACATTCCCTCCAACAACTCTAGTTGTGATTCTATCTTGCATCATGTTTACGAAAAACTGATACGTGGCTTCGATGTCCACTTCGGGAATCGCAGCACCAACATTCTCAATCTGAGCCTGACCTTGACTTCTTCTAGAACTTGATCGGGCATTTCCTTATATGGTAGTGCTGTCTCCTGCTAGATTAACTCTGCCTTTTCTTTTGTCCATATTTGTATTTATGCCTCATAAGGTATAGAAGAATAGCCTAACAAAGGTAGGAGCCTAAAGATAAAGTGTATATTTATATATAGCAAATACAAGTACGTTACTATAGCGTTATCCCATACCCCAATCTTAACTCTAATTGCTAAGTAATATGTTTTCTAAAATCATTTTTAGTTAATTTTTTTTATAAACCTATGCTTGAATACCAAGATTTTACTAAAATCCCCTATTTAGAGGCCTAAAGCTAAGCGCTGCAAAGCTGCAGTCACCTATAGTATTAACTTTCAATGACTAAGTATGGCTATGTTAATGGTATCTATAATATCAGAAGCACTTTGATATCAAAACAACATTTTTCCATTGCATTTCAAAACAGATGTTCCACATTCAGATTACATAATCCTAAACGTTTCTCAAGCAATGATAAAATATACTTATAAAAATATGCCAAGAGCAACATATGAAGTTGCCCCCTTAGATGATCGGAGTAATATAGCTATAATTGCCATAATACATACACAAAATATATAAACGCAAAACAAAGAACTACAACTCCTAAATAGCTATTCGTTAGCCTCCCGCTCGCCTCGGTAGCTTTATTCATCATCCTATTAAAACATGAAAGAACCTCAACACTCAACCTACTCAAATCAATTTTGAGCACCCAAGAGCTTAAGGGGAAAACATAAACTTTGAGTTAGACATAAAGCCTTGTGAATATACTATACATCTCGGTTATTTGATATTAAGTAAGATCACGCCGCTTAGAGGAACGGGATTCCCCTCACTAATGTCCTTTTTAAAACATATCTTTTGAAAACCTTTATCCTGAAACCAAAATTTCATAAAACTCTAAAGCATCATTATATTATATAAACATACATATCAGGTAACAAATGGACTATCTATCCGAACACTATAGTTTTGTTTGGTTTACTATTGTCCTTTGGCTGACTCGAGCCTACCAGACAATATAAAAAAATAATCTAACTTTTGTTAGACACCTCATCTAGCATCTGTCCTTAAATATATATTAAATACTTCTTTTCTGGATGGTCCATCCCTAATTAAACATCTCTTAAGGTCACCTGATCGTAATGCTTTTACGGGCTCACCAACAACCTATCTGTATACAAGTATGCATTCCTTTCTGTTTATAATCATAATTTTACTCTTACCCATGACAAAGCCGTACCCACTGGAATTTTGGACTGAATTAGCTAGGGCCTGTAGCTAATGTTTAGGGCATGACCCTATACCAGTTCCATCTGGTATTCTAATATCCGAGTCATTTTGAGTAAGGGATACCTTCCCATAATTTTCCTTAAAAACCTTTTCATCTGAAATTGATTTAAAATCTTTTAAACCTAACTTAAAAAGAAAAACATTTATACTATATGCTTTACTCAAAATCATCTTGCCATTTTCTATATATACTTTGCTCAAATCTTTGTTTATAAAAACTTTTAAACCTTTGAAATTACCCCTTTCGAAGCCATGCAAAATCCTTTCTTTTATCTAGGTCGAAAGGCCAAATCCTTCTTTTGAAACCTTTCATATAAACCTTTCGAAACAATTGAAATTCCTCTTCCTTCGAAAGTTAAAAACCTTAGACATCCCTCTTTAAAACCAATAAACATCGCCTTTCTAAATCATAGGAAAAACCTTTCTTTTAAACTTATTCAAAACCATTAGAAAAACCCAACACTTTAGACCTTTCGAAACAATTGGGGAACTGCCCCTTCGAAACCTTTTTTAAAACTTTCGAAGGTATTGAAAACCTCAAATCCTTTGAAAGAATTTGGCTTCAATTTAAAACATGTGGAAAACACCTTTCGTAATCATTCAACAGTAACTAATTGAAACCTTTGGTTATTCTTTAAAAATCTCTAAGGGTCATAAGCCATGGGGTCGAAAGCTTACTCTTTCAAAAAATATAACTATGTAGAAAAGTGATGGTGTTGAAACCACCCCTTCTGAAAGCATTGAACTAGTGGTAGGATTTTTATAAAACAAAACAACTCACATCGAAAGCTCTATATTGAAAGGTAGAAAGCGACAGTAAAGGCTTCGGCATAATCAAAAGCTATCATTTAAAAACAAAGGTGCAACAATTCCGAAACCAACCTTTAAAAACATTGACTTAGTCATCGACATTGAGTCGAAAGCTATTACTTAGAGCAAAGGTGCAACCTTAAAACATTTCTTTAAACCAGTTGACCTAGTCGAAAGCAAACTATGTCGAAAGCAAGCAGGTTTTTCTCATTTAAAACTAAAAGGCACTTCGACCCTTTCGGAACCCCTTGGTTTCAACTCTTACCGTCCGCCCTTTTTTTCAATTCACTATATACCAAGACGTTGATACTATATGCATTGGTTTGTGGAAGGAGGCGGAGGGTCTCATTCGAAAGCTACCTGGAAAAAACCAAAAGAGGCGAAACATGCTTTTATCATGAATTTCCAATTTTAAACTTTTTTAAGTAAACATTTTAAACAACTTATCTTGTTTGTCAAACTCTTAATTGTTGCTAATTTTTCTTTTCTAAGAACACTTTCATAATTTTAGAATTAGTTAATTTAAATCATTTGCAAAATACCCCTTCTCCTTAATTAAATATATAAAAAATTTAAGTCCCATACCTTAAATAATTTTATATATCCATCAAAACACTTTGGAAAATCTACAAAAAATTCAAAAAAATCCTTTTATTATGTTTTCTAACATATAAAAATTTCGAACCCAAATTAATTATAATTTACCTTTAAATTATTTATAACCCAATAAATCATTTTCTTTACTAGAAAATTAATATAAAATCCACATTAATTCAGAAAATTATGAAAATTGAAACCATTCTCTAAAATATCATTTCGGTCTATAATTACATTAGCAAGGTATTTGGATGTCATTTAATGGGTTTTCATGTCCAACTTATCATAAAAACCAATATAAATGTACATAAATCACCAACAAGTATATGCAAACATTTTCCTCTTCAAAATCATGAAAGATAAATTCGGGTTTCATCATAAAACATAAATCATTTAGAAAACTTGAGATGTAGAAATTATTCACCTTAGCTTTATGATTAGGATGTGGGATTTGATATTGATTAGTTGATTTGATTCTTCTCTTGAATCATAGCTTTACCTTCTCTTAAGATTGCGAATAGTGGACGACCTTAGGAGTTTTGTTTGAGAAAATGTGAAATGAAAATATGTTTTATTTTCCTAAGGGTTTTAAGGTACAAATTCATATTCCTATTTTACCTTCCTTATTTCCTAACACTTAGCTCCATGTTAGTTCATTCATCTATTTACTAACATGGCACGACTACCCTTTAATTAAATCAGAAATCTCAATCCATAATCAACCTACATTATTTATTTTAATTTAACTAATTAAATTTCCTAAACTGTGTTACTAAAAATATGGGCTGTCACATAAAACATAATCATAGTCAACATCGCTCGAACAGATCTAGAATATATTTGTGGATTCTAGCATCTCAAAGAGATCATGAATCTCTCTATGGATTCCAACATCTCATATAATTCATGAATATCTTCATGGATCTTAGCATAAATCCTCCAATGAATGCTAATGTTGTCCTCTCTTTTGGGCTCACCCTCAAGATAGATAGTCCCAAATGATAGCATCATTCGAAATATTAATGCTGACCTCTCCCTTGGACTTAACATTAGGATAGATAGTTTAATTCTATAACATTTCAGTTCAAAACCGCTTCTAGAACAAAGATCACGTATATGGTTTTGACATGCTTATGTCTTTGTTTCATATCATATATGTACACTCCTCTACTTACCAGATGCTCCAAAACTAATCAGTGGATTTTTAGTCAACTTGACCTTAATTCTTTCAAAAATATTAGATAATGCATAGGGGCGGAGATCATCTCCTATCTGGATGGATTTCCTTATTGATTATCCTGGAAGAAAACGACGAGTTTATATGTATATTATAGCATCATCAAAGATAATTGTACCATATACCCTCGTGTTTCTTCTAGATATTTCCTAATGTAATTTTGGTCAAATTCAATTGCAATAAGAACGATCGCATATGGAAACCAAGCCTTCTATACCTATCATCGTTTCTGACCTTCTCAACTTAAGTTATCCCTTGGTCAAGATTGAAGCCAATTAGGTCAGAGCACTGTTTGCATCAATGCCTACGTAGAAACTTCATTCTCAACTCTCACAAATAGAACAAGTCCATTTTATTGCCTTTTAGTGCTAAGTACATGACTAAATACTTTTCGTAGACAAGTAAACACACACGACATTATTAAAGACACAAAAGCACGATTAAGTCACATAAGCGACTTCTAACCCACTTTTTATTTAATTAATATTTTTATTTATTAAAATCTCTTTTATTAAAACTTATTTTATATAATAAAACTTTGATTCTTAGTTACTACTTCCTTCAAAAGTAATTAAACTATATAGAGAAGTTCTTTCGAGGGGATCTTGTATACATACATTCTAAAAGCAATAGACGATCCGAAGGTATAAGCCCTCCCCAGGGGATCTCAAACCAGATGAATATGTGATGCCTCTATTTAGTTACTTTTTTTGCTTATATATATATATATATATATATATATTAAATTACCTTCATAATATATGAAAATATGTATATACATTTCTACTATTTCACTATTCATTTGTGCTCTTTCAATACTTCAAAAGTATTCATATATTTATCCCAAATGGTGTAAGAATATTCATAAATTTTTATGAAGATTTTTTGCTTTAAAATGTAATCAAAGTGGTTAAAAAATGTTATCTAAACATTATTACTATAAACCATTTCTCTTTTATAAATTAAATCTTTAGTTTTTCTATTTTTTGGGAATAAACTCCATACTTGTTATTAACTTTAAAATATCCATTTAAAAGATCTAAGTATATTCACAAGGGTTAAAGAACAGTGTTACTTAAACATTGTCACCAAAAACACAAAATGATTTCACTTGTAATTATCTTTAAAACATTCTTTTTAAAGATCTAATCAAATTCATAAGTATAATAAAAAAGAGTTAAAGACAAATGTTGCGTGAATATTGTTCACTATAAAACCAAAACCATTTCATTTATATTTATCTTTGAAATATTCTTTTTAAAGATCTAAGTATGCTTATTAACTAGATAACATATTTTTACATATATTCACAAAACCGTATATTACAGCCAAACGTAATAACCCAAACTACTTAGCCTTTTATAAAATACTTCACTTACTTTTTCAAACATATACACACACACACATACACACTTTAAAAAACATAAAAACATTTTTAAATATCCATATAAATATTATACATTTCAAATTTACTAAAAACCATTTATTTTAAATGCTACAAAGGAAAAAATTTCTTTAAATTTTCAAATTTAATTCTTAAAAATAAACTTAAATTTCTAGTCTTTTTTTAATACTCTAGTCCATCTTATCTGAACTTCCCTAAAACAGCTCTGTAAAGATAATAAATTTTAAACTGTTTAAATCATGAAAAACTAGTAAAAATGTCACATTAGAACGAAACAACACAACAAGCCCGGAAGTGCTGCAGTAGATCACAGATGGCACTTATAAATGATATTAAACTTCTAGATAGAGAACAACAAGTAACAATTGATTTTTGATACAATTTTTTTATAATAAGTAGTACTTAGTCTACTTAAAATTCATGAAAATAAAAACCTGAGGATATCTACCAAATTTATTCCAAAATTACCAAAAATAAGGCATTTTCACGAAGTGCGCATATAGCGACCTTTCTCACTATAACTTTCGCCACTTTGTTCAACTAGTTATATATCCTCTTAAACCTTGATATTTTTTAGTAAGAAGAACGTATATTTTATATGTTAAAAAGGTAAAGAAACCCCTAAAAACTTCTTGAAAAATTAACTTAAAATCGCCGATCACAAGGTGATTTCAAAGTGCATCCATAGCGACCATTTCTCTTCTACCTTTCATAACTTTGTTTCACAAGTTCTATAATTTTCAAACCAATTCTTTACTATCCCATAACAAAAGTATGTATAGAGAACAACCAAAATATATTATGTCACAATATACAAACATATAACCAATCTAAACAAGTTTAAAGCATGGAGATTTCAAAATGCACTTATAGCGACTCGCGCTATACAAACACTTCATATTCCAATCGATTCAATAAACAAGCTAACCAACTATTTATACAAAATGTCAAGGCCACATCACATGTTACAGACAATCATAGAAGTGGTAATATACAATATAAACTTGTTGTTTTCTTTTAAAAGCAAGGGGTCCAAAGTAATAACTATAATTAATTCATATTTTACTTTAACTTTATATTCAAGCATGCACATATATACACACAATATATCCTTATTCAATGGTGAGCAACATTTATATCCATTCTAAAACCAAGCACAAGCACTATAACATGGTAACGCTTCCTACCATCACCAAACTTCCAAAGGTCAAAGCTTTATCCTCCACATGCACAAGTTAACACTCCTACACCACCATAATGCTCACGACCTAGGGTACTTTGACCATTTTTCCATTTTCCTTCAACTTTGACTAGATATTCTTACTTCCTAAGGTGATCTAAGGTCTTGATTAAAGCTTGAAGAGGATTGGAGTTGATTTTCTTGGAGAAATGAAGATTGAAGAAAGAAAGAGGGCTTGGAAACTTTTCTTTTTTTAAACATAGACATGAAATTATGAACCAAAAGTGGGATGAAGTGTGGGCTTAACAAAAGGAAAAATGACCTCTAATAACCCTCCTTGACTAGAAAACAACCCCCTCCCCTCTTGTTTGCTTTACACCTCACCTTTGACTAAAATCAAATACCCAAAACTTCATTTATCAAAATATATTTTGTTAGCAAGAAAACTTGTCAACGTCCTTAAAGCTATGTAAATAAACAACAAGGTCATATAAGATAAAGAGGTCAAATAAGTTGCTTCTTTTTAAACCCAGCTTTCGACCTAATTGATCAATTCGAAACAGATTCAATGGTAAGATTAGAAATGCAAACTAAGTGTTAACGCTAAAATTTGAACGCTAACACCCCGGTGTATGAGTTGTAGTTGTGAAAGCACCACCCGATAACTCGGGAACGGATTACAAGCAAATAATAGCAGAAAAGCGGTAAACAACAACAATTTTATAGTGGTTCGGCTTAAGGGTATAGCCTACGTCCACTTTAAGTACTTTTATTAATAATCTCGTTACAAGCTGATACAATTCTTCCCAAGTACAATACACTTTGGATTACAAGAGACTTAGAACAAGTAGCCTAAACTTCGATGAAGATGAGAGTTTTTGAATCCATGTTGGATGTATGTGATCTCTCCTTGAAGTTGTTTGTAGCGTTCTTAGTGTCTTGAGAGTTTCAAGTGTTAAATTGGTTCGGAATGCAGCAGAGTATCGGCGCTTGAAGAGAGTGAGCCAAAAGTCCCCAAAATGTTGGAAGTGGTCATGTATTTATAGGAGTCTTCGGCCTTGAGTCGTGAGTCGTACCCGACTCATCGTTAACTCGTAGCCGAGTCAGGTTGGGTCGTGGACGACTCAACAGGTTGAACCCCAGCTTCGTACCAGAGCGCCTTCGATCCTCTGAATATGGAACAAGTCTTAAGTCGTATACGAGTTATTCCTCTTTGATATAAGTGTCATGATAGCGGGCTACGACTTAGTAACTTTAGGTCGTGGACGAGTCATGGTGAGTCGTCTCATGTTAACACGTGGACGACCTACTGGGTTAGCTCACGGCTTGGTCCAAAGTGATAAGTCGTTCACAAGTTATCCAAACGCAACTTTCTTGATGCTAGCATGAGTCGTACACGACTCATCATTGGTCGTAACTCGTCAACGAGTTATCTCATTTCAGCATGGTATTGAACTTGTCCCTGAAGTTTTAGGTCGTTCAACCGTAGCTGTAATTAGGTCGTATCATATTTAAAGTCGCACAACCTTTAAGTCGTAGGCTGTTCATTTTCTTAAGTCATACAGGCCTTAACCCGCTAGGTTTCTTAACTCGTAACATTCCTTCAGTTGCAGATCTTAGGTCGTAGGCTTCTTGAGTCGTAGAGGCTTTAAGTCGTACATATCCTTAATTCGTTAAGTCTTAACTCGTATCAGCTCCGTGAGTCGTACGTTTCTTAGGTCGTAGAGAATTAAGGGTTAACATTTGCCCCTCGAAGTACATGCCTATGTCATAGGTCGTGTGCTTCGACTCATCCTAACTCGTACGTACCGACTCAAGTTCTGCTGTCTCGAACTATAAAATGCTTGAGTCGTTTCTCTTTCTCATCACTTTATCCTTAAGCCATTTCTGCCACATTCTCTAAACCTTTAAAGACGATCTCGGCCCAATTCACACCCAATCCTCTCAGCAACACACAATCGTAAGCGATTTCTTCTTTCTCTTCGATCGTTGATTATTATCACCTCACGCGCTTAATTCTCCGCCTCGGGTTCGCCCCTTCGAGCCCTATGAGTTTCGTTGGATTGATTGCTGATGAACTTAGGTTTGTCTGATTTGACTTATGGCGATTTGCCGTTCGAGACGATCCTGTAGTGTGATAGGGTTAAGGTTGTTGCTGTTGGAGAGGCCATTGGATTAATGGGTTAAGAGTTAGAGGGCGAAGCGGGTTGGCCGAATAGAGTAGGAGATTGCCCCATGTACGACTTAGCAACTTCCATGCGACCCAGTGGCCTTTTGCAATTAACTTTAATCCGACCTAGCAAGTTTTGCGACTTAAGTCATGAGTCGTGACCGAGTTAGAACTTAGAAGATTTCTTGTTGTTTTTGAACCGCAGCCCTCCTTCTGTTCCTTGACTTACGACCTAGAGCATAGCCGACCTAATGCATTGACGACTTAAGATTGAAACGACTTAACTTTATTCGCCTCATAATTCCAAGGTTGTAGGCGAGTTAGTGCTTAAGTCGTCTACGACTTAGCAATTGGCACTGTTGTATGGATTTTGAACTGTTGAACTTTGCTGCATTCTTTTATAGATTCCTTTAACTTGTAGGTTAACAATCTGTTTAATATGATATTTACAGAAAATCGGGACGAATATACTGCCATCGACCGCCCACATCAAATGACATATTAGTTAATAACAGATAATTAACTTGAATAAATTGTGTGAACGAAGTGCTATCGATTTCAAGTAGAATATTAAAGCAACACTGAAATAGTCAATTGAAATTGACCAGCCTGCACTAATATTATGCTTGAACTTTAAATTATCAAGTTCTGAAATTACCGTAGTCGATCAATCGTCGACCAGTTTAATTCCAATTATATTTACTTGTTATTTTTATCAGTTTTGCACGACACTTCACACTTTTAGGAAACGTGCACCTTCATATTTGAATATCCAGTTGCTTGAGTAGAATGACTTCTCAGGAAGAAGATGCAACAGTTCAGACTGGAGGGGCAACTGTTCTTCCGGCTCCACTAGTTAATCCTCTCGAAAGAGCCCCTACCACACTATCATACAAAATTTTTCGCCAGTTGTGTACTCAGTTTGGCATTGCTGAATCAGATGCCATTCTTCCTGAGAGAAATAACACTGCTAACATAGCACCTTCTGGCTTTGTGACAGTTAACCGACAAATGTGCCTAAGTGGGGGCGTTCCTCCTTTTAATGACTTTTTCCAACAACTTCTTCATCAATTGGCCATTGCTCCATCCCAGCTACACCCCAACGGCTACGCCATTCTAATGGGGTTGTGTGTGCTATTTAGGAGAACACTTGATCGGCTTCCGAGCTTTGATGAAATTTGTTACTTATGCTCCTTTACCCGGACCAAAGATCATCCTTCTATTACTGTTGTGAGAAGCGCCCGAAACCGCAAATTAATTGTTGGCCTTCCTGACACTGCTCATGGATTTCTAACCCAGTTCTTCTTCGTTCGTTGCCCCCCGGGGTTTTATGCTGTGTGGAGGGAAGGAAGTAAGATCATCCATCCTTACTTCGTTTGTTATCTGGCCTTTGTGAGACTGTCCTGCTAAGTGTTAACTCTGCTTCTTTTTATTTTCAGCGCTGCCTCCTCCCTCTAGGAATCCCAGTCACAAGTCGACTTTTGAGAGGCTTAAGGCCGTGCCGGTTGAGGAGAGAGATATTCAATTTCTGTTGAAAGATGAATTTTTGCATCAGTACGGACTTTTGCATACTTCTCGTTCTACGCGTCCTCATGAAATTCTAGACTCCCGAGCTAGAGCGTTGGATGCCTCAATTTCTACTAGCACATCCATATCAAAAGGACCTGCTCCTGAGGCTTCGCTAGTGAAGTGTTCCACTTCTGTTGATGCTGCGGGGCCATCTGACAAACTTGCCCCGGTTATCGAGGAAGAAGAGCCTCAGGGATCTTCCCATCATTCACAAGAATCTGGTGAAAAAGCTGAGAAATCCAGTCCTGTTAAGCAGAGCAGGGACGATACTTTCGAAGGACTGAGCGACCTCTTTGCTACTTCACAAGAGATCTTTAAAGACGATCCTATCACTGCCGGGATTTCTTCTTCAGTAGTTGAAGCTACTTCTACTTTGCAACAGTTGGCGTCGACTCAAGAGTTGACGCTAACTATTACACCCACAACTACTCCTCAATTAAAGAGTGGTTTGTAGATTGATGCGCGTAGTTTGCACATCACACACACTTAGAATTCCTGGCACTTTTATGCTCTCTTTTTTTTTAACATTTGGATGATTCTCAAGTTTTGTTTCTTTTTTTTTTTAATTTTAGGTTTTCCGATGAGGCGAGGCAGCTCGTACTATGATGACTTTCAGCGATATGGGAAACGCAGCCAGTATGGCTATCAATCCTATCCTCCTGTTCATAGAGAGACTGATGAAAAAAGGGCTGCCCGGAAGGCTCGGGAAAGACGTGATTATGAAGAACGCTTTGAAAGACCAGATAGTCGACATGATTCCTCCCACAAAGAGAGTGACTCCCTTAAACGCAAATCTCATGATGATAGAGGGAAGAGTCACACAACTGATGACTCGAGCAAACGGGCCAAAGTTATTGAGGAGCCAATGCCTGCGTCTTCAGAGAAGATTACTGCTCCTACTTCTTCTCAATCTCCTGCCCCTTCCCCTACTGACATCCAAGCAATCATCAATAGGCCATCTTACCAAGTTTGACCAGGTCCAGCCACTCTTCAACGCCGATTTCCTAATTGGTGTTTAAAAGGAGTTCGCTTTGACCTCGATCTGGTTCCAATAGATAAAAGTGCTATGTTACGGAACCTTGATGCAGTCAGAACCGACATTGAGAGGATGTCATCTTGGCAGAAACTCGTTGATGAGCTCCAAAGGGTGAATAGGGCCAATCTCGAAGCTATGCTTACCATGGAGAACGACAAAACTGAATGGCAAAAGATCCTTAAACAGCATGATGCAGAAATGAGGAGTATTGCCGATTATAATGAGAAACTTGAGGCAGAAGTTGGGAAACTTAAAGAGGAGCTTGCTACTTCTTCCACTTCTTATTCTCAAAGGGAGAGTGTGCTTCTTCAACAGGTGCGGGATGCTCAAGCCGCGCAAAGGGATGCTGAGGCCAAGGCTGATGGGTTGGAGCAGATTATAGAGGGCAACCGTACTAATATTACTCAGTTACGAGGACAAACTGGCCTTCAGGCTGCAGAGATTGAAAAATTGAAAGCCCAGTTATCCAAAGTCGAGAGAGAGCGGGATGAGGCTGTTGCGGGTAGAATTGCAGCTGAAGAAGCCCATGAAGCTTCCAAAGCTGATATTGGCTCGACACTATTTGATTTCTACTTGCAGTGTATATTAGGGCATGGCAGTCTTGCATTCTTGGGCCCCAAGTATGAGATTACCCTGGCCGAAGTGTGGGAGGCCGCACTAGATATGTTTAAAGGGGCCGGATACACTGAAGAGGAGTTGGAGGTGCACTACTTAGACTTTGAGGCTCGCGCAGCCCTTGCCAGAGGGAAGGAGCAACTTGCCAGATCGCGAGTTGAAATAGTGGGGGAAGAGCATCAAGAAGAAGAAACAAATTTGACTGCTCCTGTCCCTCCTTCAACTTCGGCCGATGCGGGCATTATTGGCTCTAGCTCTTATGTACCGATCCCTGCTCAAACTGATACCGGGGCCAAAATTACTCAAGCCACAGATGAATCGCAAGAGAGTGCTGAAGCTCCGGACTATGAAATTGACGTAATAAAGACAACTTTTGCAGGTAATTCTACTGTAAATTTCGCTCAAGTGGATTGCTCATTTATTTCACATGGGTTTAATGAGCTCCTTGACTATTTTGTCAACCTTGATGAACCTTCATCTCCTCTCTTTACTGACTTTAACCTCTTTTCTTCTGTAGAGAAAGTATCAAGCACCGCTCAGATTTCTCCTCCTCCGGTTATCCCTCCTCCGTCTCCCCAGGTGGCTCCTCCTCCTGCTTCACAGCCCGTGTCGCAAGAGGAACAAATAGAGGCCCTTCATGGTTTAGACGATCCCATCGCTTCGCAAGAGCATAGAGACGAGGGACTTGAGGGAGGTGAGATATCTCCGGAGCGGACTCCTTCCGATGACATAACTTTGTCTAAACTTGTCACTCCAGGAAGTGAGTCTTCCTCAAAGAGGAGGAAAAAGCACAGAACGTCAAAGAGGAGGGGGAAGATAATCGCTGTTACTGAAGTGGAGCCAGAAGTTGGACCAGCTGCGCCTACCCCTCCTCCTTCTTCCCTTGTGCCAACTGACCGACCTGAAAAGCTAATCATTCGGCCGGGAAAAGGGTCCAAAGGTAGTAAAAAGAAGTGAAGATTTTAGCTTTTTGCCTTTTGCATGTACTGGTCGAGAATTGTGCGGGTAGCGGCCCCCGCTTTTCTTTATTTTGAAACCTGTACCTCTGAGGAGGGATTTTTCATGTTTCAACACTTGGAAGTTTTATTTCAATCTCGGCGAAACGTGTACCTCCAAAGAGTTGTGCCTTTGAAGAAAGCCTTTTCACGTTTCAACACTTGGAAGTTTTATTTCAATCTTGGTGAAACGTGGGCTTCCGAAGAGGTCTTTCTTCTTGATTGTGCCTTCGAAGAGGTCTTTCCTTTGAATTGTGTCCCCGGGAGGGGGTTGTACCTCTAAGGAGGGATTTTTCACGTTTCAACACTTGGAAGTTTTATTTCAATCTTGGTGAAACGTGTACCTCCAAAGAGTTGTGCCTTCGAAGAAAGCCTTTTCACGTTTCAACACTTGGAAGTTTTATTTCAATCTCGGTGAAACGTGGGCTTTCAGGAAGGTCTTTATTTTGTTTTTGCATTTCAACTTTGGTGAAGTGAAATTCCGAAGAGCGGTTGTTACACTCCAACTCCTGGCGAAATGTGCCTCCGAAGAGGGCTTTTGTTTTGTTTACATTTCAACTCTGGTGAAGTGAAATTCCGAAGAGCGGTCATAACACTTCAACTCCTGGTGAAATGGGCCTCCGAAGAGGGCTTTTATTTCGTTTGCATTTCAACTCTGGTGAAATGAAATCCCGAAGAGCGGTCATAACACTTCAACTCCTGGTGAAATGTGCCTCAGAGAGGGTTTTCATCGCCTGGAAGTTACTCTCTCATGGTTGGAGGGTCATGACTCCTCCAATCTTTTTTGTTGAGTAGAGAACTTTCTTTTTTGTGGCGTATGACCCATTAGAGGTCTTTATCCTCCGAAGAGTTGTGTCTCCGAAGAGGACTTGTGCTGCCGATGATGGCTTTGGTTGTTCCTCTGTTCACTTTCTTATGCCTTTTCAATGATCCTCTGCCCCCTCCTTTTTTTTTTACAAGTAACTTGTTTAATCCAAGGAAGTGCGCTTCATTGTCAGGCAATTTCGTGAGAACGAGCACTAGCTTCTTAATTGGACGTTTGTTTGTACAAACGATCTCAATTTATTAGCAAAGACCCGTTTCTGTCGAAATCATAGGCCGTTCAATTGAAGTACTTCCTATCTAGGATTTGAATTCAGGGCTTTTTGTGACTTGAAATTTGGCGAGAATCACTCGGTCTTTTTATGTGCAAGTTTCACTTCCACTGTGTGCAAAAATTTAAATCGACATTTCAGCAATACATTCTATGTACTTTTTATATCGAAAATAAAGCAAACATGTAATAATAATAAGGAACACAAGATTTATAGTGGTTCGGCCAGGAAATTGGGCCTACATCCACTTTACATTCTTTCATTATTTGCTTGCATCAGTTTTACAATTGCTTTCAATTACAAGAATCATACATTCATAATTCTTTTTACAATATTTCAACAAAATTTTCAAGTAAAGTATGGACGCAAATGGTTGCTGTTCCATGCCCTTGGAATTTGATCTCCTTCAACAGTGGTGAGTTTGAATGTGCCGTCAAGAAGCTTCTGACCTATTACATATGGTCCTTCCCAATTTGGCCCAAACACACCTGTCGCTGTCATAATTCTTTTCAGGACTAGGTCTCCAATCTCAAAGCTGCATTGGCGGACTTTGGAATTGAAATGTCTGGCTATTCTTTGCTGATGAGCTACAATTCTGAGATTAGCCTCATCTCTTTTTTCATCAAGGAGATCTAGCGCTTCAAGCTGTAGCTTTTCGTTTTCTGCTTGATTGAAATGGATTCTTCTGTGTGAAGGGACTTCTATTTCTACCGGAATCATTGCCTCTGACCCGTATGCCAATGAAAACGGGGTGTGCCCAGTCGCAGTTTTGTGAGTGGTTCTGTATGCCCATAGTGCCAGTGGTAGCTTATCGACCCAACCACCTTTTGCCCTTTCAAGTTGCTTCTTGATGGTTGACTTAATAATTTTGTTCACGGCTTCCACCTGCCCGTTTGCCTACGGATGAGCTACTGCTGAGAAGCTTTTCCGGATTTTAAATCGCATGCAAAAATCTTGGAATTCTTCACTTTCAAACTGAGTTCCATTGTCTGTAATTATTTTTTGAGGCACACCGTATCTGCAAATGATGTTTTTAGTCACAAAACTTATCATCTTCTTTGAGGTGATAGTGGCCAGTGGTTCGGCTTCTGCCCGCTTAGTAAAATAATCTACAGCAACAATGGCATATTTAATTCCAGATTTGGCAGTTGGTAACGGTCCTACAAGGTCGATTCCCCATATCGCAAACGGCCATGGACTGACCATCTGTGTGAGTTCAGTGGAAGGAGCTCTAGGAATTTTGGCGAATCTTTGACATCTGTCACATTTTCGGGAATACTCCGCTGCATCTCGATTAATTTCTGGCCAAAAATACCCGTACCGGAGAATTTTCTTTGCTAATGTTTGGCCACCTGAATGATCACCACATTCTCCTCCGTGTACCTCTGCTAAGATTGCTTTAGACTCTTCCCTGGATACACATCGAAGTAATGGCATTGAAAATCCCCGTCTGTATAACCGGCCATCCTGGATTACGTATCGAGAGGCTTTTCTCAGTAGCTTTTGTCGTTCTTTTGGGTTCCCTGGTAAGGATCCATTGAGCAGATATTCTATTATCGGAGTCATCCATGATTCTTGCTCTTGAGATATGCTCATGATCCAATCAATGTCCATCTCATCAATGCTAGGAGTCGATAGGACCTCCACTGGAGTTAGCCCTAAAAATTAAGCTTCGCCTGTGCTCAAATACTTCGCGAGAGAATCTGCTTTCATGTTTTCTTCTCGAGGAATGTGGCTTATCATGTAATGATCGAAATCACCCAGGAGTTCCCAAGCCTTTGACAAGTAGGCGGGCAGATTCCCCCCTTTTGCTTGGAATTCCTTTTTGACTTGGCATACAATAAGCTGAGAATCACTGAATATCTGTAGCGCTCGGATGTTTAATTCTTTAGCAATCCTTAAGCCAGCGATAAGGGCTTCGTATTCTGCTTCATTGTTTGTTGAAGGAAATTCCAATCTTAGTGCATAGCATAATGATCGACCTTCAGGAGTCTCAAGTACAACTCCGGCTCCAGAACAGTAGTCGTTTCTCGCACCATCGACATATAACTTCCACTGGATAGGGGAATTGTCGACCGTTTCTTCCTCACTGTTACCCTTATCTATAAATTCTGCAATGAAATCCGCTAAAGCTTGTCCATTGATTGCTTTCCGGGGATGATAAGTGATGTCATACTGACTGAGTTCAATATTCCACTTTAGAAGACGACCCGAAGTTTCAGGGCGAAACAGGACTTGCTTTAAAGGTTGATCAGTGAGGACTCTGATAGGATGAGCTTGAAAATATTGCCTCAATTTCCTAGACGCAATTAGTAAGCAATAGGCGAGTTTTTCCAACTTAGAGTAATTCATCTCTGCCCCAGTGAGTCTTTTGCTGATATAGTAAACTGGATGTTGAATCCTTTTGTCTTCCCGTATCAGCGCTGCACTTAAAGCGTGAGATGATACTGCCAAGTATATAAGAAGATCCTCGCCATCACCAGGCCTAGAAAGTATTGGAGGCGTCTCCATATGGCGAATCAGTTCATCAAAGGCTTTTTGGCATTCGGGAGTCCAATCGAAGTTTTTCTTTCCTTTCTTTAGGGCGTCAAAGAATGGGATGCATTTATCTGTGGCTTTGGAAATGAACCGACTCAAGGCGGCAACTTTTCCATTGAGACTTTGCAATTCCTTCTTTGTTCTAGGAGCTTTGACTTCTTTCAAGGCAGCAATTTGAGCTGGACTAGCCTCAATGCCCCTAGCGCTGACGATAAACCCCAAGAACTTTCCGGACTCGACCCCAAACGTGCATTTCAGAGGGTTAAGCTTCATTCTGTATTTCCGGAGGACTGCGAACATTTCTGCCAAGTGTTCAATGTGATCCGCTGCTTTCTTAGACTTTACTAACATGTCGTCGACGTAGACTTCCATAGTTTTGCCCAATTGCGGTTTGAACATAGCATTAACAAATCTTTGGTAGGTTGCCCCTGCATTCTTCAATCCGAAGGGCGTAACTCTGTAGCAATAAAGACCAACATCGGTGATAAAGCTCGTGTCCTCCTGATCCGGTTCATGCATCATGATCTGGTTATATCCGGAGTAGGCATCCATGAAAGATAACAATTCATGCCCCGCTGTTCCATCTACCAGTTGATCGATCCTGGGTAAAGGAAAGCAATCTTAGGGGCAGGCCTTGTTCAGATCTGAAAAATCGATGCACACTCTCCATTTTCCATTAGCTTTCTTAACCAGCACAGGATTTGAAACCCAATTCGGATATGTAGATTCTTTGATGAAGTTATTTTCCATGCGTCGATCAATTTCCTCTTTTAATGCTGCTGACCTTTCTGGACCTTGGGTTCTTCTTTTCTGTTTTACTGGTGTAAACTTTGGGTCAATATTCAGAGCGTGTACTGCAACTTCTGGAGATATTCCACACATATCAGCATGAGTCCAAGCGAAGACATCCAGATTTGCTTTCAGGAAAGATATCAAGATATTCTGAATTGACACATTAAGCTGTGAACCCACACTCAACACCTTATTCGGGTCCTTCGGGTCAACAGGTACCGGTACTGTCGTTTCAACCGGCACTACTCTATTCTCCCCTGCACTGGCTTTTCTGGGATCCATCTCTTTCCGTGCCCCGCTATGCTCGCCAGTGCAGGGTCCGCCCCGTAATTGCTACAAGGCTGGCTCTTTGATGCGGACCGGGGCGGCCGCATCCTTTCCCATTTCCCTTTTTCTTGACTTTCGCAACTCTGTCCAATAGCACTCTCGCGCAGCATTTTGATCCCCTTTTATAACTCCTACTCCATTGTCTGTAGGGAATTTAATAGTGAGGCACCACGGGGCTAGGATAGCTTTGAACGCTGCGAGCGTTGGACGGCCAAGGAAGGCATTATAAGCAGAAAATTCATCGACAATCACAAATGTTTGCTTGCGGACTACTTTCCTTTCTCCTTCCCCAAGTTCTACAAGCAGATCGATGGTTCCTATTGGTTGTTTTGGCTCCCCAGTGAAGCCAGCGATCTTCTGCGATGAGGCTTGTACATCGACCATCGAGATTTTCATTTGGTCGAATGTCTTCTTGAAGAGGATATTACATGATGCTCCGCAGTCAATGAGAACTCTTCTGACAATGGCCGGTCCGATACCAGCTGAGATGACCAAGGGATCTAGGGTAGGAGCTTCGATACCTGTGGAATCTTTGGCTCTGAAAATAATATCATCACTGAAAGTTTTCTGTTGTTTCAGGGGCGTAGTGTCTTCTAAAACAAAGACGTCTTCTTCGGCTGGAACATATTTCAAAGCCCTGGTATATCTCTCCATCTCACCCCAGCTCTTGCCAGCTGGGTGAGGTCCTCCTGTAATGACATTAATAATGGGCCTTCCAGATTCATGCCCCGTAGCTTTCTCACCTATCCTAGGCTGATGAACAGGAGCCTGTTGCCCCTGACTTGACGACGCAGGATTGTTGCTATTCTTTTTCACAAATTGCTGCAATTTGTTTTCTCTTAGCAATTCTTCAATCAGATTTTTCAACTGGCGGCATTCATCGGTCTCGTGACCGGGTTGATTATGGAAGCGGCAGAACTTCCCACTTTGTATAGCCTTTTTCCCGGTCCTCAAAGGGATAGGTTTAGGGAGGTCAACAGAATCTTTAATGGCAAGGTAGATATGCTCCGGCGTATCTGATAAAGGAGTATACTCTGATGGCTTGAAGGATCGGGGCTTCTTCAGATTACTCTGTTTCTTCCCATTGTTATTTTCCCTTTTTTGCCCTACAGATTCATTCTTGCGTGGAGCAACAGTGTTATCTTCAGCTTTTTCTGACACTGCCTTTACCGGTACAGGACGGCTTTCCAGGCGTATGAATTCATCTGCCTTTTTGTAGAACTCTTCGAGGGAGGTTGGCTCCTTCATGTTTAGCCATTTCCCAAATTCGCTCGACTTATCAATAGCCCTCATCAGATAAGTCAATATCATTCGCGGTTCAGCATTGTCCACCTCTGCCAGCGCTATATTAAAGCGGTTCAAGAAAGATCTGATAGATTCACCAGGATTCTGTTCTATACTTGACAACGACATGATGTCCTTGTCCTTTGAAGCATATAGTCGGAACTGTTCCTTGAACTTTCGGGTCAAGTCTGAAAACTGATCAATAGATCGGACTGGCAACTTGGTGAACCACAGTAGAGCCACACCTTCAAGGTATACGGGGAAATATCGGCACTTTATCTCGTCAGAAGCTCTGGCACCTGTCATGTGCCAGTCATATTTATACAAGAATTCATTCGGATCACTTGTCCCTTTGTAAGCTGGGATAGTTGGAGGGACAAACTTCCTTGGAAATTCCGCCTTTAAGATTTTCTCAGTAAATGGAGTTTTACTTGGGGCGAAACCCCATTCTTTCTCATCTTCAACCCTTTGCATACTTTCTTTCATGATTTGCCGGACCATTCCAGAAAGATACTCCTCATCATGTCGAGTTCCAGATCCACCAACCTCAGGAAGCGTTTGCTCAAAGGGACTGGCAGCCCTTTCTGGGGCATTCCTTTCATTAGCATCATGAATGTTGCCAGCATAATTCCTTCCATTACCAGCCGGTTGATTGTTTGCCCCGAGAAAATCATTCAACTTATTCAGAATTAGAGCATTTTGGGCACTCTGAGCCTCTAATTGTGCATTCTGGGCGTTTATCTGCTGGTTCAGCCCTAATATTACAGCATCCAACTCCGCTTTCGTAACCCCAGCAGACGTAGTGGGTTGATTAGGTACAGGGGAAGCGGATGTTCCCTCTTGAATGTTCCCAGATCTGACAGATCCACTCTTCCTTCCAGGAGCCATAATCTCAGACAGACTTCTGGTTTTCAAGGAAATTCTCTCTACAAATCTCTGTGAAGCAATGATGATAATTGGTCCTGAGTTCAATTCTCGGTGAAAGCACCAAAAATGTTAACGCTAACACCCCGGTGTATGAGTTGTAGTAGTGAAAGCACCACCCGATAACTCGGGAACGGATTACAAGCAAATAATAGCAGAAAAGCGGTAAACAACAACAATTTTATAGTGGTTCGGCTTAAGGGTATAGCCTACGTCCACTTTAAGTACTTTTATTAATAATCTCGTTACAAGCTGATACAATTCTTCCCAAGTACAATACACTTTGGATTACAAGAGACTTAGAACAAGTAGCCTAAACTTCGATGAAGATGAGAGTTTTTGAATCCATGTTGGATGTATGTGATCTCTCCTTGAAGTTGTTTGTAGCGTTCTTAGTGTCTTGAGAGTTTCAAGTGTTAAATTGGTTCGGAATGCAGCAGAGTATCGGCGCTTGAAGAGAGTGAGCCAAAAGTCCCCAAAATGTTGGAAGTGGTCATGTATTTATAGGAGTCTTCGGCCTTGAGTCGTGAGTCGTACCCGACTCATCGTTAACTCGTAGCCGATTCAGGTTGGGTCGTGGACGACTCAACAGGTTGAACCCCAGCTTCGTACCAGAGCGCCTTCGATCCTCTGAATATGGAACAAGTCTTAAGTCGTATACGAGTTATTCCTCTTTGATATAAGTGTCATGATAGCGGGCTACGACTTAGTAACTTTAGGTCGTGGACGAGTCATGGTGAGTCATCTCATGTTAACACGTGGACGACCTACTGGGTTAGCTCACGGCTTGGTCCAAAGTGATAAGTCGTTCACGAGTTATCCAAACGCAACTTTCTTGATGCTAGCATGAGTCGTACACGACTCATCATTGGTCGTAACTCGTCAACGAGTTATCTCATTTCAGCATGGTATTGAACTTGTCCCTGAAGTTTTAGGTCGTTCAACCGTAGCTGTAATTAGGTCGTAACATATTTAAAGTCGCACAACCTTTAAGTCGTAGGCTGTTCATTTTCTTAAGTCATACAGGCCTTAACCCGCTATTTATAAGACTTCGGACCATGTCGAAAGGTACGTTTCAACCCTTCTGACCCTGTCGGAAGGTTCACATGTTCTATTAAAATAAGATAGTTGCTCTCGACCTTATTGGTTTCACCTCTTTCGTTGATAAGCCACTTCAAAAGGTTGCAGATGCAGTAAGGGATAAACTGCTTTCGAATGAATTTCTTTCTTAACATTCGCTTGCCAACTATAGAATGGATTTCCTTCAGAACACCCCTTTCGACCAGGTCGAAAGGAGCTTTATCCTTGCGAAACAGATCTAGATTGTATATGCCTAATCTTCATTCGGTTTACTTTGCATATGTCAGCCTGGATATTCATAAGTTTCATAAACCCATCAATGTCTAAATATCATCACCATTCTTATTTTTCGTATTTTGATTTCGATAAAGATGTGTTTTGAATGGTCATATCTAGGTTGATTTTAATGTATCGCATAGACAAAAGGAAGATAAGAGAGTAAGATAGAATCATGTGCAATGGATCATTAATCTAGCAAATGATCTTAATGATCTTCTTCATAATCGAAATTCTTAATGAATTCACCATCTCCCCACTTTTATAAATCCAAATTGAGTAACAATTATGAGAGCTTTCCCCAAACCTATTCAGGTTTTACAAAGATGATTGCTGTTGCAAAGAAGTTAAGATAAGAGAAATGAGCTTAGGATTCCAAAATTCGGTCCCCAAAAATGGACTCTTTGGGTCTTATTTATAGACGCAGGTCGGCTCCCCTTCCACGCCTATGCCTTTGACCCAGTCGAAATGCCCCTTTTTACATGCCACCTTTCCCCTTTTGATTTGGTTGAAAGGCCTCGTCAGCCTTCGACGTAGTCGAAAGGTATCTCTTTCGAATTCATTAACTCACCCTTATGCTTTCCTTATCTTACTATAAACCTTTCGACTAAGTCTAAAGGGTCTTTTATCAACCTTTCGCCTATCTTGAGTCTTTAGCATTCATTTTCCTGCTTTCTTCGAAACTCTTGTCGATGTCGTCGAAGTGTCCTCAAATGCGCCTTTCTCCTTTACGTGGCTTTGTTTTTATTAGAAGTAAAGACAAGAGCAATCGTCTCTGTTGATAGGTTGTCCATAGGGGCTTCAAAGATGTTGAAGTATCAATAGCTTTGATGTAGTGGGTAGCTTTCAAATGCATACCTATGAATTAATGCGGTACCTTCTCCTAATTTCATTGGCTTTGACTAGTTTGAAAGGCTTGGGTATGCTTTCCAAAGGGTTGTTATAAAAGCAAAACCATTAACTCCGAAAGATTTGGCGTGCATATGAGTGGTTGATGTTCATTGCCTAAAGAAGGTGGTTCCGAGATTGTCTTTGCTTTCTTTAAATACGTGAATCTATCTGCATCGAAAGGTTGAAAGTGGCAAATAGGTAGTCCTGCCTTTCTCTTCTATCTGACCCGATAGCTTTCACTCTGTTTGTTACTTAAAAGGGTGCATGGTGCCTTCGACTCCTTTGAAAGCCTTCTCACTGCCTTTGAAATGTTCTTTTGCGACCTTTTTCGAAACCCATGCTTGTAACTCAAGCAGTGCCTTACTTTTCATTAGAAAAAATTCATACTTCTATGCATAAGTGGATTTTATGGCTAATATTTCGCTCCCTCTCCTTGTATAAAAGAAGCTTTTGTTCTTTAGGAAAAAATGTTAGAACTCTCTTGCTCTTAATTATTCCGACATCCTACAAAAATCAAAGTAAGTGACATTCTCTATTGCTGACCCTTTTTTTATAAATATGCTTCACGATAAGCTAGCGTAGGGATGTTTTTAAATTTAATTAGTTAGTTAATCATAAATTCAATTTAACAAAGGATTTGAGATCTGCAATTAACAGTTAACGTGCAAATAACAATTGAAGTCTAAGTACTTCCTACTGAAGATATTCGATGCCAGGAAATAGGAGGTTACTCGCCATTATTTGGTGACAAGACTTTGTAATCCATAAAAAATTTAACATGTGCTTGAATATTTTCCTCGGAGATAAGAATGATCCCATATTTTGAATTCAGATGTTGGTGAGCATCATTTAAACTTGGAAACTAATAACCTTGATTTGGGTATTAAGAAGGCAAGCTTGAAACTTCTGGTTGATGACTTAAACGTCTGTGGTAGCTTCAATACTACTACTTCAAATCCTAGTCTAACATTCTTGGATTTTAGCTAAAAATAATCTGATAATTAATTTAACCTTTGGAATTAACTTTGGAATATTTGGTAGTTGATATAAAATTTTGGGAATAAAATATATATTGTATTTGAATTTTCAAAATTAATAAGATGAATGTTTATTTATATATATATATAAATGGATTATAATTCGAATTGATTTTGAAATTTAATAAGTATATTGAAAGTGAATGTTTTTGATTAGAAATTTAAATAGAAATATATTGCAAACAAATTGGACTTACTTTGAAATTAATATAGAAATTAAGTTTCAAAACATTTCTTGTTTTAAAAAGAGTTATATAAGTATAAGTAATTGGAAAAAAAATGTACATATATAAGATCAAAACAACAATTAATAAAAAGTTTTATCTTTTGGAAATGAATAAGAAAACATACATATGTAAAATTGGCTCGTAAATTTATAAATTAAGATTAAGTAAGGTTTAATTATAAATTATAAATTAGATTGAATAAAGGTTTTAAACATAATATTGCTTATATTAACAAGTGTAAGAAAAGTAATATGAGCTTGTACAAGTCTAATTTAAAGATAGTATGAATTTAACAAGTGTTATACTCTATTTTTCTTTAAAATTTAAAACCTAAATAATATGAATAAAAAGAAAGAATAAAATAAAATTCTTGGATGTCATTCCAGTCAACCACTCTCTCATTCTCATTTCTAGAAAAAACAAGTGAAAATTTAAAAATCAAAGAGAATGAAAACTGGTTACTTTCAATTCTCAAGCTTTCAAAAGAAAAGAAAAATGAGGAGCTTCAAACCTGGGAGCTTTAAAGTTGAAAACAAGCAAACGCATCAAATCATTTCAGAATCAAAAACAGGTTAAAGAACAAATGTAAAGTAATATTCAAATCAGGAAGCAGTTCATCTTGGAAGCAAAACAAAAGTTTCAGCATGGAAACAAAATCTAAAACCAGATGTTGGGGCAAATTCAAACTGAAAAAGGCCTTCAACCTGAGCAACATCATCAGATCCAATTTTAACAAATCCAAAATAGCAAGATTATCTCATGGATTTCCAGATCAAAGTGTTCCAGCTTTCAAATTTTAAAACTCAAAAACAGATAAAATCCAGGGTCTCTGTTCTTCTCTGTTTTTCTCAAGTTCCAAGTGAGCAAACTCACTTATATTTTGCCCATATTCTTTGATATTATATTGATGCTTAAAGTATGTTCTGGGAATGTTATTTAATTTGCCTGTATGATTGAATGTACCAGTGCATGTCTGTATAGACATGTATTCACCCCTGTTCTGTTGTACACAGGTTTAAACACACCCATGTTTAATTCAAAAATCCATATACAATAAATTTTAAACCTTGACTTCTAAACGAAAAATGACTATAACCAGGTAATGTAAATTTTAAAAATTGTTTCAAGTATAATGGTTCAGTATTTATCTAAAAATTTTATATATTACAGTGAAATTGAAAACCTAGGTTAAAATTGATCAAGTTAATTTCTATCTTTGATAAATATTGAGCAAAATGATGAATTTTGAGATAAATATCAAGATTTCTAGTTGAGTAATTTAGGTGAACTTGTGAATTGAACGTGAAATGAGTTTCTGGCAAACTACGGTGGTCAACGAGTAATTGGGTATCGGTTTGTTTCCAGTTGGTGCTGGAAAGATGGTCGATCTCGAGAAAAATGCGAGATGATTTTATTATTCATTGTGGTGGGCGATTGGAGTTGATCTAGGGTTTAATTACTATGTTTTGTCAATGGTATTCGCGAGGTAATGGCGTCGTCGATGTCGCTCCGAAACGCATTGTACCAGAGGGAAAATGCATGTGGGACAGTGGAGTAGCTCTGGTAAAAATAACATGGCCGTTAACGGTCGCGGTTGGCGATGCGAGTTGATTTGTGGATGATCGGTTTGGTTCCAGTACTTGGATCGAACAAATTGTTTTCGAGTCGTGGTCGTTCTCGGTGATTTAGGTGTTCGTGGCGACTCAGGAGGTAATGGGTGATCTGCTGACGTTGGCGATAAAGGCCGAAGCTCTGGCGATTAGTGGTGCACGTGTACGTGCATTTTTGTATATATGTGTTTGAAAAGTTTGGGGAAGAAAATAGGGGACTCGGGTTCAAGCACATGCAAACAGGGGATGGACTCGAAGCAAGAAAATTTTGGGTTGGCTCGGGGTTGAGCTCTGGGAGAACGAGTTTTTACTCGGGTTTTCTGATGTAATACAAAATCAGTTTTAAAATTTCAAATAAAAATCAAGTTATTTAAAACAAATTTTGTTTAGACCAATTACTTTTTATTAGATGTTATCTGAAGTTTTAAATTAGTTAAGAAGGTTTTTAAACAATTTTTTTTAAATTGACCAAGCTTTAAAATGGTTTAAAATATACATAACCTTTATTTTTAAAGTTTATTTTAAATAAACTTAATAATATTAAAGATTTTAATTGATATAAAGAATGTTTTAATTGTTAATTAACTTTTAAAGTTTAAGTTAATTTATTTGTTAAAGGAAATTAATTACTTGAAGTTAATTACTTAATAAAAATAATTAAGGTATGGTAATTAATATTTTAAGTTTTATTTATCAAGTAATTAAAGAATAATTAATTAAAGGACAATTAATTACTTAAAATCAATTATTAATGGAAGTAATTAAGGTAAATTAATTAGTGATTTAAAGATTTATCAATCAAGTGTTTAAAGGTTAATTAATTTAAGGATAACTAATTAATGTGATTAAGGTAATTAATTTAAGAATATTAATTAATTAAAGGTTAGTTAATTAATAAAAGTAATTAAGGAATGATTATTAACTAAGCGTTAATTAATTAATTATTGTAATTAATTAAGGATAATTAATCGAAGAATTAATTAATAATTTAAAGTTAAATTATTTAATAATTAAGTGTTGAATTATTTATTAATCAAGGTTGATTAATTGATAATTAAAGGTTAGTTAAGTGAAGGTGATTAAGGAATGATAATTAGTTAAAGGCTAATTAATTGATGTGATTAATTAACGATAATTAAAGGTTAATTTATTTATTATTAATGGTTAATTAATAAATGATTAAAGAATAATTAATCAAAATGGTTTGTAATTAATTAATGATAATTAACCAGGATTAGTGATTTATTCATAAGTAATTAATCTAATTAATTAGAAATTTATTTGACCTTACTTATGAATGTTTGGTTTACATTGAATACCTTGAATTGTTTAATATCCCTAACGTGTAATGCTGTGTGATATAAATTGTTTTGATTTGATCTGTGATGAATGTAATTTATTTATCTGTGATGAATTTATATTATCTATTTGTGATTCAGTGAATAAAGATAAGAGTTATAAGAATATACCGCTTATCGATATTGCTGTGTTTGGGTTGTGATGATTGATGATGTTGCACTATTGTGTGAAACCCATGGATTACACCTTACACACACAAATATGGATTGCAAGAGGAAATTGGTTAAATCACAGACTTAAAGTTGAACTCTGAATTCAAATAAGGTTAAATATGAAAAGTTTTGAAAAGAAGTTTTAAAAGTTATTTTGAATAACTTGATAAGTTTTGAAATTTAAATAATTTGATTTAAATTTGAATTAAAAATTCAAAATTGAATTCTATATTGAGAATTTTGGTTTAAAAATGTTATACAAATTATAAATGTGTTTTTATGGGTTTTTGACCATTTTAAAAGTATTGTTTTGGGAATTTGAATTTAACCCAAGGGCTTTAACTTATATAAATGAAATCAGATTTTCTTCCGAAACGAAAACTATTTGTTTTCAATTAATAAAAGATTTCATATAAGAAAAGAATTTCCAATTTGTGTTAAAGGGATTTTAAGTTTGAAATGAAAATGGTTTTCCAAGTTATGAATGAATCTTTGGAAAAGGTTTGAAAGCTATGAATTAAATCTTTGATTTAAAGATTGGATGGGTTAATCAAATTTGACAGGAAGATTGTTTTGAAATCTGTGAATGAATTTTTGTGAAAAATAGGTGAACTTTGTGAAGTAATCTTTTTGTTTAAAGATTTGGAAATGGCAATTTGTTTAAACCATTTGAAAAGAAAGGTTTTGGGTTTTAAGTTGTGACTTAACTGAAATTCCAATATCCATATGTTTTTAAATATTGCGCTCAATATTCGGTTTAGCGGGAGAGGACCTTGTGTCATATAACCCATTTTGAATAATAATACGACATTACGGATAGCGATTGAAGACCGACGGTGAAAACCAGCTGTCTTCAAGAACGATAGGATAACCTGTCGAATGACTCTGCATTGAGCTGCTCCAGTATAGAGATCTCTATATGTGATGGGGAGTCCGATCGGGACTATGGATAGTCGGATTGCAAGGGCTTCTACCTTTATTGGACGAAGTTCCTTCGGTTCCGTTCGAACCCAAAACGGACTTGTATGGTTATATGTTTGACATTACATTTTGAGATATAAACTGACCTCTATCAAATAAATTTCTATTTGGTGGCGAATAATTTATTCTCTTATCTGAACACCCTTCTCTAAGACGTACGAGCTCAGAGGTTATGTAATTGATAGTTATCAATGATATACTCCCAATTTGGCAGTGTGGCATGCTAAGTGCTGCTGTGTGTTGTTGATCATTTGTTGATCAAAGCATGGCTTTTGTGTAAAGCGTAGCTTTGTGGACGAGACTGCAACAGGGCCTCACACCTCGGAAATGGTCGAAACAGGAAAGATGCGGCAAGGTTACGAGGGTCGCGCCCTTTAGGGTGTGTCATTTCCTTATGGAAAAAGGTGGTATCATGGTATGGAGCCAGATACTTAACTCATGCGGTCACTACAAATCTATTACTTTGTGGTTGCTTTGTGGTTGAGTGCTCTCGGATAACGGTCGCAAATGACCAGGGGATGGCATGCTCGTGTAGTAGTTAACTAGTTACAGTGGTAACCCGGCCTTGTGTTGGCAGAGAGCTGGTTAACTTCTTGGGGCATCCCTCAAGAGGCGTACCGATGTGGCAGTAGGAAGTTCCTTAGCCTGACCATTTGTTGGAAATCCAATCACCAATACGCGCCCTTTACGATTGCAGCGTATAACCTGCCATTCTTAAATGGTGGCTATAGTAGGCATAGTATAATTGTACCTATGCTGGCTAAGATTAATATTATGCTTTCGAAATGTTTTCCACTATGCACTAATAATAATATCAAAAGGATTTTGCGTAGTAAGCATGTTTGACTATCATAAGGAGAAATCTCCCTCAAGTGTGTGATTGCATGGTGTGTGTTCCGAGAGGCCTTATGGTAGTTCCATTTTCCAAAAAGCATTGCGGATTTCTATGTTTTAAATTCTTTTGTTGTTTGTTTTAAAGATAAACTTTTTTGTTTGCTCATACCAGTCTCATGACTTACTTGGAATTTATTTTTCCCATTCTAAACTCTGGGTGCACACAATTTTCCACACGGATAGTCTAGAGATGGATTTTTCAGATAATCAAATAGTAGGTGTAGATTCAATAGCATTCCATCTTTAGATATTAGCAATCGCATTTGGATCGAGTTGCTTCACATCGGTGTTGATGGTGATTCTCGCTTTTAGCTTTTGGAGTCTTTCTAGTCTTAGAGCATTGGCAGCGGTGTTGCAGTTAAATAGGAGTATCTATCTTAAGGACTTCTAAAGTTATTATCTTTTAGAGACTTTCTCTTGCTGTTATTTTTTGTATCTCTGATGTTGATTTCAAGTATATCAATGAATTGTATCATTGTTGTAATCAACTATTGTGTATCAATGTTATTCATTTTCTTCCGCTGTGTTGTTGTACTTAATATGTTATAAGCTCTGGCAAACCAGATTCGACGTTTGAATATGCGGCTTTGGAATACTAGTGATGTATTCAAGTGCTGATTTTCGAAGGTCAAGTCAGGGCCATCTCATTTGGTATCAGAGCTGGAGGTTGAAACTTTAGCCCAGGAGTATAACACATTAGGTAACTCATTAGAGATAGGGTGAAGCATACCCTAGAATGAGTATATCCCAAAGATATCCGTCTGTATGCCTCCGTTAATTCTCCTGCTATCCACTGATAGTGAGTATGAGTGCAATAAGAGGATGAGATACGGGACAGGGGAGTGCCACTACAAATGGACGATATCTATAACAACAATGGAAACAACTTTCTCTATCAATCTCCTTTGATCTGATTTCAATTCTTTCATTGCTTCTGGCAGCTCGAGCTTTGGTGTGGTGGCACTACAAATCGTTATAGATATGTTTCTATTTCATATTCTCTTCATTGGATTCTTATCAGCTTTTCTTTTTTAATTTTAATGAATTTGAAATAAATTGGTAAATAAAACATGAAGTTAAAATTTATTTGTATCGATAAAACGATTTCGGTCAAAACCAAAAATTTGAAGTTCTAATGTGATTTCTTGTGAAGATCAAAGTACGAAGAGGGACTAATAGGTGTATACTTTGTGCTATTCCAACCTGAATTGGGTACCCATTATTTGTTCTATTGGGTCCAGATATATTCTATGAACGGTTAGTTGTCTTTTGAACTAACAATGCTCTGTATATCTTCATAGATCTGGTGACCCGAGTATTTCGTGTAGTATTTGAATGTGTTTATTCTCATATTTTTGATATTCTGATTTGGTAAGCCAACTGTAGAATAGATATCTCGGTTTGATCTAAAAAATGTTTCTCTATCTTCGTATATCCATATTTGTTTTTCTCCTTGTCTTGCAAATTTCGGGGACGAAATTTTCTTAAGGGGGGAATCTATAACATTCCTGGATTTTAGCTAAAAATAATTTGATAATTAATTTAACCTTTGGAATTAAACTTTGGAATATTTGGTAACTAATATAAAATTTTGGGAATAAAATATATATTGTATTTGAATTATCCAAATTAATAAGATGAATGTTTTTTATTTATATAAATGGATTATAATTTGAATTGATTTTGAAATTTAATAAGTATATTGAAAGTGAATGTTCTTGATTTGAAATTTAAATAGAAATTTATTGCAAACAAATTGGATTTATTTTGAAATTAATATAGAAATTAAGTTTCAAAACATATCTTATTTTAAAAAGAGTTATATAAGTATAAGTAATTGGGAAAATGTATATATATAAGATCAAAACAAGAATTAATAAAAAGTTTTATCTTTTGGAAATAAATAAGAAAACATACATATGTAAAATTGGCTTGTAAATTCATAAATTAAGATTAAGTAAGGTTTAAATTATAAATTATAAATTAGATTGAATAAAGGTTTTTGACATAATATTGCTTATATTAACAAGTGTAAGCAAAGTAATATGAGTTTGTACAAGTATAATTTAAAGATAGTATGAATTTAACAACTGTCATACTCTATTTTTCTTTAAAATTTAAAACCTAAATAACATGAATAAAAAGAAAGATGAAAAAAAATTAATGGTTATCATTTCAGTTCAAACTCTCTCTCATTCACATTTCTAAAAAAACAAATGAAAATTTAAAAATCAAAGATGATGAAAACCTGATTACTTTCAATTCTTAAGCTTTCAAAAGAAAAAAAATGAGGAGCTTCAAACCTGGGAGCTTTAAAGTTGAAAATAAGCAACCAAAACAAATCATTCAAAATCAAAAACAAGTTAAAGAACAAATGTAAGGTAATATTCAAATATGGAAGCAGTCCATCCTAAAAGCAAAACAAAGTTTCAGCAGGGAAACAAAATCTAAAACCCAATGTTGGAGAAAATTCAAAATTAAAAAGGCCTTCCACCTGAGCAACATCATCAGATTCAATTTTAGCAAATTCAAAATAGCAAGATTATCTCATGGATTCCTAGATCGAAGTGCTCTAGCTTTCAAATTTTAAAACTCAAAACCAGATAAAATCCACTATCTTTGTTCTTCTCTGTTTTTCTCAAGTTCCAGGTCAGCAAACTCACTTATATTTACCTATATTCTTTGATATTATACTGATTCTTAAAGTATGTTCTGGCAATGTTGTTTAATTTTCCTGTATGGTTGAATGTACCAGTGCATGTCTGTATACACATGTATTCACACCTGTACTTTTGTACACAGGTTTAAACACACCCAAACTTAATTCAAAACTCCATATACAATAAATTTTAGACCTTGAATTCCAAATGAAAAATGACTATAATCAGGTAATATCAATTTTAAAAATTGTTTCAAGTATAATGGTTGGGTATTTATTTCAAAATTTATATATTACAGTGAAAACGAAAACCTGTCACGACCCGAAGTTAAGCGTTCAAAAATCGACATCAAATACCTCACTTATATTCGATGGTCGTAGATTCGAACATCGAATTTCAGTTCGGATGGAGCTTATAACAACAATTAGATGAATAATAAACAGCGAAAAACTAAAACTGCCAACATCAATATCTCAGATGCAACATCACACAATATCAATACAACAATCACACCAACATCAGAGTATTTATATACATATACAACACAACTCCAAAATTAACCACCACAACATAACCACAAGTGATCTCATCCCAAGAAAATCCTCAAATAGATAAAGCAATAATGAACATCCAAAACGAGATCCAAAAGTTTCAAAATATCTCCAAGTTAGAACCTTCAAACTAGTAGTCTCCAAACCATACAACTCCAAGATCCAGCTAGTACCAAAACACAGAAGACCTGCTACTAGGCTGCCCGTGAGGAAATTATGGGCACCTAGAGTTTAGAAAGGAAACAATAAACTCCGGGTCAGTCATGGGACTGTTATGAGTAAACAAAACAGTTGCTTTGAAAATAGAAGCAGTTTAGTTTAAATCAAAGCAAACAAAAGAATTTTGAAAGAAATTCGCAATGCATTTAGAAATTGAAACTGCCATAGGCCTCCCGCCTCACACACAATGCAAACGCAGACTTAGGGAAGATTTTCCCTTATGACAGTCAAAAATGCTTGATACGGGAAAAACACTTTAAACATTATTATTAGTGCATAGCGTGAAAACATTTCCAAAAAGTATAACATTAATATTAGCCAGCATACGTACCATTAAAGTATGCCTACTATAGCTACCATATTTAATGGCAGGTTCTACAACTAAAACCGTATTGGGTTCGTATTGGTAATTTGATTTCCAACGAATGTTGAGGCTAAGGAACTTCCTGGGCCGCATGGGTACGCCTCTGGAGGGACGTCCCGAGAACCTAACCGGATCTCTGCCAACACAAGGTCGGGTTACCTCTATAACTAGGTAACCACTACTCGAGTATGCCATCCCCCGGTTGTAACCATCCTTTATCCAGGCCCCGACATAAATCACAAAGGAATATATATATATATATATATATATATATATATATATAGACACACACGATATCCACATAAGTTAAGTATCTGGGCTCCATACCATGATACCACTTCTATCCAGAAGGCAATGCACATACCCTAAAGGGCGCTACCCCCAATAACCTAGCTGCATCTTTCATGTTTCGACCATTACCGGGTTGTGAGGTACGACGAAGTCTCGTCCACAAAGCTACGCTTTTTACAAAAGCCATGTTTTGACCATCTAATGATCAACAAATGATCATTAGCATACAGCAGCACCTAGCGTGCCATACTACCAAATTGGAAGTATATCGCTGATAACTTCAACTACATAACCTCTGAGCTCGTACGTCTTAGAGAAAGGTGTTAAGCTAAGAGAATAAATTCTTCGCCACCAACATATATGTATTTGAAAAAAATTAGGTTTATATCTCAAAGTGTAGTGTCCGACACACGACCATACAAGTCTGTTCCGGGTTCGAACAGAACGGAAGGCACTTCGTCCAATAAAGGAAGAAGCCCTTGCAAATCCGAGCGTCCACAATCCCGATCGGACTTCCCATCACTTAGGGAATCCCTACACCGGAGCAACTCGGTGCAGAGACAATCGATAATTTATCCTATCATTTTTGAAGATACCCGGTCTTCAACACCATCTTTAAAGGTTATATGTTTCGTCGAATCACTATTCGGGATGGGTTATACGACTAAGTAGTCCATTCCCGGCTAATCCGAATACTGAGCGTTCAATTTTTTAAAACATGTGGGTGAATCAATTACAAGGATGTGATCATTTAGGTTTCGATGTGGGTTTCGGATAACTAACTGAAATCCGACTCCCTATCGCATCGAAGTTTAAAATGTCGTTTACGGGTGAAAGGGTTTTCACATACATGTTGGAACAAATCACAAGTCACAATCAGCACAAAGCTATCACAGTATCACAACAGAAATATCAATCCAGTACAGAACATTTGATGATAGTCAATCATCTCCAATTAGGGTGAATATGATTAAGTGAATTAACCACACAATTATTTTATTAATTTTAAATCAATGATTAACTATTCTTAACTATAAATTGATTCAATCTTAATTAACTTTATCAATTAATTATTCTTAATTTAATTATCTTAATTCAGTAATTCTTAATCATTAATTAATCAACTTTTAATTATAAAGTAATTACAAATTTTAATTGTTTAAATCTTTATTTAATCATTATAAATAAAAAAAATTTAATTTAAAATTTGAATATATGATTTATCCCTCAAATATTTTATCAAGTTAAATGTTAAATAAATTTAATTTTTGAAATCTAAGTTTCTAAAATACCTCATTTATTTCAGATAATTATTTCAAAAAAAACAAATTTTAAAATCGTGTTTCAAAATTTTTAAAACTTGAATCTTTACTGTTTTTAAGCTTGACCCGAGACCTTCCCCGAGTTGCCCCCGAGAACAACGTTTCCCCGCTTCAAGTTTCTACTCAAATCCACCCATGTGAGATTTTTTTTCAAAAATTTGTTTAAGTTTTAAAAACTAACCCAATACCACCCCAAAACGTCACGAATTTAGCTCCGAGTTTCCCTCCAAATTCCTCGCGTACCACCCCGAGTCTTTTGCTAAGGTTTTCCTGAGTATAAAATTTTCAAAATTTTGTTTAAGTTATAAAAAAACGACTCGGTATCATGCCAAACCATCACAAGCTCGTCTTCGAGTTCTTCTACTCAATCCCCCGAGAAGTGCTTCGGGTTACCTGCTTTCTTCCCCAACTATTTCAACTGACACCACCACCACCTCATGCATGTGTACAGCTGAAACCACCACCGTTGATCAAAGCTACGGCCACCAACGAATCGACCTCCATCCCTCGAAACCACACAATTGCCCATAATTCAAATTTATTTGAAAAAACAGAATCGAGCTACCTCAACCCGACAACCCAGCAGAACCTCACCAGAAAAGGGTCTCGCCCCACCTTCTCCAATCGTCAGCGGTCGGCAGATTTGGACCGAAGCTTCGTCATCGTTTTACGCCCCGATTGGTACCGGAGACACGAAGTCCGATCATCCGTGGACGATACAGCATTGTCATTTCGAACGTGTACACAATGGGTTCTAAAACCCTAATTCGATCTCGCATTCATAATCGAAGATTTTATAAATCCTTCCCTCATTTCCCTATTGATGTCGATCACTCCACCTAGCTGCGATGATAATCTCGAAGGCCACGATCACTTGGATCGTCGGATTTTGACAAAAGTTCAACTTCCTGATCAACCCAAAATTCTCGGTGAAGACCGAATGAAAATTTTGTGTTCTTCTTTCAAAAATCATCGTTTTCGATGATGATTCTCAAAGTATTCTTGAAATCAAGATTTTAGATGTTTGAATTTTTGGCCAACTTGAATGATGACTGAGTTTAAAGTTTCCAAAAAAAAAACTATATAAACTTGCTTCAGTTTGTTACTGTAATGTTATGCAAATTTAAACAACAATTTTTTAACTTGTTTACCAACATTTTTAGAAACAAGGAGAGGAAGAAGATGTTGAATTAGTGTATAATTTACTATGTAAAACCAGAGATTTGAGCATGACAGTATTTTACGGTTTTACAAAGAAGAAGAAAGCTACAAATTTTGCTTTCATTTATCTCTAAAACATAGTGTAAGTTTTGAACTACACTTTAACTTATTTTGCAATTCATAATAATTTTCTTTTTCCTTTTTACAAAAGAATATGGGAGAGAGAATTATAAGTTCCCTGTAACTAAATGTTACAGAAAACAGGAATAGGAAAACAAATGTTTTCTAGGAAAATCAAACACAAGCATACCATTCATTCAATTCAAAGTTATTACATTCATGCAGGAATTCAACACTAAGAATTTGAACAAAGTATAGGTTTACTCAATTTTTTTCCCGAGAGTTCCCTGATGCTCTTTCAAAACAGAGATGAGGCTGGCAAATTCTTTTCTACTTGATTTTGAAATTTAAATCTGCAACTTGAAGTTATAACTTTTTGTTTAATCACTGTTGCATTCTCTTGTTTATTCAATTTATTAATATCAGTACAAGGATTTGAATTTACTTACAGTTTTGATTTTTTTTTAAATGCAACAAAGAACATGAACTGCTGCCTGGAAAACTGCTATAGGTTTAGCTTTTTATTCTTGACCTTTTGCTGCAAATAATTGATTAATTCCATTGGTTAATTTCCTGTTTTCACCCATGTTTAACAGATTAAAATTGAACCTCTTTAAAGAAAACTTTACTTATAGTTGGAATTTGTAACAGAGGAGTTTTTTCTTTTTATTTCTGCAACTAGAAACCTAAAGTAGATTTAAAGCTTTGATCTTTATTTTATTTTTCCCTGCAACTGATAGAAAGTTATTGTATTAGTTTTGCCTTACTGCAGATCATAACTTCAAATTCAAAGTTACAGATGTTATTTACCTTAAAAAACATCTATCCAGATTTGCACTGCCTAAACCAGAGGCTTCCCCTTTATGACAAATCTGCAGTTTTTCTCAATTTGTTGTTGAAACTTGATTAAAAATCATAATTTTAAAACTATAAAGTTCTAAAACAAAGATTACCTGGAGATGAATGTATCACTACAGTTGATATTTCCAGAAAACACTTCAGATTTATCTACTTTTGAATTAAGGAAGAGAGCATTTTTCCTTCTTTTCTATTTTGATGGTTTCTTTTTTTTTTAATTGTTGAGACAATTTAGATTTGTTTTTCTTTTGATGATGATAGTTTTCTGAAATAAAAATAAAGACAAAAGATATTGTATAAGTTTGTTTGCTTAAAAAAAGTACTTAAGAAAAGAAATTATTAAATAGGACACTTGTTACTTTTCTTCTTTTATTGAATGACACTTGTCACTATGTTAATTCTCAATTTAACACTTGTAACAAATTTTCTTCTTCTTTTATTAACAAAGTATTTTACACCATTAAACTTGTATTTGTACTTACATTTTTTGTTATTAAAGACATTAGTTTTTTTTGTGTTAATACATATTATTAAAAGAAAGTGTTTTGAATTTTTAATACATATTAAATAATTCCTATAGATATGTGTATATAAATGCAAATTCTTTTACCAACACTTTATTTAAAATTCAAATTCAAATTGAAAATCAATTCAATATATAAATTCAAATCTACCCATGTATGCACACATACACATGTATATTTATATATATGAATAAAAGTTAAATTCAATGATTAAAAACTTTTAATAATTCAAAATTTTCAAACTTAAAAGAAATTTGAAATTCTTATTCATTTATATCATCATCTATTTATTTATTTTTTCTTTATTTTATAATTTGAACTTTTCAAAAAAAATTCATAAAAGTTCTACATTTATAAATATTAAATTGATGAATTTTGGTATGTTACAGATTTCCCCTCCTTAAGAAAATTTCGTACTCGAAATTTGAAAGCGAGAGAAAAGTAATCAAAGAATATATGAATTCAGAAAAGAATAAAGAAATGGTTTACCAATTTAAGCTGAGATATCCACCCTACATTTGGGATAAGACTTTTGCATACTATCTTCTGTCTCCCAAGTACAGTCCTTTGGATCTCCGCTCCATTGCACTTTAACCAGTTTCACAATTTTGTTCCTTAATTGCTTTTCGTCTCGATCCACAATCTTAATTGGTTCTTTTTAACTGATAAATTTGGCGTGATCTCCAGATCCTACTGTGCTGCTTCTTCGATAATGCTATCTGGGTCGGGCACGTACTTTCGAAGATGTGAAACATGAAATACATCGTGTATGCCGAATAACCAGTTAGGTAGTTGCACTCGATATGCTAGAGGACCAATGCTTTCCAAAATAGGAAAAGGACCAATGTATCGCGGTGCCAACTTACCAGTTTTCCCAAATCTTAACACACCCCGCATTGGAGATACTTTCAAGAAAATAGAATCTCCAACTTGAAATTCCAAAGCTTTCCTTCTGCGGTCGTAATAACTCTTCTGGCGACTCTGAGCAGTTATTAACTTTTTCCGGATAAAATCAACCTTTTCAGTGGCTTCCTTAATCATGTCTAGTCCAAGAACCAGTCTATTAGCGGATTCGATCCAGCATGCCGCTGATCGACAGGGTCGACCATATAGAGCCTCAAAAGGAGCCATTTCGATACTGGCTTGATAGCTGTTATTATATGAAAATTCGACCAAATGTAGATAGTCTTCCCAAGAACCACCAAAGTCGAGAATACAAGCTCGTAAAAGATCCTCTAATATTCGATTTATCCTTTCAGTCTGCCCATCCGATTGTGGATGATAAGTAGTACTGAAATTTAGCTTTGTACCCAATGTGTCTTGAAACGATTCCCAAAATCTACTAGTAAAGATCGGGTCACGATCACTTACTATAATACTCGGTATACCATGGAGACGAACAATCTCTTTGATATATAGCTCAGCTAAACTTGCTGCCGTCCTAGTGGATTTCACTGGAATGAAGTGGGCAGTTTTGGTTAGACGGTCCACTATAACCCAAATTGCTTCATTTCCCTTCTTGGTTCATGGCAATCCGTCAATAAAATCCATTGATACCTGATCCCATTTCCATTTTGGCACTTCCAAAGGCTGGAGTAAACTCGCTATCTTTTTCTGGTCGCTTTTAATTTGCTGACAGGTAGCACATCGACTTACATATATGGATATATCTCTCTTCGTTGTCATCCACCAGAAGGTTCTTTTAATATCTTTATACACGTTATTTACTCCTGGATGGATACTGAGTTTTGACTTATGACATTCATCCAAAACTTCACGCTTTAATTCTAGGATATCAGGGACATAAATTCTTCCTTTTAATCTTATAACTCCACTATGATTTGTCTTAAAACTAGTATCTTCTCCTCGAAGAATTTTCCCATAAATATCTCGAAGAAATTTGTCTTCATTTTGCTTACTGGCCATTTTCTCAAGTAGAGTAGGGGTGACAACAAGATGGGCAAGAGTAGCATGCTTTCTACTTAAAGCATCAGCAACTACATTGGCTTTACCAGGTGTATACAGAATATCTAGGTCATATGACGCTGGAAATTCTAACCATCGTTGTTGCCGTAAATTTAAATCTTTCTGGGTGAAGAGATAGTTTAAAGATTTCTGATCGGTGAATAATTTAAATTTTTCAAACAAAGAGAGTTCATTAAATATGTTTATTTAGTTAAGTTAAATTTCTTATATTGTTAAGAAAGCTGGAAAAGTTCTTACCCAGAAGATAGTGTCGCCAGATTTTCAGAGCGAAAATAACCGCTAAAAGTTCCAAATCATGTGTTGGATAATTTTTCTCATGCGGCCGTAATTGTCTACTCGCGTAGGCAATTACTTTTCCATGTTGCACTGTACTGCACCCAAACCGTCTCCACAGGTATCAGTATAAACAGACAACCCTTGGTTCCCGTTAATGATAGGGAGAACGGGAGTGGTAGTTAATCTCCTTTTTAATTCCGAAAAAGCTTCGTCACACTTTGGAGTCCAATTGAATTTAGAATTCTTCATCGTCAGCTTAGTCAGTGGACTTGCCAACTTAGAAAAATCCTGGATAAACTTTCTATAATATCCCGCTAAACCTAGAAAACTTCTAACTTCTCTAGGAGTAGTGGGTCGCTTCCAGTCCAGAATTGCAGAAATTTTGCTTGGATCAACAGAAATCCCTTCTTTATTAACGATACGACCAAGAAATCTGACTTCCTTGACCCAAAAGTGACATTTAGAGAATTTAGCGAATAAGACATTCCTTATCAATATTTCCAAAACAATTCTGAGATGTTCAACGCGTTCTTCGTTGGTTTTGGAATAAATCAAGATATCATCAATAAACACAAGGACAAACTTGTTCAGTACTTCTCGAAACACACATGTCATTAAATCTACGAAATATGCAGGAGCGTTGGTTAGTCCGAAAGGCATGACTATCGTAAACATGTTAGGACCCCTAAAGGCAGTTAAATGAACACAATCCTCAGCTATTCGCAGTTGATGGAATCCTTGAGCTAAATCCATTTAAAAGAATCGAGCACCATGAAATTGATCGAATAGATCGTCGATTCTATGTAAAGAATTTTTTTTGTGACTTTGTTTATTGATATCGCGGTAATCTACACACAATCTCAAAGATCCGTCTGATTTAGACACGAATACGACGGCTGAACCACATTCGGAAACACTAGGGCGAATCAATCCATTTTCTAATAAATCTCAAGTCTGATTGACTAATTCCATTCTTTCCTTAGGTGCCATCCTGCGACTTGCGTGTACGACAGGACGGGCATTGGGTACTAAATGAATTCGAAATTCTATTTCTCTATGTGGAGGTAAGGATTTTACTTCTTCAAATACGTCGGAAAACTCCCGAACAATAGTTATAGACTCCAAACTGGTTTCAGGATATCCCAAAGTATACATTAATTTATCTCTCTTCACTCGATCCTCACAAGGGATTTCAGCAAAATTTCCAAGATTTGTTTTGATCGAGATCGTTTGATTATTACAATCTAATTTAGCTTCGTATTCTGTTAGTCAATCCATTCCGAGTAAAATTTCGAATTCATTAAAATCAAGAACAAAGAGACTGATAGGGAACTGGTAACATGAATATGAGATAGGGATGTCTCTACATCGTAGACAAAGGTTTGCAGGACCACCTACTGGGTTTTTCACACAAATGGGCTTGTAGACAAAATTGGGTTTAAGTTTTAATTCATTTACGGTTTGTTGGGAGATAAAACTATGTGTAGCTCCCGTGTCAAATAAAACTCTAACAACTTTTTCATAAATAGTAAGGTTACCTTCCAAAACACCTTTTCCCTTATCTGCTTTTGAAGTTGAAGGGTCTTCCTTATCGCATATACATTTGCCACCTTTGCTTGTTTCAACCCTGGGCAATCCTTAACAATATGTCCAGGCTTGTGACAATTGTAGCATTCTCTAGCTCCTTGATTATTCTTCATAGATTGTTCCTCCTTGACTTGCTTCTTCGGGTTCTTGCAGTTGTTTGAATAATGCCCCTTTTCTTGGCAATTGTAACAGGTTACATCTCTGACCGAATTCCCTTGGTTGTTCCTCTTGTCCTTGCCATGATGTGGCTTCTTACCCCCAAACTTCTCTTCTTCCAATTCTGATTACTGGAATTTCCGCTTTCCCTTGTAATTTCTTGCATATCCAGGGTGGCGTACCAATATCCCATATCGATAAGATCAGAGAAAGATTCTTTAATGTGTGCGGTCATCTTTTCATGATATTTCTTGTTCATCCCGCGAATAAAATTTTCATTTTTCTTTAAAGGCATATTCACTAACTCCGGTCCGAAACGAGATAATTCATTGAATTTGTTTAAGTATTCTTCAAAAGACAAGGCTCCTTGCTTTAAGTCCAGAAACTCTTGATACATTCATGAAATTCCTGCTGATGGAAAATATCGCTTTTCGAACACCTCTTTGAATCGATTCCAAGAAAACTCTTCTTTAGGTTCATCTATTATGACCGTTTCCCACCAAGCTGAAACTTCATCTTGTAGTTGCCAAGAAGCAATTAGACGCATTTGATCATCCTGCAGCTTAAGCCCCTTAAAAATCTTTTCACATTATCTTATCCAAGCCTGGGCCTCAATAATTGATTCTTTGCCAGTGAAAGGCCTACCACCCAGCCTTGTGAAACTCTTATGCAAATCAGCCAGATTCGGCTAAGGTTGAGTAGGCACAACTGCTTCCGCTGAAGGAGAAACTTGACTGGCAGTTGTCACATTTCCCTGACTCCTAGCTCTACCTCTGCGCGCACTCATTCTTACTATATGTATTTAGTAAGAAGCTTGATTTACAGATTCAGACGAGATATCTTAAGGAATATCAGCAGTCAAAGAAAATGGACTAAGAAAATTTTAGGGTTTCAGTCTTGGTTTATACTCATTCTAGGGTATACTTCACCCTATCTCTAATGAGCCATCTAACGTGTTATACTTCGTAGCTAAAGTTCTTACTCAAACTTTAGCTCTGATACCACATGTCACAACCCGAAGTTCAGCGTTCAAAATTCGACATCAAATACCTCACTTGTATTCGACTATCGTAGATTCGAACGTCGAATTTCATTTCGGTTGGAGCTTATAACTACAATTAGATGAATAATAAACAGTGTAAAAATAAAACTGCCAACATCAATATCCCAGATACAACATCACACAATATCAATACAGCAATCACATCAACATCATAGTATTTATATACATATACAACACAGCTCCAAAATTAACCACCACAACATAACGACAAGTGATCTCATCCCAAGAAAATCTTCAAACAGATAAAGCAATAATGAACATCCAAACCGAGACCCTCGAGATCCAAAAGTTTCAAAATATCTCCAAGTTCGAACCTTCAAACTAGTAGTCTCCAAACCATACAACTCCAAGATCCAGCTAGTACCAAAACACAGAAGACCTGCTACTAGGCTGCCCGTGTGGAAATTATGGGCACCCAGAGTTTAGAAAGGAAACAATAAACTCCGTGTCAGTCACGGGACTGGTATGAGTAAACAAAACAGTTCCTTTGAAAATAGAAGCAGTTTAGTTTAAACCAAAGCAAACAAAAGAATTTTGAAAGAAATTCGCAATGCATTTAGAAAATCAAAATAACATAAGGCCTCCCACCACACACACAATGCAAACGCAGACTTGGGGAAGATTTTCCCTTATGACAGTAAAAATGCTTGATATAGGAAAAACACTTTTAAATACTATTATTAGTGCATTGCGTGAAAACATTTCCAAAAAGTATAATATTAATCTTAGCCAGTGTAACAACCCTAGATTTTTAGGTATATTTTAATTTTAACTTTATTTCATTTTGAATTTTTTAAAACTTGTTTCATTTCAAACATTTCATTTTTAAATATAAGTATTGATTATTATGTGAATTATAATTTCAAACAGGTATAAATTGGATATTTTACTGAAAGATGAATTTCTGTTCAAACTGGTCAAACTTTGGCTTTTAAATTTCAAATTTAAATATCTAAACTCCTAAATTTTATCTTTTATTATGAAAATGTATTTAACAACTTTAAGACTGCTTTTTGTTTCGTTGAAAACGGACTTAAGCTGTGAAAGTTATGCACATTTCAATTTTGAGTATAATTTGTTTTATTTTGCAATTTTGTCTATTTTCGATTATATAAATCATATTTTCTTTGTTATATTTTATTTTAATATGTGTTAATATGTTATTTTATGTATATTTTTGTTTTTGATATTTTTAAAGTGATAATATAATTTTTCCAAAATTTATTGCATATCTTTTCTATTTTTAAAGGCTAGTTCCATTTTTTTTGCGATTTTCTTCATTCAAATTATATTTAATTAAAATTTATTTATTTATTTTTATGCACGCATTTTATTTTTGTGTCTTTATCTTAATTTATGAAAAAAAATTCAAGTACACAAAATTTTTCCAAAGTTCATTTCATTTATTTTCAAATTTTCTAGCATAGTTTACATTTTCTTTGCTATTTTCTTAATTTAATTATATATAATTAATATTTATTTATATATTTTTGTTTATTTAATAAATTTTCGTGTTTTTATCTGAATTTATATGCATTTTTCGGTTATTTAAAAATTGCAAAAGGAATTATGGAAATATGAAGAGTCTGAGACCATTTATTTGCCTAAGTCCTTTTGTATTACGCCGTTTTATTTTCAATCAATGCATCATTATTTTGGCCGATTTTTTTCTGATTGCTTCAGCCCCTTCTCTCTTCATTTTTCATGAAAATAAAAGTTTCTCATCCAAAATTTTCGGCCATGAACTCCTGAAGCAAAAGTTTGGTAAAGTTCTTCTTCTTTTTCGCTTATTCTTCTTGTTTTCCTTATCTCTTTGCACTTGTCTTCACCTTTGTAGCTCAGCCCTTGCTCCTCCACCACCATAGCCACCTCCACCACCACCACAACCAGCTGCCATCCCCTCCAGCCCACTGTCCATCCATAGCCGTGGTAATCCATGATGTAGATCCACCAAATATTTGAGCAAACTCCACCTAAACATGCATTGCCAAGCTCCTTTACCTTCACCACTCCACCACATCACCTTGGCCGACCTTTGCATCATCACCACCAGCCACTTGCTGACGTGAGACCCCTGCCACATCATTACATGACCCTACCAGGCCTGGCCGTGCCTATGTATGCTTAGGGCCGAACCATTTATGCACAGAAAGTCTACTTTGGTTACCATGATTTGAGTTATGCATGCTTATACACTTCATCTCCTTCATATCCATGTTATGGCCGACCCTATTGAACCCAAACTAGATCCAAACACACCCCTTAGCCATACATTTCAGATCTGGAGTTGAAGCATAGGTGGTAGAAAGCAAGTGCAAACACTCCGGTGATGTTTTGTGTATTCATTTCTGGCTTTGTTTAATTGAATTTGGGTTGAAAACTTATGTTATATTTATTTGTTTTGTCCCATGTATCCAAGGAGAATTAATCTTTGGCTCTTCCACTCATCTTTGTGTTGTGTTATTGTGCTTGTTTGGATCTCATTCGTGCATTCGTCGTTGTGTCTCCAGCTCAAAACAGTGAGTTATTCTCACCAGACAATATGTACATATATAACTAGTAAATTGACCCCTTTTGAATCTGTAAAATGCATTATCATTTTACACCTGCTATATTATGATTATATGATATTCACCCATGCTTATACACCTGCTATAACATCTGTTACTGTTATATTATGTTGTTCTGTTATTTTTATCAGTTTATCACACTGCAAGTTCCCTGTAGACTAGAATCACTATGGGTTGAAATGATACATACCCGAACGGACTTTAGAATAGGAGAAAATCATTATGGGCTGAAATGATAGGCCTGAATGGTTTTCAATTATTTTCTTTTACTTGGGAATGCGGGTTTGAAATGATCAAACCCGGTTTTCTTCGTAAATTACGGGTTGAAATGATATATTACCCGTATCACTTTACCTAGGCTAGAAAATGGAATACAGACCCGTTGTTAAAATCTGTTTTTTTAAATATTTTAAATTATTTTAGAAACGTAAATATTATAATATTTTGATTTAAATTTGATTAAAAATGATTTTTTTAAAGCATTATTGATTTTCTGAAAATTTATAAGTGAAATAAATAAACGGTAAAGTTAGAAAATCTGAAATGTAAGTTATTTTGGAAACTATAATTTGGTGATAAATGGAATTTAAATTAAATATGAAAATATGATAAATTTATGATATTTTGAATTAAATGAATCTAAAAATGATTTTTATAATATATCAATGATTTTTGAATAAAGTTAAAATATGAAATGAATGAATATTTAGGTTGAAATTTGGAAATATAACTAAAATTGGAAATTTGTGAATTTGGCTTAAAAGTGAATTTTAAGTTACGTAAATAAAAATGAAATTAAGTTATATTTGAAAATTTTAAAATTAAGTGTTAAGTTAAATTTAATTTAATGAATTTGAAATTTTATGTTGGAATTTAATAAGTGAATTATTATTAAATTTTGATTTTTGAATGGAGATTTAACTTTATAAAATCATGAATATAAGGGTATTTGAATGATTGTTTTAAAAGTGAAATTATTTGATTTTATAAGTTGAAAATGATTTAAATAAAAATATAATTTCTTTTTTGTGAAATTATACCGAATATTTGAAGTTAATTAACTGCATTTCTGAAATGCTATTAGTTCTAATGTAAATGATAATACAACATTTGTAAATGCTGTAGTTGCTAATAATGAACAAAATTGCTAAGTTTAATTAAAGGCTATTATAGCATTTTTGTAAATGTTATAATTGTTGAATTTAACTAAGTTTTTTTTGAAACTAATGTAGCCCTATTACAGCATTTTTAAATGCCATCTTTTGTTAAATTGAACTGTTTTGAATGTAACTTTCTGTAGCATTTTTTAAATGCAACGAAAATTGAATTTTCATTTGTTTAAAATAAGTTAAGTGAATAAATGAATTTTGAAAGACTTAAATTTTGGAAATTTAATAATTTAATTATTAAATATATTAACTTCATTTTATGATTTAAAATGAAGTAATTTGTTTCGAAATATAAACTGTTTTAAAATGTGTTTTGTAACGGTATTTAAATTAAATAAAAATGAATGTGGTTTGGAAGATGTTATATTTTTGATATTTTGAAATGGATTTTGAATGATATTGAATTTTGAAATGATATTTGATTTTCAAGTATAAAATACCATTTTAAAATTTTAATCACGGGATGTATTTAATTTATAGTTTAACTGATTCTTAAAGGATGGGCGATCCCAAGTATCCTTCAAGTTATTGTGCATTTCTACTACAGTTCACTTGAGTTGGTTTACATTATATAAGTATATATTGTCCCGACTCGAGTGTTTTGTGTTTTACTTTATGCTCGGGTCAGACTGAGTATTTACAGCTTAGCTTTGGATTTCTTTCTGGAGCTAGGAATTGTTGGAGATTCTGCTTGTCTAGTTATCTATCCCTTCAGTTTCAGTTGTTCTATTTCAGCTTTGGTATTGATAAACTGCTATGTAATTGAGATTTCTATTGTATATGTTTTCAGACTGATATTATGTATTATGTTTTGAGAGTTTGTTATAGTAGCTTCATGAACTACTATGGTATTTTAATTTCCGCTGCGAGTTATTCTGATAGTTCTGTGTCTGTGATTCTGTGATTGTATTTCATTTGCTCCAAATTTATTTACAACGCGGTATTTTGAGCAATTCAAGTCCGACATGTGCGGATGCGAATGGCTGAAAATATCGGGTTGTTACAGCCAGCATACGTACCATTATAGTATGCCTACTATAGCTACCACATTAGATGGCAGGTTCTACAACTAAAACCGTACTGGGTTCGTATTGGTAATTGGATTTCCACCGAATGGTCAGGCTAAGGAATTTCCTCGGCCACATGGGTACGCCTCAGGAGGGACGTCCCGAGAACCTAACCGGATATCTACCAGCACAAGGCCGGGTTACCACTATAACTAGGTAACTACTACATGAGTATGCCATCCCCCGGTTGTAACCATCCTTTATCCGGGGCCCCGACATAAATCACAAAGGAATATATATATATATATATATATATATATATATATATATATATATATATATATATATATATATTTGCGATATCCACTTAAGTTAAGTATCTGGGCTCCATACCATAATACCACTTCTATCCAGAAGGAAATGCACATAGCCTAAAGGGCGCCACCCCCAATAACCTTGCTGCACCTTTCCTGTTTCGACCATTACCGGGTTGTGAGGTACGACGAAGTCTCGTCCACAAAGCTATGCTTTTTACAAAGGCCATGCATTTTACAAAAGCCATGCTTTAATCATGTAATGATCAAAAAATGTTCATCAGCACACAACAGCACCTAGCGTCCCACACTACCAAATTGGGAGTATATCGCTGATAACCTCAACTACATAACCTCTGAGCTCGTACGTCTCAAAGAAGGGTGTTAAGCTAAGAGAATAAATTCTCCGCCACCAACAGATATGTATTTGAAAGAAATTGGGTTTATATCTCAAAGTGTAGTGTCAGACACACGACCATACAAGTCTGTTCCGGGTTCGAACAGAACGGAAGGCACTTCGTCCAATAAAGGAAGAAGCCCATGCAAATCTGGGCGTCCACAATCCCGATCGGACATCCCATCACTTCGGGAATCCCTATACCGGAGCAACTCGGTGCGGAGACAATCGATAAGTTATCCTATCGTTTTCGAAGACACCCGGTCTTCAACACCGTCTTCAAAGGTTATCCGTTTCGTCGAATCACTATTTGGGATAGGTTATACGACCGAGTAGTCCATTCCCGGCTAATCCGAATAGTGAGCATTCAATTTTTTAAAACATGTGGGTGTATCAATTACAAGGATGTGATCATTTAGGTTTCGATGTGGGTTTAAGATAACTAACTGAAATGCGACTCCTTGTCGCATCGAAGTTTAAAATTACATTTACGGGTGAAAGGGTTTTCACATACATGTAGGAACAAATCACAAGTCACAATTAGCACAAAGCAATCACTGTATCACAACAGAAATATCAATCCAGTACAGAACATTTGATGATAGTCAATCATCTCCAATTAGGTGATATGATTAAGTGAATTAACCACATAATTATTTTATTAATTTTAAATCAATGATTAATTATTATTAACTATAAATTGATTCAATCTTAATTAACTATATCAATTAATTATTCTTCATTTAATTATCTTAATTCATTAATTCTTAATCATTAATTAATCAACTTTTAATTATAAAGTAATTACAAATCTTAATTGTTTAAATCTTTATTTAATCATTATAAAGAAATTTGTTTTTAAGTTAAAATTTGAATATTTGATTTATCCCTCAAATTTTTTATCAAGTTAAATTTTAAATAATTTTATTTTTGGAAATCTAAGTTTTTAAAATACCTCATTTATTTCAGATAATTATTTCAAAAAAAAACAAACTTTAAAATCATGTTTCAAAATTTCCAAAACTTGAATCTTTACTGTTTGTAAGCTTGACCCGAGGCCTTCCCTGAGTTGCCCCCGAGAACAACGTTTCCCCGCTTCAAGTTTCTACTCAAACGACCCATGTGAGAATTTTTTCAAAAATTTGTTTTAAGTTTTAAAAACTAACCCAATACCACCCTAAAACGTCACGAGTTTAGCTTCGAGTTTCCCTCCAAATTCCTCGCGTACCACCCTAAGTCTTTTGCTAAGGTTTTCCTGAGTATAAAATTTTCAAAATTTTGTTTAATTTATAAAAAAATGACTCGGTACACAAGCTCGTCTTCGAGTTCTTCTACTCAATCCCCCTAGCAGTGCTTCGGGTTACCTGCTTTCTTCCCCAACTATTTCGACTGACACCATCACCACCTCATGCACGTGCACAACTGAAACCACCACCGTTGGTCGAAGCTACGGCCACAAACGAGTCGACCTCCATCCCTCGAAACCACACAATTGCCCAGAATTCAAATTTATTTGAAAAAAACAGAATCGAGCTACCTTGACCGGACAACCCAGCAGAATCTCACCAGAAAAGAGTCTCGCCCCACTTTCTCCGATCGTCAGCGGTCACCAGATTTGGACCGAAGCTTCGTCATCGTGTTACGACCCGATTGGCACCGGAGACACGAAGTCCGATCACCCGTGGACGACGCAGCATCGTCATTTTGAACGTGTACACAATGGGTTCTAAAACCCTAATTCGATCTCGCATTCATAATCTAAGATTTTATAAATTCTGCCCTCATTTTCCTATTGACGTTGATCACTCCACCTAGCTGCGACGATAATTTCGAGCGCCAAGATCACTTGGATCATCGGATTTTGACAAATGTTCAACTTCCTGATCAACCCAAAATTCTCGGTGAAGACCAAATGAAAATTCTATATTCTGCTTTCAAAAATCATCGTTTTCGATGATGATTCTCAAAATATTCTTGAAATCAAGATTTAAGATGTTTGAATTTTTGGCCAACTTTAATGATGACTGAGTTTACAGTTTCCAGAAAAAAAGCTATATAAACTTGCTTCAATTTGTTACTGCAATGTTATGCAAATTTAAACAAAATTTTTTTAACTTGTTTACCAACATTTTCAGAAACGAGGAGAGGAAGAAGATGTTTAATTAGTGTATAGTTTACTCTGTAAAACCAGAGATTTGAGCATGACAGTGTTTTACAGTTTTACAGAGAAGAAGAAAGCTACAAATTTTGCTTTGATCTATCTCTAAAACATAGTGTAAGTTTTGAACTACACTTTAACTTATTTTGCAATTCATGATAATTTTTTTTCCTTTTTCCAAAAGAATATGGGGGAAAGGATTCTAAGTTCCCTATAACTAAATGTTACAGAAAACATGAATAGGAAAACAAATGTTTTCTAGGAAAATCAAGCACAAGCATACTATTCATTCAACTCAAAGCTATTACATTATGTAGGAATTCAAGCACTAAGAATTTGAACAAAGTATAGGTTTACTCACTTTTTTTTAAGAGAGTTCCCTGATGCTCTTTCAAAACAGAGATGAGGTTGGCAAATTTTTTTCTACTTGATTTTGAAATTTAAGTACGCAACGTGAAGTTATAACTTTTTGTTTAATCACTGTTGCATGCTCTTGTTTAGTTAATTTATTAATATCAAAACAAGGGTTTGAATTTTGTTACAGTTTGATTTTTTTTAAATGCAATGAAGAACATGAACTGCTGCTTGGAAAACTGCTATAGGTTTAGCTTTTGATTCTTGACCTTTTGCTGCAAATAATTGATTAATTCCATTGGTTAATTTCCTGTTTTCACTCATGTTTAACAGATTCAAATTGAACCTCTTTAAAGAAAATTCTGCTTACAGTTGGAATTTGTAACAGAGGAGTTTTTTCTTTTTATTTCTGCAACTAGAAACCTAAAGTAGATTTAAAGCTTTGATCTTTATTTTATTTTTCCCTGAAATTGATAGAAAGTTATTGTATTAGTCTTGCCTTGCTACAGATCATAACTTCAAATTCAAAGTTACAGATGTTACTTACCTTAAAAAAATCTTTCCAGATTTGCACTGCCTAAACCAGAGGCTTCCCTTTTATGAAAAATCTGCAGTTTTTTTCAACTTGTTGTTGAAACTTGATAAAAAATCATAATTTTAAAACTATAAAGTTTTAAAACAAAGCTTACCTGAAGATGAATGCATCACTACAGTTGATATTTCCAGAAAACACTTCAGATTTATTTACTTTTGGATTAAGTAAGAGTGCATTTTTCCTTCTTTTCTGTTTTGATGATTTCTCTTTTTTTTTAATTATTGAGACAATTTAGATTTGTTTTTCTTTTGATGATGATAGTTTTCTGAAATAAAAATAAAGATAAAAGATATTGTATAAGTTTGTTTGCTTGAAAAAAATACTTAAGAAAAGAAATTATAAAAAAGGACACTTGTTACCTTTCTTCCTTTATTGATTTACACTTGTCACTATGTTAATTCTCAATTTAACACTTGTAACAAATTTATTTCTTCTTTTATTAACAAAGTAATTTACACCATTAAACTTGTATTTGTACTTACATTTTTTTATTAAAGACATTTGTTTTTTGTGTTAATACATATTATTAAAAGAAAGTGTTTTGAATTTTTAATACATATTAAATAATTCCTCTAGATATGTGTATATAGATGCAAATTCTTTTACCAATACTTTATTTTAAAATTCAAATTCAAATTAAAAATCAATTCAATATATAAATTCAAATTTACCCATGTATGCACACATACACATGTATATTTATATATATGAATAAAAGTTAAATTCAATGATTAAAAACTTTTAATAATTCAAAATTTTCAAACTTAAAAGAAATTTGAAATTCTTATTCATTTATATCATCTTCTATTTATTTATTTATTCTTTATTTTATAATTTGAACTTTTAAAAAAAAATCATAAAAGTTATACATTTATAAATTTTAAATTGATGAATTTTGGTATGTTACAAAACCTGGGTTAACATTGATCAAGTTAATTTCTATCTTTGATTACGTAATCTGAAATATTGAGCAAAATGATGAGTTTTGAGATAAATATCAAGTTTTCTAATTGAGTAATTTGGGTGAACTCGTGACCTGAATGTGAAATGAGTTTCTGGCAAATTGCGGTGATCGACGAGTAATTAGGTACCGAGTTGTTTCCAGTGGTTCTGGAACAATGGTCGATCTCGAGAAAAATGCGAGGTGATTTTATTATTCATCGTGGTGGGTGATTGGAGCTGATCTAAGGTTTAAGTACTGTGTTTTGTCAATGGTATTCGCGAGGCAATGGCATCATCGACATCGCTCCGGAACGCATCGTACCAGAGGAAAAATGCTTGTGGGCCAGTGGAGTAGCTCTGGTAAAAATAACATGGTCGTTGATGGTCATGGTTGGCGATGCAAGTTTATTTACGGATGATCGGGTTGGTTCCAGTATTTGGGTCGAAGGCCTCGTTTTCGATTCCTGATCGTTCTCGGTGATTTAGGTGTTTGTGGCGACTTAGGAGGTAATGGGTGATCTGCTGGCATTAGCGAGGATGGCCGGAGCTCCGACGATTACGAGTGCACGTGTACGTGCATTTTCGTGCATCTGTGTTTGAGAAGTTTGGGGAAGAAAACAGGGGACTCGGGTTCAAGCACGTGCAAACAGGGGATGGACTCGAAGTAAGAAAATTTTGGGTTGGATCTTGGTCGACCTCGGGGAGAACGAGTTTTTACTCGGGTTTTCTGGTGTAATGCAAAAATAGTTTTAAAATTTTAAAGAAAAACCAAGTTATTTAAAACAAATTTTGTTTCGACCAATTACATTTTATTAGATGTTATTTAAAGTTTTAAATTGGTTAAGAAAGTTTTTAGATAAAACTGTTTTAAATTGACCAAGCTTTAAAACGGTTTAAAATATACATAACCTTTATTTTTATAGTTTATTTTAAATAAATTTAATAATATTAAAGAAGTTAATTGATATAAAGAATGTTTTAATTGTTAATTAACTTTTAAAGTTTAATTAATTTATTTGTTAAAGGAAATTAATTATTGAAGTTGATTACTTAATAAAAATAATTAAGGTAAGGTAATTAATAATTTAATTTGATTTATCAAGTAATTAAAGAATAATTAATTAAAGAACAATTAATTACTTAAAATCAATTACTTAATAGAAGTAATTAAGGTAAATTAATTAATGATTTAAAGATTTATTAATCAGGTGTTTAAAGGTTAATTAATTAATGTAATTAAGGTAATTAATTTAAGAATAATTAATTAATTTAAGAATAATTAATTAATTAAAGGTTAGTTAATTAATAAAAGTAATTAAGGAATGATTAGTAATTAAGTAATAATTAATTAATTATGGCAATTAATTAAGGATAATTAATCAAAGAATTAATTAATAATTTATAGGTTAATTATTTAATAATTAAGGTTTGAATTATTTATTAATCAACGTTGATTAATTGATAATTAATGGTTAATTAATTAGTGAAGGTGATTAAGGAATGATAATTAAATAAAGGCTAATTAAGTGATGTGATTGATTAAGGATAATTAATGAATTAAAGGTTAGTCTATTTCTTATTAATGGTTAATTAATAAATGATTAAAGAATAATTAGTCAAAATGATTTGTAATTAATTAATGATAATCAACCAGGATTAGTGATTTATTCATAATTAATTAATCTGATTAATAAGAAAATTATTTGACCTTACTTATGAATGTTTGGTTTACGTTGAATATCTTGAATTGTTTGATATCCCTGATGTGTGATGCTATGTGATATGAATTGTTTTGATTTGAGCTATGATGAATGTAATTTATTTATTTGTGATAAATTTAATTTATTTATCGGTGATGAATTTATATTATCTATCAGTGATTTTGTGAATGAAGATAAGCGTCATAGGAATATACCGCTTATCAATAGTGCTGTGTTTGGATTGTGATGATTGATGATGTTGCACTATTGTGTGAAACCCTTGGACTACACCTTACACACACAAATATGGATTGCACGAGGAAATTGGTTAAGTCATAGATTTTTGAAATAGTTTTAACGTTGAATTCTGAATTCAAATAGTTTTGGAAATATAATTGGATTAAATATGAAAAGTTTTGAAAAGAAGCTTTAAAAGTTATTTTGAATAACTTGATAAAGTTTTGAAATTTAAATAATTTGATTTAAATTTGAACTCAAAATTTGAAATTGAATTCTATATTGAGAATTTTGGTTTAAAAATGTTATACAAATTATAAATGTGTTTATATGGGTTTTTAACCGTTTTAAATGTATTGTTTTGGGAATTTGAATTTAACCCAAGGGCGTTAATTTGTATAAATGAAATCGGATTTTTTTTCGAAACGAAAAACTATTTGTTTTCAAATAATAAATGGTTTCATATAAGAAAAGAATTTTCAATTTGTGTTAAAGGAATTTCAAGTTTTAAATGAAAATGGTTTTCCAAGTTATGAATGAATCTTTGGAAACTGTTTGAAAGCTATGAACTAAATCTTTGATTTAAAGATTGGATGGGTTGATCAAATTTGAAAGGAAGATTGTTTTGAAATTCGTTGTAACAAATTCGATTTTATCGGGATCCGAAGGTCGGCATTCTTGCGTCCACTGTATCAAATGCCATGCAATCGAATGCCGAAAAACGGAAATTGTTAGGGTTAAAAAGAAGAGGTAGAAGAAAACAGAAGAAGTAAGAAAACAGAAAAGAAACAATATCAGAATCTCACAATCGCAGTGGAACAACATATAATAGATAAATGAATAATCTTTAAAACAAAGAACTATATAAGTTAATACATTACATCATCAGAGTGCACAACAACAATATACAACACAACTGGACAATATTACGAATTCGTCCTCAGAAGTGAATTTACAGCGGAAAAAATAATATCATATACAAGTAATACGTCTCACCATCCTGCTCACCACTTGAGCTCCATAGCACTCCTGAATCCAGAATAACCTGATAACCTAACTTTAGGCTGCCTGTGTGGAAAATTTTAGGCACCCGGAGTTTAGAAAGGGAACAATATGTTGAATATGCGCTTTGCACTATATGATTTTTTGTTTGATGATAATAAACATATATACATTCATATAAATGTATTTGGTAATGTACTATTTTATTTTTCATAGTTTAAATAAATATTTGTTGAATAAAATTAAGTTTCACAGAATTTGAATTTGAATTCAAACAAAACAAGTTAAACAGATTTTGAATTCAAACAGAAATTTTATTCAAACAAATATTTTGTATAGTATGTATTTGGTTAGATAAATATCTGTTGAATAAAATAAATTACACAGAATTTGAATTTGAATTCAAACAGAACAAGTTACACAGTTTTTGAATTCAAACGAATATTTTATTCAAACGAATATTTATTACAAACTTGAATAGTACAAATTCATGCTCTCACTATACATATACATTTCTGATTACATCACGATTACATCACAAATATTTTTACATTGATAACCTCACTACATATCACTCACACTCGTATTTTGTCTTCAACTGCATTCCGGTTTGAATCCAGCATCTGAGCAATCTGCAAAAATATAAACTAACGCAGTAAAATTGAAAAAGAAATATTTTTGCAATTCAAAAATAAAATATGTTTTTTTGAAAATAATATTTGCCTCAGTTATTTGGGTTGTTCGTCATCATTTAAATTTGAATTCATCATACACGAACAACTTGTGACATACACAGTGTATTACTGTATATGCCACAAGGCCGTGCACACCGATATATACACTTGATAGATATTACAGGGACAGGTAACCATAAGTGGCTGCAATACACACGTGTACATTCATACACGTGTGCACTGCCTCGCCAACTCGTATGCGCAGCCAACAAGAGCAAATGTACAACAGTGTCAAGTTGCAAACAGTCAAAGGCAAGACACATGGAACAATGTAACACAGACCAAATGCTCAAGCCACCAAGATGACCAAGCAATGATCAGAGACCAGACAGGTCAAGCAAATGTGCAAATCAGTGAAAATATACAATGCACCAGAAACATGCAAGTGTCAAAGTACAGGTGCAAGTGTACATAAGAGAAGTACAAAATGACCAAACAGCAACAGTGAATGGGGCAAAGCACAAATGTCCACACAACAACATGAAGAGAATCAATTTCAAGGCAGTAGTGTACACAAAGACAACAGCCAGTTCAAATGCAACATTGAAAACAAGCTGCATGAATACAACATGAAGTACAACCACAAAGTTCACAAGTGCAGCATCACCAAAGACTCAACAGGGAAAATGGAACCAGACACAACAGTGAAAGTGCAGACCAAGACTCATGGAACAGACCCAAAAACTAGTGCCAACATGAGCATAACATGTGAATGCATCAAAGCAAGAAAACAACACTGTCGAGCTCGAGATAATACTGCTACAACATGGACTGCAACAAATACATGATGCACAACTCAAATGAATATCAGTGCAAGTGTCAACCAGGTAGCAAGGAAGATCAACACAGCAAGCTACAGCATCAAGTTGATCAAGATGCTACAGATTTCAACCAATGAACCATCAAAGAATGCAAGAAGAAAATTATATGTCAAATTATGATATGAACACAGTGCAATGACCAATGCACAACAAACTCAGTGACATGCTACAATTTCAAACAAGCAGTGCACATGTGAATCAAGTGACCAACCTGAAGTACAAAGCATGCACATAAACAACATGACATGAACAATGCAACTGATCAAAGCTCGGCCAACATAATGCAACTATGTTCAAACATGACAGAAACATGATCAAAGCTATAAGTGATGCAGCATCAAGTAAACAGTGCCAAATGAAGCACAGCTGCAAACAACATGACAGTGAAAACTCGAGTCACAGTGCCATGCTACAGATTATAAAATGAAATTCATAAATGCAACAACCAAATGAAGTCAGCAGTCAACAGTGATAATGGTCAAGAACTATACAAATGAATGAAGCATGCAAGCTCAAGACATCAAGTGATACAAGGTCAGGGGAGCAACATGAATGCAACAAAGACCAAGCTGCAGCATCAAGATAAGAAGATCAAAGTGAACCAGATCAATAGCAGCTCAGTTATACAAGCTAACCAAGTTTATATGCAATGCGAAGACCACGGCTACAACAAATGTACATATATGGACAGTGAAAACAGAAGTGCACAGCAACAGTAAGGAAATGGACAAATGCAACTGAACCAACTACACAAATATACTATGCAGTGAAGCAATACACAGCAAGTGGATATAAACATCAAGCCAGAAAATCAAAGCATACTGAAGCCGAGAATGTACAGGTATGAAATGGTCAGGGTGTCAACAAGTCAAAGCCGTGGTTGTCGAAGTCAAAGTCAAAGACCTCAACTAAGCAACAAATATATTCAATTATGAACAAGTCAAGGCCGAAGCTGTAGCAATCAAGAAGCCGTAGTCAACAACGTGATGATCACGAAATAAATCAAAATCGTAACCATCAAGCAATGAAATATACGATTATGAACTAGTCAGAATCAATCATCAAACGTTCAATTTAAATCAAGTGGCCGAGAAGAATTTTTGACGAAATCAAAAATATTTGGACGAACGAAAATCCAGGAACTCGAACGCATATAAAACCCTAATCATCATCGGCAATCAAATCATCGAGTTCGTACAAGAAAAACCAGAAAAGAAAAAGGAAACAACACATACCAGAAAATCATAAACAACGAACTCGATCAAGTAGCTGCGAACGAGCGACAGTTGAATATCAGAGAAGCAACCGAAGCAAGCTACAAGGAGTCGACCGATCAACCGTGCATCAAAAGCCCTAATTGATCAAAGACTCAAGCCCTAAATTTTGCAAGAGGAGCCGCCATTTATTTTCACCAGCCGAAGAATAAACAAATGAAGAAGATAAAAAGCAACGGGTTGAAAAGTGAATAGGGACCGGCCCTGTTAATTATAAAAGGCTTTTATTATAATTGTTTAAAAAAGGGGTTTTGTTTTTATTTAGGGTTTAAATTAAATAGGGTTGTTTATTTTAATTACTGTTTAAATTGTTTTACTTTTCGAGTCAAAAACTGGTAAATCACCACCTAGGGTTTAGGTAGTGTCAGATTGTCTATTTAGAATTAGTTCAGTGAGCAGGGAGTGCGAGTTTGCAAAGCTCGATAGGCGGGAGCAGTGTTTGCGAGTGAGCGAAACTCTATAGGCGGGAGCAGGGTGTGCGAGTCTAGTAGAGTGTTTGTGAGCGGGAGCAAAAGGGTCTGAGAGTCTAGTAGAGTTGTTGTAAGCGTGATACTGTTTAATTCTAATAGAAATCTGTGAATGCAGCAGTAGGCAGGGGTTGCCGAAGCTGGGTAAATTTTGTTTGTGATTTACTTTTCAGCATATTTATTTCTGCAGTTTATTTCTGTGTTTAAATCGAGAAAATTTGCTATAACCCTATTCACCCCCCCTCTAGGGTTAATCTAGATCCTACAAGTGGTATCAGAGCCTGGTAAATTTTTTTTTTATTTAACTCTAGAGTCATGAGTCAACAAAATAATGCTTTTTCTGAGGGGCAATCTATTGCTAGGCCACCCATGTTTAACGGGAACGATTATGCTTATTGGAAAGTTAGGATGGGTATCTATCTTAGTTCTGTTGATTATGATGTTTGGGATATTATTGAAACTGGCTATAAACCTCCCACTATAATCGTTGGTGATACTGAGATTCCTAAACCTAAGGTTAGGTGGGATGCCAACGATAAGAGATTGAAAACGACAAATGCTAAAGCCATGAATGCTTTGATATGTGCTCTTGATAAAAATGAATTTAATAGAATTTCTCATTGTACAACTGCACAGGAAATATGGCATACTCTGGAGGTGACACACGAAGGAACTTCTCAAGTCAAGGAGTCTCGGCTAGCCCTATTCAGCAATGAATACGAAAATTTTGTGATGGACAAAGGCGAGAGCATAAAGGATATGTTTGGACGCTTTTCAACCTTGGTATACAATGCTAGAGCACTTGGGAAGGTATTCACTGAGGTAGAGCTTGTGCGGAAGATACTACGAGTTTTACCAATGAACTTTGAGGCAAAAGTCACAGCAATCCAAGAATCAAAAGATCTGAGCAAACTAAGCATGGAGGAGTTGATTGGCAACTTGATGACATATGAGCTTGAGTTAAAAGCAAAGGAAGAACGCAACAACTCCGAACCAAAGAAGAAGATGATTGCCTTAAAAAGTAAAGAAGAAAGCGATGAAGAAGATCCAATTGAAGAGCTTGCAATGGCTGTCAATAATCTTAGAAGATAGTCTAGATTCAAGCCACGCAAGAAGAAAACAAAGGGCAATAGGTCAAAAGATTCCGAAAATTCTGATAATGAACTGATATGTTATAACTGCAACAAGCCTGGCCACATCAAACCAAAATGCCCACTTCTCAAAAACAACAAAGAAAAGAAAAAGGCGAAGAAGGTATTTGCAGCGACTTGGGATGATGAAGAAGGAGAGGAAGCTTCGGATAGCAGCCCAGAGGAGGCTAACTTGTGTTAAATGGCAAAATCAGAATCAGAAGCAACCTCCGACGAATCTAGTGAGGCAGGTGAGTTTTCTTATAAAGAACTTGTTTTTATGTGTTCTGATCTTACTAAGGTAGTGGATACTCTTGAATCTAAAATTGAAAAACTGAAATCTGATAGGAGAGAATTTGCTCGTGAAAATTTTAGGTTAAAAACTGAACTTGAAAATATTCAAAACCTAGAATGTAAAAAATGTAAGATTTTAGATTCAGAATTATCAAAACTGAAGAATAACTTTGAAAATCTTGAAAATGAAAACTTGAATCTTAAGGAAACCATCGACACTAGGAGAAAGGATTTTATTAATCGATGCACCTCACTCGCCACTGAAAATTCAACATTAAAAACCAAAGTCCAAAATCTTGAGAAATCTTTGAATAACTTTTCAAGGGGCGAAAAATCTTTCAAAATGTTATTTGGAAATCAAATTTTTGCTAACAATAGAAAAGGACTAGGTTTTGGAAAATCACAAGATGATGATAAAGGTAAAAGTGCTGCTCGATCTGAAATAATTGGAAATCAGGTTGAAAATCATAGTCATAGGAACACAAAATTTAATCAAGTCAATTTAATGTGCACGTTTTGTAGAGAATTTGGACATAATCGAAATAATTGTTGGTATAGACCCAAACACGTGAAAACTATACCAATTTGGGTTCCAAAAGGCACAAATATAAAATCTTTGAAAGTCAAACAAATTTGGGTGCCAAAAGGAACATGTATAAATAGTTTTGAGTCTCCAAAAACATATTTTTCATATTCTGCCACTAACAACAATGGACCTATAAAAACAAATAGGTCACACAAATCTTTTATCGTGTAGGTGTGGTGGCAGGCTAAGGAACAACAATAGTGTTCTCTGGATTTCGGCTGTTCCAGAAACACAACGGGCGAAAAAAAAAACAAAGTTCCTTAGCCTAGTATAAAGGTGACAGAATCACAATGGGCAATCACGAAAAATTATCGTAAAGGTAAAACATGTGAAGGTATATTAAATGTGATAATCTGCACCATACTCTAAATTAAAATCAGCCAATATTGAGATGAACAAAAGATGATGATTTTGATGCTATGATTTTTTTTAAAATATTGACTAACCATCTTTAAAGAGAATTACTTGGAGTAATTATGATGGTTGACTGATTCGGACTTAATTGATATGATTTTTGACTTGTTCTTATTTATGACATTAATTTGTGCTTAGTTGATGACCAATCAGATCTTCAATTTTTGAACTAATTTATATAAATTTGTTCGGTCAAATGCTGGTTACTCATGCTACACGTAGATATATTGGTTCTGATATTTTGATCACTGCTTGTAAATTTGCACGATTTCAAATTCATGAGAAAAAGGATTTTAAGAAATTGTTTTTGAAATAATTATGATGTTGATTGGCTGTTGATTACTCATGAAAATAATTGTTTATCTTCTGGTTTCTGAAATTAACATCATGATATTTGTTTGAGTGTTAACACGGCTTAAATTCAAAATTCAAAAGAATGATGTTTTGAAATTTTTGGTGCACATCTCATGGTTTGATTCAACAAGTGAATATTGAGTGAAATTTAAATTCAGATGCGGATTACACTAGTAATATAGTTGATAGAAAAATTATTAGTGTAACGTGATTAATTTGTGAAACATTCATTTGCTGCATCGTTTTTAAAGGAAATATCTGCATATTTTTCACTTGAAAAAATTTTCAAATAGCAGAAAATTTTCTTATAAACCCCCCTTGAGAAAATCATGTTTGACCATATTTACAGATTAATCAATTTTGAAAAAATTGATTTTATAATGTTTAATTCGATTTTAAATGACAAATTTTTTGACTAATCTACCTCTCTTTGATTATCGAAAAGATGAATAGTGATTGAAAAAGAGATGAGTGTTGATATTTATCATATATTATAACTCGAGAAAGTATAATTAAAAATTTCTTTAGAATTTCATAACAAGAGTTATAAAAACTTTTTGTTGGGTAATAATTCCATGACCATTTCTATTTCTATCATCTTTCTATCGAACATCACTCATCAAGTTCATATTTAATATGTAAATTTGTGGTAGTTTACAAAGGAAATCATTTGTTCTTCAATATCTCTAAATCAGTGAAGGAAATTATTTGTGCTTCAATTTCTTATATTCAGCAATTTAAAATAAATATCCAAAGTATTCACTCTCATTTAAAAGTCCTCACGGTCATGCATGGGTGAATTACTTGGATTTTTGATTATGTGCTTCCATGCTCATTTAAAAGTCCTCACGGTTATGCATGTATGGAACGCATATTAAAATAATTGATTTAATAGACAAGTTGATTCTAATCCCATTTAAAAGTCCTCACGGTCATGCGTGGTTAGAAGATACTTGGTTTCATTTTTTAAATTAAATAGGAATACTACTAATCTCATTTAAAAGTCCTAACGGTTATGCATGGTTAGTAGATATTCAAATTTCCAGAAATAAATATACCACAAATAGACATATCTATATGAATTTTTGATGATTCTATCTCCATCACTTCTGAAAGTGGAATATGCGCTTGACAAGGGTAATTATGATTTTTGTTTGAGTTTTATTGAAATTTGATATTTATATTTAATTGAGTTAAATGTTTGATTCATGTCTATCACTTCATCCCTATTTTTATAACACTGTTATTCTTTTGCTGATAACAAAAGGGGGAGAGAAAAGTTAAGATTTTGTCAAATAGAATCAAGCAAAGGTCAAATAACTTTCAATTTGCATATAGGCTCATTTACATATTTTTATTTATATGCATATATGTAGGGGGAGCCATATATGTAGGGGGAGTATCACATAAAAAGGAAGCATTCAAATAGGGGGAGCAAATGAAATTATCAAATACATATAATATATTCAAAATCTTAAATATATGTTTGTTATCATCAAAAGGGGGAGATTGTTGAATATGCGCTTTGCGCTATATGATTTTTTGTTTGATGATAATAAACATATATACATTCATATAAATGTATTTGGTAATGTACTATTTTATTTTTCATAGTTTAAATAAATATTTGTTGAATAAAATTAAATTTCACAGAATTTGAATTTGAATTCAAACAAAACAAGTTAAATAGATTTTGAATTCAAACAGAAATTTTATTCAAACAAATATTTTGTATAGTATGTATTTGGTTAGATAAATATCTGTTGAATAAAATAAATTACACAGAATTTGAATTTGAATTCAAACAGAACAAGTTACACAGTTTTTGAATTCAAACGAATATTTTATTCAAACGAATATTTATTACAAACTTGAATAGTACAAATTCATGCTCTCACTATACATATACATTTCTGATTACATCACGATTACATCGTGAATATTTTTACATTGATAACCTCACTACATATCACTCACACTCGTATTTTGTCTTCAACTGCATTCCGGTTTGAATCCAGCATTTGAGCAATCTGCAAAAATATAAACTAACGCAGTAAAATTGAAAAAGAAATATTTTTGCAATTCAAAAATAAAATATGTTTTTTTGAAAATAATATTTGCCTCAGTTATTTGGGTTGTTCGTCATCATTTAAATTTGAATTCATCATACACGAACAACTTGTGACATACACAGTGTATTACTGTATATGCCACAAGGTCGTGCACACCGATATATACACTTGATAGATATTACAGGGACAGGTAACCATAAGTGGCTGCAATACACACGTGTACATTCATACACGTGTGCACTGCCTCGCCAACTCGTATGCGCAGCCAACAAGAGCAAGTGTACAACAGTGTCAAGTTGCAAACAGTCAAAGGCAAGACACATGGAACAATGTAACACAGACCAAATGCTCAAGCCACCAAGATGACCAAGCAATGATCAGAGACCAGACAGGTCAAGCAAATGTGCAAATCAGTGAAAATATACAATGCACCAGAAACATGCAAGTGTCAAAGTACAGGTGCAAGTGTACATAAGAGAAGTACAAAATGACCAAACAGCAACAGTGAATGGGGCAAAGCACAAATGTCCACACAACAACATGAAGAGAATCAATTTCAAGGCAGTAGTGTACACAAAGACAACAGCCAGTTCAAATGCAACATTGAAAACAAGCTGCATGAATACAACATGAAGTACAACCACAAAGTTGACAAGTGCATCATCACCAAAGACTCAACAGGGAAAATGGAACCAGACACAACAGTGAAAGTGCAGACCAAGACTCATGGAACAGACCCAAAAACTAGTGCCAACATGAACATAACATGTGAATGCATCAAAGCAAGAAAACAACACTGTCGAGCTCGAGATAATACTGCTACAACATGGACTGCAACAAATACATGATGCACAACTCAAATGAATATCAGTGCAAGTGTCAACCAGGTAGCAAGGAAGATCAACACAGCAAGCTACAGCATCAAGTTGATCAAGATGCTACAGATTTCAACCAATGAACCATCAAAGAATGCAAGAAGAAAATTATATGTCAAATTATGATATGAACACAGTGCAATGACCAATGCACAACAAACTCAGTGACATGCTACAATTTCAAACAGGCAGTGCACATGTGAATCAAGTGACCAACCTGAAGTACAAAGCATGCACATAAACAACATGACATGAACAATGCAACTGATCAAAGCTCGGCCAACATAATGCAACTATGTTCAAACATGACAGAAACATGATCAAAGCTATAAGTGATGCAGCATCAAGTAAACAGTGCCAAATGAAGCACAGCTGCAAACAACATGACAGTGAAAACTCGAGTCACAGTGCCATGCTACAGATTATAAAATGAAATTCATAAATGCAACAACCAAATGAAGTCAGCAGTCAACAGTGATAGTGGTCAAGAACTATACAAATGAATGAAGCATGCAAGCTCAAGACATCAAGTGATACAAGGTCAGGGGAGCAACATGAATGCAACAAAGACCAAGCTGCAGCATCAAGATAAGAAGATCAAAGTGAACCAGATCAATAGCAGCTCAGTTATACAAGCTAACCAAGTTTATATGCAATGCAAAGACCACGGCTACAACAAATGTACATATATGGACAGTGAAAACAGAAGTGCACAGCAACAGTAAGGAAATGGACAAATGCAACTGAACCAACTACACAAATATACTATGCAGTGAAGCAATACACAGCAAGTGGATATAAACATCAAGCCAGAAAATCAAAGCATACTGAAGCCGAGAATGTACAGGTATGAAATGGTCAGGGTGTTAACAAGTCAAAGCCGTGGTTGTCGAAGTCAAAGTCAGAGACCTCAACCAAGCAACAAATATATTCAATTATGAACAAGTCAAGGCCGAAGCTGTAGCAATCAAGAAGCCGTAGTCAACAACGTGATGATCACGAAATAAATCAAAATCGTAACCATCAAGCAATGAAATATACGATTATGAACTAGTCAGAATCAATCATCAAACGTTCAATTTAAATCAAGTGGCCGAGAAGAATTTTTGACGAAATCAAAAATATTTGGACGAACGAAAATCCAGGAACTCGAACGCATATAAAACCCTAATCATCATCGGCAATCAAATCATCGAGTTCGAACAAGAAAAACCAGAAAAGAAAAAGGAAACAACACATACCAGAAAATCATAAACAACGAACTCGATCAAGTAGCTGCGAACGAGTGACAGTTGAATATCAGAGAAGCAACCGAAGCAAGCTACAAGGAGTCAACCGATCAACCGTGCATCAAAAGCCCTAATTGATCAAAGACTCAAGCCCTAAATTTTGCAAGAGGAGCCGCCATTTATTTTCACCAGCCGAAGAATAAACAAATGAAGAAGATAAAAAGCAACGGGTTGAAAAGTGAATAGGGACCGGCCCTGTTAATTATAAAAGGCTTTTATTATAATTGTTTAAAAAAGGGGTTTTGTTTTTATTTAGGGTTTAAATTAAATAGGGTTGTTTATTTTAATTACTGTTTAAATTGTTTTACTTTTCGAGTCAAAAACTGGTAAATCACCACCTAGGGTTTAGGTAGTGTCAGATTGTCTATTTAGAATTAGTTCAGTGAGCAGGGAGTGCGAGTTTGCAAAGCTCGATAGGCGGGAGCAGTGTTTGCGAGTGAGCGAAACTCTATAGGCGGGAGCAGGGTGTGCGAGTCTAGTAGAGTGTTTGTGAGCGGGAGCAAAGGGTCTGCGAGTCTAGTAGAGTTGTTGTAAGCGTGATACTGTTTAATTCTAATAGAAATATGTGAATGCAGCAGTTGGCAGGGGTTGCCGAAGCTGGGTAAATTTTGTGTGTGATTTACTTTTCAGCATATTTATTTCTGCAGTTTATTTCTGTGTTTAAATCGAGAAAATTTGCTATAACCCTATTCACCCCCTCCCTCTAGGGTTAATCTAGATCCTACACAATAAACTCCAGGTCAGTCATGGGACTGCTGTGACAACTCAAAACAGTTATTTATCTTTTAAAACAACAACAACAAGGGAAGTGAAAAATATCCGCAATGCTTTTTGAAAATGAAACTACCATAAGGCCCCGCCGCACACACACAATGCAAATGCAGAATTAGAGGAGATTTATCCTTATGATAGTCAAAGATGCTTACTATGCAAAACAAATCATTTTTAATATTATTATTATTGCAAAGTGATGAAAACATTTCGAAAGTATAATATAAATCTTAGCCAGCATAGGTACCATTATAGTATGCCTACTATAGCTACCATATTAAATGGCAGGTTCTACAACAAAAACCGTACAGAACTCGTATTATTTCATTGGATTTCCAACAAATGGTCGGGCTAAGGAACTTTCTACTGCCACATGGGATCGTCTTTGGCGGGACGTCCCGAGAACTTAACCAGCTCTCTGCCAACATAAGGCCGGGTTACCTTTGTAACTAGGTAACTACTACACGAATATGCCACCCCTCGGTCCTTTGGGACCTTTATCCGAGGACCCTCGATCACAAAGCAACAACCACACAGAAAATGAGATTGGAGCAACCACATAGGTTAAGCATCAGGGTTCCATACCCGACACCACCCTTCTCCAGAAGGAAATGACATACCCTAAAGGGAGCGACCCTCATAACCTTGCCGTGTATTCATGTTTTGACCATTTCCGGGGTGTGAGGTCTGATGAAGTCTCATCCACAAAGCTATGCTTTTTCACAAAGCCACGCTTTGATCAACAAATGATCAATAAATAATCTTCACAGAGCAACACTCAGCATGCCACATTACCAAATTGGGAATATATCGCTGATAACCTTCAACTACAAAACCTCTGAGCTCGTACGTCTCAAAGAAGGGTGTTAAGCTAAGAGAATAAATTCTTCGCCGCCAACAGTGATGTATTTGAAAGAAATCTGCTTTACATCTTAAAATGTAATGTCAGACACGTAACCATACAAGTCTGTTCCAGGTTTGAACAGAGCGAAAGGCACTTCCAAAGAAGCACTTGCAATCCGGGTATTCACAATCTCGATTGAATTTCCCATCACAAATGAAATCTCCATACCGTAGCTAATGGTGCAGAGACAATTGATAGGTCATCCTATCGTTTTCACAAGTACCCGGTCTTCAACACCGGTCTTCAATGCTATCCATTACGTCGTATCCCTATTCGGAATGGGTAGTCCGAATAACGAGCGCAATAATTTAAAACTACGTGTAGCATACAATTTCAACCAATTCACGACAAATAGCCATCTTAGCGTCAATATTGATAGTCGGTTATTTAACTATCAATCAATATTCACAACATCACCCGATTTCAAATAATTTCCCAAATTATTTATTTCCAAAAATATCTTTGCAAGATAAATTTTCCCCACTTCAACCATTTGATAACAAATTTCAAATCACTTTTCACCTTTACAATTTTCATTTCAAAATTGTTCATTTAAACCAATTAAATAAATCCTTACCGATTTACTTTGAATTTACGTCCCAAATTCATAAATTTATTTCCACGCTTCAAAAATAAATCTATGTTTATTTTTTAACAAATCTCCCTTTCCTTTATATATTCCATGGTGAATTTAAATTTTCAAATATCCACTGATATACGATTTTCAATCGATTTCAAATATTCACTTTCTATTTATCTTTAAAAGATACAATCTCAAAACATTCACTTCATATTGGAAAACATTTCCATACTTATTCAATAATAAGTAATTCACAAATCCATTTATTTTCAACATTTGGAAAATATTCAATATACTTAAATCCAAATTAAGTATATATTTTATTCTTTAGGGAAAACTCTTCTTAAACACATTTATTTGAGTCAAAACGAATGTTGCGTAAAACATCGTTACGACAACCCAAAATCACTAGTATAGGGATTCAGAATTAAGATAGATATATAAATCCCAATACTATATAAAACATTTCCCTTCGAAAATCATTTACTATATCAACAGTGTTAGAGTCCACTATTTCCTTTTATTTCTCGAAACGTCTATTTCAACAATGAATGTTGAAATCTATGGTTTCGATACTTAACACATTTTAAAACACCTTTCAATTGTTTTAAATTCTATTTAAAATATCACTTTCCCAAAACATTTCTTTTCTATACTATTCACTGTCCAAAATCGTGAATATACTTCATTTACCAAATTCAACATTTCTACATATTTTATTTAAAGGATTATTCACTTTCTAAAATCGTGGACATATCTCCTTTAATAAGCTTTAATAATTAAACTTATCAAAATAAGTATATTTCGGATTTATAAAACAACGTTTATAAATTCCATTTATACTTTGTTAACCCTAACTCGTTCACGAGTTAACAGGTCCACGAGTTAAGGCATGTACGACTCAAGGCATGTACGAGTTAAAGGATACATGAGTCAGTAACTTCCTACGACTTAAAGACCTCTACGAGTTGGCAAGCTTACGAGATAAGCGGCCTACGAGTTAAGGAGTACCCGAGTTAAGCTACTTGCGAGGTAAGCCTTTACGAGATTAGCAGATCTGCAAATTAGCAAGTGTACGAGTTAAGATCATCCACGAGTTAAGCCTCTACGAGATAAACAGGAACCCGAGATAATAGGCTTACGAGATAAGCGGCTCACGACTTAACGAAATGGATGGCCTACGACTTAATGATAACTGCAGTTTGTATGACTTAAGACCCTTACGACTTAAAGAGGATACGACCTAAAGACACATCTCTTAACTCGTCTACGAGTTAAGACTTGCTTTAAACCATTTGCAATTAGTTAAGTCGACTACGACTTACGGCATAGAAAGAGTCGTATACGACTAAAGAAAGGAAATTAGCAATTGCAGCCAGATAACTCATACACGACTTAGAACTTAGGGATGGGTTCAAAAAAGGCGAACTGCCATAGACTCAGCTCAGTGACTCGGGGGCGACTTACCTTAAGTCGAACACGACTTATCTTAAGTCGGCCACGAGTTAGGACTTTGCACTTTTTTTCGCCCAGAACTCTCTATAAATATGCAACCATCTCCAACATGCAAAGGACTTTTGGCTCATTCTCTTCAAGCGCCATTACTCTGCCGAATTCCAGACTACTTCAAAGCTTTTTAGATCCAACAAACTTCTAAAGGAACTCCATGAAGGAATCATCCACATTCACCATGGATTTGAAGATGATTGTCAACATCAAAGCTTGAGCTACTTGTTTTACATATCCTATAACTTGAAGTGTGTTGTAATTGAAAGATCTTGTAAAGGATAGTAATCAAACTAGTGATAAAAAGATTAAAGTGGACGTAGGCTGGATTATAAGCCGAACCACTATAAATACTGTGTCTCTTACTGTTTTTCTGCATACTTTTTGCTTATTTCTGTTTCCCGTACGAACGGGTGGTGCTTTCACAATCACATCCTATACACCAGGGTGTTAGCGTTTAAATTTGAGCGTTAACATTTTGGTGCTTTCACTGAGAATCGAACTCAGGACATCTATCATCATTGCTTCAGAAAGATTTGTAGATAAAGTTTCTTTAAGAACCAGAAGTCTATCCGAAATCATGGCTCCTGGAAGGAAAAGTAAATCTGTGAGATCTGCAAACGTTCAAGAGGGAACCTCCGCTTCCCCAACACCAAATCAAGCTACTCCAACTGTTGGGGTTACGAAAGCAGAGTTGGATGCCGCAATTTTGGGGTTGAACAGACAGATACATGCTCAAAATGTGCAAATGGAAGCCCAGAATGCCCAAAACGCCTTAATCCTGAATAAGTTGAACGATTTGCTCGGGGCAAACCGTCAATCAACAGCTAATGAAAGGAATTTTGCTGGTAATATTCATGAAACTGAAGAAAGGAATGTTTCCGAAAGGGACACTAACCCCGCTGAGCAAATACTTCCTGAGGTTGGCGGATCTAGGGCTCGCAATGATGGAGAATATCTCTCTGGAATGGTTCGCCAAATTATGAAGGAGAGCATGCAAAGAGTCGAAGATGAGAAAGAATGGGGCTTTGCTCCAAGCAAGACTCCATTTACTGAAAAAATTCTAAAGGCTGAATTCCCACGAAAATTTGCTCCTCCAACTATCCCAGCTTATAGGGGGACAAGTGATCCAAACGAATTTCTTTATAAGTATGATTGGCATATGACGGGTGCCCGAGCCTCAGATGAAGTAAAATGCAGATATTTCCCCGTATATTTGGAAGGCGTAGCTCTGCTTTGGTTCACAAAACTACCTGTCCGGTCCATCGATCAGTTTTCAGACCTAACCAGGAAATTTAAAGAGAAATTTAGGCTATATGCTTCAAAGGCAAAAGACATCATGTCGTTATCCGGTTTGGAACAAAATCCGGGGGAAACTATCAAGTCTTTTTTAAATCGCTTTAATATAGCGTTAGCTGAGGTGGATAATGCAGAACCCCGCATGGTCTTGACCTATTTGATGAGGGCCATAGATAAATCTAGTGAGTTTGGAAGATGGTTGAATATGAAGGAACCAAGCTCTCTCGAAAAGTTCTACAAGAAAGCAGACGAGTTCATGCGTCTGGAGAGCCGCCCTGTATCGACAAAAGCAGCATTGGAAAAGGTTGAAGCTAACACCAATGCTCCACGCAAAAATGAGTCTGTGGGACAGAAGAGGGAGAACAACAATGGAAAACAACAGAATAATCAGAAGAAGCATAGATCCTTCAAGCCATCAGAATACACACCTTTGTCAGATACTCCAGAACGAATCTACCTGGCTACCAAAGATTCTGTCAATTATCCTAAACCCCCAGTCTTGAGAACCGGGAAAAAAGCTGTGCAAAGTGGGAGGTTCTGTCGCTTCCATAATCAGCCCGGTCATGATACTGATGACTGCCGTCAATTGAAGAATCTAATTGAAGAATTGTTAAGGGAAAATAAACTACAACAATTTGTGAAGAAGAATGATAATAATAATCCTGCTTCGTCGAACCAAGGACAGCAAACTCCTGCTCATCAATCTGGGACTAATGGCAAAGATGCAGGTTTTGAGTCTGGAAGGCCTGTTATCAATATCATTACAGGCGGACCTCACCCAGCGGGCAGAAGCTGGGGTGAGATGGAAAGGTATTCCCGGGCCCTGAAATATGAACCGGAGGAAGAAAATGTTTTTGTTCTAGAAGACACTACGCCTTTGAAGCAACGAAAGACATTCAATGATGACATTGTATTCAAAACCAGGGATTCCATCGGTATTGAAGCCCCAACCTTGGATCCTTTGGTCATCTCGGCTGGCATTGGGCCAGCCATCGTCAGAAGGATTCTTATCGACAGCGGCGCATCCTGTAATATCCTCTTTAAGAAAACCTTCGACCAGATGAAGATTCCTATGGTTGAAGTGCAGGCATCATTGCAAAAAATTGCTGGCTTCGCAGGGGAGCCAAAGCAACCAGTAGGAACCATTGACTTGCTTGTGGAACTCGGAGAAGGAGAAAGAAAAGTAGTTCGCAAGCAGACTTTTGTGATAGTAGATGAATTTTCTGCTTATAATGCTTTCTTTGGTCGACCTATTCTTGCTGCATTCAAAGCTGTCCTTGCCCCATGGTGTCTTACTATTAAATTCCCTACAGACAATGGGGTAGGAGTTATTAAAGGAGACCAGAACGCTGGGCGAGAATGTTATATGACAGAGCTGCGAGAAACAAGGAAGAGAGAAATGGGAAAAGATGCGGCAACCCCAATCCGCATCAAAACACCAACCCTATAGCAACTACAGGGCGGACCCTGCACTGGCGAGCATAGCGGGGCACGAAAAGTGATGGATCCTAGAAAGGCCAGTGCGGGGGAGAGTAGGGTGGTACCAGCAGAAACAACGATACCGGTGCCCGTTGATCTGAAGGACCCAAACAAGGTGCTGAATGTGGGTTCACAACTTAATGTGCCAGTTCAGAATGCCTTGATATCTTTTTTGAAAGCAAACCTGGATGTTTTCGCTTGGACCCATGCCGATATGTGCGGAATATCCCCAGAAGTTGCGGTACATGCTCTGAATATTGACCCAAAGTTCACGCCAGTAAAGCAGAAAAGAAGAATCCAAGGTCCAGAAAGGTCGACAGCATTGAAAGAGGAAGTTGACCGGCTCATGGAGAATAATTTCATCAGAGAATCTACCTATCCAAATTGGGTTTCAAATCCAGTGCTGGTTAAGAAAGCCAATGGTAAATGGAGAGTGTGCATCGACTTTTCAGATCTAAACAAGGCCTGTCCCAAAGACTGCTTCCCATTACCCAGGATCGATCAACTGGTAGATGGAACAGCGGGTCATGAATTGTTGTCTTTTATGGATGCCTACTCCGGATATAATCAGATCATGATGCATGAGCCAGATCAGGAGGACACAAGCTTTATCACCGATGTCGGTCTTTACTGTTACAGAGTTATGCCCTTTGGGTTGAAGAATGCGGGGGCAACATACCAAAGACTGGTCAATGCTATGTTCAAACCGCAGTTGGGAAAGACTATGGAAGTTTACGTTGATGACATGCTAGTAAAATCTAAGAAAGCAGTGGATCACATCGAACACTTAGCAGAAATGTTCGCAATTCTCCGAAGATACGGAATGAAGCTTAACCCTTTAAAATGTTCTTTCGGGGTAGAATCTGGGAAGTTCTTGGGTTTCATCGTGAGCGCTAGGGGCATTGAAGCTAGTCCAGCTCAAATCACTGCTTTAAAAGAAGTCAAAGATCCTAAAACAAAGAGGGAATTGCAAAGTCTCAATGGAAAAATTGCCGCCTTAAGTCGGTTCATATCCAAAGCTACTGATAAATGCATTCCATTCTTCGACGCTCTAAAGAAAGGAAAGAAAAACTTTGACTGGACTCCCGAATGCCAGAAAGCCTTTGAAGAATTGATTCAACATATGGAAACGCCTCCAATACTTTCTAGGCCCGGCGATGGCGAGGATCTTCTTATATACTTGGCAGTTTCATCTCATGCTTTAAGTGCAGCGCTGGTACGGGAAGACAAAAGGATTCAACATCCAGTTTACTATATCAGCAAAAGACTCACTGGGGCAGAAATGAATTACTCCAAGTTGGAAAAACTCGCCTATTGTCTATTGATTGCCTCAAGAAAGTTGAGGCAATATTTCCAGGCTCATCCTATCAAAGTCCTCACTGATCAACCTTTAAAGCAAGTCTTGTTTCGCCCCGAGACTTCGGGCCGCCTCTTAAAGTGGAATATTGAATTGAGCCAATATGACATCACTTATCATCCTAGAAAAGCGATCAACGGACAAGCTTTGGCAGATTTTATTGCAGAATTTACAGACAAGGGTAACAGCGAGGAAGAAACAATCGAGAACTCCCCAATCCAATGGAAGTTATTTGTAGATGGCGCAAGAAATGATTACTGTTCAGGTGCTGGAATTGTTCTTGAAACTCCTGAAGGCCGGTCATTATGCTATGCGCTAAGATTAGAATTTCCTTCAACAAACAATGAAGCAGAATATGAAGCTCTGATTGCTGGTTTGAAAATTGCTAAAGAACTAAACATTCGAGCGTTACAGATCTTCAGTGATTCTCAGCTTATAGTATGCCAAGTCAAGAAGGAGTTTCAAACGAAAGGAGGAAATCTGCCCGCTTATGTGTCAAAGGCTTGGGAACTTTTATGTGAATTCGACCATTACACGATAAGTCATATTCCTCGAGAAGAAAACATGAAAGCAGATTCTCTCGCAAAACACTCAAGTTCTGGCGAAGCCCAATCCTTGGGGTTAGTTCCAGTGGAAGTTTTGTCAAATCCAAGCATTGATGAAATGGATATCGATTGGGTTATGAGTATGTCGCAAGAGCAAGAATCATGGATGACTCCAATAACAAAGTATCTACTCAATGGCTCTTTACCAGAAAACTCTAAAGAACGACAAAAGCTACTGAGAAAAGCTTCTCGATATATAATCCAGGATGGTCAATTATACAGACGAGGATTCTCAATGCCACTACTTCGATGTGTATCCAAAGAAGAAGCCAAAATAATCCTATCAGAGGTACATGGAGGAGAATGTGGGGATCATTCAGGTGGTCAAACTTTAGCAAAGAAAATTCTCCGATATGGATATTTTTGGCCAGAAATTAATCGAGATGCTGCAGATTACTCTCGAAAATGTGACAGATGTCAAAGATTTGCCAAAATTCCTAGAGCACCTTCTACTGAACTCACACAAATGACCAGTCCGTGGCCGTTTGCAATTTGGGGAATAGATTTGATCGGACCATTACCAACCGCCAAATCTGGAATCAAATATGCCATTGTTGCCGTAGATTATTTCACTAAATGGGCTGAAGCTGAACCATTGGCAACCATCACCTCCAAAAAGATGATAAATTTTGTGACTAAGAATATCATTTGCAGATACGGTGTGCCTCAAAAGATAATTACAGATAATGGTACTCAATTTGAAAGTGAAGAATTCCAAGATTTTTGTAAACGATTCAAAATCCTGAAAAGCTTCTCAGCAGTAGCTCATCCGCAGGCAAACGGGCAAGTGGAAGCAGTAAATAAAATTATCAAGTCAACCATCAAAAAGCAACTTGAAAGAGCTAAGGGTGGTTGGGTCGATAAGCTACCACTAGCACTATGGGCATATAGAACTACCCACAAAACTGCAACTGGGCATACTCCGTTTTCATTAGCATACGGGTCGGAAGCAATGATTCCGGTAGAAACAGAGATCCCTTCACATAGAAGAATCCACTTCAGTCAAATGGAAAATGAAAAGTTGCAATCTGAAGCACTAGATCTTCTTGATGAGAAAAGAGAAGAAGCAGAACTCAGAGTTGCAGCTCATCAACAAAGAATAGCCAGACATTTCAATTCTAAAGTTCGCCAACGCAGCTTTGAAATCGGAGATCTAGTCCTGAAAAGAATTATGACCGCGACAGGTGTGTTTGGGCCCAATTGGGAAGGACCGTATGTGATAGTTCAGAAGCTTCTTGACGGCACATTCAAACTCACTACTGTTGAAGGAGATCAAATTCCAAGGGCATGGAACAGCAATCATTTGCGTCCATATTTTACTTGAAATTCTTGTTGAAATATTGTAAAAAGAATTATGAATGTATGATTCTTGTAATTGAAAGCAATCGTAAAACTGATGAAAGTGAATGATGAATGAATATAAAGTGGATGTAGGCCCAGATTTTTGGCCGAACCACTATAAATCTTGTGTTCCTTACTTTTATTACATGTTTGCTTTATTTTCGATATAAAAAGTACATAGAATGTATTGCTAAAATGTCGATTTAAATTTTTGCAGACAATGGAAGTAAAACTTGCACATAATAAGACCGAGCAATTCACTCCATCATTCAACAAACAAATTTCAAGTCATAAAAAACCCGAATTCAAATCCTAGATAGGAAATATTTCAATTGAACGGCTAATGATTTCGTAAAAACGAGCCCTTGCTAATAAATTGAGATTGTTTGAACAAACAAACATCCAATTAGGAAGCTAGTGCCCGTTCTCACGAACTTGCCTGTCAATGAAGTATACTTCCTTGGATTAAACCAGCTACTTGCAAAAAAGGGGAAATGACGACTTGGAAAGGAAAAATAGAGGAATTGAAAGGCATAAGCAAGAAGACGAGGAAACAACCAAAATCCATCATCAGCAACACAAGTCCTCTTCAGAGGCACAACTCTTCGGAGGATAAAAGACCTCTAATGGGTCATATGCCACAAAAAAGAAAGTTCTCTACTCAACAAAAAAGATTGGAGGAGTCATGACCCTCCAACCATGAGAGAGCAACTTCCAGGCGATGAAAACCCTCTCTGAGGCACATTTCACCAGGAGTCGAAGTAGTTGCTCTTCGGAGTATCACTTCACCAAAGTTGAAATGCAAACAAAATAAAGACCTCTTCGGGGGCACATTTCACCAGGAGTCGAAGTAGTTGCTCTTCGGAGTTTCACTTCACCAAAGTTGAAATGCAAATAAAATAAAGACCTCTTCGGAGGCACATTTCACCAGGAGTCGAAGTAGTTGCTCTTCGGAGTTTCACTTCACCAAAGTTGAAATGCAAACAAAATAAAGACCTCTTCGGGGGCACATTTCACCAAGAGTTGGGGTAGTTACTCTTCAGAGTTTCACTTCACCAAAGTTGAAATGCAAATAAAATAAAGACCTCTTCGGAGGCATATTTCACCAGGAGTTGAAGTGTAACAGCCGCTCTTCGGAATTTCACTTCACCGGAGTTGAAAGACAAGCAAAATAAGGACCTCTTCGGAGGCACAATCAAGAAGAAAGACCTCTTCGGAAGCCCACGTTTCGCCGAGATTGAAATAAAACTTCCAAGTGTCGAAACGTGGAAAAGCTTTCTAAGGCAAAACTCTTTGGAGGTACACGTTTCGCCGAGATTGAAATAAAACTTCCAAGTGTTGAAACGTGAAAAAATCCCTCCGTAGAGGTACAACTTTCCATATATAAAAAAGAAAAATCCTCATCAGGGGCATGCTTTAACTCACAAAGGAAGAGTAATTTACCTATTCTGGAAAATGATCTTCTTTTAAAAAAAAAAAAAAAAAAAAAAAAAGGAAGAAGAAGAAGAGAAAAGGAGTTAAAGTACCCTTCAGAGGTCCGCTTTGCTACATAAAAGAAATCACTCGGTAAAAAAGAAAATGTACTTAAGCAAAAAAGAAAGAAGTGATTTCTTCAAAGGACAAAGCGCGTAGAAACTCATATGAAGGGGGTTGCACTCTACAAGAATTCTTTTTAAAATAAAAATAAAATAATTATTCTTTAGCAAATAAGAGTGCAAGTCCCCTCGAGGTATAGAATATTGCAGCATACTTATGGAATGGGGGCAATATAGTATAATTACACACGATATGGTATAACTAAACCAGCAAAAGGTAACGCTCAAGTAACATACCATAAGCTCGCTGCAATATCAAATAAACTCATGCCAAAACGAATAACAAATGTATTCTTTAATTCAAACAAAAGTTTGTACAAACGAGGAATCATTTTATTCAATTACAATGCAGGTACAGGTTTCAAAATAAAGAAAAGCGGGGGCCGGTACCCGCACAATTCTCGGCCAGTACATGCAAAACACAAAAAACTAGAAACTGAAGATCTTCACTTCTTTTTGCTGCCTTTAGACCCTTTACCCGGCCGAATGATCAGCTTATCAGGTCGGTCGGTGGGCATAAGGGAAGTGGGAGAGGAAGGTGCAACCGGTCCAGCTTTCAGCTCCTCTTCAGTGGTGGTGACTATCTTCCCCCTCCTCTTTGGTGTCCCACGCTTCTTTTTTCTTCTTTTTGAGGAAGACTCACTCCCGGGAGTGACAAGTTTAGATAGAACAATCTCGTCAGAGGGAGTTCGCTCTGAAGATGTGTCACCTCCCTCAGGCCTTTCATCTTTCTGCTCTTGTGAAGCAATGGGATCATCCAAGCCGTGAAGAGCCTCTATTTGTTCTTCTTGTGACCCAGGTTGCGAGGCAGAAGGAGGCGCCACTTGAAGAGATGGAGGAAGGATCACCGGGGGAGAAGAAGCTTGAGTTTGGCTCGGTGCTTTCTCTACAAAGGAGAAAAAACTTAAAATATCAGTATCTTTCGAAAAGAGAGGGGATGACGGCTCGTCAAAAGTCGGGAATTCATTGACATTTGAGGAATAATCAAAAGTCGGGAATTCATTGACATTTGAAAAATAATCAAGAAGATCGTCAAGTTCACAAGGAGCGAACGAGCAGTTCACCACTTGGGCTGGTCCGGTGTCAAGTTTACCTGGGGCAGTTGGATCTCTGAGGCTGATTTCATATCGCTGTGCTTCGTTGCTTTCACCACCTTCATCCCCGCCTTGTGCACTTGTAGTTTCAGTTACTGTCTTAGTTGCAGGCGGAGTATAGGAGCTAGAACCCGTGATGTCAACCACAGGAGAAACTGGAGGTTGGACAGAGGAAGTAAGCGTTAATTCCTTTCCAGAACGTTCCTCTTCCGCCATTCCAGTTCTCATCCTGGCAAGTTGTTCTCGCCCCTTCGCAAGAGCAGCGCGAGCTTCCTCATCCAGGTAACGCGCCTCAAAATCTTCATCGCCATACCCGGCGTCTTTAAACATGTTAAGAGCAGCTTCCCACACCTCGGCCAGGGTGATTTCATACTTAGGACCAAGAAAAGAGAGGCTGCCGCGTCCCAAGACACAGTGTACATAAAAATCGAATAAAGTCGAATTGATATCGGTTTCCATGGTCTGAGCAGTTTCTTCGGCTGCAATTTTGCCAGCCATGGCCTCATCTCGATCTTTTTCGGTCTGAGCAAGTTGGGCTTTTAGCGCTTCAATCTCCATGTCCCGGGCGCTCAGTTTATTCTGCAACTGGGTGACATCAGTGCGGTGGTTCTCTACAGCTTGTTCTAACCTCTCAGCTTTAGCTTCAGCGTCCCTCTGGCTGGCGTGCGCATCTCGCACTTGTTTTTGCAATACCTCTTCTCTTTGGGTGTAAGTATTAGTAGAAGAGGCAAGATCATCTTTGAGCTGCTTTACTTCAGCTTCGAGTTTTTCATTGTATTCGGCTATCTCCTTCATCTCAGCGTTGTGTTGATCAAGAATCTTCTGCCATTCTGATTTGTCATTTTCCATGGTCAGCATTGCTTCGATGTTAGCCCGATTAACTCTTTGAAGTTCATCAACCAGCTTTTGCCATCCAGACATTCTATCGATATCAAGCTTGACAGCATCGAGATTTCTGTACATAGCTTCTTTGTCGATGGGGACCAAATCAAGGTCGAAGCGTACCCCCCTCAAACACCAGTTCGGGAATCGGCTCTGCAAGGTCGGGGGGCCCCTTTCAACATGGTATGAAGGCCTGTTGAGAAGTGTTTGGATGGCACTTCCTTCAAGAGCAGGAGATTTGGAAGGGATGTCAATAGAAACTGAGGCGCCAGGTCTCTCAGATGTCACGGGCACGTGCTCCTCGCCAAGTTTGGTCCGCTTTCTCGAATCCTCAATATGGCTCTTCCCCCTATCATCGTGCGTTTTACGTTTATGGGAATCATCATCCCTTGGGAAGGATTCATGTCGCGTGCCCGCTCCCTCATGACGTTCTTCATACCTTCTCCTCTCTTCAGCTTTTCGCGCAGCTCTCTGTTCATTGGTCTCTCTGGGATCGGTATAGTATTGCTTGTAATCATAGCTGCCACGCCCTCCATAGCGTCGAAAGTCTTTGTAATAAGAACCGCTGCCGCTGCGCCCCATAGAGGAATCTGAAAAGGCAAAAATAGCAAGTCTTAGAAACTTTCGGAGAAAAGAAGTTAAATGTGAACAAATGCCAAAAAATCCTAAGTGTTGTGTGATGTGCAAGCTACGCGCATTAAGCTACAAACCACTCATTGGTGTAGAGGTGATGATAGCTTGGGTATGAGGAGTTGGTGTTTGTGTTGGTGTTAGTCGAAGAAGGGACGTCGCCTCAATTATAGGAGAGATAGTTTTAGACACGTCATCTCTAAAAAGCTCCTGTGAGGTCACTATTATGTCGCTCAACCCATCATAAACATCGTCACCATCATGCTCGGTGAGACTTGTTTTCTCAGTTCCTACATCAGCTAATCCCCCGAGAGGCTGTGAAGGTTCTTCTTCTTCCTCAATCGGGGCAAGTGCCGTCTTACTAGATGACCCCATAATGTCGGTAGGGGTGGAACATTTCACCAATGAAGCTTCGATGTTAGACTCTTTTGATGAGGGTTGTTCGATAGTAACGGGGGCATCCGATGCTTCAGTCGGGGAATCGGGAACTTCAGTCGGGGCTTCACGAGGCTGAGTATAGCGAGAAGAGTGAAGAAGCCCGTATTGATGTAAAAAGTCATCTCTCAGCAAAAACTTTATACTCCTCTCTTCTACTGGCACAGCATTCAATCTTTCAAAAATTTGCTTATAGCCTGGGTCTCTAGAAGGAGGTGGAAGCGCTGAAAAGTAAAAAGGGAAATTAACATCTAACTACTCAGGCTATGAAAAGATTTTATAAGGAAAACATGTGTCAGGAATAAAGCTGAACGCCCTTACTTCCAACTCTCCACACACCATAAAACCCCGGAGGGCAACGAACATAGAAGAATTGGGTTAAAAACCCGTGAACAGTATCAGTGAGGCCAACAATCAGTTTGCGGTTTCGGGCGCTCCTCACAACAGTAATGGAAGGATGATCCTTAGTCCGAGTAAAAGAGCATAGATAACAAACTTCACCAAAGCTTGGAAGTCGATCAAGTGTTCTCCTAAAAAGCACACACAACCCCATTAGAATGGCATAGCCATTGGGGTGTAGCTGGGATGGAGCAATGGCCAGTTGATGGAGAAGTTGTTGGAAAAAGTCGTTGAAAGGAGGAATGCCTCCACTTAGGCACATTTGCCGGTTAATTGTCACAAAGCCAGAAGGAGCTATATCGGCAGTGTTATTTCTTTCGGGAAGAATGGCATCTGATTCAACGATACCAAACTGAGCACACAACTGGCGAAAAACTTTGTATGATAGTGAAGTAGGAGCTCTTTCGGGAGGATTAACCAGTGGAGCCGGAAGAACAGTTACCTCTCCAGTCCGAACTGTTGCATCACCTTCCTGAGAAGTCATTCTACACAAACAACTGGATATTCAAATATGAAGGTGCACGTTTCCTAAAAAGTGTGAAGTGTTGTGCAAAAAACTAATAAAAAATAACAAGTAAATATAACTGAAATAAGACTAGTCGACGATTGATCAATTACAAAAATTTCAGAACTTGTTAGTCTTTAGTTCAAGTATAATATTAATGCGAGCTGGTCAATTTTAATTGACTGTTTCAGTATTGCTTTAGTATTTTACTTGAAGTTAATAAGTTGAGCACTTCATTCACACAATCTGTTTAAGTTTAATGACTGTTATTAGCTAATCTGTCATTCGAAGAGGGCGATCAATGGCAGTATATTCGCCCCGGTTTTTCTGTAAATGCTGTATTGGACAGGTTGTTAGCTTGCGAGTCAAAGTAATTTGTAAAAGAAGGCATCAAAGTTCAACAGTTCAACATCACTGCAACAATTCAAGGTTTAAGCAGATCCTAAAAAACACAAGTGCTAAGTCGTATCGGACTCAAGTACTAAGTCAAAACCGACTCAAGTACTAAGTCAAAACCGACTCAAGTACTAAGTCGTAACCGACTCAAGGGATGAGTCGTTCCTATCCTAAGTCGTCAACACATCAAGCTGGTAATCCCCTAAGTCCTAAGTCGTAACTCGAGGAACAAGAAAAAGGCTATGATGCAAATCAACTGGAAATCCTTTAAGTCTTATCTCGACTACGATTCATGGAATTCGCTAGGTCGCATGGAGAATCTCTGGGTTGTATATGAGACAATTCTTCACTCTATTCAGTCAAGTTTCTCAACCAACCTGCCTTCCTCTCCAATTCCCAACCCGAAAACCTAATAACCTCACAATAAACAACGACCTAAACCTATCACATTACAGGTCGCCTCAAATCACAAATCGCCATAAGTCAAGCCAAACAAGTTTGAATTCATCAGTGATCGATTTGGCAGAACTCGTAGGGTTTGAAGGGGCAGGCCAGAAACGAAGAACTGAACACATAAAGTAACAATGGTTAACGGTCGAAGTTTGAAGCAAGATCGCTTACGATTGTTTGATGCTAGAAAGAATCGGAGATGAATCAGGACGAAATCGCCTCGGAGAGCTTGAAGATGCGTTAATGGCAGAAAGCGGTTTAAAAGGTTAAGTGATGAGAAGAAGGACGACTCAGGCTTTTATATCTAGAAAGGTTGGGATTTGAAACAACATGACCGAGTTATGATAAGTCGAAGCACACGACTTACGATTTAAGCGTGTGCTTCGAGGGGCAAATGTTAACCCTAACTCGTTCACGAGTTAACAGGTCCACGAGTTAAGGCATGTACGACTCAAGGCATGTACGAGTTAAAGGATACATGAGTCAGTAACTTCCTACGACTTAAAGACCTCTACGAGTTGGCAAGCTTACGAGATAAGCGGCCTACGAGTTAAGGAGTACCCGAGTTAAGCTACTTGCGAGGTAAGCCTTTACGAGATTAGCAGATCTGCAAATTAGCAAGTGTACGAGTTAAGATCATCCACGAGTTAAGCCTCTACGAGATAAACAGGAACCCGAGATAATAGGCTTACGAGATAAGCGGCTCACGACTTAACGAAATGGATGGCCTACGACTTAATGATAACTGCAGTTTGTATGACTTAAGACCCTTACGACTTAAAGAGGATACGACCTAAAGACACATCTCTTAACTCGTCTACGAGTTAAGACTTGCTTTAAACCATTTGCAATTAGTTAAGTCGACTACGACTTACGGCATAGAAAGAGTCGTATACGACTAAAGAAAGGAAATTAGCAATTGCAGCCAGATAACTCATACACGACTTAGAACTTAGGGATGGGTTCAAAAAAGGCGAACTGCCATAGACTCAGCTCAGTGACTCGGGGGCGACTTACCTTAAGTCGAACACGACTTATCTTAAGTCGGCCACGAGTTAGGACTTTGCACTTTTTTTCGCCCAGAACTCTCTATAAATATGCAACCATCTCCAACATGCAAAGGACTTTTGGCTCATTCTCTTCAAGCGCCATTACTCTGCCGAATTCCAGACTACTTCAAAGCTTTTTAGATCCAACAAACTTCTAAAGGAACTCCATGAAGGAATCATCCACATTCACCATGGATTTGAAGATGATTGTCAACATCAAAGCTTGAGCTACTTGTTTTACATATCCTATAACTTGAAGTGTGTTGTAATTGAAAGATCTTGTAAAGGATAGTAATCAAACTAGTGATAAAAAGATTAAAGTGGACGTAGGCTGGATTATAAGCCGAACCACTATAAATACTGTGTCTCTTACTGTTTTTCTGCATACTTTCTGCTTATTTCTGTTTCCCGTACGAACGGGTGGTGCTTTCACAATCACATCCTATACACCAGGGTGTTAGCGTTTAAATTTGAGCGTTAACATACTTTATAACAACTTTAACTTATAAAACCACTTTATTAACAAATTCTATCCATATCCCACTTACACACCAAAATCCAATTTATAAGTTAATTACTTATAAATCTTTTATTTTAAAAAATCTATTAATTTTATAACTTCACAATTTATAAATCTATAGATGTCATCCACTTATGAAATCCATTTATACTTCATTTTAATACTTATAAAAACTTGTTTTATAATTCCAATATTTTAATTTATAAATATCAATTTTTATAGATCTTTTATATAAATCATTTATAATAATTCAAAAATCCCAATTTAAACCCTTTTATAAATTAATCAACTACTTATTTCAAAAATTATAATTCGGTTATATTTCACAAAAATCATAATTTTTATAACATAAAAATTACAACGTTTATTTATTTAAAATGAATCAATTCCAAAATTAAATTTTATTATGAATTCTCAACTTAAATTTTCAAAAATCAAATTTTATTTATTTTCGGCATCTAACAATACCAAAAATATATTCGACTAAAATTTAGCCTTTAATGATTTCAATCACAAAGATAATCACGCAGATTATAAATAGACCAACACACAACATTGAAACCAATTCAATCATTTGAGGAATCCAGTTGGATCCCTCCAACCTGTTTCACTGCATCCATAGATGTTAGGACAATACCAATTCCGCTTCAAGACGGAATATCGTGGTATATGGGATTTATAAAATACTATTCGCTATTATGCGGCGCAATAGGGTCTCATCCGCTATATAATGCGGGAAAATCAACTTCAAATACATATATAATATCAATTCCATATAAGTTGGAATTATCGCGGTATATGTTTTTAATAAATAACATCCGCTTAATATATGGCGTATAGGGCCTATTGCAATATAACAGATAATAACTATCATCCAATCACACAATCAAGCAATTTTAAATCCAACTATTTAAAATTTTAATAGAAACAATTCGATTGAGTGAGAAGTTCTCACATTGAGTTTCCGATAATAGTTGTAGCGTTTGTTTCGAATAAAATTGAACACGCGTTTAATTTTACCCAAAATTGTCACTAGCTACAAATGACTCCAAACAAGCTCCATTGCGTAATACACGTGCATACGGACCTAACGCAATTTGTTTCGTGCGTTTTTGACCTCGTACAAAAAAGTTATGGTGTTTTAAAGTTTGCACGAATTAATATATATGTATATAATTTACAGTTTATTTTCAATTTCAAACCCAAGGAAAATCTGGGCCGTGCATTTCCCCAGATCAAATCATGGCCGCACCTTTTTTCCATCTCCCTCCTTCACTTTTTTCTCCCAGGTTATTAAACGCAACCGAACCCTTTTGCACACACTAAACCCTAAATTTTCATAACCAATACGAGCATCATCACGTTGATCAAAGACCTCCATCTCTTAGCCCATCTCGAGAGCTACCTATGGCCGAAGACCCATTGAATCCGGTCGCCTCCTTAGCACAAAAATCATGAACGAACACGATGTCTTCTCGTACGAATTGCCGACTATCCACGCTTCTAAAAACGATCTTAACTGTTGAAGTTATAGACCACGATATGATCTTCGTTTTTGTAGTTGAGAGTTTTTGATGATTGTTAGTGGATTGGAAGAGATCGACGGAAGAAGATGGGAGTTTTTCGGCCATTAAAAAGGATGGTGGCTGTTGTAACGTTTTTGACCTAGGGTTTGCTTAAGGCTTTGCAAATTAGAAAGAGATGTGTCCTTTTATAGAAAACCCAATGAAAAACACTATTCATCCAACTTTTTCGAACTTCAAATCTCGCACGGCGACCGGCGTTTCTAGGGTTTAACCCGCGTTCCGGACACACTGGAATAGGTGTCGGAGGCTAATTTGATCATTTGTGTGAGTTACGGCAATAAACGATCAATTTTAAATTAAATCAGTTAAACAAATTTCTATGCATTTGGCTTGCCCCGGACAAACCATTAATTCGATTGACGCGAAATTTGAAATCTTGCAATAATATAACATTACGGATCCGATGAAACCAGTTTCATCGAAATCCGAGACTGTTTGAAAAATGACTATTTTCACTAGTCGATTAAATATTAAAATATTCAATTTCTGCAATTTATCTTTTAATTCAATTTTAAAAGTTCACAAACATTGTTCTAACTCCAATATGATTTAATATAACTTTATAAATCATTTTTAATTACATTAAACCCAATTTCCAATTATTTATGCAATTTCAAATATTAAATTATCGACTTAATTATCCAATTAAATCTTAATATTCGAAAAATAAATTATTCGACTTACAAATTTTACTTGTTGATATTTAAAATCAATTAAATATACGAATTTCAAATGACAGAAATTCCGGGTCGTTACATTTGTGAATGAATCTTTGTGAAAGATGGGTGAACTTTGTGAAGTGAATGTTTTTGTTTAAACATTTGAAATGGTAATTTGTTTAAACCATTTGAAAACAAAAGTTTTGGGTTTTAAGTTGCGACTAAATTGAAATCCCAATATCCATATGTTTTTAAATATTTCTCTCATCATTCGGTCTAGCCGGGAGAGGACCTTGTGTCATATAACCCATTCCGAATAATGATACGACGTCATGGATAGCAATTGAAGATCGGTGGTGACAACCGGGTGTCTTCAAGAAAGATAGGATAACCCGTCGAATGACTCTGCACTGAGTTTCTCCAGTATAGAGATCTTCATATGTGATGGGGGGTCTGATCGGGATTGTGGATACCCGGATTGCAAGGGCTTCTTCCTTTATTGGACAAAGTGCCTTCGGTTCCGTTTGAACCCAAAAAAGACTTGTGTGGTTGTATGTTTGACATTGCACTTTGAGATATAAAACTGACCTCTATTAAATACATTTCTATTTGGTGGCGGAGAATTTATTCTCTCATCTTAACACCCTTCTCTGAGACGTACGAGCTCAGAGGTCATGCAGTTGATAGCTATCAGTGATATACTCCCAATTTGGTAGTGTGGCATGCTGAGTGATGTTGTGTGTTGTTGATCATTTGTTGACCAAAGCATGGCATTTTTGTAAAGCATAGCTTTGTGGACGAGACTGCATCAGGATCTCACACCCCGAAAATGGTTGAAACGGGAGAGATGCGGCAAGGTTATGAGGGTCGCGCCCTTTAGGGTGTGTCATTTTCTTCTGGAAAAGGGTGGTATCATGGTATGGAGCCTAGATACTTAACTCATGTGGTCACTACAAATCTATTACTTTGTGGTTGCTTTGTTGTTGAGAGCTCTCGGATAACGGTCACAAACGACCAAGGGATGGAATGCTCATGTAGTAGTTACCTAGTTAGAGAAGTAACTCGGTCTTGTGTTGGCAGAGAGCTAGTTAAATTCTCGGGACGTCCCTCCAGAATCGTACCCATGTGGCAGTAGGAAGTTCCTTAGCCCGACCATTTATGGAAAATCCAATCACCAATACGCTCCCTTTACTATTGCAGTTGTATAACCTGCCACTCTTATATGGTAGCTATAGTAGGCATAGTATAATGGTACCTATGATGGCTAAGATTAATGTTATACTGTTGAAATGTTTTCCACTATGCACTAATAATAATATCAAAAGGATTTTGCTTAGTAAGCATGTTTAACTATCATAAGGAGAAATGTCCCCTAAGTGTGTGATTGCATGGTTTGTGTGCCGGGAGGCCTTATGGTAATTTCATTTTCCAAAAAGCATTGCAGATTTCAAAATTTTAAATTCTTTTATTGTTTGTTTTAAGGATAATTTATTTTTGTTTGCTCATACCAGTCCCATGACTGAGCCGGAGTTTATTGTTCCCTTCCTAAACTCTAGGTGGCCATAATTTTCCACACGGGCAGTCTAGAGTTGGATTTTTCTTGTAATAAAATAGTAGGTGTAGATTCAATAGCATTCAATCTCTGGATATTGGCAATCGCATTTGGATCGAGTTGCTTCACTTCAGTGTTAATGGTGGTTCTCTTTTAGCTTTTGAAGTCTTTCTAGTCTTGGAGAATTGGCAGTGGTGTTGCAATTAAATAGGAGTATCTATCTTAAGGACTACTGAAGATATTATCTTTCAGAGACTTTCTTTTGCTGTTCTTTTTTGTATCTCTGATTTTGATGTCAACTGTATCAATGTATTGTATCATTGTTGTAATCAACTGTTGTGTATCAATGTTATTCATTTTCTTCCGATGTGTTGTTGTACTTAATGTGTTATAAGCTCCAGCGAATCAGATTCGACGTTTGAATCTACGGCATTGGAATATGAGTGATGTATTTGGTGCCGATTTTCGAAGGTCGAGTCAGGGTCGTTTGACTTAGGCTTAGGATTCGATTGATAGAAATCACAATTGATGATAAAGACCCAAAATTCAAATCCAGGAATTACGAGATTGTGGAACCTAACCCAGATTAGGGTATCAGTTAATGGAGTTTTGAAGTTAATAGTAAGATATCCAACACCCAGATTCAGGTATTAATAAGCAAGAATCGAAAATAGTTTTAGAATAGAATTCTCAAACCCAAATTTTGGTATTTGTTGTGGATAATAAAAAATTCATAATAACTGTTTTCATGCCAAAAATCCCAAGCCCAGTTCATGGCATATGCCAGATAATTAAAAATTATCATCAATTATCTTTGTAATAAGAAGCTCCAGCCCATATACAGGCATATGTGGTATAGTCATAATACCACGATAATTATCTTCATAATAGGAATCCTCGGCCCGGACTAGGGCATATATTGGGTAAGAAGAAATCTATGGTGATTGGTTTTTCAATAGAAATCCTTGGCTCAAATTAGGGTATTAAAATGAAGTTGAATAATATTCCTGAAACCTAGAATTGGTATAATAAATATCGTAAGTGATTGGTAAAGACCCGAAATCTAGGTTCGGGTATTAACAGATGAAATTTAGAAATTAAAGTCCAAAAACCCGGATCTAAGTATTTAATAGACGAAGTTCTGCTTTACTTCTCAGATTCTGTCTCCTTTGACATGCATAACCCTTAGGCCATGTATATAATATTTATTTTATTAGCTTCTTTTCAAGCTTAGACGTCTTATTCCATAATCTGATGTGCCACTTCTTGGGCCTGGACCCTTAGTCCATTTGAGATATACCACCTCTCAGGTTAGGAAATCTTAGTCCATTATTTGATGAGCCTCTTCTTGGGCTTGGACATCTTAGTCCACTATTTGATGAGCCGCTTCTTGGGCTTGAACATCTTAGTCCATTAGTTGATGAGCCTCTTCTTGGGCTTGGAAATCTTAGTCCATTATTCAATGAGGATTGGACATCTTAGTCCATTACTTGATGAGCCACTTCTTGGGCTTCGACGTCTTAGTTCATTATTGTTTGGTGCTCTTAGATAGCTCATCTTAGAGGCTGGAAGCAAAGACTTACCCAACCTCCCTCCAGGAGGCTCCCTGCCGTAGCCATAGCGTGGCGCGGACAGGGGCTTGTTTGGTGCTTTAACCTGGCCATAGCGTGGCATGGATAAAGGCTTACTCCGTCCTCCCTCCAAGAGACTCCCTACCCTGGCCATATTGTGGCATGGATAAGGGCTTGTTCAATGCTTTATCCTGGCCATAGCATGGCGTGGATAAAGGCTTAATCTATCCTCCCTCTAAGAGGTGCCTTGACCTGACCAGAGGCGTGGCCAAGGACTTGTCCGGTGCTTTAATCTGGCCATAGCATGGCGCAGTTAAAGGCTTGCTCTGCCTTCCCTCCAGGAGTGCTCTACCCTGGCTAACTCGGTGTGGATAGAGGCTTTCTACCGTCTTAGGTGGTATTCAACCATCTTAGGTAGTTATCCAAATGCAAGGAGTATTCCACTCCCAGCCATGTAGATTTTCCTTTTGAAGAAAGGGAAGCTTTATTCATTCATATTTGGAAAATATGGTCTCAAATGTTCGGCAGTCCATGTTCTCGGAACCATATTATCGTCTGGTCGGTATAACTTGTAAGCTCCTTTGGGGATTACTTTGCAAATGATTATGGGTCCTTCCCAAATTGGTCCCAAGGGTCCATCTTCAGGGTTTCTTGTATTCACCATTACTCTTCGGAGTACCAGATCTCTTTCTTGGAATGACCACATTCTCACTTTTGAGTTATAGTACTTTGAAATTCTCCTTTGATACTCCGTTGTTCTTATTGCTGCTTTATTTCTTAGCTCATATATCAAGTCAAGAAATTCTCTTTTTATTTCTTGATTCATACTGAATGCATAGGCGATTCTTCGGTGTGAGGGTATTTCAATCCCGATTGGTAACATTGCCTCACATCCATATGTCAATGGGTATGGAGTATGTCTTGTCGCTGTTTTAGTAGATGTTCGATAAGCCCATAACATGAATGGTAGTTCTTCTACCCAATTTCCTTTTGGTTTGTTTAGTCGCTTTTTTAGAATTGTCTTTATGGTTTTGTGTGAATCCTCAACTACCCCTTTTGCTTTTTGATGTGCGACGGAGGAAAAGCTTTTTATAATCCTATTCTCGTGGAAAAAGAAATAGAATTCTTCACTCTCAAATTGTGTCCTGTTGTCGTAAATTAACTTCTAGCAAATTCCAAATATGGTTATGATATTTTTGATAACGAATCCGAGTACCTTCCCAAAAGTGATTTTTGGAAGTGATTCTGCCTCAATCCATTTTGTGAAGTAATCTATGGCGACTACGGCATACTTTTCTCCCCCTTTTGAGATTGGCATTGGGCTGATTAAAACTATTCCCCATACGTATAAGGGCCATGGACTTGAGATTGGAGTCAACAGACTTGGAGGTAATTTGGGAATTTTCATGTAATTTTGACACTTCTCGCATCTTCTTACATACTCGATGGCTTGGATTACCATACAAGGCCAATAAAATCCTTGCCTCCTTATCTTCTTTGCCAATTTTGCTTCGTTCGAGCAGTCCTGGAAGAACCCCTCATTTGCTTCTGCAAGTAACTTTACACCATCATTCAGACTTACGCATCTCATGGAAGGAAGTGCATACCCCTTCTTATAAAGGATTTGATCCATTATTGTTAAGGTTGGAGCTTATCTCCTTATTTTTCTTGCTTCACCGTTGTCAGATGGGAGTATTGTTTTAACAAGATGTCGATGATGGGTGACATCCAGGTGTTATCATACGAGTCACGTAGACATGATTGGTCAATCATTACATCTGATATTTCTTTATTAGTTTCTCTTCCCTCTTTCTCTTGTAGCTTAGCTCTTGACCTTGTCAGAATTAATAGTTCCTTTCCTAGTTCAGGTGCTTCCTCTCCAATACTCAAAATTCCCTAATATCCCACTGGTATAATGCGTGTATCCGAGGCTCCACTTGAATCGGCTAGTTTTTCTAGAGAATCTACTTGTGAGTTTTTCGCTCTTGGGACTTTGTGTATTGAAAAGTCTTCAAATAAAGCAAGCATTTTTATTATTTTCTTCATGTATAAAGATAGTTGGGAGTCCTTTATTTGATATATCTGCTTCACTTGGTTTACCATTAGCTAGGAATCACTAAAGATCTGAATTCTTCAAATCTTGAGTTCTAATGGCAAGGTTAATCCCGCTACCATAGATTCATATCCCATCACATTGTTCCTTGCAGGAAATCCTAATTTTAAGGCGTAATGTAAGCGGTGTAAGTCTAGTGTTATGATTACATATCCTGCATCGACCCTCTGTTCATTTAATGCATCATCAACAAACAATTGCCCCGTAGCCATCTGATCTTTTTCCTTTTCTGATTGCTCTTTAATGAAGTTAGTGTATTCGTTAATGAAATCTTCCAATGCTTGCCCCTTGATTGCAACTCGCGGCTGAAATTCTATATTATATTGGCTGAGCTCGATTCCCCATTTTAACAACCTTCTTGAAGTTTCTAGTTTACTAAAGATTTCTTAAATGGGAAAATTGGTCAATACCCTGATCGGATGTGCTTCAAAGCATGCTCTCAGCTTTTGAGCTGTGAGAATCAAGCAATAGGATAGCTTTTCAATCACTGAATATCGAACATCTGCATCCTTCAATCTTCTGCTCGCATAATACATAGGATGTTAAGCTCCATTTCCTTCTCTAATCATTACTGAGATGACCGCGTATTTCGAAACTGCCATATATAAGTGTAAGACTTCCCCATTCTCGGGACTAGAAAGCATCGGTGGCTTTTCTAGATGGCTTTTTAATTCATGAAAATCTTTGCTGCATCTTCCCCCTACTCAAAGTTCTTCTCGTTACATCAGAGAAGGGAATAAATTTACCGGTAGCTTTGGAAATGTACCTACGTAGGGAGGCCACCCTTCCATTCAAACTCATTACCTCCTTACTGGTTATGGCTTCAGCCATGTCCTTAATGGCTAGAATCTAGTCAGGACTAGCTTCAATCCGTTGAACTCAAAAGGAGAACTTTTGTGGGCTCAATTTCATTTGATATTTCCATAATATCCTGAATATCTTTTCTAGATCCTTAGGATGATCTTGAGCCTTGCCGGATTTTACAAGCATGTTATCCACATAAACCTCCATATTTCGACCAACTTTCTCTTTAAACATTCTGTTGAATAGTCTTTGATATGTCCCTCCTGCATTTTTTAGTCCAAATGTCATTGCTTTGTAATAATAAATTCCCCATTCGGTTATGAAGTTAGTGTGTTTCTCATTTAGCTTGAATTTTGGTATTTGATTATACCCTAAATAATTATCCAAGAGAGACAACAATTTATGCCTTCTTGTTGCATCTACTAACTGATTAATTCACAGTAACGGGAAACAATCTTTTTGACATGCCTTGTTGAAATCTGTATACTCAATGTAAGTTCTCCATTTTCCATTTGATTTCTTTACCAGAACTTGATTAGCTAAGCACCTTGGGTAGTATATATCTCGAATGAACCCATTCTCAAGAATGTTAACTTATGCTTTCAAAGAATCTGATCGTACCTTATCTAAATATTTCTTTTTTTGCCTAATGGGTGTTTCCCTTGGATTGATGTTGAGTGTATGACACATGACCATTGGATCAATACCTACCTTATCAGAATGTAACCAAGAAAACACATCCTTGTTGACCTTAAGAAATTGGATCAAATCCTTCTTCAAGTCACCATTAAAACCTTTTCCCACTTTGACCACTTTAGTAGAATCGCGTGAATCTATGCACGCCTCCACAAGGTCCTCTATAGGATTTATCCTTTCGGTTTTCCCTCGACGATCAAATTCTACGACGATTGGGCCTTCTTCAGTGGAGTTAGCATCGATTCTCTTCCTTTTGCCTCCAGGTGGAATGTACCTTTCATACATGCGCTTGTTAAACAAATTAATTTTAACTTCTCCTTCGAATGTTAGATGTGAAAATGCATCATTCGAAGGCTGTAAAATAGTGGAAGAATCAAAGTAAGCGGAATACTCCCTATTATATTGATCTAGGGTAGCAAAATACATCTCTCGGGAGCTGAATTACTCGCCTCGGATGGTGACCATCCTCTCTTTGTCATGAATTTTACCATTAGGTACTTTGGGGAGACAAATGCATCTATTTGGTCAAGTTTTGGCCTGCAAAAGAAGGCGTTATAGAAAAATGGTTGGTTGACAATCACAAAAATAGTCTCGAAAGTTCAGCAAGATGGTGGCACCCCTATTTGCACAAGCAGTTTCACTTACCCTACTGAAGTCGACCGTTATTTATTGAAACTGAAGATGGGTTCCATAATGGGCTCCAATTTGTCCTCGGTAATGTTCATCTAATCAAAGGCATGCTTGAAGATAATGTTGACTGCACTGCCTGTGTCTACAAGAATTTTAGAGACGATGGACAATCTGATTAGAGCATTAATCATCAATTGATCACTATGTGGATGGTGAACCCCCTTTCTTAGCTCTTGAGGAGTGACAACAAGATTCGGCATTTGAATACTAAGCCATGGATTCTTCAATGGGGCTCTTCTTGGACAGAGAAGATACCTTCCTTAGCTTCCTTAATGTATCTATTTAGGTCCCATTTGCTATTTCCCACCGGATGCGGCCCACCATGAATTACATCAATTTTGTTTATTGGTGGGCTTAAACTCGTGGGTCTTCATCTTCCAATATATTAACGGCATTGCTAGGGTGCTTCTGTGTACCATCCCCTATCCGTTGAGCTTTCTGCGTATCTTGGATATATTCTTTTAAATGATCCTCGTGGATTAGTTTTCGGATGATTCCAGCAAGAAGTTTGCTCTCATTGGTCTTGTGACCGTTTGCCTTGTGATATGCACAATAATATCCTCCTTTTCCTTTTTCTGGGTTGTTCTGAGCTTTAAAAGAAGTTGGAAAGTTGACCCTTTCTTTCACCACCACATAAACGTAAGACAGTGGCTTGTTTAAAGCAACTGCATTAGCAATTAGCTCTTCCAATTTTGTTCTTTTATATCCTCGATCTAGACTGAATCTTCCTCCTTCCTTCTTGGGGATATCTTTCCTCTTAGCATAGTAAAGCTCATCCATACGAATAAAATTATCGGGCTGGAAAGTGGAAATCTTGTAAATCTTTACACCCATTAACAAAGAGCTGCTTCTAGAAGGGGCGTTCTTTATTAAGCCAAAATCTACCGTGATAAGCTTGTCTCTGTCATTCATGTCCTTTTCTTTTAGTGCTTCAGCATTGAATCTCCTCAGATAGTCTCCCAAATATTCTTTCTGCCTTTACTTATGTTTTCCAAGACTGTATAATCTATAGTGGGATGTTAATAAATGCAGAACTAGGTGGAGAATTCGTAGGAGAACTACTTCCATGAATAGATGGTTTTCTCTCGATATGGTTTGTACCATTTGGTTGTTACCCTAGAGAGTGACAGAGATTAATCAGCATCTGACAACTCATGTCGCATTGTATAAATCCATTTGTGATGCAGTCATGAGTCGTATACGACTCAAGTTGTTACGAGATAAGGAGCAGCGCTTTAAGTTGAGTGGAAGGGTTGAGTCGTCCATGACTCAACATGGAGGAGTTGAACCATACACGACTCAACTGGAGACCAGAGGGGACACGGAGAAAGAAACGCGAGTTAAAGAAAGGGATTTGAGTCGTATCTGAGTTAATAAGAAAGAAGAGGAGGAGTTACGACTTAGCAGAAGTTTGAGGTGTGCGAGTGTGATGAGTCGTACACGACTCAACGACTTATCCATAAGTCGTGTACGAGTTAACAAGAGCAGAGAAGTGGAAGTAGATGAATCGTTCGGAGTTGACTCGGTTGAAGGGATATGCCGCAAGTAAGCTTGGGTGCTTGAGTCATTGGAAGTATGTTGAGTCGTGACCTATGTTGAGTCGGTGGTATGCATATGTTGTTAAGTCGTATGTCGTACACATTGTGTTGTATTTTGAGTCGTTTGTGTTGTTTGAAGCTGTAAATATTTTAAGTCGTAAGTCGTATGTCGTGTACTATGTTCTGTGAGATGTAAGTATGTGTCGCATTATAGTATGAGTCGTGAGTCCTAAGTCATGAGTCGTGAATCTGTTGAGTCGTGAGTCATTGAGCCGGCATGGTGTTGTAAGTGTTAAACCGTGTGCATTGAGTCGCCGCCGACTTATAGTGAGTCGTAAGTCATATGCGACTTAAGGGTCAGGGTCAAAACTCTATAAATAGGGGGGGTGCGTTGTACATTGTGGTGGTTGATTTTGAAATAAAATTCCTTGTTGATTGCTTTGTGCTTTCATCTCCAATTGGTAGTTGAGTGTAATCTCCTATCTCCACTTACGTCATTCGAGTGCGCTCGAATCCACGTTTGTTGAAGCCGATTCACGGAATCTAGTGCGCTAGATCAACGTACGAAGAATCGTAGATCTTTGAAAACGGTATAGTGCGCTATCAACGTGTTTGAGATAGTTAGAATTCGGTATTTTCGGATCAACGAATTTGGGCATTTTGGTATTCATCAATCCACCGATTGCTACTTTCACCGATTGAAGTTTATTTTGATTAATCCGCTGCGTCAGTTTTTGGTATCAGAGCCATACTTAGCCAATCATAGCTAAGTTGAGTCTTGGAGCCAAGTATTTGAAGTTGAAGTTTGAAGTTGTTCATCGTGTTCATCTTGAAGTTGCAACGAGAGGAGAACTTTTAATCTATCTCATTTTGGATCTAGATTTGGAGAAGTGTTTGAAATTGAAGTTAGGCCATGTATACTTGGAAAGTAGCCGAGCCTAGTGAAGTTGTTTGAAGGTTGAGCCATGACTTATTGTTGTTTTGTTGAAGTGTTGTGTTGATGCAATCGTGCCGCCAAGGAGAGCTAACCGCCATCAAAATGTTGAAGCTTTGTATCGAAGAGAAGAAGCCGATCAAATGGAGCAACGTATGCATGAGAAGATTGATGAAGGCATTGGTAGGTTGGAGAAGCTTATGATTGATATGAATCAAAGTAGAAGAAGAAATTCACCTGAATCCATCCGTGGGGGTAGTAGAGTGTCATCACATTCAGAACGGGAAAGGAGAGAAAGTCAAGAGCCTAGGAGTATTGATAAACGAAGTAGGAGGAATGTTGATGATCATGATAGACGGGATGCTGGTAGTAGGAGTGGTGGTAGAGATGCTGGAGGGCGTGAAAGACAAAGATATGCGTCAGACTTTGATGAGGAGTTTGATGGTGAGAGGGGAAGTATTCACTTCAGAGACCGAGATCAGGGACAACGTCAGTATCGGGTTATTGATGATGATCGACGTTGGGAATCGGGAATGAAGATGGAGATTCCGGAGTTTAAAGGAGGGATGGTAGCTGAAGAATTATTAGATTGGTTATCTAATGTGGAGGAAATCTTTGATTTCAAGGAGGTTCCGGAGAATCGAAGGGTGAAGTTAGTTGCTACAAGGTTGAGGGGAAGAGCTTTGGCATGGTGGTAGCAAACTAAACTTACTCGTGAACGAATGGGGAAGTCAAAGATAGAATCTTGGGAGAAGATGAAGAAATTGATGCGAGCTACATTCTTACCATACAACTATCAATCACTTATGTACCATAGATTGCAGAATCTGAGGCAAGGGACGAAGTCTGTTAGTGATTATGCTGACGAATTTTACCAACTCATTGCCAGGAATGATATCATGGAAACGGAAGAACAGTTAACTGCTAGATTCATTGGGGGATTGAGAATGCAGATCCAGGATATGGTTAATATGTTTGATCCTAGATCAGTGGCAGAGGCACATCAGAAAGCGTTGGCTTGGGAGAAGCAAGGAAGACGTGGAGGTGGTGTGTTTACTAATTCCAATAATCAAGCAAGGGGTGTTAGTGGAGGTTCTAATGTACCTAAACCTGTCAATAAGACAGTGGTGAAGGAGGCTGAGAAGACGAAGGTTAACAGTGGTTTCAAATGTTACAATTGCCAGGAGTTGGGTCATAAAAGCAATGAATGTCCGAAGCCGAAGATGAGAGCAATGGTTGCTGAGATTGAGGATGATGGTGAGGAGGCAGAATGTTCAAATACCCCTTATGTTGAGGAGGAAGAAGAATTATCTGGAGATGAAGGTTGTAATCTTATGATGAGGAGGTCATGTCTTACACTAAAGCAAGAGGAGGATTGTAGTTGGTTGAGAAGTAACATATTTCAGTCGACATGCACTATTCTAGGAAAAGTTTGCAAGTTCGTTATTGATGCTGGAAGTTGCGATAATATTATTTCTACCGAGGCTGTGAAGAAGTTGAACTTGAAAACTGAGAAACATCCTAAACCGTACAAGCTAGCATGGTTAAGGAAGGGTGGTGAAGTGAAGGTGTGTCGAAGGGCTTGTGTGAATTTTTCTATTGGGAAGAAGTACAAAGATGAAATTTGGTGTGACGTTGTAGACATGGACGTATGTCATCTGTTGTTGGGCAGACCGTGGCAGTTTGATAGATTAGTTCAACATGATGGTCGTGCCAATAGCTACAGTTTCATGTTCGAGGGTACTAAAATCACTTTGGTTCCCAAGAAGCAACAACAGAAGGAGAGCAAGCTAGAGGAGATTGAGGAATTGAAAACTCTGTTGACTTTGAAGGAGTTTGTTAAAGAAGTTGAAGAGGAGCCTGAAGTCTATTTGTTGATTGGGCGAGAGAGCAGTGAAGAGGTTGAAATTCCTGAAGAAGCAAAGCCAGTTTTGAAAGAGTTTGAAGATGTATTTCCAGAGAAGTTGCCTAAGGAGTTACCACCATTGAGAGACATTCAACATCAAATCGATCTTGTTCCGGGAGCCGTATTACCACATAGACCACATTACCGAATGAGTCCGAAGGAACATGAAGAGTTACGAAGGCAGGTGGAAGAGTTGTTAGAACAGGGACGTCTCCAGGAAAGCTTGAGTCCTTGTGCTGTGCCAGCTTTGTTGGTGCCGAAGAAGGATGGAACATGGAGAATGTGTACCGATAGTAGAGCTTTGAACAAGATTACTGTTCGTTACAGATTTCCTATGCCGAGGTTGGATGATTTGTTGGATCAGTTGAGTGGGGCAACTATCTTTTCGAAGATTGATTTGAAGAGTGGTTATCACCAGATACGAATTAGACCTGGAGACGAGTGGAAGACAGCGTTTAAGACAAGAGAGGGGTTATACGAATGGTTGGTTATGCCATTTGGTTTATCAAATGCACCTAGTACATTCATGCGGGTGATGAATCAAATCTTTAGACCATTCATTGGGAAGTTCGTGGTGGTTTATTTCGATGATATTCTGATATATAGCAGGAGTATGGAGGAGCATGTTATACATTTGAGGGAAGTGTTGATTATTCTTCGTGAGGAACAATTTTATGCTGCTACGAAGAAATGTGTGTTTATGACAAGAAGTGTTTTATTTCTGGGGTATGTTGTTTCGGAGGAAGGTATTCAAGTTGATCAGAATAAAGTTGAAGCAGTCAGGAATTGGCCACAGCCAAAGACAATTACGGAAGTAAGAAGTTTTCATGGGCTAGCGTCATTCTACCGGAGATTTATTCCACACTTCAGTAGCGTGATGGCTCCAGTTACTGATTGCATGAAGGGTAAACAGTTTGTATGGTCAGAGGAAGCGGGAGTTGCTTTTGAACGAATCAAAGAACTGTTGACGACAGCGCCAATTCTTGTTTTACCTAATTTTCAGTTGTTGTTTGAGCTACACACTGATGCATCAAAGGTTGGGATTGGAGGAGTGTTGAGTCAACAAGGGAGACCTATTGCATATTTCAGTGAAAAATTATCAGGAGCAAAGATGAGATACAGTACATATGACGTTGAATTCTATGCTGTTGTGCAAACAATTAAACATTGGAGACATTATCTATTTCAGAAGGAGTTCGTTCTGTACACTGATCATGAGGCGTTGAAGCATTTGCAGGGGCAGGACAAGATTTCAGCGCGACATGCGTCATGGATCGCGTATTTACAGCAGTTTACCTTTGTTGTTAAGCACAAATTTGGGGTGACGAATCGGGTAGCTGATGCTTTGAGTAGAAGGAGTCATTTGTTAACAACATTGAAGGTTGAAGTGATGGGGTTTGAATTACTACCAGAAATGATTGAAGAAGATCCTTACTTTGTGAAATATGTTGAGAAAGTGAAGGATGGGAGTACTGATGAATTTATGATAATTGATGGATTTTTGTTTAAAGGAAATCAGTTATGTATTCCTGAGAGCAGTTTGAGAATGAAAATTATCAAGGAGTTGCATGAAGAAGGCCATGTGGGTAGAGATCGTACATTGCAGTTGATTTCTCAATCTTACTTTTGGCCGTCGATGAGGAAAGAAGTCGAAAGATTTGTGGAAAGATGCCATATTTGCCAGGTTTCAAAGGGAACAGCGACGAATGCAGGGTTTTATTTGCGATTACCTGTACCGTCTAAGCCATGGGTTGATATCAGCATGGATTTCGTTTTGGGTTTGCCTAAAACTCAAAGGGGAAATGATTCGATATTTGTTGTAGTGGACAGATTTTCGAAGATGGCACATTTTATTGCCTGCAAGAAGACAACGGATGCAGTTCGAGTGGCACAATTATTCTTTAAGGAGGTGTATCGATTGCATGGTTTACTAGAATCTATTGTTTCTGATCGAGATACTCGTTTTCTGAGTCACTTTTGGTTAAGTTTGTGGAAGATGGTGGGAACAAAGCTGAAGTTTAGTAGCGCTTATCATCCGCAAACTGATGGACAGACAGAAGTTGTAAACAGGTCATTGGGAAATTTGTTGCGATGTCCTGTACAGGATAATTTGAGAAGTTGGGACATGAAGCTATGCCAAGCAGAGTTTGCTCATAATCATGCCATGAATCGTAGTACGGGTTACAGTCCATTTCAGATTGTATATTCAAATTTACCCAGGGGACCGTTAGATTTGGCAGTAGTACCACAATCGAAAGAGACAGTTAAACGAGCTGCTGATTTTGTTGGTGAGCTGACTGAATGTCATAAAATCGTTCAGGAACGATTGGAGAAAGCGAATGAGAAGTATAAGAAGTCTGCAGATGTAAAACGACGAAATGTTGAATTTAACAAAGGCGATTTGGTGTATGCTGTGTTGACGAAGGATCGTTTTCCAGTGGGCACTTATAATAAGCTGAAAGCCAGAAAAATTGGTCCAGTTGAAGTTTTGAAGAAAATCAATGAGAATGCTTATCAATTAAAGTTACCAGATGATGTTTATACTTCTGATGTTTTTAACGTCAAATATTTAATTCCATATCATGGAGGTGAGATTGTTGTGGAGAAATTTACAAATTCGAGGTCGAATTTTTCTCAACCAGGGGAGAATGATGCAGTCATGAGTCGTATACGACTCAAGTTGTTACGAGATAAGGAGCAGCGCTTTAAGTTGAGTGGAAGGATTGAGTCGTCCACGACTCAACATGGAGGAGTTGAACCATACACGACTCAACTGGAGACCAGAGGGGACACGGAGAAAGAAACGCGAGTTAAAGAAAGGGATTTGAGTCGTATCCGAGTTAACAAGAAAGAAGAGGAGGAGTTACGACTTAGCAGAAGTTTGAGGTGTGCGAGTGTGATGAGTCGTACACGACTCAACGACTTATCCATAAGTCGTGTACGAGTTAACAAGAGCAGAGAAGTGGAAGTAGATGAATCGTTCGGAGTTGACTCGGTTGAAGGGATATGCCGCAAGTAAGCTTGGGAGCTTGAGTCGTTGGAAGTATGTTGAGTCGTGACCTATGTTGAGTCGGTGGTATGCATATGTTGTTAAGTCGTATGTCGTACACATTGTGTTGTATTTTGAGTCGTTTGTGTTGTTTGAAGCTGTAAATATTTTAAGTCGTAAGTCGTATGTCATGTACTATGTTCTGTGAGATGTAAGTATGTGTCGCATTATAGTATGAGTCGTGAGTCCTAAGTCATGAGTCGTGAATCTGTTGAGTCGTGAGTCATTGAGCCGGCATGGTGTTGTAAGTGTTAAACCATGTGCATTGAGTCGCCGCCGACTTATAGTGAGTCGTAAGTCGTATGCGACTTAAGGGTCAAGGTCAAAACTCTATAAATAGGGGGGGTGCATTGTACATTGTGGTGGTTGATTTTGAAATAAAATTCCTTGTTGATTGCTTTGTGCTTTCTTCTCCAATTGGTAGTTGAGTGTAATCTCCTATCTCCACTTACGTCATTCGAGTGCACTCGAATCCACGTTTGTTGAAGCCGATTCACAGAATCTAGTGCGCTAGATCAACGTATGAAGAATCGTAGATCTTTGAACACGGTATAGTGCGCTATCAACGTGTTTGAGATAGTTAGAATTCGGTATCATCGGATCAACGAATTTGGGCATTTTGGTATTCATCAATCCACCGATTGCTACTTCCACCGATTGAAGTTTATTTTGATTAATCCGCTGCGTCAATTTGGCTATCGAAAGCCATTAAATGATTATCCGGATCTATGACTCCATGGTATTTCATTGTTGGGATCCACATAAGATAGGATGATGGTTGCCATGATCTCATTTGTAAATGGTGCCACCGATTCGCTACCCTTAGCATTTTTGTTCATAGTTCTTTTCCCTTTTGTACTCATTGAATCATTAATTTCCCTCTCAGCGCATCCTTCAAACAGGCTTCCTTATTACGGTAATTTTCTAGTTCGAAAAGTATTCTTTGGATGTAGAGCTTTCGGATTGTTCAAGCGAATTATTAAGAATCCTCCCAGATGATCAGCTTTAGATTAAGGGTATTTCTTCTTCTAGGAGGATGTTACATCTATCTTGCTTTTATTTTCATCGGAGTGATCTTTAAAGTTCCATCTGGGCGAAACTACCTCTTCCCCTTGAGTTGGTTTTGCTATTTTTGAAGACGTCTGTGATAGCACCATTTTGAGGAGCTCTTGCATTTCTTACAGCTGTTACCCTAAGAGTTGATCTTTGCATTATTTCTATCTTGTTGAGTTGGTGAAGACAGATGACCTTGAACAACCCCATAGAAATTAAAGGACGGAGCTATGTTTTTCTTAAGAGTTGTTGTGTGGATAACCTCTTCCTCCATTCTGCTTAGTTGTTTATATCTCATTTTCCTATGCCAAGTCAAATGATCAAAAATTAGTCTATAAATAGTTACGAGGTCGGAGTTTCGAGCCCTGCTTCTAACGCCGAAAATGTTAATAAGAAAACTTGTCAACATCCCCCTAATAAGTGAATAACCAATAAGGTCATATAAGATTAAGAGGTAAAAGAAGTAGCTTCTTTCGAAAGCCAGTTTTCGACCTAATTGATCATGTCCAAACAAAATCAGTGTTAGATAAAAATTCCAACGAAGGAAGAACCATTCAACTCAAAACCTTTCTTTTGAATGAGTCGAAGGCAACTATTTATGAAGGCTTTTGACCATGTCGAAAGGTTCATTCCAACCATTCCGACCCCATCGGAAGGTTCGCATGCTCTACTAAATTGAGATAGCTACTCTTGACCTCATTAGTTTCACCTCTTTTGTTGATGAACCACTTCGAAAGGGTTGCAGATGTAGGGGGGCTAAACCCCTTTCAAATGAATTCCTTTCTTAACATTCACTTGCCAACGACGGACTCGATTCCCTTCGGAACACCCGTTTTGACCAGGTCGAAAGGAGCTTCATCCTTTCGAAACAGATCCATATTGTAATTGCCTAAGCTTCATTCAGTTTAATTTGCATATGAGCAGCCTGGATATTCATAAGTTTCATAAATTCAGCAATGTCGAGATATCATCACCATTTTCATTTTTCGTATTTCGATTTCGATGAAGATGTATTTCGAATGATCATATCGAGGTTAATCTTAATGTATAACATAGACAGAAAAAAGATTAGAGAATAAGATAGAATCATTAGCAATGGATCATTAATCTGGCTAATGATCTTAATGATCTTCCTTATAATCGAAATTCTTAATGAATTCATCATCTCTCCATTTTTATTAATCCAAATTGAGTTATAATTCTGAGAGCTTTCCCCAAATTAATTTAGGGTTTACAAAGATGTTTATTGTTGCAAAGAAGGTTAGATAAGATTCTAAAATCCGTCCCCGAAATTGGACCTCTTGGGTCTTATTTATAGATGTAGGTCGGCCCCCCTTTCGTGCCTATTCCTTCAACCTAGTCGAAAGGCCCTTTTTATATGCCACCTTATTCCTTTCGAATTGGTCGAAAGGCCACACCTGGCTTCGACGTAGTCGAAAGGCCTCTCTTTCTTTAATTCACCCTTGTGCTTTCCTTATCCTACTCCGGATCATTTGACTAATCTGAAATGGTCTTTTATCAACCTTTCGCCTTTGTTGAGTCTTCCATATTCATTTTCCTGCTTTCTTCGAAACTCCTTTCGACGTCGTCGAAATTTCCTCAAATGCCCCTTTTTTCTTCATGTGGCTTTATTGTTATTAGAAGTAAAGATTGGAGCTTTCGACTCTGTCAATAGGTTGTCCATAAGGGCTTCGAAGACGTTGAAGTACCAATGGATTTGATGTAGTGGGTAGCTTCCGAATGCATGCTAAGAATTAACGTGGAACCTTCTCCTAATGTCATTGGCTTCGATCGGTTTGAAATGCTTGGGTATGCTTTCCTAAGGGTTGTTATAAAGGTGAAACCTTTGGCTCCGAAAGGTTTGGAGCTTATATGAGTGGTTGATGTTCATTGCCTTCAAAAGGTAGTACCGAGCATGTCCTTTCTTTCTTTAAATACATGAATCTATATGCATCGAAAGGTTGAAAGTGGTAGAAGGGCAGTCCTGCCTTTCTCTGCTATCCGACCTGAAAGCTTTAACTTATCTTTTACTTATAAGGGCGCCTGGTCCCTCCGACTCCTTCAAAAGATTTCTCAGTGACTTCGAAACGTTCTTTAGTGACCTTTTTCGAAACCCATGCCTATAACTCCAACAGAGCCTTATATTTTCGAAAACCCTCTTTCATACTTCTATGGTCAACTGGATTTTATGGTTAACATCTATCCTAAATCCATTTGCTAATTTTTTTACTATTTACATTTAGTTAGCCATATCATGAAAAATATTTTTAGTTCCTAATTAATGAAACGTTAATATATTAGGCAAACCCAAAAATTTCGGACAATTTTCATCTAGAAAGCTGTCATTTATCGATAAAATGGTTTTTGGCCATATTATCAAAATTCTTTGAAGTATTTATTTTTATAAACACTTCTCAAAAAGTAGTTTACCATCATTAGTTATTAATAAAAGGAGGTTAACAAGGTTATGAAAATATTTAAATATGAAGTATTCAAAATTCCAAGCCATTACATGTATTAATGCCCATTTCTGATTCATATATAGTATATAGTTATTGAGTTTTAACCTTTTTTTATTATCTAGCAGAATACAAGTGAGCATGATGCACGTAATAGCACAGATGTAATGACATATTCATTAATCTTATGTTCATGTGCAATATACGTCCATTTAAGTTTGCAAATAATTACTATGTATCATTGTTTCGATGAAGTGAACTAAAATGGATCCACTTAATGGGAATATATCTACGTATATGTGCCTTTTTTTATGGATTTTATGAAGAAACTTTATACTTATGGCATGTTTAATTCAAATATATGACTGAGCCTTTGAGTTGTGAGGTGAAATGAGCATATATATGTATATGTGATTGTTTTCACGTAGCGGTATGAGAGGAGATTCTATAAAAGGATGAAAGGAAAAGGGGCAATTAGATTTTGTTTATGATGATTGCTAAAAATAATTTTTTAAGTAATAGGGAGTGGATAAACTAAGGGTGACGTACTTATGCTTATGTAATGTTGATTTTTATGATGCAACAATCTTTTTTAACCTCGTAAATTGACTATATTCAACAATATTTACTAAGCTTACAATTCTTGATTTATAAATAAGATTTTAGCACTGTAAAATGCATAAAAAAAGTCACATAATTTATAGAATGTTTTAGAAAGTTAAGGTTAAGGCAATGTCCATCTAACATTGCTAAATATATTATATTTTGAAATGTTCAATAAACGTCGTTAATTCTTATGCTTTAACAATATTTTCTAACTATCTCAAAAATATATTGTATAACTTTTATATGTTGTTGTTAAGTCCTTTAATTATAAAACATAATTTTGAAATAAATATATGCATAATAGCCATAATTAAATATCATAAGTAGTAAGGCAAATGTTGTGGTTATCCGGTAATTAATTTGAATCAATTTGATTTCTATTATTTAGTTATGTTTAATAAGTTAAAAAAAAGGCGGGAATGGTGTGTTAAAATTCATTATACAGTAAGAAAGTTTGTTAAATACATTCATTTTTGTAGATTATAGTAGATATTATAGAAATAAATTAAATATGTTTTCATTTATATAACAAGTTAAATCAAAGGTTGATGCCTCCTCTTTTTTTAGTACTTTAGGTGGTTTTACTGGAAACCCTTCAGCCCCATTTTTTCTTGTCTCTCTAATAAGTCATGGCCAAAGAGCAATCTCAACGAAAAACTATTTTCCATGTTACATTCCATTGCTTCGTGATTCCCACCAACAATTTATATAAGAGTGGGCTTCAGCCTTCGGATATTGTGATTGCTCTTATTTCTGAATTAGATAACTAGATCTTAAGCAATTCACTTTCTTTTTAAGATACTACTAAAATTGCTATTGTTCAAATTAAGATATTACATGCTAGTTGAAGTTAATTATTATGTTCAAATTAAAATTTTGAAAATCGACTTTTATGAAATAATCTTTGTCCTCATGCAAAATGGAAACTTCCATTACCTTGGAATACATTTAGACAGCAATATTTCCATTTTTGATGGCAAACTAGAAAATCAATATCCGTTCCATTATGCTCTAATTGAGAGACAAAGGAATCTTTTAAAAGAAGTAATGAATTTGTTCCTGTTTGAACCAATATATCTAACAATATTGGATAAATTCCTTATAACAGTTTAAAAGTTGATGTAAGTGGTTGCAGGAATTGGTAAATTGTATGTCATTATGTGGATGTATCAAAAAAATGGTAAAATGAACAAGTTTGCTAAATTATTTTGAACTCAACCATAATAGCTCTTTCGTTACGTCGCTAGCTTAAATATGTTAAAACGCATCATATCCTATTGTAAGCGTTGTATGGTTTTATTCTTGAAGAAGCAAAATTATGGCTGCTTTATATATTTTATTATTGATGTATCATTGTTCAGGTACATATAATTTTATAATAAAAGAAAAAAATTGGCTAAAAATAGTCCATGCTATCAACATCCAATGGCAAAGGTTAATTGATTGTATGATTATAGACAATATTTTAACCGCTTATGTAACAACCCGAAAAATTAGAATAATAATAAATAATTAAAAATTAATCAAATAATAAAATAGGTTTGGGAAATTTTTAGAATTGAGCAATCAGAGTTGCAACATTTGGTCCATGGTATTTTTTTTAGCAATTTTCATATATAACTTGTTGAAATCCGAGTCAGTATGAATAAGTTACGAGAAAAACAAAGAAAATAAAAATTATATATATAATTAAACAAATATGAAAAAAGGTGGACCAATTATGGGTCGACCCACGCTTGAGACAAGTCGACCCAAAGGTCGAACCGCCTATTGGCTTGGTCGACCCGTTCTGCCCTAGAAGATTTTTCGTCCAGGTGCGAGCCGAAGGCTGTAATTTTATTTTTGGTGAATTCATGTGCGTTCATAGCTGCATCTAATGGTTCCTAGTGAGCCAATGATGTGGTTGCACCAGATTAAATCTTCAAATATGATGGCCTGAGATCCCTTAGCCATGCTATGAATAGAACCGTAAGCCAAGTTATTTTTCTCATTCATATTTTCTCCTAATTAAGTTCATTAGCTAAGGATGAACTCTAAATAGAAAAAACTTCTAGGAAGGAAATCTTTTTAGTAAAAGTATTTTACACCCTAGAAGTGGATCCAGGAAGGACTAGAATTAGAGCTAAGGACCACATATGAGTGTTTTGTAATTATTTAGATTTGTAAGGAATCTAAAATAATAGGGTTCTCAATAGTTGTAGTTTTTCTACTATTTTGGGAATGTTTTTGTGTAAGTTTATTTACAGTTAGTTTTTAAGTAAATTTCAAAAGTTCTTTTTAGTCTATTTTTATTCAGCTATTTTATTTGCAGTTATTTACAGTTATTTACATCTGTTTAAAGTTGGAATTTAGCCTGTAAATGTTAGTTCCTTTTTATAAAGACTTAATCCTTTTGGACGCGAATAAAATAATAAAAAGAGAAGAATTCGCAAATATGGATCAAAACAAAAAACACTAAATTACTGAAATAGGATGTAAAATAAGAAAAAATAAAAGAAAACAAAGATTGACTGAAATAGGAAAATTGGAGATATTTACAAGCATGATTATAACAAGTGGTTATAACTAAAAAGAGAAAATGGAGGAGTAACAGTTGCATGAACCATTATAACACGTACGTTACAATTAGAAGGAAAGAAATAACATAAGGGCCTTATTTTAAAATTTAGATCATGGATTAAGTTAATAAACAAATATAGCAGTAGTGGTCCATACTGGCAGCATTCCCTTTCGCGTCTAGGACTGATGGTCTTATATATGGGTGAGGCTAGACATGCTTATGCTGATTAGGGTAAATAAGTGACCAATATATAGAGGCTCAAATTTGGGGGTTTAGGCAAGGGGCGTAAAGTTAGAAGATTTGATTTTAGGACCAGTACCAGCAGCGTTCCCTTTCAGGTCAAGGAATGATGGTCTCACACGTGGGTGAGGCTAGGCACGCTTATGCTAATTAGGGTAAATAAAGGATCAAATAGGGGCGCCGGTTAGTGTGTGCTGGCGATGACGGAGCGTATGGCATCGATTAGGGTATTTGCTACTACGTCCTAAACGCTAAGAGGCATCTTTGTGGTAGGACTAACAAGATTGGTTCACATTGGCACGTCAGAGATAGGAATGGCCGATCAATAGGTAGGATTAGGATTTCAACCTAATCAAGTTAACAGTTGAGATAGGGTTAGGGTTTCAGCCTAATTACGGCAGTTTACACAAAGTGCAAACAATCAAAGTAAACAGTCAAACAGAATCAGAAACGGTATTTTATGCCAGTTTGATCTTTTTTGTATCTTCATTTCATGCTAGAACTATTGCTTAGTCTATTATCTTTCTCTTGCTTAAAAATGCTAGTAATTACTTTTGCCCACCAGACTTATTGTCTGACCCACTCTTCTATCTTTCCTTTTTTCTCCAATAGGTCAGTAGTGTTGAGGTTAGTTGATTCAGGTTGTTTGGAGATTCATTTTCGAAATTTTCTCATTTCAGATTTATTCTTCTTCTTTTCATCTTTTTCATTTGGATTATGATGGATTGACACTTGTGGGAGAGATTACTACTGTTATTTTTGTACTCTGATTGTGCGACATTGAGATGTATTTTCATAAGACATGAGAGATTTTGAGTTTTTGAGACATGTTATGATTTTACGACAAATTTGAGATGAAGTTTAATTCTAAATGATAAGTTATTATTAATGTTTCGGTTGCTTTTACCTATTTTTCTTGTGAATCTTGGTTTCTGTGATTCTTTAGCTATACCCATAATGCACCACATCCTTCGATGTGCCTTATTTGGAAATACTAAGGGTTGTGGGGTGTTTCATTTGGTATTAAAGCCTAAGGTTATAGGATTCCGAAAAAACTTGTTTTAAAAGTAAAGTATTTTTCAAAGGTAACATATTTTCAAACTAAAAGTATTTTTCAGAAAGAAACACTTATTACAGAAATAGTTTTCAAGTATAAGAGATTTTTTATAAAAAACCCCTGAAAGTCCAGTTCAACCTTCTTTCGATTCTTTCGAGCCTAATTTTTTTTCTTTGCATAGAATGGCTAACGCTCCAAATCTTCCAAAGGAAATCCAAGACCCTGGCTGGTACCGTAGATACCTCCAAGCTACATCACCAAAGGTGCAAGGGTAAGCGCCCAATGTAGCACTACCGGGTGGAAGTCCTATTAATCCACTTGCAGCAGCCAATTTTTCTAAACTATGCAAGGATTTCACTAATGTAGGAGGCAAGACGTTTTCTGGCATGGAGGATTTCATAGAGGCATGAACTTGGTTGAGGAATACGGAGCGGATATTTTGGTGTTAGGATTGGAGGACTGACAGAGAGTTCAGCTTGCATCTTGGCAGCTGAAGGGAGAGGCTCATTACTGGTGGAAGATTATAGAGATGGAGGGTAGAGATATTGGTCGGTTGGATTTTGAGAAAGGTTTGAGAGAACGTTCATGTCGTAAGTCGAGGAATGCATGCAGTTGGAGAAGTTCATTAGTCTAAAGCAAGGGAGTCTTTCAATGAAAGAGTATATAAATCAGTTTAATGAGTTATCGAGGTTCGGGATGGAGCTTGTTAATACACCTCATAAGAAGGTCACCAAGTTTGCTAAGGGTTCAAACCAGCCCCTCCAAGGGTTGGCATTGACACACATACCTATGGAAGCGACGTATGAGTCACTTGTGGAAACAGCTCTCATATCAGATGTTGTTAAGGAAGAAGAGGTTAAGGGTGTTCCAAAAGCAGAAAACTTTAAGAAGTAGTGGTGGAAAAATAAGTAGGATAAGCACAAGAAGAAAGGAGGAGGACCTCAAAGGGAACAGATTAAGAATGGCGAGAAATGTCATAATTGCGGATTGGCTGGGCATTACTCAAAGGACTGTAAGAAGGACATCGTGAAAGAGAGATGTTATAGTTATAGGTCGCCTGGACACCTTAGTAGAGTTTGTCCTCTAAGGATAGGGTAGAGAGCAGGCACACCTATGGCGCAAGTACAGGCTTTGGATGCAGCACCTTCTACTAGTGGATCAGACTAAGGTAGGAAAGTCTCGGTACAAGATTTGATCTCTATTTTGAATTTTCCTATTCGGACTCTTTTTGTCTCCAGAGCATCGCATTCTTTCATTTCTAGTTCCTTGGTTGATTGTTTGCACTTAAATCTTTCTCTAGTTGTTGAACCTATATTTGTTTCAAAGCAATAGAAGGATCGGCATATTTATCCATGATTTGTAGAGGTTTGAAAATTTTTATATTAGGCGTAGAGTTCTATTGTGATTCCTATGTACTGGGATCTCGGGATACGGTATGATTTTGGGGATGGAATGGTTATCCACTTATGGTGTGATATTGGACTGCGAGAGGAGAGTCGTCAGGCTAGGGACATGTAGCGGAAAAATCTCGAGGTTTCTTACGACTTTTAGGGGTCAGTCATGTTGAACTTCCTTTATTCCCTTAATTCGTCGCTAGGAGATTTAGATTCAGTTCAAGTTATTGGAGATTTCCCAAACGTTTTTGAGGAGGTTAAGGGGCTACCCTAAAGAGAGGGATTGACTTTAGGATCTATCTGAATGACAATGCTCGGCTAGTGGCATTCCCATGAGACATATGGATCATAGGGATAGGAAGGAGTTAAGTAAGTAGATGAATGAGCTATTAGAGAAAGGCTTCATCAGATGAAGCATATCTAGGTGCGGGTGCCAGTTGCCTTCGCTATAAAGACAGATGGTTCCGTTCGACTTTGTGTGGACTATAGAGAGTTGAATAAGCTCACAAAGAAGAACCGATACCCACTTCCTAGGACAAACGATCTTTTCAATTGGTTGGTTGGCTCTTCAATATTTTCTCAGCTTAACTTAGCTACTGCATTTCAACATCTTAGAGTCGCTGATGATAGCATCGATAAGACAGCATTTAGGACACTCGATGGATTCTTTGAGTGGTTGGTTATGCCATTTGGGCTAACCAATGCACCGGCCTATTTTGTAGATGTGATGAGCCGTGTTTTTCAAAATGTACTAAATAATTTCGTTATAGTGTTTGTGGACGACATTATGGTGTTTTCCAAGAGTATGGAAGAGCATGCTATTCATCTTGAGGAGGTTCTTCATACACTTCATGTTCATTAGTTGAAAGCAAAATTCTCATAGTTTCACTTTTTGCATCAGGAGGTGCGTTTCTTGGGGCATGTTGTCTCAGGAGAAGGTCTAGCTGCGGATCCTAGTAAGGTAGTAGCAATATAGGATTGGAAGGCCCCCAAGAACGCTACCAAATTTAGAAGCTACCTAGGTTTGGTTGGTTGTCATATGAAGTTTATCAGATATTTTGCTAAGATTTCAGCACTACAGACTCGCCTCACTAAGAAAAATGCGGCATTCGTGTGTGATGCTAAAGAGGGTCCCTTATTTGTGCACCAGTGTTAGTTTTACCCGATGGAGCTAAGCCTTCTACAGTATACACTGATGCATATGGGACAGGCCTTGGGGCAATATTAATGCAGGAGGGGAGGGTAGTATGCTATGGGAGTAGACAATTGAGAACTCATGAGAAGAACTAACCCACCCATGATTTGGAGCTGGCTGCTATTATTTTTGCGCTAAACTCTTGTAGACATTACTTGCTAAAAGGCATATTCGAGCTTTTCACTGGCCATAAATCATTGAAGTACTTGTTCTCACAAAAGGATTTAAACTTGAGGCAGCAGCGTTGGATGGAGTTACTAGCATCATATGACTTCAAATAGCTTACACTCTTAGCAACAGGAACGTGGTTGCAGATGCGTTAAGTAGGAAGAGAACATTCCTTAGCCCAATATTTGTGGAGTGGAAAAGCCTAGAAATTATTTCCACCTTTGATTTTAAGCCCACTACGAACATTACTCCTGGAGTATTTGCAGCACTTGAGGTTAAGCGTACCCTCGTAGATCAGACTAGCTCATGGCAGCAAGAGGATTCAGAGCTTGTGGATATTATAGATAGGATTAGTAGAAGAGAGGTCACTAGACATCTCCATCTCTATTCTATCGATAGTAAAGGGTGGCTAAGAAGAGATGGAAGACTATGTGTCCCCGCACTGGTGATTTGATGAGTGCAATTCTAGCAGAAGCACACCATTCTTGGATGACTATTCATCTGGGTGGTGATAAGTTGTATAAGGACATGAAGAGAGTGTATTATAGGAGTGGCATAAAGAAGGATGTAGCAGAGTTTGTGGCTAAGTTTCTTCTATGCCAAAGGGTTAAGGTGGAGCAGCAGAGGCCTGGCGAATCGCTTAAACCATTGGATGAACTCGAATGGATGTGGGATAGTGCTTCGATGGATTTCATAGATGGTTTACCTCGATCTAGGAAGCGGAATACCAGTATTTGGGTGATTATAGATCATTTGACTAAGAGCACCCACTTCATTCCGGTCAAGAGTAAGAGGACAACGCCTTATTTGGAATCCATATACGTTTGTGAGATATTCCGACTTCATAGAGTTTCCTCTAGCATTGTGAGCGACAGAGACCCTATCTTTACTAGCGATTTATGAAGGAGCATGCAAGAGGCTAGGGACATAGCTTAGATTGAGTACAGCCTATGTAACGACCCCAGATTTTTTATGAATTTAAATTGATAATTTAAATGAATTTTTGAATTAAAAATTGTAAAATTGATTTTTAATGATGCGAGTTTCCCCGATTCAAATATAAAATATATTAAGTCAAATTGATTTGAAAATTTGCATATATTTGTATATATGTGAATATATATGTATATATTGGATTTGAAATAAAATCTCGAATAAATGGTTTTAGAAATGAATAGAAATAAATATAAAAACTTTAAAATATGAAAACAAATGCAGTATAAGTATGTTCAAAACTGAAAATATAAGTATGTAAACGAATTAGTTAAGAAACAAACATCATTAGAACTACTATTATAATATGTACATGAAGTAAAATAAAATAGAAATCTATCAAACATAAATAAAGTAAAATAAGTGGACATATCTATGAAGCTACAATACAAAGTAAATAAAATAAAGCAAAATCAGAAAACAAATAAATAAAGTAAAATACAAAATTAAGTACAAACAAAACATAACTAAAATAATAAACTGTACATACATAACAATACATTAGCTAAACCTATTATCATAAAAATGCAAGAATAAATAAAGCTCGAGTACAAAGCTAGCTAAAAGAACATAAGACAAGACAAAAGAAAAAAAAAAGTATGCAGGCAAGCAAAATAGGCCTGTAAAGTTTAATATGCAAGGCAAGTATAAACAAAATAAAGTTAAATAAGAAATAGAAACAAATGTATGCATATGAACAAATACAAATATAAATAAGGAATGAAACAAACTAAAATACATACAAGTATGTAGCTTGCAAAATCAAATATCAGGGTATAAAAATAATAAGGCAAAAGAATGTTGCCTGTAAAAATGCAGCATGGAAATAAAGTACCATCAGCCACCATATCAATATATCACTTCAGCCATGCTTATTTTACAAATATACAACACCCTGTATACTTTCTTCTTTTTCACCTGCGCAAGCATATTCACCCATACCCTATCTTCATAAATAAAATAAGGATAGCCTGTAAAACTTCTTTTATATATATCCATCTTCCATTTCATTTCGTTCACCTTCAAAGCTAAGAAAAATTGAAATGAGTATCAACTAAAAGTTTAAACAAAACTTAAATAATACAATCAACTCGAGCCAGAGATCAAAGAAGATGTGCTCTGTGCCCTGTTCAACATTTGCAAGCTCTGTCTTCTTCTTCCTTTGGAAATACAGTGAGTAACTTATTCTTTTTAGATACTTTTAAATTATAAAACAGTTGCATATATATATATATAGGTATATCTGTGAACAACTTCATGTTTATCTAAAATCAGTTTTCTTTTTTTTTCATTGCCTGTGAATCTGTGAGCAAACATTCTACTTTGAATCTGTATGGTTGTTTCTGAATAAGAAGTGATTTAAACTTGAGTTACTTTAAATTTGTATATTTATAAGTTGAAGTTGCTCTGCATATCTATTTATTTATCTGTGCTGTGAGATTCACCATCTTCTCTGTTTAGTTACAGGGAATACAATAAAAAATAAATTCAAATTCTTCTTTTCTAATCAATGTTAGGCTTTAGTTTCAAAACAAAATAAATGTGTTTGAGTATGAATTGTAATATAAAAATAGTTTCATGAAGGGTAAACATATACAGGATGAACAACTCAAAGTTCAACAGAGAAATTTCAAAATTTAAGGAAATTCGAACCTAATGATCTGCAAATTTGAATACCTATCTTCAATCCTTACTGAAAAGTAAGATTTTTAAACCAAAGATTGAAATTTTTCATTGAGTATATCAATAGTAAACTGTGGATGAACTAAAAACACATTTTTATAAATCTTGGTTAGTTCAACAAATTTTAATTGTTGAAATTCATGGAGGAGTTAGTTTGATCACTTTCGAATCTAGGAAAAATACTGTCGAATGAATAAATTTTTGGGTTGGATCGAAACTAGGGTTTAAGAGGGGTAATGGGTTTGGCTCGGTTGTCGAGGCAATGCGAGGGCATCAGGGAATTAGAGGCGATCAGACAAGGTGGGTTAGAGGCGTTGGGTGGTGGCGAAGCTTCGGACCAAGTTTCTAGGTGGCCGGTGGTCGTGGGTGATGGTACGATGGGTTTTTGGGTGGTCGAGTTTTTGGGTCAGTGGGTTCGAATGGGTCGATTTTGATCTGATCGAAATTTCTTCGATCTGGTTGATGCTTTGGGGTCTCGCGTGTTCGTGTGTGTGTGTGGGATGGACGCGGTGCTCATCGGTGGCCGGAGGAGCGTTGGTAGGTGCACGGTGCACGTGTGTGCACTAGGGAGGAAGGAAGGGGAAGACAGGATGAACTCGAAGAAGAAGAGGGGAACTCGGGGCATTGCTCGAGTTTTTGCGTGAGCGACTCGAGAAATAGGTTGAGTTGCCTGAGGGGTAGGCTCGAGTGAATGTTGAAATACAGGTTTTACAGTAACCTGTTTGTTTTGTTTTGTTTTTAAATATGTGTTTGTTTACTGAAGTAAGGTTTTAAAACTGAAGTTTAAGACAAGTTTTAAAACCTGGGTTTAAAAGCAAATTTTAAGATGCAAATTTGAAATAAAACCAGTTTATAAAATATAAACATTTAAACCATTTTAAATGTTTAAAGCAAATTTAATAAGGGTTTTAAAATTTGAAATCTAGGATTTAAAACAAGTTTAAATAAAAGGTAAATACAAATTCAAATTTAGATTGTACAATTAGATTTTGAATAGAATAAAATTTTGTTTTAATTCAAACTTGTTTAATAACTTTAAAATGTTTATTGAAGTCAAGATGGAATTCAGATTAACTCTTGAATTCTGGTTTGAAATAAATGAAGTTTATAAAAATTTAAAGTATTTAAACAACTTTAGAATGTTCACGTATATTTCATAAAATGATTTGAAATTGAATAATTGGGTTTAAACTCTTATATAAATTTCTTCATAACGGTGGGTAAAGATTGGTTAAATAAATTTTTAATTGTAATTAGTAATGGATGATGGGTAATAAATGAATTTGCAATTAACTACTTAAGTTAACCAATGAATGATTAACAGTTAATTAATTTAGTAATTTAATTGAGAATTAAATGATTAATTAATTGAGAATTAATGGTTAATTAAATAATCAGTGATTAATTATATGATTTCAAAGGCTAATTAAAGGGTAATTAACAATAATTAAATTGAGTTCAATTACTTAAGAATAGTAATTAAATAATTATGAATAGTTAATAAGGATCATTTACTTGAGATTTATTTGATAATTTACTAATGTGATTAATCTTGATAATTAATGTGATAAATTAATTTGTGGATTGTATTAAGTATAATTATTTAATAACAGTAATTTAGAAATAAATTATTCAATATAATTAATTGGGTTAATCAAATCTGTTTAAATTAAATTCTTAATTTAATTAATTCAGAATAATCACTCGATAATTTTGGAAAGGTAATTACTTAGAGAAATAATAAATGGATAATTTATTTATAAGTAATTAATTAAATTGGAAATAACTTGAATCAATTAGGATTAAACGATTTATTAATCCTGTTTATGAATGATTATCAAATGCCTGACCTTACTTATGAATAATTGTATTGTATGAGTTGCCTTGAATTGTTTTTCCTATCTGATCTGTGATATTTTGTTCTGTAGATTGTGGTATGTATAATTTGTTCATTTATGGATGATACATTTGTATATTATCTGTGAATCTGTGAATATATGATAAGCGTTATTGTTTATACCGCTTATCAATTATATTTCTGTATTTTGATCTGTGATGATTGAATGGTTGTGCACTATTGAGTTGAACCCCTAAAACCACACCATACACACACAATTATGGATTTCACAAGGAAATCGATTAAGTCGCAGATTTTTGAAATAGTTAAATTTGAATTTTTAAATTCAAATGTTTTGGAAATGGAATCGGAATAAATGTGAAAAGCTTTTGGAATGGAATTTCAAAATAGAATTTTTTATTTTTAAATTACTTGATTAAGTTTTGGAATTTAAATAAGTTGATTTAAATTTAAATTCAATACTTGAAATTGAATTCTGTAATTTGAAATTAGGGATTAATGATATTATACTAGTCATTATGAGTTAAACCATTTTTAAAGTATTATTTTTGGGAATTTGAATTTAACTCAAGGATTTCAACTCGTATAAATGAATCAGATTTCCAAAATGAAAACTGTTGTTTTCAAATGATAAACACTTTTAGATAAGAACTGAGATTCCAGTTAATTAGGGGAATTTCAAGATTGAATAGAGAAATGATTTTCCTAAGTTATGAATGAATTCTTTTTGAAAGCTATGAATTAAATCTGTTTATTTTTAACAGATTTAAATTGATGATTTGTTTAAATCAAATTGAAATGAAATTGTTTTGAAGGCTATAAGTTAAATCTTTGATTTAAAGATTTAACGAGTTAAATCAAATTGAAATGAAAATTGATTTGGAAAATATGTGAATGAATCTTTTGTTTAAAAGATTTAAATGTGAAAATTGTTTAAACCGTTAAAGGTTGTGAAAATAAATCTTTTTGTTTAAAGATTGAAAATGGTAATTTGTTAAACCATTTGAAAGAAAGTTTGAATTATTAAGTTGTGACTTAATTGAAATCCCATATCCATATGTTTTGAAAATATTTTCGCCCACTATTCGGTTTAGCCGGGAAAGGACCGTTGTGTCGTATAACCCATTCCGAATATGTGATACGTCGTTATGGATAGCATTTGAAGACCGGTGATGAAGACCGGGTATTTGTGAAGGCGATAGGATGACCTATCGATTGTTTCTGCACCGAGTCGCGCCGGTATAGAAACTCCCTAAGTGATGGGAAAATCCGATCGGGATTGTGAATATCCGGGTTGCAAGGACTTCTTTGTAAGTGCCTTCGGTTCTGTTCGAACCCAGAACAGACTTGTATGGATTGTGTGTCTGACATTACAAGTTGAGATGTAAAGCCGATTTCTTTCAAATATATTTCTGTGGTGGCGGAGAATTTATTCTTTTAGCTTAACACCCTTCCCTGAGACGTACGAGCTCAGAGGTTATATAGTTGAAGTTATCAGCGATATATTCCCAATTTGGTAATGTGACATGCTGAGTGTTGCTGTAAATGATCATTGTGTTGATTATTGTGATAGGATCATTTATTTGATCGTCTATCTTAGTGATCATTGTGTTGATCATTTGTTGACCCAAAGCATGGCTTTTGTATAAAGTATGTTTTTGTGGACGTGACTTCATCGAGCCTCACACCCCGGAAATGGTCAAAACAGGAAAGATGCGGCAAGGTTATGAGGGGTAGCACCCTTTAGGGTATGTACATTTCCTTCTGGATAGAGGTGGTATCATGGTATGGAGCCCAGATATTTAACCTATGTGGTTACTACGAATTTATTACTTTGTGGTTGTTGGCTATCGGGATCCCATGAGATAGGTCGTTTATGATCGGGGAATGGCGTGCTCGTGTCAGTAGTTACCCAGTTAGGGGTAACCCTGCCTTGTGTTGGCAGAGTTCCGGTTTGGTTCTCGGGGATGTCTTTCCAGAGGCATTCTCATGTGGCAATGGGAAGTTCCTTGGCCTGACCATTTGTTGGAAATCCAATTCCCAATACGAAACTTGTACGGTATTAGTTGTAGAACCTATCATTCACTTATGGTGTCGCAACACTGTTTGGATGGTAACTATAGTAGGCATACGATAATGGTCGTATGTTGGCTAAGATTTATATTCTACTTTCGAAATGAATTTTCTCTACACTATGCACTAGTAATAATATCAAATGTTCTTTTATTACGTATCAAGCATCTTTGACTATCATAAGGAGAAATCTCCTCCGATTCTGCGTTTGCATTGTGTGTGTGTGTGCGGGAGGCCTTATGGTAGTCTCATTTTTCAAAAGCTTTGCGAATTGACTTTGAAAATCTTTTGTTGAATGTTTTAAGAGATAAACTTTTTTTGTTGCTCACACCAGTCCCACGACTGATCCGGAGTTTATCGTTTCTTTCCTAAACTCTGGGTGCTCATTATTTTCTACACGAGCAGTCTAGAGTTGGGTTTTACAGATAGTTAGATATAGTAGATTATCTGGAGTTGGTTCAGTCTTTGGACCACACCAGTCTTGCTGAGCTTGGGGATATGTTATTGGGAGTTCGAGCTACTGCTGGATTGATTCTTGGAAATGGAGTTACAGTTCCGATTTGGAGTTCTTCGTTGAAGACTATCTTAGAGTTATTTGTTCCGCTGTTAAATGTCATCTATTTTCTTTTCCGCTGCTATTTTATTGTATAATATCTCTGATGTATATTGATATCTATTGGATTATCTGTTGTATCAGATATTGTATCAAAGCTGTATATCAATGTATTATTCTTTTATTCCGCTGTGTTGTTTACTTAATGATTGTTATAAGCTCCGGCGAATCGGGTTTGAACGGTCGAATCTATGGCATTCGAATACGATTTGAAGTATGGATGTTGATTTTCGAGCGGGCAAAATCCGTCTCGTTACATTTGGTATCAGAGCTAAGGGTTAAACTTTAGCTCAGGAGTGTAACACGTTAAGTAACTCATTATAGATAGGGTGAAGTATCTCTAGAATGAGTAATCCCTAAGATATCTGTTTGAATGTCTCAGTAAAATCTCTTACTATCCACTGATAGTGAGTATGAGTATAAGAAGAGAACGACATAGGGGACAGGAAATACGACTATAATTAGTCAAAACTCTGTAACAATAGTGGAAACAACTTTCTTATCAGTTTCCTTTGATTCGTTTCTAAATTCTTTTGATTGCTTCGAGACGGCCCTAGAAAGAAGTTTCGGTGCGGGGATGCCCTACGAATCGTTGTAGATATTCTTTCTTCGTATTTCATCAGTTTCTTTTCAGTTTTTGATTTAAACTTTAATGAATATGAATTCGAAAATTTGAAATTAGGAATTTTAAACGAATTGGAAATTTCAAAATTTAGTTAAAATTGATTAATAGAATATGAAGCTAAATTTGAATTATATCGATAACACGATTTCGTTTAAAACCAAAATTTGAAATTCTATTGTAATTTCTTGTGAATACCAAGGTCCGAAGAGGGACAAATTGGTATATAATTTGAGATATTCCAACTTGAGTTTGGAATCCATATCTTATGTTTGAGGAATTATAGGAGATCGAATCTGTCTATCTCTGTGTTGTTTCCGTGCCTGCAAATTTCGAGGACGAAATTCTTTTAAGGGGGGAAGTTTGTAACGACCCCAGATTTTTTATGAATTTAAATTGATAATTTAAATGAATTTTTGAATTAAAAATTGTAAAATTGATTTTTAATGATGCGAGTTTCCCCGATTCAAATATAAAATATATTAAGTCAAATTGATTTGAAAATTTGCATATATTTGTATATATGTGAATATATATGTATATATTGGATTTGAAATAAAATCTCGAATAAATGGTTTTAGAAATGAATAGAAATAAATATAAAAACTTTAAAATATGAAAACAAATGCAGTATAAGTATGTTCAAAACTGAAAATATAAGTATGTAAACGAATTAGTTAAGAAACAAACATCATTAGAACTACTATTATAATATGTACATGAAGTAAAATAAAATAGAAATCTATCAAACATAAATAAAGTAAAATAAGTGGACATATCTATGAAGCTACAATACAAAGTAAATAAAATAAAGCAAAACCAGAAAGAAAAAAAAAAGTAAAATACAAAATTAAGTACAAACAAAACATAACTAAAATAATAAACTGTACATACATAACAATACATTAGCTAAACCTATTATCATAAAAATGCAAGAATAAATAAAGCTCGAGTACAAAGCTAGCTAAAAGAACATAAGACAAGACAAAAGAAAAAAAAAAGTATGCAGGCAAGCAAAATAGGCCTGTAAAGTTTAATATGCAAGGCAAGTATAAACAAAATAAAGTTAAATAAGAAATAGAAACAAATGTATGCATATGAACAAATACAAATATAAATAAGGAATGAAACAAACTAAAATACATACAAGTATGTAGCTTGCAAAATCAAGTATCAGGGAATAAAAATAATAAGGCAAAAGAATGTTGCCTGTAAAAATGCAGCATGGAAATAAAGTACCATCAGCCACCATATCAATATATCACTTCAGCCATGCTTATTTTACAAATATACATCACCCTGTATACTTTCTTCTTTTTCACCTGCGCAAGCATATTCACCCATACCCTATCTTCATAAATAAAATAAAGATAGCCTGTAAAACTTCTTTTATATATATCCATCTTCCATTTCATTTCGTTCACCTTCAAAGCTAAGAAAAATTGAAATGAGTATCAACTAAAAGTTTAAACAAAACTTAAATAATACAATCAACTCGAGCCAGAGATCAAAGAAGATGTGCTCTGTGCCCTGTTCAACATTTGCAAGCTCTGTCTTCTTCTTCCTTTGGAAATACAGTGAGTAACTTATTCTTTTTAGATACTTTTAAATTATAAAATAGTTGCATATATATATATATAGGTATATCTGTGAACAACTTCATGTTTATCTAAAATCAGTTTTCTTTTTTTTTTCATTGCCTGTGAATCTGTGAGCAAACATTCTACTTTGAATCTGTATGGTTGTTTCTGAATAAGAAGTGATTTAAACTTGAGTTACTTTAAATTTGTATATTTATAAGTTGAAGTTGCTCTGCATATCTATTTATTTATCTGTGCTGTGAGATTCACCATCTTCTCAGTTTAGTTACAGGGAATACAATAAAAAAAAATTCAAATTCTTCTTTTCTAATCAATGTTAGGCTTTAGTTTCAAAACAAAATAAATGTGTTTGAGTATGAATTGTAATATAAAAATAGTTTCATGAAGGGTAAACATATACAGGATGAACAACTCAAAGTTCTACAGAGAAATTTCAAAATTTAAGGAAATTCGAACCTAATGATTTGCAAATTTGAATACCTATCTACAATCCTTACTGAAAAGTAAGATTTTTAAACCAAAGATTGAAATTTTTCATTGAGTATATCAATAGTAAACTGTGGATGAACTAAAAACACATTTTTATAAATCTTGGTTAGTTCAACAAATTTTAATTGTTGAAATTCATGGAGGAGTTAGTTTGATCACTTTCGAATCTAGGAAAAATACTGAAAAAAATTTCGAATAAATAAATTTTTGGGTTGGATCGAAACTAGGGTTTAAGAGGGGTAATGGGTTTGGCTCGGTTGTCTAGGCAATGCGAGGGCATCAGGGAATTAGAGGCGATCGGACTAGGTGGGTTAGAGGCGTTGGGTGGTGGCGAAGCTTCGGACCAAGTTTCTAGGTAGCAGGTGGTCGTGGGTGATGGTACGATGGGTTTTTGGGTGGTCGAGTTTTTGGGTCAGTGGGTTCGAATGGGTCGATTTTGATCTGATCGAAATTTCTTCGATCTGGTTGATGCTTTGGGGTCTCGCGTGTTCGTGTGTGTGTGTGGGATGGACGCGGTGCTCATCGGTGGCCGGAGGAGCGTGGGTAGGTGCACGGTGCATGTGTGTGCACTGGGGAGGAAGGAAGGGGAAGACAGGATGAACTCGAAGAAGAAGAGGAGGACTCGGGGCATTCCTCGAGTTTTTGCGTGAGCGACTCGAGAAATAGGTTGAGTTGCCTGAGGGGTAGGCTCGAGTGAATGTTGAAATACAGGTTTTACAGTAACCTGTTTGTTTTGTTTTGTTTTTAAATATGTGTTTGTTTACTGAAGTAAGGTTTTAAAACTGAAGTTTAAGACAAGTTTTAAAACCTGGGTTTAAAAGAAAATTTTAAGATGCAAATTTGAAATAAAACCAGTTTATAAAATATAAACATTTAAACCATTTTAAATGTTTAAAGCAAATTCAATAAGGGTTTTAAAATTTGAAATCTAGGATTTAAAACAAGTTTAAATAAAAGGTCTAAATACAAATTCAAATTTAGATTGTACAGTTGGATTTTGAATAGAATAAAATTTTGTTTTAATTCAAACTTGTTTAATAACTTTAAAATGTTTATTGAAGTCAAGATGGAATTCAGATTAACTCTTGAATTCTGGTTTGAAATAAATGAAGTTTATAAAAATTTAAAGTATTTAAACAACTTTAGAATGTTCACGTATATTTCATAAAATGATTTCAAATTGAATAATTGGGTTTAAACTCTTATATAAATTTCTTCATAACGGTGGGTAAAGATTGGTTAATTAAATTTTTAATTGTAATTAGTAATGGATGATGGGTAATAAATGAATTTGCAATTAACTACTTAAGTTAACAAATGAATGATTAACAGTTAATTAATTTAGTAATTTAATTGAGAATTAAATGATTAATTAATTGAGAATTAATGGTTAATTAAATAATCAGTGATTAATTATATGATTTCAAAGGCTAATTAAAGGGTAATTAACAATAATTAAATTGAGTTCAATTACTTAAGAATAGTAATTAAATAATTATGAATAGTTAATAAGGATCATTTACTTGAGATTTATTTGATAATTTATTAATGTGATTAATCTTGATAATTAATGTGATAAATTAATTTGTGGATTGTATTAAGTATAATTATTTAATAACAATAATTTAGAAATAAATTATTCAATATAATTAATTGGGTTAATCAAATCTGTTTAAATTAAATTCTTAATTTAATTAATTCAGAATAATCACTCGATAATTTTGGAAAGGTAATTACTTAGAGAAATAATAAATGGATAATTTATTCATAAGTAATTAATTAAATTGGAAATAACTTGAATCAATTAGGATTAAACGATTTATTAATCCTGTTTATGAATGATTATCAAATGCCTGACCTTACTTATGAATAATTGTATTGTATGAGTTGCCTTGAATTGTTTTTCCTATCTGATCTGTGATATTTTGTTCTGTAGATTGTGGTATGTATAATTTGTTCATTTATGGATGATACATTTGTATATTATCTGTGAATCTGTGAATATATGATAAGCGTTATTGTTTATATCGCTTATCAATTATATTTCTGTGTTTTGATCTGTGATGATTGAATGGTTGTGCACTATTGAGTTGAACCCCTAAAACCACACCATACACACACAATTATGGATTTCACGAGGAAATCGATTAAGTCGCAGATTTTTGAAATAGTTAAATTTGAATTTTTAAATTCAAATGTTTTGGAAATGGAATCGGAATAAATGTGAAAAGCTTTTGGAATGGAATTTCAAAATAGAATTTATTATTTTTAAATTACTTGATTAAGTTTTGGAATTTAAATAAGTTGATTTAAATTTAAATTCAATACTTGAAATTGAATTCTGTAATTTGAAATTAGGGATTAATGATATTATACTAGTCATTATGAGTTAAACCATTTTTAAAGTATTATTTTTGGGAATTTGAATTTAATTCAAGGATTTCAACTCGTATAAATGAATCAGATTTCCAAAATGAAAACTGTTGTTTTCAAATGATAAACACTTTTAGATAAGAACTGAGATTCCAGTTAATTAGGGGAATTTCAAGATTGAATAGAGAAATGATTTTCCTAAGTTATGAATGAATTCTTTTTGAAAGCTATGAATTAAATCTGTTTATTTTTAACAGATTTAAATTGATGATTTGTTTAAATCAAATTGAAATGAAATTGTTTTGAAGGCTATAAGTTAAATCTTTGATTTAAAGATTTAACGAGTTAAATCAAATTGAAATGAAAATTGATTTGGAAAATATGTGAATGAATCTTTTGTTTAAAAGATTTAAATGTGAAAATTGTTTAAACCGTTAAAGGTTGTGAAAATAAATCTTTTTGTTTAAAGATTGAAAATGGTAATTTGTTAAATCATTTGAAAGAAAGTTTGAATTATTAAGTTGTGACTTAATTGAAATCCCATATCCATATGTTTTGAAAATATTTTCGCCCACTATTCGGTTTAGCCGGGAAAGGACCGTTGTGTCGTATAACCCATTCCGAATATGTGATACGTCGTTATGGATAGCATTTGAAGACCGGTGATGAAGACCGGGTATTTGTGAAAGCGATAGGATGACCTATCGATTGTTTCTGCACCGAGTCGCGCCGGTATAGAAACTCCCTAAGTGATGGGAAAATCCGATCGAGATTGTGAATATCCGGGTTGCAAGGACTTCTTTGTAAGTGCCTTCGGTTCTGTTCGAACCCAGAACAGACTTGTATGGATTGTGTGTCTGACATTACAAGTTGAGATGTAAAGCCGATTTCTTTCAAATATATTTCTGTGGTGGCGGAGAATTTATTCTTTTAGCTTAACACCCTTCTCTGAGACGTACGAGCTCAGAGGTTATATAGTTGAAGTTATCAGCGATATATTCCCAATTTGGTAATGTGACATGCTGAGTGTTGCTGTAAATGATCATTGTGTTGATTATTGTGATAGGATCATTTATTTGATCGTCTATCTTAGTGATCATTGTGTTGATCATTTGTTGACCCAAAGCATGGCTTTTGTATAAAGTATGTTTTTGTGGACGTGACTTCATCGAGCCTCACACCCCGGAAATGGTCAAAACAGGAAGGATGCGGAAAGGTTATGAGGGGTAGCACCCTTTAGGGTATGTACATTTCCTTCTGGATAGAGGTGGTATCATGGTATGGAGCCCAGATATTTAACCTATGTGGTTACTACGAATTTATTACTTTGTGGTTGTTGGCTATCGGGATCCCATGAGATAGGTCGTTTACGATCGGGGAATGGCGTGCTCGTGTCAGTAGTTACCCAGTTAGGGGTAACCCGGCCTTGTGTTGGCAGAGTTCCGGTTTGGTTCTCGGGGATGTCTTTCCAGAGGCATTCTCATGTGGCAATGGGAAGTTCCTTGGCCTGACCATTTGTTGGAAATCCAATTCCCAATACGAAACTTGTACGGTATTAGTTGTAGAACCTATCATTCACTTATGGTGTCGCAACACTGTTTGGATGGTAGCTATAGTAGGCATACGATAATGGTCGTATGTTGGCTAAGATTTATATTCTACTTTCGAAATGAATTTTCTCTACACTATGCACTAGTAATAATATCAAATGTTCTTTTAATACGTATCAAGCATCTTTGACTATCATAAGGAGAAATCTCCTCCGATTCTGCGTTTGCATTGTGTGTGTGTGCGGGAGGCCTTATGGTAGTCTCATTTTTCAAAAGCATTGCGAATTGACTTTGAAAATCTTTTGTTGAATGTTTTAAGAGATAAACTGTTTTTGTTGCTCACACCAGTCCCACGACTGATCCGGAGTTTATCGTTTCTTTCCTAAACTCTGGGTGCTCATTATTTTCTACACGAGCAGTCTAGAGTTGGGTTTTACAGATAGTTAGATATAGTGGATTATCTGGAGTTGGTTCAGTCTTTGGACCACACCAGTCTTGCTGAGCTTGGGGATATGTTATTGGGAGTTCGAGCTACTGCTGGATTGATTCTTGGAAATGGAGTTACAGTTCCGATTTGGAGTTCTTCGTTGAAGACTATCTTAGAGTTATTTGTTCCGCTGTTAAATGTCATCTATTTTCTTTTCCGCTGCTATTTTATCGTATCATATCTCTGATGTATATTGATATCTATTGGATTATCTGTTGTATCAGATATTGTATCAAAGCTGTATATCAATGTATTATTCTTTTATTCCGCTGTGTTGTTTACTTAATGATTGTTATAAGCTCCGGCAAATCGGGTTTGAACGGTCGAATCTTTGGCATTCGAATACGATTTGAAGTATGGATGTTGATTTTCGAGCGGGTAAAATCCGTCTCGTTACATTTGGTATCAGAGCTAAGGGTTAAACTTTAGCTCAGGAGTGTAACACGTTAAGTAACTCATTATAGATAGGGTGAAGTATCTCAAGAATGAGTAATCCCTAAGATATCTGTTTGAATGTCTCAGTAAAATCTCTTACTATCCACTGATAGTGAGTATGAGTATAAGAAGAGAACGAGATAGGGGACAGGAAATACGACTATAGTTAGTCAAAACTCTGTAACAATAGTGGAAACAACTTTCTTATCAATTTCCTTTGATTCGTTTCTAAATTCTTTTGATTGCTTCGAGACGGCTCTAGAAAGAAGTTTCGGTGCAGGGATGCCCTACGAATCGTTGTAGATATTCTTTCTTCGTATTTCATCAGTTTCTTTTCAGTTTTTGATTTAAACTTTAATGAATATGAATTAAAAAATTTGAAATTAGGAATTTTAAATGAATTGGAAATTTCAAAATTTAGTTAAAATTGATTAATAGAATATGAAGCTAAATTTGAATTATATCGATAACACGATTTCGTTTAAAACCAAAATTTGAAATTCTATTGTAATTTCTTGTGAATACCAAGGTCCGAAGAGGGACAAATTGGTATATAATTTGAGATATTCCGACTTGAGTTTGGAATCCATATCTTATGTTTGAGGAATTATAGGAGATCGAATCTGTCTATCTCTGTGTTGTTTTCGTGCCTGCAAATTTCGAGGACGAAATTCTTTTAAGGGGGGAAGTTTGTAACGACCCCAGATTTTTTATGAATTTAAATTGATAATTTAAATGAATTTTTGAATTAAAAATTGTAAAATTGATTTTTAATGATGCGAGTTTCCCCGATTCAAATATAAAATATATTAAGTCAAATTGATTTGAAAATTTGCATATATTTGTATATATGTGAATATATATGTATATATTGGATTTGAAATAAAATCTCGAATAAATGGTTTTAGAAATGAATAGAAATAAATATAAAAACTTTAAAATATGAAAACAAATGCAGTATAAGTATGTTCAAAACTGAAAATATAAGTATGTAAACGAATTAGTTAAGAAACAAACATCATTAGAACTACTATTATAATATGTACATGAAGTAAAATAAAATATAAATCTATCAAACATAAATAAAGTAAAATAAGTGGACATATCTATGAAGCTACAATACAAAGTAAATAAAATAAAGCAAAACCAGAAAAAAAAAAAAGTAAAATACAAAATTAAGTACAAACAAAACATAACTAAAATAATAAACTGTACATACATAACAATACATTAGCTAAAACTATTATCATAAAAATGCAAGAATAAATAAAGCTCGAGTACAAAGCTAGCTAAAAGAACATAAGACAAGACAAAAGAAAAAAAAAAGTATGCAGGCAAGCAAAATAGGCCTGTAAAGTTTAATATGCAAGGCAAGTATAAACAAAATAAAGTTAAATAAGAAATAGAAACAAATGTATGCATATGAACAAATACAAATATAAATAAGGAATGAAACAAACTAAAATACATACAAGTATGTAGCTTGCAAAACCAAGTATCAGGGTATAAAAATAATAAGGCAAAAGAATGTTGCCTGTAAAAATGCAGCATGGAAATAAAGTACCATTAGCCACCATATCAATATATCACTTCAGCTATGCTTATTTTACAAATATACATCACCCTGTATACTTTCTTGTTTTTCACCTGCGCAAGCATATTCACCCATACCCTATCTTTATAAATAAAATAAAGATAGCCTGTAAAACTTCTTTTATATATATCCATCTTCCATTTCATTTCGTTCACCTTCAAAGCTAAGAAAAATTGAAATGAGTATCAACTAAAAGTTTAAACAAAACTTAAATAATACAATCAACTCGAGCCAGAGATCAAAGAAGATGTGCTCTGTGCCCTGTTCAACATTTGCAAGCTCTGTCTTCTTCTTCCTTTGGAAATACAGTGAGTAACTTATTCTTTTTAGATACTTTTAAATTATAAAACAGTTGCATATATATATATAGGTATATCTATGAACAACTTCATGTTTATCTAAAATCAGTTTTCTTTTTTTTTCATTGCCTGTGAATCTGTGAGCAAACATTCTACTTTGAATCTGTATGGTTGTTTCTGAATAAGAAGTGATTTAAACTTGAGTTACTTTAAATTTGTATATTTATAAGTTGAAGTTGCTCTGCATATCTATTTATTTATCTGTGCTGTGAGATTCACCATCTTCTCTGTTTAGTTACAGGGAATACAATAAAAAAAAATTCAAATTCTTCTTTTCTAATCAATGTTAGGCTTTAGTTTCAAAACAAAATAAATGTGTTTGAGTATGAATTGTAATATAAAAATAGTTTCATGAAGGGTAAACATATACAGGATGAACAACTCAAAGTTCTACAGAGAAATTTCAAAATTAAAGGAAATTCGAACCTAACGATTTGCAAATTTGAATACCTATCTTCAATCCTTACTGAAAAGTAAGATTTTTAAACCAAAGATTGAAATTTTTCATTGAGTATATCAATAGTAAACTATGGATGAACTAAAAACACATTTTTATAAATCTTGGTTAGTTCAACAAATTTTAATTGTTGAAATTCATGGAGGAGTTAGTTTGATCACTTTCGAATCTAGGAAAAATACTGAAAAAAATTTCGAATGAATAAATTTTTGGGTTGGATCGAAACTAGGGTTTAAGAGGGGTAATGGGTTTGGCTCGGTTGTCGAGGCAATGCGAGGGCATCAGGGAATTAGAGGCAATCGGACTAGGTGGGTTAGAGGCGTTGGGTGGTGGCGAAGCTTCGGACTAAGTTTCGAGGTGGCCGGTGGTCGTGGGTGATGGTACGATGGGTTTTTGGGTGGTCGAGTTTTTGGGTCAGTGGGTTCGAATGGGTCGATTTTGATCTGATCGAAATTTCTTCGATCTGGTTGATGCTTTGGGGTCTCGCGTGTTCGTGTGTGTGTGTGGGATGGACGCGGTGCTCATCGGTGGCCGGAGGAGCGTGGGTAGGTGCACGGTGCATGTGTGTGCACTGGGGAGGAAGGAAGGGGAAGACAGGATGAACTCGAAGAAGAAGAGGGGGACTCGGGGCATTGCTCGAGTTTTTGCGTGAGCGACTCGAGAAATAGGTTGAGTTGCCTGAGGGGTAGGCTCGAGTGAATGTTGAAGTACAGGTTTTACAGTAACCTGTTTGTTTTGTTTTGTTTTTAAATATGTGTTTGTTTACTGAAGTAAGGTTTTAAAACTGAAGTTTAAGACAAGTTTTAAAACCTGGGTTTAAAAGCAAATTTTAAGATGCAAATTTGAAATAAAACCAGTTTATAAAATATAAACATTTAAACCATTTTAAATGTTTAAAGCAAATTTAATAAGGGTTTTAAAATTTGAAATCTAGGATTTAAAACAAGTTTAAATAAAAGGTCTAAATACAAATTCAAATTTAGATTGTACAATTAGATTTTGAATAGAATAAAATTTTGTTTTAATTCAAACTTGTTTAATAACTTTAAAATGTTTATTGAAGTCAAGATGGAATTCAGATTAACTCTTGAATTCTGGTTTGAAATAAATGAAGTTTATAAAAATTTAAAGTATTTAAACAACTTTAGAATGTTCACGTATATTTCATAAAATGATTTGAAATTGAATAATTGGGTTTAAACTCTTATATAAATTTCTTCATAACGGTGGGTAAAGATTGGTTAATTAAATTTTTAATTGTAATTAGTAATGGATGATGGGTAATAAATGAATTTGCAATTAACAACTTAAGTTAACAAATGAATGATTAACAGTTAATTAATTTAGTAATTTAATTGAGAATTAAATGATTAATTAATTGAGAATTAATGGTTAATTAAATAATCAGTGATTAATTATATGATTTCAAAGGCTAATTAAAGGGTAATTAACAATAATTAAATTGAGTTCAATTACTTAAGAATAGTAATTAAATAATTATGAATAGTTAATAAGGATCATTTACTTGAGATTTATTTGATAATTTATTAATGTGATTAATCTTGATAATTAATGTGATAAATTAATTTGTGGATTGTATTAAGTATAATTATTTAATAACAGTAATTTAGAAATAAATTATTCAATATAATTAATTGGGTTAATCAAATCTGTTTAAATTAAATTCTTAATTTAATTAATTCAGAATAATCACTCGATAATTTTGGAAAGGTAATTACTTAGATAAATAATAAATGGATAATTTATTCATAAGTAATTAATTAAATTGGAAATAACTTGAATCAATTAGGATTAAACGATTTATTAATCCTGTTTATGAATGATTATCAAATGCCTGACCTTACTTATGAATAATTGTATTGTATGAGTTGCCTTGAATTGTTTTTCCTATCTGATCTGTGATATTTTGTTCTGTAGATTGTGGTATGTATAATTTGTTCATTTATGGATGATACATTTGTATATTATCTGTGAATCTGTGAATATATGATAAGCGTTATTGTTTATATCGCTTATCAATTATATTTCTGTGTTTTGATCTGTGATGATTGAATGGTTGTGCACTATTGAGTTGAACCCCTAAAACCACACCATACACACACAATTATGGATTTCACGAGGAAATCGATTAAGTCGCAGATTTTTGAAATAGTTAAATTTGAATTTTTAAATTCAAATGTTTTGGAAATGGAATCGGAATAAATGTGAAAAGCTTTTGGAATGGAATTTCAAAATAGAATTTATTATTTTTAAATTACTCGATTAAGTTTTGGAATTTAAATAAGTTGATTTAAATTTAAATTCAATACTTGAAATTGAATTATGTAATTTGAAATTAGGGATTAATGATATTATACTAGTCATTATGAGTTAAACCATTTTTAAAGTATTATTTTTGGGAATTTGAATTTAACTCAAGGATTTCAACTCGTATAAATGAATCAGATTTCCAAAATGAAAACTGTTGTTTTCAAATGATAAACACTTTTAGATAAGAACTGAGATTCCAGTTAATTAGGGGAATTTCAAGATTGAATAGAGAAATGATTTTCCTAAGTTATGAATGAATTCTTTTTGAAAGCTATGAATTAAATCTGTTTATTTTTAACAGATTTAAATTGATGATTTGTTTAAATCAAATTGAAATGAAATTGTTTTGAAGGCTATAAGTTAAATCTTTGATTTAAAGATTTAACGAGTTAAATCAAATTGAAATGAAAATTGATTTGGAAAATATGTGAATGAATCTTTTGTTTAAAAGATTTAAATGTGAAAATTGTTTAAACCGTTAAAGGTTGTGAAAATAAATCTTTTTGTTTAAAGATTGAAAATGGTAATTTGTTAAACCATTTGAAAGAAAGTTTGAATTATTAAGTTGTGACTTAATTGAAATCCCATATCCATATGTTTTGAAAATATTTTCGCCCACTATTCGGTTTAGCTGGGAAAGGACCGTTGTGTCGTATAACCCATTCCGAATATGTGATACGTCGTTATGGATAGCATTTGAAGACCGTTGATGAAGACCGGGTATTTGTGAAAGCGATAGGATGACCTATCGATTGTTTCTGCACCGAGTCGCGCCGGTAAAGAAACTCCCTAAGTGATGGGAAAATCCGATCGGGATTGTGAATATCCGGGTTGCAAGGACTTCTTTGTAAGTGCCTTCGGTTCTGTTCGAACCCAGAACAGACTTGTATGGATTGTGTGTCTGACATTACAAGTTGAGATGTAAAGCCGATTTCTTTCAAATATATTTCTGTGGTGGCGGAGAATTTATTCTTTTAGCTTAACACCCTTCTTTGAGACGTACGAGCTCAGAGGTTATATAGTTGAAGTTATCAGCGATATATTCCCAATTTGGTAATGTGACATGCTGAGTGTTGCTGTAAATGATCATTGTGTTGATTATTGTGATAGGATCATTTATTTGATCGTCTATCTTAGTGATCATTGTGTTGATCATTTGTTGACCCAAAGCATGGCTTTTGTATAAAGTATGTTTTTGTGGACGTGACTTCATCGAGCCTCACACCCCGGAAATGGTCAAAACAGGAAAGATGCGGCAAGGTTATGAGGGGTAGCACCCTTTAGGGTATGTACATTTCCTTCTGGATAGAGGTGGTATCATGGTATGGAGCCCAGATATTTAACCTATGTGGTTACTACGAATTTATTACTTTGTGGTTGTTGGCTATCGGGATCCCGTGAGAAAGGTCGTTTACGATCGGGGAATGGCGTGCTCGTGTCAGTAGTTACCCAGTTAGGGGTAACCCGGCCTTGTGTTGGCAGAGTTCCGGTTTGGTTCTCGGGGATGTCTTTCCAGAGGCATTCTCATGTGGCAATGGGAAGTTCCTTGGCTTGACCATTTGTTGGAAATCCAATTCCCAATACGAAACTTGTACGGTATTAGTTGTAGAACCTATCATTCACTTATGGTGTCGCAACACTGTTTGGATGGTAGCTATAGTAGGCATACGATAATGGTCGTATGTTGGCTAAGATTTATATTCTACTTTCGAAATGAATTTTCTCTACACTATGCACTAGTAATAATATCAAATGTTCTTTTAATACGTATCAAGCATCTTTGACTATCATAAGGAGAAATCTCCTCCGATTCTGCGTTTGCATTGTGTGTGTGTGTGCGGGAGGCCTTATGGTAGTCTCATTTTTCAAAAGCATTGCGAATTGACTTTGAAAATCTTTTGTTGAATGTTTTAAGAGATAAACTGTTTTTGTTGCTCACACCAGTCCCACGACTGATCCGGAGTTTATCGTTTCTTTCCTAAACTCTGGGTGCTCATTATTTTCTACACGAGCAGTCTAGAGTTGGGTTTTACAGATAGTTAGATATAGTGGATTATCTGGAGTTGGTTCAGTCTTTGGACCACACCAGTCTTGCTGAGCTTGGGGATATGTTATTGGGAGTTCGAGCTACTGCTGGATTGATTCTTGGAAATGGAGTTACAGTTCCGATTTGGAGTTCTTCGTTGAAGACTATCTTAGAGTTATTTGTTCCACTGTTAAATGTCATCTATTTTCTTTTCCGCTGCTATTTTATTGTATAATATCTCTGATGTATATTGATATCTATTGGATTATCTGTTGTATCAGATATTGTATCAAAGCTGTATATCAATGTATTATTCTTTTATTCCGTTGTGTTGTTTACTTAATGATTGTTATAAGCTCCGGCGAATCGGGTTTGAACGGTCGAATCTATGGCATTCGAATACGATTTGAAGTATGGATGTTGATTTTCGAGCGGGCAAAATCCGTCTCGTTACAGCCTATCACCCTCAAATGGATGGCCAAACGGAGAGAGTTAATAGAGTTCTTGAAGATTTGATGAGGATGTACATTCTTGATTTTGGAGGGATTTGGGAGAAGCACCTTCCTTTAGTGGAATTCGCTTATACCGATAGTTTCTAGGCTAGCATTGGGATTGCTTATTTTGAAGACCTTTATGGAAGACCTTGCAACTTACCTTCATACAAGTTGGAGTCTACAAAAAGATTGCTATTTGGTCCCGATATGGTTAAAGATACTTCGGAAAATATTGATTTGATTAAAAGTAGAATGAAGACGACCCAAGATAGACCAAAATCCTATGCAGATAAGCAGAGAAGGGAGGAGATTTGATTTTCATTAAGGTGTCTTCGCTAAGAAAGATGGTGAGGTTTGGATCAAGTGGGAAACTAGTTCCGAGATTCTTAGCATTGTTCCCCATTATGGAAAGGGTGGGGAAGATGGCGTATCGGATAATGCTACCGGAGAGGCTTGCGGGAGTTCATGATGTTTTTCATGTTTCGCACATGAGAAAGTGCTTACATGATTTAGCAGAGGTAGTAGAACCTATACAACTTAAGGAAGTTGAAGTGGAGAGGGAAGTATCGGTTCGTCGCATTCTTACCAAGATCGTTGGACATGATATCAGGAAGCTTAGGAATAAGGATGTCCCTTTGGTTAGGGTACAGTGGGGAGATAGTATTGAGGACTCAACGTGGGAGGCAAAAAAGAAAATACGTATCTCTTATCTATATCTCTTCGATGATATGTTTTGAATTTCCTATTTCCATCTTTAGTTTTGAATAGGTTCTTTCCTTTATATCATTTGTGAGGGTAGATCTTAGGATTTAACCTATGGATGGTAACATTGAATGTAAACATATTACAAGAACATGTTTGCATGTTGGACACAAATGTTCTCTAATGGATGCTAATAGACGCATACAAACACACTAGGCACTATTATCTCTTAGAGATCTGCCTAACTAGGTCACTAAAGAATATGCATATAGATGTGTGTGCACTTACATTTTTATTCCATGGTTGCTACGAATGGATGGTTATAATATGATTGTTGCATTTGCATGATGATTGTAGCACACATATAGAACTATCAGTTTTCATTAGTGAACTTGCATTCATTTGGATACATGGCATGAACATGAGCCCATAAAAAGGAAGTCGACTGAATCAGTAGACCGCCTAATTTTTTACATTAGTTAAGGACATTAACACTACACTATTGCATATATCATAAATTTCATAAGCAATTAATGACAATGGATGTAATGGATGATGATTGAATATGTGGTTGTGGAATTTGAATGAAAATATTTATTTCATTCTTCTGTCCTTGGAGATTTCGAGGGTGAAATCCATTACGGTGGAGGGAATATAACAACCCAAAAAATTAGTGTAATAATAATTAATTTAAAAATTAATTGAATATTAAAATAAGGTTGGAAAATTGTCAGAGATGGTCCATGAGAGTTGCACCATTGGGTCCGTGCTAATTTTCTAAGAAATTTTCATATATAACTTGTTGAAATCCAAGTCGGTATGGTGAATTTACGAGTGAAACGAAGAAAATCAAAATTATATATATAATTAAACAAAAATGAAAAATAAGGCAAAACCATTAAGGGTCTACCCATGCTCGAGTCAGGTCGACCTGCATTCTTCCCTGGATGACTTTTCATCCAAGTGCAAGACAAAGACGGTAAATCTTATTTTTAGTGAAATCCTGTGCGTTCATAGTTGCATCTAATAGTTCCAGGTGAGCTTATGACATGGTTGCACTAGATTAAATCTTCAAATATAATGGCCTGAGTTCCCTAAGCCACACTATAAATAGAACCCTAGGCATGGCTATTTTTCTCATTCAGATTTCCTCCCAACTGGGTTCATTGCCTGAAGCTGAACCCTAAATAGAAAATTTTTCTAGGGAGGAAATTGTTTTAATAAAAATATTTTACACCCTTGAAGTGGATCCAGGAAGGCCTAGGATTAGAACTAAGAACCACGGCTGAGCGTTTTGTAATTATTTTAGATTTATAAGCAACTTAAAATAATAAGGTTCCCAATAGTTGTTGTTTTTCTACAATTTTGGGATAGTTTTATGTAAGTTTATTTACAGTCAATTTTTAAGTAAATTTCAGAAGTTCTTTTCAGTCTATTTTTATTCAGCTATATTATTCAGTTGCAGTTATTTACAGTTATTTACATTTGTTTTAAGTTGGAATTTAGCATACAAATGTTAATTTCTTTTTATAGAGATTTAATCCTTTTTTACGCAAACAAAATATTAGAAAGAGAAGAATTCGCAAAATGGATTAAAATAGGAAAACACTCAATTTACAGAAACCAGATGTAAAATGAGAAAAAATGAAATAAAATGGAGACTGGCTGAAATAGGAAAATTAAAGATATTTAAAAGCATGATTATAACAAGTGGTTATAACTAAAAAGAGAAAATTGAAGAGTAACAATTACAAGAACAAGTATAGCACTTAGGTTATAATTAGAAAGAAATGACAAGTATTTAGACAACTAAATGCACCTCGAGGTGCAGCCCAGGTGGGGGACCTTATCGAGCACAGGATAGGCAATTGAGAGATAGAGTTAGCCTATTCGTTATGGGGAATCAATGCTCCGGACCGAATAGAGCTTACCTCCGTAAGCTTTCTGCATACATATTAGCTTAGCAGCGCTCAATAGGCCCTGGTTGGTTTGGCTTCCTCTCTTAGGCCACCGCTCCTTCCTTCGGGCTAAGAGCCGGCTCCTTCCTTCCGGTTGTCTAAGTTCCCGCAAGGCGACCAGCGGGCGTCGTTGCTATATGTAATGATGGGGATGGCATACTTGGAATCAGCAGAATTCTCAAGCTGCGCAGCCTACTTCTTTCACAGCGGGAGAACCCAATTCCTAGTAAGGACCCTAAGAGCTTGGAAGATATCTCAACCAAAAGTTTTCAGACAGGTCTCTCGTATATGAAAAACACTTTCTTCGAAGTCGGACAATGGTGTAAGACAAATGACCTCTTCGGAAAAAGGGGTAAAATCACTTTGAGCTCTTCTTTCGGAGAAATAAGTTCCTCAGGAGAAATAGAGAAAAAGCTTCCTGGCGTCCATGGTTCGATTACCGGACCTATCATTGGGACACCAAGCCGGATATGTCGGGCCCTCCCGCAATGTTTATACTGGCGGGGAAGATAACATAAAATAGATCTAATTCACTCGCTTAACACAAAAAGGATAAGTCTTAATATACCTCGCGGTAACCTATTGATAATACTTCCCGGGAGAATGTTCTACCTCTTTCAGATCGAATCCCTGGGAATACTCCGCATCGAATTCATTCCTGAAAGACCAAACTCACATCTAGGCGTCCTATCTAGTAAAGAACTTCGCTCCAAGTTTGCTATGAACTCGTTTCAAGGTCTCCGAACCAAGCATAACAGATGGAATGAAAAAAATCTTTCCCGTTGGCCAACAAAACCTCTGTGCCTTTCCTAAAAACTCTAAGCAAGAAAGAATTTCTGTGGACGAGGCGAACTATGTTTTCGAATGTTACTCCAATGATGCCAATCTTAAGGATTTTCTATCAGGTAGCGCGTAGTGTCCCTACCAGCAGCATTCCCTTTCAGGTTTAGATATGATGGTCTTACATGTGGATGAGGCTGGACATGCTTATGCTGATTGTGGTAAATAATTGGCCAATAGATAGAGGCCTAAATTTGGGGATTTGGGCAAGGGGTGCAAAGCTAGAAGACTTGCTTGTTAGGGGCAGTACTGGCAACATTCCCTTTAAGTTCGCGGACTGATGGTCTCACACATGGGTGAGGCTGGGTATGCTTATGCTGATTAGGGTAAATAAAGGGTAAAATAGGCAGCGACAGTTAGTGTGTATTGGGGATGACCGAGCGTGCAACATCGATTAGGGTAAATAATTCGCTATTGTGTCCTAAGCGCTAAAAGATGTTTTTTGTGGTGGGACCAACAAGATTAGTTCACAGTGGCACAACAGAGATAGGAAGGGTCGATCAATAGGTAGGATTAGGATTTCAGCCTAATTAATTTAGCAATTGAGATAGAACTAAGGTTTCAGCCTAATCACAACAGTTTAAGACAAGTGCAAACAATCAAAGTAAATAATCAAACAGAATCGAAAACATTATTTTATGCTAGTTTTATCTTTTCTACATCTTCCTTTCATGCTATAACTATTGCTCAGTCTATTAATTTTATCTTGCTTGGAAATGATGGTAATTAGTTTCACTCGCTAGACTTATTGTCTGACAGACTCCTCTATCTTTCCTTTTTCCCTAATAGGCCAGTAGAGTTGAGGATAGTTGATTCAGGTTGCTTGGGGATTCATTTCCGGAATTTTCTCATTTCAAACGTATTCTTCTGCTTTCTTCCTTTTCATTTGGCTTACGATGGATTGGCACTTGTGAGAGGGTTTATTATTGTTATTTTTGTACTTTGATTATGTGAGACTGAGATGTATTTTCATGAGGCATGAGAGACTTTGATTTTTTGAGACATGTAATGTTTTTATGATAAATTTGAGATGAAGTTTAATTCTGAATAATAAGTTATTATTTAATGTTTTTTACTGCTTTTACTTTTTTTCTTGTGAATCTTAATCTCTATGATGCTTTCGCTATACTCATAACACACCACATCCTTTGGTGTGCCCTTTTAGGAAATACCAAGGAGTGTAGGGTATTTCAGCTCATAAACGTGTGTGTACGGTACAATTTCTAGAGATGATAGTTATGTCCAAATAAGGCTACTTTTCTAACCTATCTCCTGAAAGACTCAACACTTACTTCCATGTGCTCTTCGGTTAAAAATAATCCTATTTTCAATTAGATATGGTTTTAACTGCTAAATGCAAATAACCTAAACTGACTGGATCGTGCTTGCCTTGAATTATTCACGGCAAATTAGATTTATAAATAGAAAATGGTTTCAAACTAAAAGCTACAAAATATTCTTCAGTTTAAACTAATTTTTTCCCCTATTTATTTTAAAAATTAATCCCAAGTCTAGTAGTTGAGTTTTCCAAATGTAATAGTCTTTTTTAGTATTGTTTCTAAATATTGTTCAATGTATATGCTTGTAAATATTTTCCAATAATATCCAACATTTCAAGCACATAAACAGTTGCCAAAACAGAAGTAAATAAATGCAACTGAATATTTTTGATGTTAATTTGATCTCTTTAGAATAGTTCTTATAATGATTATACGTGTAATTTTGTAAATTTCAACGAACAAAAATGGTTTGAAACAAGTAATTTGGAATAAAAGTGAAAATCTTCCCCTATTAGAAATTCAAAAGCTAAGAAGGATGATGCCTAAAATTTAGCCTAAGTTGGCTCTCTTTTATAGCAAATCCCAAGACTTTTTTAAATATCAAATATCTGTCAATTTGCATATTGAATTGTAGTTTGCTCAACAAGGTAATTTAATCCAAGGCTAGGTGTGACTATTGAGACTTTGTTTTGATTCATGACACAAAGCTATCATTGCAACATATAGATTCGATGACTGCTACGACAAAAAGAGAATATATACTACATGGAGACAAGACATCAAAATCGGTGCATCAACTTTTATATTATTTTTTTTTGAGTTTTAAATCAATATTGTTAAGATCTCTCCTCGTTTACGTATATATTAGCGTATATATATAGTCTTCTTATTTTCAAATGATTTTTACATATATAAGCGTATAAAATTTATATATATACATATACATATACATACACATATACATATACATGTTATCAAAGTTTTAAAGTTAGAATCGTATAATATATATATATATATGTATGTATGTATGTATGTATGTATGTATGTATTATATACCAGTGCAAACTGTGTAAATTGCACAGATAATACTAGGTCGGTCGACTGACCTGTTAGTATTTGTGCAATATGCACAGGTCCACAAGTAGATATATATAATATATAATAAAAATTGTTTGAATATTTAGTCGATTGACGTAGAGGCTCAGTTGACTGAATTTCTATAATTTCTGAAAAGACATGATCATTCGTGAAGAGTTACGAATCTCTACGAAGAGATTTGGACGTGACACTTCAACCCGAACTCTTCGCCAATGGTCGCTGCTATTTAACAACTATAAATACACATCCAAACTTCATTCCACGTTGCTTAATTTGCTTATCAATCTTATCTAACTCTCTTGAATATTCTTACGACTATACTCTCAAATATTCAGAAATCTTAACACACTTATTGCTTGAATTAGATTTATATATATATTCGAAGAAATATTATTCCTTTCTAATCTTCATAAACTTCAAATATACATATTTATACTCGAGGAGGAGATCATAGGAAGGGTGTAAGATAAACAGACTTATCCGTGTTATCACAACGCAAAAAGTCAAACAATCTTTTGTATTTGTTGAAGTCCTGTTCTATTGCTCAGGCGTGTGAAGTCCTCTTCGGCTGCTAAGGCGAAATCTTATTCCGCTACTCAGGTCCCTATTCGGATGCTCAAGGGTTGTATAGACGTGTTCCTCCGGGTTAAGTGAGGGTTGTTGTTTTAGTGAAATTCCAGAAGGAGTCTAGGACTGCACATAGGACGGAGCTTCGAACCAGTACAAAATACTCTGGTGTTATTTTTATTATAGTGCTTTTATATTTCTATCTATTTACTATATAGCTATCATCACTATACTTTGTATTATCGTATATCCATATTACACGATCCATAGCACAATTTCATTTGGTATAAGAGCAGTATCTTTATATAACCGTAACACAGTTATCTGATACTCTAATAATATGGAAATTAACACCAGCATTAGCGTTAACACTAGGTTCATAGAAGGACAATCCACTGCACGTCCACCACCATTCAATGACATGAACCATAACTATATGCCCACAAGAATGAGAATATATATATATATATATATATATATATGCAAGCAAATGATTTTGATTCATGGAATATAACTCAGAAAGAATACACTATTCCTACCGAGGAGCATTCTGCTTGGACAAATACACAGAAACTAGATGCCACGGCAAATGAAAAATCCATGAATATGTTGTTTTGTGCCTTGGATAAAAATGAGTTTAACTATGTTAGCATGCGTAACACTGCATAGGAAATATAGCATACACTCAAAGTTACACACAAAGGAACTAGCAAGGTCAAACAAAGCAAGATATCCATGCTCAAAAGTCAGTTTCAAAGCTTTAGAATGAAAGATAATGAATCTATAAATGACATGTATTCAAGATTTCAGGATATCTATCATTTATTATTAGGAGTAGGAGTAAAATATTCAGATTTTGATATCGTATCCAAACTCCTTAACTCTTTAACGGAAGAATGGGAAAGAAAATTTCTCGCTATAGAAGAAGCGAAAGATATTTCCAAAATAACTCCGGAAGAGTTAATAGGAAATTTAATGTCCTATGAAGTGAATTTGTGGACTAAACGAGTTCAAGCGCAAGACAAAAAGAATATAACATTCCATGCAGAATAAGAAGAATAAAATTCAGACGGAGACAACCTAGCCTTTATTGCCAAAAACTTCAAGAAATTCTTGAAGTATAGAGAAGGAAACAGAAATAATGGCAAGAGAAGCTCAAACAACAATAAACCACCGTCTTCATCAGTTCTAGAGTGCACTAACTGTCCTAGAAAGGGGCATATACAGAAGGATTGTTCGGATCAAAAGAAAGAATATCGCAATAAAAGAAATGACAAATTCAGAAGGAAAGCTTTCTCTGTTACATGGGATGATTCAGACTCCTCCTCCTCCTCCTCCTCCTCCTCAGAAAGCGAGAGTGACCGCGATAATGAACAAGCCAACACATGCTTTCCAAAGATAATAAGGTTAGTGATTTAACTTTTGATGACATGATAGAGATAAACTCAGAATTGTTAGATACTTTAAAAGTCTCAAAAGAAAATATAAAGAGGCTGTTGAAAATCAGAACAAGGCAGAATTCGAAAGAGACATGCTTAAAGACCATAAAAAATATTGGAAGAAGAACTTGAGAAAACTCAAGAATCGCTTTCAAATGTTAATTCTCAACTGATATTATTGAGTCAAGAAATTGTGACTCAAAAAGAAGAGAATGATGTTCCTATTTCTGAAAATCATGACTTGAAAATTAATATCAAAATGGTAGAGCTAGAAAATTCGTGTCTAAAGCCCAAACTAGAAGGAACCGCTAAAAATGTCTCGAATTCTAATAAAGGCAGGGAGAATTTATCTTTAGTTATTGAAAATTCACAACCTACTGGCAATAAAAACGGACTAGGTCATAAAAGGAAAGTCAAGAATTCACAGTCCAGTAATTTAAACAATGTTAAACTAATAAAACGCCCATATCTTCAAAAAGATCAGTTTCTAAAACTATCAAAACATGGGTTACTAAAAAAAATAACAAGTTAATAAGGAATAAGTACATTATATCATTCATAGAAAACATTCATAATAATAAGAATCATATTTATAAAAGGGATACTGAACCCACTTGGGTTTGGTTTTCTAAGATCTAACTCTTAGGACCCTATTAAAAAGGTGGGTAACAACATCATCTCATATTTTTTGTAGGTCCCACTCAAGAAAAGTGGAAAATGAATACTCGACAGTGGTTGCTCAAAACACATGACAGGAGACAAAGATATGCTGATAAACATGTCATAATCAGATGAAGGTTCTGTCACTTTTAGAGATAATAGTTAGAAATGCGGATTATGGATCTTAAGGTTGGTAACACTAGAGGGGGGTGAATAGTGTTATATGGATATTTTAAATCTTTTTGAAACATATGTAATTTAATTACTAACGAATGCAATTCATAGACGTAGATGTAATTACAAAATCATACACAGATAAAAATCATAATTACAAGCAGTAAAGGAAAGAATACACCAGGATTTTAATACTGGTTTGGAGTTACCCTACATCCAGTCCCGCACAATTACGGATTTTTTTCAAAATAATCTCCTAGATTACACCCTCGATTTCGTGGTATGGGGTACACCCTCCTATATTCTAGTCCGGGGAAAACTCTCTTGATTTAACAAGGCTACAAGATCACCTAATTGATTTCCGGGCTATAATCACACCCAATTGATTTCAAGGATCAACCGCACCTTTTACTCAACAGTTTGATTTATGAATGATCCTATAACTCTAAATAGCACTGAGATCGAGATAGTGGAAAAAAAATCAAACAAGAGATAATCAAATTCGATTCACTTGGTATTTTGGCAGAGTATAGTTTGGAAATTTTTAGAATAAATGTCGATGGCGAAGAGGAGTGAAAGCAAATGAAATCTGATTAAAAATTCATTTAGAACTACTTGTATTTATAGAAGATTAACAGCCATATATATTCGTAAAAAGATACAATGAATTGAAACTTCTTTTAAAAAAATTTAATTTTGAATTTTAACGGCCACCATGTCGACAAGGGGTGTAACGACCCGTAAACTTTGATAAATAAATTGGTTAATCTAATTAGATTTTTGTAATTAAACTTAGGAAGAAACAAAAAAATTAAAATTTGTATTTAAGTAAATGTTAAGAATGAATTGTAGAAATGGTTATTAAAATTAAATTTTGACAATTGAAGTGAAATCCCAATAATGAATAGTGTAAATTGTTACACTTGGTTATAAAATAGAAAATGAATAAATAAAAGTAACTATTGAATTATCCATGCAATAATATATTGCTTAATAGTAAGTGAACGTAAATTAAGGAAATAAGGTAATGGCAAGTTGATAAATGACAAATTTAGTGCAATTCCAATTTATTGAAACCATTGTAAGGTTTAATTGATTGTAATTTGTAAATAGGGAAATAGATTCAATGTTATATTAATTGATGGAATAATACGTAATAAGTGCAATTTGATAGGATCAATGTTAGTATAAATTAATGAAATAATAACTAGAATGCAAGGTAAACAATACTAAGCAAAGTTAATAAATTTATGAAATGAACGGAATACCCATTAATGAAAATAAAATCTAAATGTTATACTTGGTTATAAAGGAAATATACGAAACAAAATGTAAGTATGGAATGAATTTATGAAATACCACAAATCTAATGGTATTTGGATAAAATCAATATTTATATGAGTCATTGCAACATTTGTTGTAAACTATAAACTTATAAATGTGATTTAGGGCACATAATGACCGTTATTATTTTTTACCAGTTTACTTAGGCTATTAAACTTTGATTGGGAATCAATTGAAATTTATAATGAAACTCGGTGTCACATTTATGAGTTTAAGACAATAATTACAAGATATGAATGTAATAAGATGCATAGAAATGTTTGATTATTTTGTAAATAGTAATATTTGGTAATAAGTTTAATATATGAAAAACAAAGGTAAATATTGAATTAAACAATGAATTAATAATAATAAATAGTAATTGAATAAAATCAACGTTTTGTAGTATTTTTTGGAAATGATAACTTATATAAATGTGATGAAGAGTTAGTGGTCGCAATCATTATAAATTAATCATTTATTTAGTCCATTAAATCGAAATTTGTAATCAATTGCAATGAATCTTAATTTAATGTTATATTAATATAAATTAAGGAAATAATTGAAAACAATATTAATTCATTTTATAGTTTGACAATTGGTTGAATTAAAGAATGGAAATCGAGATTTATTAACTTATTGGATTTGAATTTAGTAATTGGATTAATTGCAATTAAGTGAAATTTAATATTTAATTATTGCGTTAATTGAGATTTAGATGAAATTTGAGAATAATAATGTAATAAGCCATGAACCAATGTTAATTTCATCCGTTGGATAATAATGAATTGAATAATAGAATGAAAAGTAAATTAATTTGTATGATTGTAAATTAAATTTATAATTTTGAATTAAATGAAATTGAGGTTAATACTGAAATTGATAAATTTATCAACTCTAATTGACATTTGAATTTGTTTAAATCGTTGTAAATGATTAAGAAAGTTAAAATTGATGGAATTATCGATTATAGAATTGAAATTAAAAATTAGATTTAATTAATTAATTATTAATTTATTTAATTAATGTAAAAATAGCCGTTTTGGCCACTGACTCGGATTTGAAGGAACCAGTTTCATCAGATCTTTAATGGTGAATTATTGCAGGGTTTCAAGTTTCGTAGCGATCGCACTTGTCGTTTGATTGTACGGACTCGAAACGCCTCGAAATCAATGAAATTGAAATCAATTGAAACCAATTTGAAAAATATTGTTTTTAGCATAACTTCTTCATACGATGGAATTTGGACTTGAAACCTTTTACATTGCGTTTAAAATATTTTAAAACATTTATTTTGATATACGGGTTGGTCCAATTTTGTTCCGGAGTCAGAACGGGCTTTTCAGGCCATTCATCGTTCAGTGCATTTATAAATCGGGTCCATCTATTCTATTTCAACCTTGCCTATATATACCATGTGATAAACCCTAGCCTACCTCTATTTCTCATTTGTCTATGCATACAATTCCTCTTCACCTTCTCATTTCAATGGCAGACAATTCCAAATCCAATTGCAATTCAAAAATCAAAGTGAAATTTCAAACTCCTCAAAAGAATTCAAAAACATTATCTATCGAAACCTCGATATACGTATCTCAGATCTGCAGTTCGTTTGTGGTTTCGAATCACCGTTTTTCCGAAAATCGTGGAACCATTCACGGCCGTTCATCGTGCGTCAATGAATGTTGTCGGTTCATCGAATCGTTTCTGGGTATTGTAGAGTGGACGATGGGGAGAGCATCGGTGAAATTCATTCGTTGTTTCAATGGTTAGAACGAGCGAAATAGTTTGCCTAGAGTTTAATAAACCGGGGTGGCGGCTGCTTGCTACAGGCTCGGTTTTCGTGCGTGAGGCCTTGGGTTCAGTTGTGAGGCTTGGCGAGGTGACGCGTCACCTGGGGGCGCGTGTGGCAGTGAACTTTGGGCGTGGCTATTGTGAAGAGGGCGTCGGTCAGTAGTGTTTGTGCGTGTTTCGTGCGTTTGGTTAGTTCTGGAAGAAACGTGCTTGAGTGATGACGTGGCTTTTGATTTAGAGGGTAAGTTGTTTTTTATTTTAATTTAAATTTTGTATCAAATCGTTCTAACAAGCATAACTCTCACATACGAGGTCCGTTTCATGCGCCGGTTTTTGCATTGGGATCGTATCAGAATTCCGAACATTTTGGCGCTGCTTTGGATGAATTATGAGACTGTCAAATTTTTGAGTTTAAATTTGATTTAAATTCAAGTTAAGTTCAAAAGGTGAGTGTTTTAACCCACTCACAATTTTGAAAATTTCTTATGTTTGTTAAATTTATTTAGGATGTGATTAGAAATTTATTTATGACTGTTTGGCATATTTTTAATCATCGTCCCAGTTAAATTGAATTTAATTGTTATTTTATTTATTTATTGCATATAAAATGCTAGTTAAATTTTCATTTAATTTATTTTTGAATATGAACTGCTAGTTGTTACATGTTGTTTATTATCCATTATATATCGATGCTATTGATTGAATTGGATGATGATTGTGATTACGGTTGATGATTGATATTGAATGAATGAATGTTCTATTTTACATCGTTATAAACTGCAAAATTGTTATGCACTTTATTTCATTCGGGATTGCGGTTTGAAATGATATATAACCGTATTTTTATTTTAAATTGCGGATTTAAATAATAAATATCTATATCACTTGACCATAGGATACAAAATTATATACAGACACCGTCGGTCCCCATATATATATATATATATATATATATATATATATATATATATATATTGAAAATGATATATATGGTTTTGGGTAGAATTATACGATTTAAATAAATATTGATTCCTTTAGATATTATATAAAAATATTTTATATATAGTTAAATCCATGTAGATAAGCTATGTAAAATTTGTTTAATGACAATAAGTTAAATAATGGAGTTTGATTTATTAAAATAAATATGGTTAGTATTTAAATCATATTTCATATAGAGGTTATAATGATTTAAATAAATTAAGATTTGAAAGAAATGGATGCGACTTAAATTATTTAAGAATTTTACTCGAATAAACTTTGATTTGTAATATTGATAAATTGAGATTTTATGAAATTGAATTTATTTAATAATTAAACCAACAGGGTTGATGTGAAATTTATTAAATTGGAAATTTTAAAAGGTATAATTATTATAACTTGATTTTTTGGTCTAGGTGAATTAAATGACTATTTCAAGTATAATGAATTTAAGGCAATATCTAGTTATTTGTAATTTGAGTTTATTTAAATAATAAGGGTTTATTATATAAAATATTTCAAAACTAAACAATAAGAAATTTAATTGTTGAATCAAAATTATCAAATTTAGTTTTGAAATTTTGGAATATTTAAAGCCTCGAAATATATCGAAATTGAAATGTTTATAGAAATTGAAATGTTTCGAAGTTATGAATTTCATAGCATTATGTTTTAAAGGTGTTAAAATTTCAAATGTTTGGTTTTAAAGTATACAATTTGTAAGTGCCATGATTTTGGAAAGGGGATATATTTGAAATAAAATGATATTATATTGATTTGAAATAAAAGAAATATCATATTGACTTGGTTTTTAAATTTGAAATGATATCGTATTTATATGGTCTTGAAATAAATATTATATCCTGGTTTTGAAGCATAAATTATTTTGAAAAGACCGCGGTGTTATAATAATGTTTGGTTGTTAAAGAGACCGGGATCGGAAGTTGTCATACTCTTTGCCAACTTCGAAAACCACTTTAACAACCGTGCACGCGGTAGAGATTCCAGAATGAAGTAGGATGGTGGAAGCGTTCGATTTAAGGTTAATACGTGGACCCGACTTCTGTGAGTTGGCATAAGGTGGCTAAAATAGGAGCGATTTACAGACTAAGAAAGTAGCACCTTTTATCGGACACATCCCTTCGATATTATACTCTGACTTTTGGATTGATTCGGTGGACACTTTTGATTTTTGATTTGGGGGTGTGGCTTGAGGTGGGCGGTAGCTGCGGCTATGCGTTACCACCGGCCCGGAAGCGTAATTGGTATATCTACCATGGCATTGCCTAGTTTTACCGTGTAACCTACCATAGCATCCCTAATAGGATTTTGTTTTGTACCATACCTATGGAGTGCCCTCTGAGGACGCCCAGTACGGGGGAGATTACTGTACTTTATAGACTACGGGAATATAAAAATGTGTTAAGGTGGAAAACGTAAAGCCTTAACGCTATTTTCAGTATATTATACTTTACTTTAGACATTATTATAATAGCGTATATTACTACATAGTAAATAGTTTAACGGACCCTTAGGAAATGTGAATCCCGAGCATCTCTTAAGTTACTGCACTCACGTTAGACACTGGATAGGAGATGTCAAAACCAGTAAACATCTCCGACGCTGTTACACTCATATATATTTCTATTGATTTAACTTACATAAGATCTTTTAGTTCTGACTCGAGTGTTTTGTCTTTTCAATCCGCTCGGGTCAGTCTGAGCATTTCAAGATTCGAAGACTTTATTTCTGGTGGATGAAGATGAAGATTGTATTACAACTATTTATTTTATTATTCCGCTGCATTAATACTGTTCCACTGCATCACATTGTTCCACTGCGTTGTTAATTATTTTACTCTAGTATGTGTAACTCTGATATGTATTGTATAAGTATAATCAAATGTTTTTGTAAAACTACTTCATGAACTGTATATTTGATTATTATATTTTATCGTTTCGCTGCAAGATTCTGTTTTGTTCTTTTTCTTTCTCTTCTTTTTCTTATTTACCCCATAATGATCTGCAATTCTACATGGTTTTAGTCTGACATGTGTGGTTTATCGTCGATTAAAGCCTACAAAAAGGCGGGACATTACATGGGGGGTAGGAGTATGTCGACATGCTCTAGGAAAAAATGTTGATTTTGATTTTCTCATTAAAATTGGTTTCTATAATTTGTCAAAACAATTTCCAAACTTTGAAAATATATTCGTATATAGTTAAACACATAAAAGTAATTTTTAATATATATAATCTTAGTTTATAAAGTGAATTATAATCTGAGTATATATAAAAGCAAAATATTTAAAAGAAGAGATAGTTTAAAATCAAGGTTAAAATCAAAATATTAGAAATGATAAAGATAATTTTGAGGCTAAAGTATTTCAAACAAGAGAGATGTCTTTTTGAAAAGATGGTTTTGAAAACATTTAAAATAAGAGATATATTTTCGAAAATCATTTTCATAAAATTAGTGGATATCAAAATAGGACCACTATATGTTCCACTAGATTTTGTCGTGGGTTCCATCCCACCAGGGTTCCATCCCTTTAACAGGATCGAAGCGGATTCCATTCCACGAATAAATTTCGAATAAATATGTAAGTGCTTTCAAGAAGTTTTAACATAATTCTAGACTCAATACTTATCTTTTACTTTGAAATCTTGAACTCTTGATATCTTGATACCCATGAGTCTTCCATTTTGATATCTTCAATCTTGAATCTCTATACTGAACAGTCTTCATTCTTTGGTACCTTCATGGTTAAATCCTACATATACATACATATCTAAACTATAATGTTAGTATTCTATATTCTATAACAAGTCCTAAGGTTGTTGTCATTAAAACCATCATCTCAAGAACTTATAGTCACACCCTTTTTGATGATGACAACCTATGTTTATAAAATATACTTCTCCTTCACAATAACTCCCCTTAATACTAATAACTCCCCCTTTATCTAAGCCTAACTACTCTAACATCCCTATTTTATATTTCTTCCCCTTTGTCATCAACAAAAAACTAATCCTAAACTAATATGACTCCCCCTTAGTCTAATACTAAATACTAATAAAGAAGTATACTAAGTGAAAGCAATTAATATATGCTGTTATATTTACACGTATATATAGAACAGAAACACACAAATATGCATGAATTATAGAATAAAACAACTAACGAGGGTTTTTGACAATTGGGGATTTGTGAATCGAACAATTTGGATAATGAAAACAAAAGTTTCCATGTTTTTCAACCAAATTTCCATCTTTGTCAAAACAGACTTTGGTTATGCAAACCACGTTGTTGTCTCCTTCCACGGGTGCTTCTTCCTCTTCTTCTTTTTCCTTTTTTTTATGCTCTAAGGGTTATGTACTTGAATGTTGGGAGAATCTTCTTCTATCACAATCGAATTTGCATGATTATCCATAAGGAATTTTCGCAAATTCTAAAGAATTTTTCCTTGCTTTTCTTATTCTTTTTCCATCCTTATTTGCACAACTTGAAGTACAGTTAACATTTGCATGGCATCCTTTATAGACTCTTCAATCTTAATCACATGTGCCAGTGTAGTGCGATGGAATGGACCAGAATGAGGAGAAGGGAAAGATCATTTTGGGTTGATTTAGTGGAGGAGGCCATTAGTTTCAATCTTTGGAAGTGTAGTACAGAGAAATAAAAACGAGAAGACAGAAAAATTCAAAACACATAGGTTTATATAACTTCCAAACTCATTTTAGAGGGAAAAACAATTTTCAAATTTTTCCGTTGTATGTCGACATGGGTGGTAGGGGAATGTCGACATGCCTATGAAAATTTTGGTTTTCTTTTATATTTCTATTTGTTAAAAAATATATATGTTACCATATCTATGTTTTATATTTCAGTTATTAAACAAGTGCCTAGTTCTTTTCTTAACTTATCTGATATAGGTTGATTTAAGGTCTGGTTAAAATGTCAGCAATTTGATTCTCGGATTTGATAAATTCAAGATAAATAGTCTCCTTACTTATATTATCTCGAAGAAAGTGATGTCCGATATCAATATGTTTAGCCCTAGCATGATGAGTAGGATTTTTAGATAAATATAACGCACTAGTCCTATCACAATAAATTGGTGGTTTTGAAATTGTTAATGCAAAATCTTTTAAGGTTTGTTACAAATAAATAAATTCAGAGCAAGCCAAAGAAGCAGAGATATATTCTGCTTCGGTTGTTGATAAAGAAACAGTATTTTGCCTTTTACTAAACCATGAAACCAGAGAATGCCCCAAAAAGTGACAAGTTTCACTTGTACTTTTTCGATCAGATTTGCAACCATCGTAATCATTATCACAATAGGAGATTAAATCAAATGAATCATTTCTTAGGTAAAATAAACCATAGTCAAAAGTATGTTTAACATATCTTATGATATGCTTCACTACTTTTAAGTGAGTCTCTTTGGGTTGAGATTGGTATCTTGCACAGAGACAGACACTATGCATGATATCGGGTATACTCGCAGCAATATAGAGTAGTGATCCAATCATTCCCCTACATAGTTTTTGATTTGCATCTTTTGAAAGATCTTCTTTATTTAAATCTTCGTTGGTTGCCATAGGAGTGGGTTCTGCACTCGTCGTAGTCATACCAAATTTACTAACTAGATCCCTAGCATATTTTTCTGGACTAATAAAAATACCGCTATCTAATTGTTTCGTTTGTAACCCCAAAAAGAAAGTAAGTTCACCCATATGACTCATCTCAAACTCTTTTGTCATTATTTCAGAAAATTCTTTATTCATTTCATTATTAGTTGAACCAAAGATAATATCATCTACATAAACTTGTACTAGTTGGATATCATTTTTATTTCTTTTAATACAAAGAGTATTATCTACTTTACAAATTTCAAAATTTGTTTGTAATAAAAAAGATCTTAGTCCGTCATACCATGCTCTAGGAGCCTGTTTCAGACCATATAGAGCTTTCCTATGTTTTATAACATGATTTGGAAATTTTTCATCTTCAAAAAGTGGAGGTTGTTCAACATAGACTTCCTCTTTAGAAAATCCTTTTAGAAAAGCACTTTTAACATCCATTTGAAATTATTGTAGTTTGTGAAAGCAAGTAGAATTCTAATGGGTTCTAATCTTGCTACGGGGGCAAAGGTTTCATCATAATCTATTTCTTCTTCTTGACAATAACCTTGTGCGACTAACTGAACTTTATTTCTTATGACCTCACCTAGCTCATTCATTTTGTTTTTATAAACCCATTCAGTTCCTATTTTATCCTCGGGTCTAGGAACAACTTCTCAAACATCATTTCTGGTGAATTGATTTAGTTCTTCTTGCATAGCCAGAATCCATGAATCATCAGACGATGCTTCCTTTGGATTTTTAGGTTCAATAGATTATATAAAAGCTACGTTACTCATGTTATTCAGTTGATTTCTAGTTCTAACAACAGATTCGATATTTCTTAGTATATTTTCTATAGGATGATCTTTTAAAAGCATAACCTTTTTATTTGGATAAATAAGTTACTTATTTGATTCAACTGATTCATTATTTAAAGCAGTAAATCTTCTTCATCATTAATTTGTTCAACATCTTTGAAATTTTCATCAAACGAAACATGCATTGTTTCTTCAATGCTATTAGTTCTTAAATTGAAAACTCTATATGCTTTACTTCTATTAGAACACTCGATAAAGACTCCGTTGTCAGATTTAGGATCAAATTTATCAAAATTTTCTTTTGTATTTAGAATAAAACATTTACTTCCAACGATTCTAAAATAAGATACCTTTTGTTTGTTCTTATAAAGAAGTTCACAAGGTGTTTTATTAGTTAAAGGTCTAATTAATATTCTATTCAAAATGTAGCAAGTTGTAGCGACTGCTTCAACCCAAAAATATTTTGGTAAATTACTATCTAAAAGCATTGTTCTAGCACACTCTTGAATCGTCCTATTTTTATGTTCTACCACTCATTTTTATGTGGAGTTCTTGGAAAAGAGAAATTATGAGTTATTCCCTTTTTATTGCAGAATCACTTAAAATTTTCATTTTCAAATTCACCACCGTGATCACTACGAACGGTTATAATTTTTAAAGAAAGTTGGTTTTGAAGTCTTTTTATAAAAAAATTAAATGAATCAAAAGCATCACTTTTATGTTTCACAAAAATTGTCTACGTAAATCTAGAACAATCATCTATAATTACAAAGACTTATCTATTGTGATTTATTGATTGAGTTTGAGATGGACTAAACAAATCTAAATGAAGTAACTCAAGAAGTTTTGAAGTTCAAGTCGTATTTTTTTTAATTTTAAAGAACTCTTCCTAAGTTTTCCTAATTGACAAGCATCACATATACTTTTTTTTAAACTCATTCTAGGGAGACCTTTTACTAGATCAAGTTTAGAAAGTCTAGATAAAAGTTTAAAATTCAAATGTGTAACGACCCAGGATTTTTAGTAATTAAAATTTGAATATTTAATTAATTATAAATATTAATTATTGAATTTATAAGTCGAATAAATTTTAATTCGAATAATTGGATTTAATTGGATAATTAAATCAATAATTTAATAATTGGAAATACAGAAATAATTGAAAATTGGGTTGAATATGATTGAAAATGATTTGTAAAATTTTATTTTATCATGTTGGAGTTAGAATGATGTTTTAGAACTTTTAAAATCGAACTAAGAGTTTATTTGTGAAAACTGAATATTTTAATATTTAATCGACTAGTGAAATTAGCCAATTTTTGAACAGTCTCAGAATTTGACGAAACTAGTTCCATTGGATCTGTAATATTTAGTTATTATCGGGTTTCAATTTTCGTAGCAATCGGAGTTATCGTTTGATCGTCGCAGCTCGAAACACATCGAAATAGTTTTAATATTAATTTGGCGAGTTAAAATAGCCATTTTTCAAAAAGTCTTGGATTTCGACGAAACTAGTTTCATCAGATCCGTAATGTGATATTATTGTAAGGTTTCAAATTTCGGGTCAATCGGATTTACCGTTTGTCCGGTACAAATTAAAACGCCTAGAAAATCGTTTAAATCGGTTTAATTTAAATTGAACGTTTATTGCCATAACTCGCACAGATGACCGAATTAGCTTTTGAAACCTGTTCCATTTTGTCTGGAACGCGGGGTAAACCCTAGAAACGTTGGTTACGGCGTGTAAATCGGAGTCCGGAAATTCCGGAATGAATAGTGTCGTTTGTTTTCCTATAAATAGACCATCTCCATTCACAAATAAAAAAAATAAAACTAAACCTAACCCTAATTCTACAGCCGCCTCCACCAGAAACCTATGGCCGAAAATCACCTACTTTCTCCTCCAATTATCTCCCAATCCACTCAATGATTTCGAAAACTTTCAACTAAGAAAATGTCAAGCACACTAGGATCTACAACTTCAACGGTGGAGATCGAGATTGGAGCTACGAATCAACAGCAAATTTGGTTTAAAGGTCGCGCGTTCGGCCTCGTGTTGCATGAAAACGTGGTGACCGAGTTCCTTGGTTTTTGGGCCGAGCATAGTGTTGGCGACGCTCTTCGATTTGGCGCTTCCTGATCGGCTTCACGTTGCTCGAGTGGGTCGCGATTTGGAGCCCTAGATGGCGTTTGTATGGGTTGCGTGCGTGTTCTTGTATCTGGGGAGTTGTCGCGTGAGGGAGATGATGCTAGGGGCGTTGGATCTGAAGATGGGCGGCTAAGATTTAGCTAGGTTGAAATAGTTAATTTAAGTTGTAAATTTTATATTTAAAATTCGAGTAAACTTCATAAATGCATATTTTTTTCATACAAGGTCGAAAACGAGCGAAACCAGTTGCGTTGGAATCGTATGGACGAGCACTACGCTATGGAATTTGATTGGAGTCGTTTCGAGTTAGTGAAAATTTTGGGTAAAATTAAACGTCCGTTTAATTTTATTCGAAATAAATCGCTAAAACGAAATTGAAATCAAGGTGAGAACTTCTCACTCAATCGAATCAGTTTCGATTTTATTTTAAATAGTTAGATTTAAAATATTTGAATACATGTTTGAATGATGATTCTTATCTATTGATTGTTAAAATAGACATTATGCGTCGTTAGTAAGCGGATGTTATTTATTAAAAACATATACCGCGAATATTTCATAAACAGTGAAATTGGTATTATAGATAATAGCAATATATATATAAATTGGCATATGTATATATTGCAGTTATTGATTTCCCGCATTGTATAGCGGATGAGACCCTATTGCGCCGTCTATTAAGCGAATAATATTTTAAATCCCATATACCGCGACAATTCCGTACTGGAGCGGAATTGGTATTGTGCTAATGTTTGTGGATGCAGGAAAACAGGTTGGAGGGATCCAACTGGATTCCTCAACAGTTTTTATTTTGATTTCAGATATTTTGATATTTGGTGGATTATCATATCGATATATGATGTCGTTGTTGTCGTAATTGACTATTTGGTATGTAGCATCATTGGCCAAATTTTGGAACTTTAAAATGATTTTTAAAGTGATTTTTGAAAATATACTATATGTTTGGAAATTGATTCATTTTAAATAAATAAACGATATAATTTTTAATGTTATAAAAATTATATTTTTGAGAAATATAGTTAAAAACTGATTTTTGAAAATATGGGGTTAATGATTTTATAAAATAGTTAAAACGGGATTTCTGAATTTATTATAAAAAGTTGAAAATATAGGATTTATAAAATTTGATTATTTTATAAATCAAAATGGTGAAATTATAAAGGGGATTAAAGATGTTTTAAAAGAATAATAATATAAATTGATTTATATAAAAGTTTTATAAATTGATGTTTATAAATGAATATATTTGAATTATAAAATGAGTTTTTATAAGTGTTAGAATAAATCGTGAATGAATTTCATAAATGAATGAAATTTATAGAATTATAAACGGTGAAGTTATAAATGGAATTTTATAAGCCGTAGGTTTATAAAATTTATAAAGTTGTTAAAAGAATGGTTGGATAAATAATTGAATCTAATAAGTTATAAGATTTATAATTATGAAGTTTAAAGGAACAATTGTGCAAACAAATAAATTCTAAGTATTTTACTTATAACATGAACTTTTGTTTTATAATTGAGTTATAAATTGAATAGGTTAATAAAGGAATTTATAAAAGGAAGTTGTTATAAAATAAATAGAAATGGAGTTTATAAACGTTGTTTTATAAATTCGCAAACGACATATTTTGATAAGATAATTGTTATAACTTATTTATGGAGTTATATTCACGTTTTAGACAGTGAATAATCCTTTAAGATAAAATGAATAGAAATGATGAAATTGGTTAACGTAGTATATTCACGCTTTTAAATAGTGAATAATATATTAAAGAAAATGTTTTGAATGTGATGTTTTAAATAGAATTTAACCGATCTAACGATGTTTTAAATGTGTTGAGTTTCAAAACCATAGATTTCAACATTTATTGTTGAAATAGATGTTTTCGAGAAATAGAAGGAAATGGTGGACTATAACACTATTGTCATAGTAAATGATTTCCGAAAGGAAATGTTTGTATAGTATTGGGATTTATATATATCTATTTTAATTTCGAATCCCTATACTAGTGATTTTGGGTTGTCGTAACGATGTTTTACGTAACATTCGTTTTGTCCCAAATAATTATGTTTAAGAGAATGATTTCCTTAAAGAATGAAATATATACTTAATCTCGATTTAAGTATATTGAATATTTTCCAAGTGTTGAAAATAAATGGATTCAGAATTACTTATTTAACAAGTATGGAAATGTTTTCCAATATTTCATTGAATATTATGAGAATTTATCTTTTTGAAGGTAAATTGAAATGAATAATTGAAATCGTATATGCATGGATATTGTGAAATATAAATTCACTATGGAATTTATGAATGGCAAGGGAAATTGTTTAAAAAAAAATATTGATTTATTTTTGAAGTGTGAAAACTATATATCTAGCAAAGATATCTTTGGGAAATTAATAATTTGGAAAATTATTTGGAATCTGGTGATGTTGTGCATATCCATTGATAGTTCAATAACCGACTATCAATATATATACCTTTGAAAGGTATTTGTTGTGATTTGTTGAATTTGAATGCTACACTTATTTTTAAATTATTGCGCTCGTTATTCGGATTACCCATTCTGAATAGTGATACGACGTAATGGATATCATTGAAGATCGGTGTTGAAGACCCGGTATTTGCGAGAGCGATAGGATGACCTGTCGATTGACTCTGCACCAAGTTGCTCCGGTATAGAGTTCTCCATATGTGATGGGAAATCCGATCAGGATTGTGGATATCTGGATTGCAAGGACTTCTTTGTAAGTGCCTTCGGTTCTGTTCGAGCCCGGAACAGACTTGTATGGATTGTATGTCTGACGTTACAAATTGAGATATAAAGCTGATTTCTTTCAAATATATTTCTGTTGGTGGCGGAGAATTTATTCTTTTAGCTTAACACCCTTCTCTGAGACGTACGAGCTCAGAGGTTATGTAGTTGAAGGTTATCAGCGATATATTCCCAATTTGGTAATGTGACATGCTGAGTGTTGCTGTAAAATGATCATTGTGTTGATTATTTGGGATAGGATCATTTATTTGATCGTCTATCTTGGTGATCATTTCTATGATCATTTGTTGACCCAAAGCACAGCTTTTGTATAAAGCGTGTTTTTGTGGACGTGACTTCGTCGAGCCTCACACCCCGGAATGGTCAAAACAGGAAAGATGCAGCAAGGTTATGAGGGGTAGCTCCCTTTAGGGTATGTGCATTTCCTTATGGAAAAGGGTGGTATCATGGTATGGAGCCTAGATACTTACTCATGTTGAAACAATTTATTTATGATTGTGTGATGATGGTGACGAGCGCTCGGTTAAAGGTCCCAAAGGACCGGGGGATGGCATACTCGTGTCAGTTGTTACCTAGTTTGAAAGGTAACCCGGCCTTGTGTTGGCAGAGATCCGGTTAGGTTCTCGGGTACGTCCTTCCAGAGGCGTTCTCATGTGGCAATGGGAAGTTCCTTGGCCTGACCATTCGTTGGAAATCCAAAGAAACAATACGAGACTTGTACGGTTTTAGTTGTAGAACCTGCCATTTAATATGGTAGCTATAGTAAGCATACTATAATGACACCTATGCTGGCTAAGATTTATGCTCTACTTTTGAAATGTCTTCTACCCTATGCACTAGCAATAATATCAAATGTTTCTTTTTAATACGTATCAAGCATCTTTGACTATCATAAGAAGAAATCTCCTCCAAGTCTGCGTTTGCATTGTGTGTGTGGCGGGAGGTCTTATGGTAGTCTCATTTTTAAAAGCATTGCGAATTGACTTTAAAAATATTCATCTATTTTGTTTTCAAAGATAAATAAACTGTTTTGAGTTCCCACACCAGTCACATGACTGACTTGAAGTTTATTGTTTTCCTTCCTAAACTCTGGGTGCCCACCAATTTCCACACGGGCAGTCAAGAGTTAAGGTTTATCAGGATATTCTGGATATTCTGGAGTTGCTGGAGGCAAGCTGGATGGCATGGCATATTACTAGTATATAGTATTTCTTTTCCGCTGTTTGTTGTTGTTGTCGTACACTCTGATGTAATGAAATGTAATGTGATGTAATGTAATAACTGATATAGTTCTTTGTTTAAAGATTATTCATTTATTATTATATGTTGTTCCGCTGCGAATTGTGAGATTCTGTTATTGTTCTGTTGTTTTCTATTCCGTTCTATTTTCTATTTTCTTTTCTCTCTATTTTCTATCTTTCCTTTCTACCTTCTGTCTCTTTCTTTTTCTTTTCTTCTTTCTTAAACCCTCTGTGTTCGGTTTTCCGGCATCCGACTGTTTGGCATTCGATACAGTGGACGTATTGATGTCGATATTCGGGAGTCGAAGAATCGGGTCCTGACAAAATGGCCAAATCTTTTATCCCAAATCCAACGTCACTTGTATTAGAAAAAGACGTAGATTATCATTTGAGATTTTCATACTAAGAATATAAATATTTTTCTTTCTAATTCCTTCAAATATAATATTTGAATCATTATCTTTGATGTGACATTGGTCTTTTTCAAACTTAATCTTGGGTCTTTTATAGCAAAGTTGACTAATGCAAAGCAGATTTTGTTTCAGATTCTTAACTAATAAAACATTAGAAATAGTAAGAGTTTTAGAGTTAACGACATTGCCGATGTCAATCACATATCCTTTTGAGTTGTCTCCAAAATCAACCAATCCTCCATCTTTATAGATAATATCATTCAGCATATCTGGATTTCCAATCATGTGTCTTGAACATCCACTATCAAGTATCCACTTATTTTTCTTGATTTGTACGATTTGTCCATTAAGTGTTGATTCTTCAAAGGCCATATTACATTTTCCTTTCTGCGCATAATACAATTTTGATAGATAACTTGATTTTCTATAATAACTATATGCAGACTTATTAGACAATGATGATTTGAATAATCGTATAACAAAATTCCCAAAATAGGCATTTAAAAAAAACTTTTTCAAAATTCAGATTATGAAGATTTTGAAAACCTTGCTCTGATACCAAATGTTAGAGATGCAGATTACGGATCTTAAGGCTGGAATAACACTAGAGGGGGGTTAAAATGTTTTATGGATTTTCTAAATCTTTTTGAAACTTTTGTAATTTAATCATTAACGAATGCAATTCATAGACACAGATGTAATCATAGAATCAGACATAGATGCAATCACAGAATTAGACATAGATGCAAATCTTTACTACTAATAATAAAAGTTCCATCTACATGATTAAACCGTGTCTTTACGGAGTTCCAAAAAATGCCCTTTTCTGTTCGCGTCTTCTTTCCCATCTAATTCATTTTGAAACCTACTCATCGCGAAATCTTCAACACACAGCGACCTCCGCCTCCTCAATTTCGCCTGTTCTTACGAAACCCTACATCAGAAGCTATTGAATTTGCTTCCTCCTCCGTCCTTTTCTTATTTGCAGAAAAATAAACATGGCGTTCGCCAGTACCTATCTATTAAAATTAGAGCCTATAAAATTGAAACGGTATGTCTGAAGGACAAAATTATATAATTATTTTGACCAAATTGTCCCACTTTCACCATGCGCGGGTCTCTCATCTCTCTCGCGCTGACATGAAATGGCGATTCTTTTCTCGATTCCTCTTCACTAAGTTTCACTCATTTTTTTCTTTCAAATCCTTACCAATTTCTCAGCATGCGATTCTCCCCTTTAACGCGGCTCTATCATCCATCCAATTAGAAACCTAGATATTTAGCTCTGTGTTTTTCCACTTTTCATTCCAAGTTATGAATCGGTTTTGGACTGTAATAGCTTTTGAATATCAAAATTGTTATATTTTGTTCTTGATACAATATGTGTAGTGGTAGATTCAAATTTTCTTAAATAGTTGTGCAAGAAAATTTTGATCTGATGTTAGATTATACCTTATGTCTGTTTCGATTATGTTTTAGAAGTTTACTCTACCATGATTTCATGTTTTGGGTTTTCAAACGTGATAGATTTGTTTCTAGGCTTATTTATGTTTAGAGCAATCACTATGCAGACTGATTATAAACAAAAAATTTAAAAACTAAATTCAATTTTCTACTGTGGCATGAGTATTACTGATGCAGATTATGAGTTTGATGAATTTACTCTTAAGAATAATTTCAAAATTTGAATTTCTATGTAATATTTATGATACATTTTTCCATAAGTAACAATCATTTGATTGAAATTTTGTTTTCTACACAGTTTATATATATTACGGATTGGTTTTGATTCGATGATCGGATTTACATTCTGCATACATTAATTAGCCGCGATCTATCCTTTCTATGACACTTTTTTGGGGAAATGAAAAACAGAGTTTTTAGCGATAAAATAATTCAAACTATTTGAAAATGATTGTATAAAAAAATATACCAACAAAGCATATAACTAAATATTTGCATTTTGTAGTGCCTATAAATTTTCTGAGATCACTGTATAGTTTCTGAGTGCCATCCTTTTGTAGATCTTATATTCCCACTGCCTTTTTTTCCTTTCCATAGTTTTCAACGACGAGTGTGGATGCTTTGTTGTTAATTTCCACTTTGCTATGTCCGTTGAATATTGAAAGTGAGGTTGTATTCATGCTCTAATTTTCTTTTGTTACATATATTTACCAAACTATATTCTATGATTTCTATCAGTTTTTTGTTCTACTGAGTGAGTGTGGACCGTGGATTATTGTAGATGGAGTTTCTTAGGGGAACTAGGTTGGTGGTATCTTTAGACTGTCATTGGCTTAAAATAATGAATCTAAGTACAAAACTAGATTTGACTACAGTTTGAAAATAGATCAAAGTTTCTCAACGTTGCAAAAGTTAATATTTTTTTAATCAATTCTTTCTATCTGAAGTTTTGCAGAAGTCCCACTTTAAATATTTCACCAAGGTGTTGAGTTCTCTGTATGTGTATATCATGGGTAAATTAGATAATTAATTATTTTAAGTACCAATAAGTTTTTTGTTAGTTGTCACCAATCTTCTTTTGAATAAATATATTTGAAAGCCTATAATGAAAATACAAACGATACTTGCAATATATTGGATTCTGTCAAACAGTGTTCATGATATGATCTTATGTTTAGTGTTACTAACAGACACACTGTGTTTTCATATTTAAAATACATATATTATTTAAATTATCCGATGGTAAAGTTGTAAATGTCAGTTTGTTCTATTTGTCAACTATTCGTTATTCGAATGCCTTAGTAAACATTGGACATATTTAACTACGTATTATATCCTTTATTTGTCATTAACATGCCACATAAAACATCCAAGTACCTGCCATGATTACAAAATATTTAATTGTTATTAATCGTCAGATCAATAACTATTCATCATCAGCAAGTACACAAATGTCTTATATAAATATATATATGTATGCATCTGTACGCAAACACAAAGATACATTTACACAAGCTGATATATCTTTTATCATATTATTTACGTGACAAGTTATACACTATAAAACTTCACACCCATGCAATGCACGGGCTTCGTACTATCTAGATAATGGCAATGTCGAAACACAACATATGAGAGCTTGCATTCATTTTGAACAGCGTTGCAATTCCATTTGCTTAAGGAAGAATTAGCCCGACAAATAAAATTTAACTTCCTAACCTCTTTGATTCAAACATGAATTTTTTTAATCATCTAATGTGTAATGTTTTCACATTCACAAATTTAACAAAAATATTAACAAGTATATTCAACAAAATTTGAATTTAAAAAAGAAAAAAATACAATGTAAATGATATACGAGAGACTACTAACCATGAAGCACGAAAAAGGACGAAGCAGGTGATCTAGCAACAAGACATTGTGATTAGATGCAGGTCCATTTGGGCATGAATATTCTTCAAATATCTCGGTCTTCTCGGACGTTGCTTCCGGTTTTATTTATGCTTACGATGGTACTGTCAAATCTACTTTCATATGTACAACTATAAATGCGTGACATTGCGATTAAATGCAAGCCCACCTGGGCGTGCATATATACTCGTACTAAATAAAAGCGGTAAAGGAAATAACACGCCAAGATTTTATAATGGTTTGGAGTTACCCTACATCTAGTCCCGCACAATTATACAGATTTCTTTTCAAAGTAATCTCCAAGATTACACCCTCGATGTCAAGGCTACAAGGTACACCCTCCTGTAATCGAGTCTGGGGTAAACTCTCTTGATATAATCAGGCTACAAGATAACTTAATTGATTTCCGAGGCTATAATCACACCCAATTGATTTCAAGGCTCAACCGCACCTTTTACTCAATAGTTTGATTTACAAATGATCTTATAACACTGAATAGCACAGAGAACTTATGGAGAGAATGGTAGAGAATCAAACAAGAGATAATGAAGTTTGATTCACTTGGTATGTTAGCAGAGTATAGTTTGGGATTCTAAGATGAAAAGGAGGGAAAACAAGTGAAAACTGATTAAAAATCGTTTAGAACTACTGGTATTTATGGAAGAATAACAGCCATATCTATGCGTGAAAGGATACGATGAATTGTCACTACTTTTGAAATTTTGAATTTTGAATTTTAACGGGCACCATGTCGACATGCGGAGTAGGAGTATGTCGACTTGCTCTAGGCAAAAATGTTGATTTTGATCTTATTAAAATTAGTTTCTACAATTTGTCAAAACAATTCTTAAATTTTGTAAATATATATGAATATTGTTTTAACATAGAAAAGTAATTTTTAATATATATATATATATATATATTATCTTAATTTATAAAGTGATTTAAAATCTAAGTATATTTGAAAGCTAAATATTTAAAACAAGAGATAGTTTAAAATAAAGGACAATTTTGAAATCAAAATATTAAAAATGATAAAGATAATTTTGAGGCTAAAGTATTTCAAACAAGAGAGATGTCCTTTTTGAAAATAAGATTTTGAAAACATTTATTTAAAATAAGAGAATATTTTTTAAAAGCATTTTCATAAAATTAGTGGATATCAAAATAGGACCACTATATGTTCCGCTAGATATTGTCGTGTGTTCCATCCCACTAGAGTTCCTTCCCTTTAACAAGCTCAAAGTGGATTCCATTCCATGAATAAATTTTGAATAAAGATATAAGTGCTTTCAAGAAGTTTTGTCATAATTCTAGACTTAATACTTATCTTGTCTTTGAAATCTTGAACTCTTGATATCATGATGCTCATGAGTCTTCAATCTTGATATCTTCAACCTTAAATCTCTATACTGTATGGTCTTCATTCTTTGGTACATGCATGATTAATCCTACATATACATATATGTCTAAACTATAATGTTAGTATTTTATATTTCATAACAAGTCCTAAGGTTGTTGTCATCAAAACCATCAGCTCAAGAACTAACAATCTCCCCCATTTTGATGATGACAACCTATGTTTATAAAATATACTTCTCCTTCACAATAACTCCCCCTAAAACTAATAACTCCCCCTAAATCTAAGCCTAACTACTCTAGCTACTCAATTTTATATTTCTCCCCTTTTATCATCAACAAAAAACTAATCCTAAACTAATATAACTCCACCTTAATCTAATACTAGTAAGGAAGTATAATAAGTGAAAACGATTATTATATTATATATGATGTTATATTTACATGTATATATGTAGAACATAAACACACAAATATACATAAATTATAGAATAACACAACTAATGAGAATCTTTGACAAGTGGGGAATTGTGAATCGAATAATTTGGATAATGAAAACAAAAGTTTCCACGTTGTTCAACCAAATTTCCTTCTTTGTCAAAACAGACTTCACCTACGCTGACCATGTTGTTGTCTTCTTCCATAGATGCTTCTTCCTCTTCTTCTTCTTCCTCTTCGCTGTGCTCTAAGGGGTTATGTACATGAATGTTGGGAGAATATTCTTCTATCACAATAGGATTTGCATGATTATCCATTAGGAATTTTTGCAAATTCTGATGAATTTTACCTTGCTTTTCTTGTTCTTTTGCCATCCTTATTTGCACAACTTGAAGTTCAGTCAACATTTGCGTGGAAACCTTTATATATTCTTCAATCTTTATCACAGTGCAAGTGTAGTGCGTTCGAATGGACCAGAATGAGGAGAAGGGAAAGAAATGGTGTCATTTTGGGTTAATTTAGTGGAGGAGGCCATTAGTTTCGATTTTTAGAAGTGTAGTACAGAGAAAGTAAAATGAGAAGACAGAAAAATTCGAAACACACTGGTTTATATAACTTCCAAACTAATTTTAGAGGGAAAAATCGATTTTCAAATTTTGTCGTTGTATGTCGACATGGGTGGTAGGGGTATGTCGACATGCCTATGAAATTTTTTGTTTTCTTGTATATTTCTATTTATTAAAAAACAATATGTTACCATGTCTATATTTTAAATTTCAGTTATTGAACAAATGCCTAGTTCTCTTCTTAGCTTAGATATAGGTTGGTTGAAGGGTTTGGTTAAAATTTTAGCAATTTGATTCTCGGAGTTGATAAATCCAAGATAAATAATTTCCTTACTTATATTATCTCGGAGAAGGTGATGTCTGATATTAATATTTTTAGTCCTAGCATGATTAATAGGATTTTTAGATAAATTTATTGCACTAGTACTATCATAATTGATTAGTGATTTTGAAATTGTTAATCCAAAATCTTTTATGGTTTGTTGCGAATAAATAACTTGAGAGCAAGACAAAGTAGCAGAGATATATTTTTCTTCATTTGTTGATAAAGAAATAGTGTTTTGCATTTTACTAAACCATGAAACCAGAGAATGCCCCAAAAAGTGATAAGCTCCACTTGTACTTTTTCGATTAGATTTGCAACCAGTGTGGTCAGTATCCCAATAAGAGATTAAATCAAATGAATCATTTTTTGGGTAAAATAAACCATAGTCAAAATTATGTTTAACATGTCTTATGATACGTTTGACAACTTTTAAGTGAGTCTCTTTGGGTTAAGATTAGTATCCTGCACAGAGACAAGCATTAAGCATGATATCTGGTCTACTCGTAGTGATATAGAGTAGTGATCCAATCATTCCCCTATATAGTTTTTGATTTACATCTTTTGAAAGATCTTATTTATTTAAATCTTCATTGGATGCCATGGGAGTGGGTTTTCCACTCGCAGTATTCATACCAATTTAACTAATTACATCCCTGGCATATTTTTCTTAACTAATAAAAATTACACTATCTAATTGTTTTATTTGTAACCCTAAAAAGAAAGTAAGTACACCCATATAACTCATCCCAAACTCTTTTTTCATTATTTCAGAAAATTCTTTATTCATTTCATAATTAGTTGAACCAAAAAAATAATTTCATCTATATAAACTTGTACTAGTTGAATTTCATTTTTATTTCTTTTAATGAAAAGAGTATTATCTACTTTACAATTTCAAAATTTAATTGTAATAAAAAAGATCTTAATCCGTCATACCATGCTCTAGGAGTTTTTTCAGACCATATCGAGCTTTCTTAAATTTGAAAACATGGTTTGAAAATTTTTCATCTTCAACAGTGTAGGTTATTGAACATCGACTTCCTCTTTAACCAATCCATTTAGAAAAGAACTTTTAACATCCATTTGAAATAATTATAGTTTGCGAAAGCAAGTATAATTCTAATGGCTTCTAATCTTTCTATGGGTGCAAATGTTTAATCATAATCTATTCCTTGTTCTTGACAATAACCTTATGCGACTAATTGAGCCTTATTTCTAACGACCTCACCTAGTTCATTCATTTTATTTTTATAAACCCATGGTTTCTATTTATCCTCGGGTCTAGGAACAAGTTTTCAAACATCATTTCTGGTGAATTGATTCAGTTCTTCTTGAATAGCCAAAATCCATGAATCATCAAATGATGCTTCTTTTTTATTTTTAGGTTCAACAAATAATATAAAAGCTACTTTACTCATGTTATTTTGTTGATTTCTAGTTCTAACAACAGATTCGATATTTCCTAGTATATTTTTTATAGGATGGGTTTTTAAAAGCTTAACCTTTTTACTTGGATGGATAAGTTTAGTACTTATTTCAATTTATACACAATTTAGAGTAGCAAAATCTTCTTCATCATTAATTTATTCAACATTTCTGAAATTTACATCAAACGAAACATGTATTATTTCTCCAATGTTTTAGTTCTTAAATTGAAAACTGTATATGCTTTAGTTCTATTAGAAAATCCGATAAAGATTCCCTTGTCGGATTTAGGATCAAATTTATCCAAATTATCTTTTGTATTTAGAATAAAACATTTACTTTCAAAGATTCTACAATAAGATACCTTTTGTAACAACCCACATATTTTACGATTGAATATTTAAATATTTTATTTTTAACATTCATCATTAGTCGGATTAGTGTCCGAAAAGATACTTTTTACAAACAGTCGAATTGGGACCCGAGTCCACCCCCATTGAGTTCAAAATGGCGTTTGCGACCTTTTGGAGTATAAACTTCGATATGTTTGGAGTTAGTGGAATTTTGCTAACTTTTCACTTAGGGCTTTGGTATAGTTTTAGCCTATTAGACCCAAGCTTCACCCCATCTTCCCTTCATTCCTTCATAATTTCCTAATACATTCAAGCTTCATCAAAAATGGAGGAAGAGAGTGGAAACTAAAATCCTAAGCCCTAGGTTCTTTGCAAAACTCTAGCTCTAGCTTCAAATTCAAGAAGAAGCTTTAGTAAGATTTCTCTTCTTCTTCTCCAACTCATCCTCCTTTCAATTTCAGAAATTTCCTAAACCTAATTTGGGAAATGATCTTCTTTTGAGCTATGATACAAGCTCCTTGGGTTGTGTTGAAGAGTGGTTGACCTTCTTTTGGTTTCCAAGCTTCCTCTTAGTTGTTTTTGTGCTCACATCTTCGTCTATATTTATCTCTGTTGTTAGGTATGAATTCCTAACATATATTCATGATCATTTGCTTTTGATTTGAATTGGTATGGTTGAATTACCAAATTTTTGTTTTGAAGTCCAATTTTTGTGAGAATCCCATAATAGATGTTTGGACATGTTGTTTGGGGTGTATCGAAGAGCTCATATGGCCGGGTTGTCGCTTGACATAAATCCTTTGTCATCATTGCTCGCTCAATCGCTCCCAAATTGATTTGGCCATTATGGCCTTGGCAAACTGTTGCCTTTACCAGGTTTCAGACGTCTGGAGACCAATGCCAGACGTCTGGTTTTGCCCCCTGGAGAAAAATTACACACGGCAGAATGATAAACAAGGCAACGGCTAATTTCAGGCGTCTAAACTAACGTTCCAAACATCTGAAAAGATGGTCAGACGTCTGATTTGTGTCTTCAGACGCCTGGTTGGTTTTCTGGAAAATTTCCAGAGATTAGGACCAGACGTCTGAACTTTCCCCTAGACGTCTGATTCGATTTCAGACGTCTGGTTAAGTGCTTCAGAGTTGGGTTTTCTGGATTATTTCCAAAAGCCAATTCCAGACGTCTGGAACAACCCTCGGACGTCTGGAAATGCCTTATTTTGCCTAATTTGACTATTGTGTTGAAATATCCAAATTTTAATCGATTATTTTTCTCTCCAATTAGTTGTTACGTTTAGTTGCCTTTGATAACTTCTATTTTCGAAATTTTTGGGAATATCCATTTCTATGTATTTGGTATCGATTTCTTTGGATTTTATTCACGTCTTCGTATGTGAATTTCGGTGATTGATTGTTTCTAAAATCATTTTTGTGATTTGTCACTTTAAAAACATAAAGTTTTTCTATACTAGCAGTAAATATCAAAACACTTTCATCAAAACAATTTCAACGCTAATTTATTACAAAGCTCGATTCTTAAACCGTTTTTCAATCTATTAGTATATACAATCCTTTACCTCACTCGTATGAGAAATCTAATTAAACGACTTAGTAAAACAAGTCGTATGAAACGCTTGCGTTTTCTTCGTCGATTAATTCTTGGACTTGTTCGATTGGATCTCTTGTGACAAAATTTCTAGTGGAGATCTATAATTTTTTCATAAATATTTATATTAAGCTAGTGGTTATGGGACATGAAGTTAAGCTCATATATTTACTAGCTTGTTGTAATTGACACTTCTTATGATCGATGATCATCATTTTTGTGATTTAGACTAGCAATGTGCGATGTCTTTTTGTCCGCGAGGAAGACTTAACCCTGTTTCTGTGGAGCTTCGGCTCAAATTGGTGGGGTAGCGACCATGGTCTTCGGGCCGATTTATGGAGCTTCGGCTCGAAATTAATGGTTAGCAACCATGGAATAGCGTTCCATTTTGTGATACATGTGTTGGTGAGTTTTCATACTCCCGTTTTGTGACAGGCCTCCCCTTTTTTGTGATTTCTGGATTTCCATTGATGATTTCTAGAATATGTGTTTTCTCCAATTTTCGTGATTTACATTGATAAGTTTATCAATATTTGTGCATTGGTGAATTTGTGAGTCATTAACTTTTGTGATTGGCATTGATATTATTGTCAATATTTATGTTTTGGTGAATAAAAATAAAGAGTATGACATTCCTTTTGATCTTTGAGAAGATTCTTGTGATATTGATTAATCCCTAGTTGATTTTCAATCGCATACTTATCATAGTATGGCTATATGGTTATCCTATGTTTTCGTCATATCTCTTGTTCTATATCATTTTATTTGATATTTATAGTTAGACTGATCTGTTTATTATTTTCTTATTAAATAATACTTCGGTCAAACCGAGATGTTACAGGTGCTTCTGCTTGACTCCTCATTTGGGATTATTATCCTGACTTTAGGCTAACTACATAAATTAGTAGTTTTTGGTTGTATACATTTGAGATCTAGACTCATTGATGTGTACTTATTCTTTTATGTAGCACGTGTAACTATTCTTTTGTGATATTGTGGATCATGTTTGACCACTACTCTGATATACACTTTCATGTGTAATATTCATATCTGTTTCCGCCTTTGAGATATGAACTTCTATGACTGATCTGTTTTATGATATTTCTATATTTGTTTCCGAAGATATTATAGCCATTGTGTAGTAGCTTTGAGTTTGCATCGGTATGTCGGATTCTTATATTTTCAAGTGGCACATCGGTACTCACACAAAGCAATTACACGGATGGTTGCTCCTCAATAGCCCTATTCTCCATGCTAGTTGACGGCGTTACCCTGTAGTGTCCTTGGTTAGCGAGGGTATAAGTTGGGGCGTCACAGCTTGGTATTAGAGCAAAACTTTGAAACAACGTAGAATAATTTAACAAGGATCATCGTCCTAAGTCCATCTTAGGAGTCGTGCCTTAGGATTTTATTCCGGTCTTCGGACCATCCTATCATATTTTCTTTTGTGATTCCTTGTTTTGTCAATCATTATTGCTTGATATTCATTTTGTGAATAACCTTTTTTCTTCTTCTTTCTTTCTTAATGAAGAGAAATGGTTATACCTGGTCGTCCCAGCGCCGGTCAATCTAGTGCTACTCCCCAAGATGGAGTATTTATGTCTGCCCAGCAGCTTTTTGACCTAGTAAAGAATGCTCAAGCAGCCGGTTCTAATCCAGAGTCTACTCACCCTAAGTCTGGATTTGCACATTTGTGCAACGGTTATACCAATTTGGGTGGGAAGCCATTCAAAGGTTCTGAAACCATTATTGAAGTCCAGGCTTGGCTAAGATCATGTGATCAAATCTTTTCTCGCATGAATCTTATTGATCTTCACCGAGTTCAGGTAGCCTCTAGTATGCTCCAAGAAAGAGCATTAGACTGGAACGATCTTCTGATTTCTGAAATAAATGAAGCGGATCTTACTTGGGAGAAATTCCGAGAATGATTCAAATTAAGGTTTGTGCCCGAAGCTGAGAAAGTAACATTGGCTCGTCGTTTCATTGATCTTGTTCAAGGTGAATCCTCCATGGAAGATTATGTCGCATCCTTCGAGTAACTTTCTAAATATGCGGTCGAATACATAAACACCCCATTGAAGAAGAACCAAAGATTTGTCTATGGCTTGAGCACAAATCTCAATAAGCTATTACTTCTAAAGTTAGAAGTTTCTTTTGATCAACTCGATGATATCGCTCTTCGACTTGAAGAGGCGGATAAGGAGAGTGATGTTGAAGTTGTGGGTGCCAAACCAAACTTCAACAACAAAAAAAGGCTAGTAAGTTCAAAGGTCCTAATCCCAATAAGAAAGGGAAGAAAGCAACTCTGATGGCAAAGACTTCTGCCTCTAGTAGTGGGAAATGCTACAATTGTGGTTCTAAAGACCATTATGCTAATAAGTGTTAAAAGCCCCTTTCTTGTCGCTATTGAAAAAGTTCGGGCCATTATATATCCGCATGTCCCAAACTTCAAGGCAGGAAGGAGGGAAAGCTTAATGTGGTGCAAGCTCCTAGTGATATTTCTCGTGGTCAAGGTATTTCTCATCCTATCCTTGATGGCATTATTTTATTTCGTGATCAACCTATTCGAGTTCTTTTTGATACGGGTGCGTCCCATTCTTTTATATCAAAAGAATTTGTTGATACTTTTTCTTTAAGCGTTGTTGCTTTAATGACTTCTTTGAGAATTCCGAATCCGGTTGGTGGATCCGCAACAATCAGTTTATTGTGTAAAGATGTCTAAATTATTTTATGTGATTACTCTTTCCGTGCTGATTTGCATGTTATGTGTTACCTTGGCTTCGGAATGATTTTGGGAATGGATTGGCTTAACCGTTATGAAGCTCAAATCCTATGTCCTGAGCGTACTATTCATCTTCGACATCCTCAATATGTTAAGCAGATTTCTATTAACCTTAAAGATTCGGAATCCAGCTCAGCAGCATCTTTATATTCTTTAAATCCTCATGATGATGATGATGATGATGAGGAAGATGTCATTTCTCATATTCACGTTGTTAGTGAATTTTCTGACATATCCGAGCCTGTTTTATGATTGCCACCTAAGCGAGCAATTGAGTTCAGAATTAATCTAATCCCTTGAGCTCTACCTATCACTCATCCTCCTTATCGTATGTCCAATAAAGAAAACGAGGAGATGCGCAAACAATTACGAATTGGAGACGAAGCAATTTATTCCCTCTAGTTCCTCTCCTTGGGGAGCTTCGGCTATTTTTGTGAAGAAATTCGATGGTACGCTTAGGCTTTGCGTTGACTACCGCAAGCTTAATGATCTTACTATCAAAAATAAATATCCTTTACCTCCGATTGATGATCTATTCGATCAGCTTAGTTGTGCTAGAGTCCTTTCACAATTAGACTTAGCAACCGGTTTTCATCAGCTTCGTATTACAAAGGATAGCATTCCTTTGACATTGTTTCGTACTCGTTGTCGATCTTATGAATGGCTTGTTATGCCATTTGGTTTAACGAATGCTCTGGCTTATTTCGTTGACCTTATGGATAGAGTTTTCAAAGACTTCCTCGATCGATTTGTTCTCATCTTTATTGACGATATTCATGTGTATTCTAAAATCGAGGAGGAGCGTGAAAAGCATCTTCAGATTGTGTTAGAAACTCTTAGGAGCAACCAATTGAAAGCAAAATTTTCTAAATGCCACTTTTGGCAATCTCGTGTGAAATTTCTCGGTCATATTATTTTTGAATCCGGAATTCCCGTTGATCCTTCAAAGATTGAAGCGATTCAAAATTGGAGGAGACCAGAGAGTGTGATGGAAATTCGTAGTTTTCTCGGATTGGCGGGTTATTACCATTGTTTTATCAAAGACTTTTCTAAAATTGCCGTGCCTCTTACTAGCTTGACAAAGAAGGGAGTTAAACACATTTGGTCGGGCAAATGTGAAGCTTCTTTTCAGAAATTAAAAGAACTCTTTTCCGATGCTCCTATTCTTGTGATTCCCGAGGGGAAACAAGATTTTATTGTTTATACCGATGCTAGTCGCATTGGTTTGGGTGCCGTTCTTATGCAAAGAGAACGTTTTATTGCTTATGCTTCTAGGCAATTGAAGCTCGCCGAGTCTAGATATGCCACTCATGATTTAGAGCTCGCGGCTATTGTTTTCACTCTTAAAATTTGGCGTCATTATCTTTTGGGAAAAAATTTATTCTTTACACCGATCACAAATCTTTGAAGTATCCATTTTCTCAAAAGGAACTTAATTTGCATCAACAACGTTGGCTCGAATTCCTTGCATCTTACGATCTTGATATTCTTTATACTCCCGGAAAGGGAAATCGAGTTGCCGATGTACTTAGTCATAAGCAACACGCGGTTTTTTCTATGATGATATCCAAGTGGAATGATCTCGATACTTTATCTACTTGTGAGATTTGAGATCGTGAGTCCTATTTATGTTCATCTTTGGCTTTATGTAGCCTTGAGGCTCATCCTTCTCTTTTACACGCATTCTTGAAGCTCAAGAACTAGATCCTGAATTGGCTCTTCTTAGCCAAAGTTGTAGGGATAAAATTGGTATTGAAAGTTTGAAAGACTTTGATATTGATTCTCGTGGTGGTATTCAAAAATTTGGTAGACTTTTGGTGCCAAATATTAGTGATATTCGTAAAGACATTTTAGAAGATTCTCATCGTTCTAAATTTCCCATTCATCCCAGTAGTAGTAAAATGTACGTGGACATGAAGCGACTTTATTATTGGGAGGGAATGAAATCTGATATTGCTAACTTTGTTAAGTGTTGCATGACTTGCCAACTTGTCAAGGCCGAGCATCCAAGGCCCGGTGGGTTATTGCAACCATTAGAAATTCCAATTTGGAAGTGGGACCAAATTTCCATGGATTTTATAGACGGCCTTCCCCGTTCTCGTTAAGGTCATGATAGCTTATGGGTGATAGTTGATAGACTTACTAAATCCGCCCATTTTATTCATGTTCGGTCTAACCGGACCGTTCCTCTTTTGGCCAAGCTCTTTATTAAAGAAATTGGTAAATTTCATGGAGTTCCTACTTCTATTGTTAGTGATTGTGATCCATTTTTTACTAGTGGATTTTGGAAGAGTCTTCAAAAAGCTTTGGGAACGAAGCTTAATTTTAGCACCGCTTATCATCCTCAGTCCGATGGACAAACCGAGCCTGTGAATCAAACTCTTAAAGATCTTCTTCGTTCATATGTTCTTGATTTTGGTGGAAGTTGGGAAGATCATGTTTTTCTTGTTGAGTTTTCCTATAATATTAGCTTCCAATCTAGTATTGGTATGGCACCTTTTGAGGCACTCTATGGAAGACCATTGATCTCCTTCTTGTTGGCTTTAGGCCGATGAGAAGCTGGTTTTAGGTCCAGAATTCATTCATGATTCCACAGAAAAGATTGACCTTATTCATCATAGGACAAAAGAAGCCCAGAGTAGACAAAAATCCTATGCCGATAATCGAAGAAGGAAATTGGAATTTTATGTCGGAGATTTTGTGTTTATTCATGTTTCACCTATGAAGGGTGTTGTGCGTTTCAGTCGATCGGGAAAACTAGCACCTCGTTACATTGGTCCATTTTCCATCACCGAACGTATTGGTTCCGTGGCATATCGCCTTTTATTACCGACTCAGTTTTCTGCTATTCATGACGTGTTTCACGTTTCTCAATTATGAAAATGCCTTCGGGATTCCGATTCTATTCTTTAGGCCACTGTTGTGGAAGAAATTGAAGTTTCATCTAATTTGACTTATGAGCAACATCCTATTCGTATTACTGCTTCGGAAGTCAAACGCCTTCGAAATAAAGATTGTTTAACCCCTATTTCTGAAGCGACCTAAGACTTACGAGACTCAACGACCTAAGACTTACGCGACTCAATGACCTAAAAGGTACTAACGACCTAAGGGTGCTAACGACCTAACTACAGCCGCGACCTAAGATCACAAAGCACTCCGCGACCTAAGGTCTTTAGCGACCTAGTGCTTCGGTTCTTCAACGACCTATGAAGTGCACCGACCAAGCGACCTATAGGAAGTTCCAACCTAACACACTCAGCAACCTAACGACCTAAAGTCTCAAGCGACCTAGCGACCTAAAGGCCAAAGCGACCTAAAGGATGGAGCGACCTAACGAGTTAACAGGATACGACCTAACAGGAGAATGACCTAGCTATGAAAAGGTTCTGGCGACCTAACTGCCTGCCGACCTAAGAGGAAAAGTGACCTAACGACTTCAAGCATATGCGACCTAAGCAATGCCACAGCCTACCGACCTAAGAGCGAAGTGGTCTTAGCGACCTAAATCTCAGTTGACTCACGACCTATGATAGGTCGCACACAACCTATTAATTTGCTCAGAAGAGAAACAAATGCAGTCAGATCCCATCTCTTAGGCCGCTGCCGACCTAATAACTTATTCAGGGCAAGTTCCAATATAGCTGGTACAGGTGATCCCCTATGTCGTAGCCGACCTATGACCTACGACCTACCTTAGGTCGTATGCGACCTAGCACTTGGTGATAAAATTCTGCCCGGAGTATTCCCTATAAGTACAGCCCTAACTCCAACTAGCCAAGGACTTTTGGCCGATCACCTCAAGCGCCGATACTCTGCTGAATTCTCGGCTCATTCAACACTTCAAGTACACCAAACACCAAGGACTCTACTACGATCTCCAAGAGAAAATCTACATCATTCAACATGAATTCGGAAGATTATTCTCCATCAAAGTTTGATCTACTGGTCTAAAGTGTGTTGTAATTGAAGATTGTTGTAAAGTTGTAACCAAATTCAGTAATAAAGAGAGTTAAAGTGGACGTAGGCTTACCCTAAGCCGAACCACTATAAAAACTGTTGTCTTTTCTGCTTTTTCTGTGATTCCTCTACTTGTTTGTAGTTCCCGTGTACACGGGTGGTGCTTTCACTCAACTTCAATTTATACCGCGGTGTTAGCGTCTGATTTTTACGTTAACATTTTTGGTGCTTTCACTGAGAATTGAACTCAGGAAATTCCCACTATTGCTCCGCAAAGGATTGTTGAAAGAATTTCTTTTAAAACCAGAAGTTTATTGGAAATAATGGCTCCTGGGAGAAACGAAGTTCTGTAAGATCCGACAATGTTCAAGAGAATACTGCTACCTCTCCTCCTTCAAGTCAAGCAGCTCCAACTTTTGGAGTTACACGAGCAGAATTGGACGCCATAGTTTTGGGATGAATCAACAATTAAATGCTCAGAATGTGCAATTGGAGGCCCAGAATGCCCTGATCTTGAGTAAACTGAATGATCTACTTGGGGAAAACCATCAACCGGGTAATAATGATGGGAACCCTAATACGGGAGGTCAGGATGTTGAAGGAAACATTTCTCAAAGAGCCGCAGACCCTGCAGAAAGGACTCCTCTTCAAGCTGGAGGATCAGGGCCACAGCCGACTCTCCGTGAATGGTTGTCAAGACAGAATTCAGAAAGAGTGGCTGATGTGTCCCCTCCAGAGCCTCTAAATGACGAAGAGTATTTTTCGGGTATGGTTCGTCAAATCATGAAAGAAAGTATGCGAAGAGATGAAGACGAGAAAGAGTGGGGTTTTGCTCCAAGCAAAATTCCATTTACTGAAACGATCTTGAAGGCGGAGTTCCCAAGGAAATTCGTTCCTCCTACTATTCCGGCTTACAAGGGGACGAGTGATCCTAACGAGTTTCTGTATAAGTACGACTGGCATATGACTGGTGCCAGAAAGTTTGATGAAATTAAATGCCGATACTTCCCGGTTTATCTAGAAGGTGTAGCTCTATTATGGTTTACAAAGTTGCCGGTAAGGTCCATCGATCAATTCTCCGATTTGACCAGGAAGTTCAAGGAGCAATTTCGATTTTATGCTTCTAAAGCAAAGGATATAATGTCGCTATCAAGTCTAGAGCAAAATTCAGGAGAATCCATCAGATCATTTTTGAATCGCTTTAACATAGCATTGGCTGAGGTGGATAATGCTGAGCTACGCATGGTCCTGACATATTTGATGAGGGCAATTGATAAGTCAAGGGAATTTGGAAAATGGTTGAAAATGAAAGAACCAAACTCACTTGACAAATCCTACAAGAAAGTAGATGAATTCATGCACTTGGAGAGCCTCCAAACACCGGCTAAAGTGGTATTAGTGGAAGCCGGGAACAATGGCACTGCTTCGAATAAGAAAGAACCTAACACTCAGAAAAGGGGAAACGATGGTGGGAAGAAACAGGGAGACTCTAAAAGGCCGTTCTTTCAATTTGACACCCTTGACCGATAACCCAGAGAACATCTTCTTCGCGACCAAAGATGATATCAATTATCCGGCACCACCGAAAATGAGAGTTGCGATTAAGATGGAAAAAAGTGGAAGGTTCTGTCGGTTCCACAACCAGCTCGGCCATGACACCAACGAATGCCGTCAGTTGAAAGAGGTAATTGAACAACTCTTGAAGGAAAAAAAACTCCAGCAGTATGTGAAAAGGAACAGAAATGACCCAGCTTCCTCAACTCAAGGACAGCAAGTTCCCACTCACCGTCCTGGTTCAAGTGAGAAGGCCGTGGAACACGAATCGGAAAGGCCTGTCATCAATATAATAACTGGAGGACCTCACTAAGCAGGCAAAAGCTAGGTCGAGATGGAAAGGTATGCCCGGGCCTTGAAGCATGTACCAGCTGAAGAGAATGTTTTTGCTTTAGAGAACGATGCGCCTTTAAAGCAACAAAAGACTTCCGTAGATGATATTGTGTTCAGTGCCAGGGATTCTTTGGGTATTGAGGCTCCGACCATAGATCCTTTGGTCATATTTGCAAGTATTGGGCCGGCAACTATGAGAAGAGTTCTAGTTGATTGTGGAGCTTCATGCAACATCCTCTTCAAGAAGACCTTTGATCAAATGAAAATTAGAATGGCTGACGTTCAAGCTTCATCACTTAAGATTGCTGGGTTTGCTGGAGAACCCAAACAGCCGATTCGGACCATAGATTTGTTTGTAGAACTCGGAAAAGGACTGAGGAAGATGGCTCGAAAGAAAACCTTTATAATTGTTGAAGAATTCTCTGCCTACAACGCCTTTTTAGGCCGACCAACTCTTGCTGCATTCAAAGTTGTTCTTGCCCCATGGTGCTGACTCTAAAATTCCCCACAGATAATGGAGTTGGTGTAATTAAGGAAGACCATGATGCGGGGCGAGAATGTTACTTTGCAGAGTTACGAGAATCAAGGAAAAGAGAAATGGGAAAAGGTGCGGCGGCTTCAGTCCGCACCAAGGAGCCGGCCTTGTAGCAATTACAGGATGGACCCTGCACTGGTGAATGTAGTGGCGCACGAAGAGAAATGGATCCAAGAAAAGCCAGTACAGGGGAGAATAGGGTAGTACCGGTAAAGGTAATAGTGCCGGTGCCCGTTGATCCAAAGGACCCAAACAAAGTGCTTAATGTGGGTTCACAACTCAGTACAACAGTTCAGAATGTTCTGATTTCATTTTTGAGGGCTAATTTGGATGTATTCGCTTGGACTAATGCTGACATGTGCGGAATATCCCCAGAGATTGCAGTACATACTCTGAACATTGATCCAAAGTTTACACCTGTGAAACAGAAGAGAAGGACTCAGGGTCCTGAAAGAACGGCAACGTTAAAAGAAGAAGTGGATCGGCTCATGGAGAACGGGTTCATTAGAGAATCTACTTATCCAAATTGGGTCTCAAATCCAGTACTGGTTAAGAAAGCTAACGGAAAGTGGAGAGTGTGCATTGATTTTTCAAATCTGAACAAAGCCTACCCCAAAGACTGTTTCCTGCTGCCCAGGATCGATCAGTTGGTGGATGGGACGGCAGGGCATGAATTGTTATCTTTTATGGATGCATACTCCAGATATAACCAGATTATGATGCATGAGCCGGATCAAGAGGATACAAGCTTCATCACAGATGTTGGACTCTACTGCTACAAGGTCATGCCTTTAGGACTCAAGAATGCAGGGGCAACTTACCAAAGGCTTGTTAACGCCACGTTTAAACCACAGTTGGCAAGACAATGGAAGTTTATGTTGATGATATGCTAGTAAAATCTAAGAAAGCAGTGGACCACATGGATCACTTGGCAGAGATGTTTGCAGTGCTCCGAAAGTATAGAATGAAGCTTAATCCCCTGAAATGTTCATTTGGAGTGGAGTCCGGAAAGATTTTGGGTTTCATTGTGAGCGCTACGGGCATTGAAGCCAATCTAGCTCAAATCACTGCCCTGACAGAGGTCAAGGCTCCTAGAACGAAGAAGGAATTGTAAAGTCTCAATGGAAAGGTTGCTGCTCTGAGTCGGTTCATTTCAAAGCCACTGACAAATGCATTCCATTCTTTGATGCTCTGAAAAAAGGAAAGAAAAACTTTGAGTGGACTCCTGAATGTCATAAAGCATTTGATGAGTTGATTCGTCATATGGAAGTGCCTCCGATACTTTCAAAGCCTGACAGTGGTGAAGATCTCTTCATATATTTGGCAATTTCGTCTCATGCTCTCAGTGCAGTGTTGGTACGGGAAGACGCAAGGATTCAACGCCCAGTCTATTATATCAGCAAAAAATTCACTGGGGCAGAGATGAACTATTCAAGGTTGGAAAAGCTCGCCTATTGTTTGTTGGTTGCATCAAGAAAATTGAGGCCGTATTTCCAAGCTCATCCCATCAAAGTCCTCACTGATCAGCCTCTAAAGCAAGTCCTATTCCGTCCTGAGACTTCGGGCCGTCTTTTGAAATGGAATATTGAACTCAGTCAATATGACATCACTTACCATCCCCAAAAAGCAATTAATGGACAAGCTTTGGCAGATTTCATTGCGGAATGCACAGATAAGAGTGATAGTGAGGGGGAAGCTACTAATAGCGTTCCAATCCAATGGAAATTGTACATCGATGGCGCAAGGAATAATTACTGTTCTGGAGCAGGGGTTGTCCTTGAAACCCCAGAGGGGCGATCGCTGTGTTATGCGCTGAGACTAGAATTCCCTTCGAAAAACAATGAAGCTGAATATGAAGCTCTCATCGCTGGTTTAAGGATCGCTAAAGAACTAAACATCAAGGCATTGCATATCTTCAGTGATTCTCAACTTATTGTTTGTCAAGTAAAGAAGGAATTCCAAGCTAAAGGAGGGAATTTACCAGCCTATTTATCAAATGCCTGGGAGCTCCTTCAAGATTTTGACCGTTATTCAATAAACCATATCCCCCGAAAAGAAAATATGAAGGCAGATTCTCTTGCAAAGTATTCGAGTACTGGTGAAGCTCAACTATTGGGGTTAGTTCCCGTCGAAGTCTTGTCAGCTCCAAGCATAGACGAAATGGATGTTGATTGGATTATGAATGTATTCCAAGAGCAAGAATCATGGATGACTCCGATACTTGAATATCTACTCAACGGTTCTCTGCCAGAAAATTCAAAAGAACGACAAAAGCTGATGAGGAAAGCCTCCAGATATATAGTTCAAGATGGTCGCTTGTACAGACGGGGATTTTCAATGCCATTACTCAGATGTGTAACAAAGGAAGAAGCTAAGACAATTCTAACTGAAGTACACGGAGGTGAATGTGGGGATCATACAGGTGGTCAAACTTTGGCAAAGAAAATCCTCCGTTATGGATACTTTTGGCCAGAGATTAATCGGGATGCTGCTGACTGTTCCCGAAAGTGTGATAAATGCCAGAGATTCGCTAAAATTCCTAGAGCACCTTCCACTGAGCTAACACAAACGGTCAGTCCATGGCCGTTTGCCATCTAGGGAATAGATCTCATTGGGCCTTTGTCGACTGCCAGATCAGGGATTAAATATGCTATTGTTGCTGTTGATTATTTTACTAAATGGGCTGAGGCCGAACCCTTGGCCACTATTACCTCTAAGAAAATGATAAGTTTTGTAACTATAAATATCATTTGCAGGTATGGTGAGCCTCAGAAGATAATCACAGACAATGGTACTCAGTTTGAAAGAGGAGTTTCAAGATTTTTGCAAACGATTCAAGATCCGAAAAAGCTTCTCAGCAGTGGCTCATCCGCAGGCAAACGGGCAAGTGGAAGCAGTAAACAAAATCATCAAATCAACCATCAAAAAGCAGCTGGAAAAAGCAAAAGGTGGTTAGGTCGATAAGTTACCGCTTGCACTATGGGCATACAGGACCACTCACAAAACTGCGACTGGGCATACTCCATTTTCATTGGCATACGGATCAGAAGCAATGATTCCAGTCGAAACTGAAGTCCCCTCACACAGAAGGATCCATTTTGATCAAAGTGAGAATGAGAAATTGCAACTGGAAGCACTTGACCTTCTTGATGAAAGAAGAGAAGAGGCAAGGCTTAGAATTGCAGCTCACCAGCAAAGAATAGCCAGGCACTTCAATTCCAAAGTTCGTCAGCGCAGCTTTGAAGTTGGAGACTTAGTCCTGAAGAGAATTATGACAGTCATAGGTGTGTTTGGGACAAACTGGGAGGGACCATATGTTATTGGCGCAAAGCTTCTTGATGGCACATTCAAACTCACGACTGTCGAAGGAGAACCAATCCCAAGAGCTTGGAACAGCAATCATTTGCGTCCCTATTTTACTTGAAAGCTTTGCAGAAATATTGTAAAAGAATTGCAAATATATGATTCTTGTATTGAAAGAAATTGTAAAGCAAGTGAATAATGGAAAGCTATAAAGTGGATGTAGGCCCAGTTTTTGGCCGAACCACTATAAATCTTGTGTTCTCTACTATTATAAACTGCTTTGTTTTATTTCGACATATAAAATACATTAATTGTGTCATTAAAATGTCGATTTAAAATTGCAGGTCATAAAAGCAAAGCTTACCCATCTCAAGACCAAGCAATCCCCGACATCACTCAGCAAACAAACACTAAGCCATTCAAAATTTCCACACTCAAATCCTACAACAGAAGTGCTTCGAACAAAAGTTAGCAATGTGGATGGAAGTGGACCATTTCTAACTAACTGCAAATGTTTGAACAAACAAACAACCAGTTAAATAGCCTGTGTCTACCACCACTAACTCGCTTAACTATGAAGTATATTTCTTTGGATAAGGGAAATTATTGGCAACAAAAAAGTGATGACACTTGCACAAGACAATGGGGATCACCAACACGAATAGATGGCAAAGAGACATGGGCGAACAAGCATCAATTAGCAAAAGACCTCTTCGGAGGCACAAGCCCTCTTCGGAGGCACAACTCTTCGGAGGATAAAGACCTTGAGCGGGCTTAGCCAGAAAAAGAGAGATCTTTCTCGATACAAAGTTGCGGAATGATTGGTCGATACACTCCCGTGAATCCGTCCAACCGAGAGAAAGAAACTCCAAACTTCCAGGCAAAAGCCCTTCTCAGAGGCACACGTTTCACCGAGATTGAAATAAAACTTCCAGGTGTTGAAACGTGAAAAGCCCTCTCCGGAGGCCCATTTCACCACAGTTGAAATGCTAAAAGACCTCGAGCGGGACAACCAGAAAAAGAGAGATCTTTCTCGATACAAAGTTGCGGAATGATCGGTCGATACACTCCCGTGAATCCGTCCAACCGAGAGAAAGAAACTCCAAACTTCCAGGCAGTAACCCTAATCGGAGGCACACATTTCATCATAATCGGTCGATTCACTCCCGTGAAATGAAATGTGAAAAGCCCTCTTTGGAGGCCCGCTTCCCAGCGAACAGGGAAAAATAAAAGCCTCTCCCAAGGGGCAGAAACAAAAAAAGACCTCTTCCCAGAGGCACAACAAAACAAAAAGACCTCTTCCCAGAGGCAGAAACAAAAAGACCTCTTCCCAGAGGCAGAAATGAAAAGACCTCCTCCCCGAGGCACAATCGAACAGAAAGACCTCTTCGGAGGCACACTTTTCACCAAGATTGAAATAAAACTTCCAGGTGTTGAAACGTGAAGAAGCCCTCCTCGGAGGCACAACTCTTCGAAGGCACACGTTTGACCGAGATTGAAATAAAACTTCCAAGTGTTGAAACGTGAAAAATCCCTCCTCAGAGGTGCATCTTTTCAAAGAAGAAAAAATCAAAAAGCCCTTTACTGTGGCGTAATAAAAAAAAAAAGCCCTCTTCAAAGGCGCACTTTGACTCTCAAAGGAAGAATGATTCACCTATTCTGGAAAATACTCTTCCTCAAAAAGAAGTTAAAGTACCCTTCAGAGGCCCGCTTTACCGCATAGAAGAATTCACTGGGTAAAATGTGTATATGCACAAAAGAAATAGTGATATCTTCGAAGGATGAAGCGTAAAAACTTATATGGAGGGAGTTGTACTCTATTTTTAACGAAATAATATTCCTCCAAGTATGGAATAATTATTCTCCAGAAAATAAAAGTACAATTCCCCTCAAAATATAAAATATTGCAACAAGCTTATGGTATAGGGGCAACATGGTATAGCTACATACAACATGGTATAACTATATTGGTAAAATTACGCTCGAACAACATACCACAAGCTCGTTGCAATATCATGTAAAGAAACTTGTACGACAATGAATAATAAATGCATTCTCGGATACAGACAGAAGTTTGTACAAAGAAAAAGAATCATTTTATTCAACACTGTTAAAATTTCGTACAGGTACAGGTTTCAAAGTAAAAAGAAAAAGAAAAGCGGAGGCCGGTACCCGCACAATCTCCGGCCAGTACATGCAAAAAGCAAAAGAGCGATATAAAAAGCACAGGACCAAAGCCATCATTTCTTCTTCCTTCCGCCTTTTGAGCCTGCGCCTGGCCGAATGGTTAACTTCTTAGGCCGGCTAGTAAGAGTAGGAGAGGAAGGGGAAAGGGATACAATAGGTTCGTCTCCCGCTTGTGTCTCGCTAGCAGAAGCCTCCTTCTTTTTCTAAGAGACTCCACGCTTCCCTCTCTTCCTGGAAGAAGACCCACTACCTGGAGAGAAAAGTGTAGTTAATGGTTCATCATCGGAACCAGTAGCTTCTGGAGTCATCTCACTCCCTTCAGTTTCTTCTCCCCTATGTTCTATCAAAGCAATGGGATCGTCCAAGTCTTGGAGAGCTTCTATTTGCTCCTCTTGTGATCCTGGTTGCGAGGTAGAAGGAGGAGTGACCTGAAGAGATGGAGGAGGAATAATTGGAGGAGGGGAAGTTTGAACAATGCACGATGTTTTCTCTACAGAAGAAAAAAAGTTAAAGTCAGTAAAGAGAGGAGATAAAGGCTCGCTGAGGTTCAGGAAATAGTCAAGAAGCTCATCAAGCTCGTAAGAAACAGATGAGCAGTCTACTTGAGCAAGATTAACAGTAGAGTTACCTGGAAGGGACGGTTTCCTGACATCAACCTCATAAGCCTGTGCCTCGGCACTCTCTTCACCTTCATCTCCACCTTGTATGCTTGTGATCTCGGCGGTAACTTTAGTAGGAGATGGAGAATGAGAACTGGAATCGATAATGTCGATTTCGGCCGAAGGAGAAGGCTGAACTGGAGCAGTTGAGATAGTTTTTCCCGAATGTTCCCCTACCGCCATTTCGGCCCTTAATTTCGCAAGCTGTTCCCTTCCCCTGGCGAGAGCGGCGCGAGCATCGTCATCAAAGTAATGCTCCTCAAGAGCTGATTCGGCGTAACCAGCACCTTTACCACCAAGCATGTCAAGTGCAGCCTCCCACACTTCAGCCAGTGTAACTTCATATTTGGGGCCTAGGAAGGCGAGACTACCGTGCCCCCAAGATGCTGTGCAGGTAAAAGTCTGTGACGACCGCTCATGACTCCCGCAACAAAACAATGGAATAGTGCGCTGGAAGGCGTGCCAGGTAGCCATGGACGATAGTCAGGGTAAAATAAAACAGCAAGCTCTATCGTACAACTCACAGCGCATGGATAAAATTTCCAGAGAAATATATATGTATATAGTGAAGCTTCATAACAGGAAATCATCATATAAGCATCACAGTAGTTTGATACAATCATCCAAGCAAATCCATACATCAAAGCCTCACTACATAGCACTCAGAATATATACAAGCAGCGGAACACCCAGTACAAATAGTAAGAAAACTAATATGCAAAGCCTCCTGCTCGTCTTCGTCATCATCAGCGTAGGTCTCTAAGAACAGCACCTGTCACCTGCTACCTAGTCTGCCCATCCCAACATGGATGAACAGCCCAAGGTAATAAGAGGAGACATAAAACCTTGAGTCAGACAAAGTCTTAGTGAGCAGTAAATCAACTATCAAACATACCAAAAGAGCATAAAGGATAAAAGGAATAGGAACCAAACCATCCCACTCCACCTCTTTCTACAGTGATAGCCCCCAGATACACACCAAAGAGAAGTAAGCATAACATAGCAGATAATTAAGGTAAAGCAATAATCACTCGAGTCAAGGGCGATGTTTTCCAAATACAAACCCCCAAGGCCTAAACCAAGATCAGATAAGCACCTAGAAAATACCGCTCTTGAGACCGAATGATGATACAACCAAACGTCCAAACATCCATGACTCTGGCTATCACTGTTATCCTTGCTTCGATTTCACCGTTAATTGAATGCCCATCCGTCAAGGGCTAATGGTAACCCCGGTTCCAGACATAACTCCGCACACTGCCTTGTGCCTAGGACTTATCTACTTTGCCCAGAGTACTCGACTACCTACCTGTAGTCTTTTGGTTGTCCCGACTACCTACCTGTAGTCGTTATGGGCACCCCATGTACTCTTGCTTTTGAGCATGCTAGAACCTTCAACAACGATGAGATCCAAGCCTCCTAGTCATCCTCCTTGACGACTATCCTCATACTAGCTCAAGCTACCTCTCGAGCAATCCATTATCAACCAACTCGAACCATCCCTCGAGTTATCAACATGCTTGGAATGATCCCTGCCTGGATTACGCCAAGTCTACATCACATCATACTTCGCTTTATTACACCATAGCAAAGTCTCAACTCAACAACATGGTTTGCCTCATCGCATTATGGCAAAGTTCCATCTCAACATCATTCAATCCATTCATATGAGCTTCCACATCCGCCACATATGCCTTTAGCAGCTTTCACCATTCAAGAGCCTCTTCTGTAGCTTTTGAATCATCTTTGACCAAACTTGTCCAAATCTATCAACTAGATAGCTCATTCACAACAATCAATCAAGGCAAACATTAATCCAAACAAATAAGTATTCAATCAAGATCTAATTAGGCATTCATAACTACAATGGAAATTTCGTAAATAAATGAGCATAGAACTAACATACATGAATCATGGGTTTTAGCATAGATCTAGCAAATATAAAACATGGGTTTTGTTTCTATAACTTAATAAATGAACTTGCATAGGTAAACATCTTCACAAACAATGGATCTATACTTGGATCTAAGAAAAATGCACAAAATCACTATCTACAACACTCCAACAAACCACCAATCCAATATACTCCTTTGGGTCCGCGTGAGAGATAACTACCACTCACCAAATCACCTAAACACCTCAAAAACTAAACACTTCAGATCTGGACAGCGAAGATCAAGGCTTGATCCGGCGAAATCTCGCTTAAAACGATGAAATCTAGCTTCGTTGGATGAAGATCTTCAACTTTGTCTCTTGGATCTTCAATCTCGATCTTCGATCTTGGATGGATGTTAGAATTAGATTGGAATGGAGAAAAGAAGATGAAGAAATGTTGTAGTCGAGTTCCCAAAATGGCAGCACTTCGTTGCTTCAAAAACCGGTGTCAAAAAGTGAGCCAAAGCCCTCTATTTATAGGCTGAAATCACCCTTAAGTCGGCCGCCCCTTAGGTCGTCCCCGACCTATCACTTGCCAACCTAACACTCTCGCCGACTTATCCCCATGGCCGACCTAACTACAAAGCCGACCCTACGACTCAACATCCTACCGACTCAACGACCCAACACACATACACAGCAAAGCACGTACACGACCTAACACATTGCAACTGCGCGACCTATCGGCTTAACGAGATGCCGACCTAAAGCACATACCGACCTAACACTATGGTCTGCCCTAACACCTAGCCGACTTACGACTTAGTACAGGTGCCGACCCAACGACTCAACACACACTGCCGACTTAACACTTATGCAACCTAACTAGACACGGAATAGCCGACCTAACTTCATAATGTCGCTCCACCGACCTATCTCCTCTCATTAAGTCGGCAACTCTCGGCTAACTACTAGGTCGCTCCAAAGTCTTAACTCGCCCACTGCCTAAGTCGGTAGCCTCCTTGGGTCGGTCCATTACTTAAGTCCGCCAATAACTATAGGTCGGTCACCATCTTAACTCGGTCAACGTACTAAAGTTGTAACTCGTGTACGACCTAACTCGGCTAAACCTATGAGTCGGTCACAACTCAACGCTTAAACACACGAGTTACTCTCCATACGACTCAGGCTAGAGATAACATAAACAACACTAACGACCTGTAAATTCTACGATCTATCAACACGTAAAATACGGGTCGTTACAAAGTCAAACAGTGTCAAGCTGATGTTAGTCTTCGTTGCCTCATGACATTCTTCAGCAGCAATTTTACCGGCAACGGCCTCATCACGCTCTCTTTCAGCTTTGGAGAGTTGAAGCTTTAGCATTTGAATCTCCGCCTCTTGGGAGCTGGTTTTCTTCCGAAGCTCTGCGATATCAGCAATATAGCCCTCACTGATTCTTTTTTGCACTTCGAGCCTGTCTTCGGCGTCTCTTTGGCCGGCATGAGCATCTCTCACTTGTTTTAGAAGCACTTCTTCTTTTTGAGTGTAGGAAGTAGAGGAAGTAGCAAGCTCTTGTTTAAGTTCGTCAACTTTTGCTTCAAGCTCTTCATTGTAAGTAGTGATGCTCCTCATTTCGGTATCGTGCTGCTCGAGAACCTTCTGCCATTCGGCCTTATCATTCTCCATAGTAAGCATGGCCTCTATATTCGCACGGTTGACCCTTTGAATCTCGTCTACAAGCTTTTGCCAGTTCGACATCCTTTCAATATCAAGCTTGACGACATCGAGATTCTGCAGCATGGCAGGCTTGTCGATAGGAACCAAGTCAAGATCGAACCGCACTCCCTTCAGGCACCACTGTGGAAACCGGCTTTGCAAAGTGGCTGGGCCCAGTCCAACTTGGAATTTAGGCCTGCTAATTATTGTTTGAATGTCTGTCTTCCCGAGAGCGGGAGAGCCAGAAGGAATGTCAAGTGAGACGGGGGCAGTGACCTTTTCTGGAGTTGTAGAAGTTTGCTTCTCACCGTGTCGAGCACGCTTACTTGAGTCCTCAACCATATGACTTTTCCCAGGTCATCATGGGATTTTCTCTTGTGGGAATCGTCACCTTTATGGGAAGAATCATGTTGCTCCTCCCTTTCTTTCCTCTCATAACGCTCTTCTTGAGCCCTTCTCTCCTGAGCCTTTCGAGCGGCTCTCTCTTCATTGGTTTCTCTGTGAGCGGGTAGGTAGCGCCTATAATCATATTGACTACGCCTCCCGTAGCGCTGAAAATCGTCATAGTAGGAGCTGCTACATCCCATCGGAGAATTTGAAATAAAAAAGAAGAGACAAGTCTTAAATGTTTTCAGAGAAAAGAAGTGTAACTTTAGAATCTTCAAAGTACAGAGAGTTAGGAGTATAAAAGTGCCGAAAGATTCTAAGTGTGTGTGATGTGCAAGCTATGCGCATCAAACTACGAACCACTCTTTGATTGCGGAGTAATCGTAGGAGTAGTAGTTAGTCAACTTTTGAGTCGACGGAGTCTGTTGCGGAGTAGAAGTCGCCTCAACTGCTGAAGAAGAAACCCTGGTGGTGACGGGGTCATCTTTAAAGAGCTCCTGTGAAGTGACAAACAGGTCGCTCAACCCTTCGAAAGTGTCGTCTCCACTCTGTTTGACAGGGCTTGTTTTCCCAGCTTCTTCGTCACCAGACTTCTTCGAATGTGGAGGAGATTGCTGAAGCTCTTTTTCTTCAGTGACCGGGGCAAGTTTGCCGGATGACCCTGCGACATCAACAGAAGTGGAGCACTTCACTAGAGAAGCCTCAGAGGCAGGTTCTTTCGGTATGGGTGCATCAGTAGAAACTGGGGCATCCAATGCTTGGGTTGGGGAGTCTGGGACTTCATGAGGGTGTGTAGAGTGAGAGGTATGCAAAAGTCCGTATTGATGCAAAAATTCGTCTTTCAACAGAAATTGAATGCTTCTCTCCTCAACTGGCACGGCCATAAGCCTCTCAAAAGTTGGTTTATGACTGGAATCCCTAGAAGGAGGAGGAAGCGCTGAAAAGTAAAAGGCGAAGTTAACATTTGACAACTCAGGCTATGAAAAGCTTAGAGAAAAACATCAGGAACAAAGATAAATGCTCTTACTTCCTACTCTCCAGGTAGCATAGAATCCCGGAGGACAACGAACGAAGAAAATTTGACTTAGAAAACCGTGAGCACTTTCGGGAAGGCCGATTATTAGTTTACGCTTCCTAACGCTTCTCACAAGAATGACGGAGGGATGGTCTTTATTTTTGGCAAACGTGCACAAATAGAAAATTTCATCCAAACTCGGAAGGCGATCCAGCGTCCTTCTGAATAGCACACATAACCCCATCAGAATAGCATAGCCATTGGGGTGCAGCTGGAAGGGGGAGATAGCTAGTCGGAGAAGAAGCCGTTGAAGAAAGTCGTTGAAAGGAGGGATAGCTCCACTCATGCACATTTGACGATTAACCGCTACAAAACCAGAAGGTGGTATATCGGCAGCATCGCTTCTCTCAGGAAGAATGGCATCTGCTTCAGCAATGCCAAACAAAGTGCATAGTTGGCGGAAAGCTTTGTATGTCCGCGTGGTTGAAATTCTCTCTGGGGGATTAACCAATGGAGTAGCAATTGGGGAAGTCTCTTCAGCAGATTCTGTTTCTCCATGTTGAGAAGTCATTCTATACAAGGAACTAGACATTCAAAAAAGAAGGTGCACGTTTCCTAAAAAGTGTGAAGTGTTGTGCAGAACTAGCAAAAACAGAAAGCAAACATAACTGGAATTAAACTAGTTGACAATTGGTCGACTATGAGATTTCAGAACTTGTTTAAAGCTCAAGTGTAGTGTTAATACAAACAAACCGACTTTAATTGATTATTTTAGTTTTGCTTTAATACTTCACTTGAATTCATTAGTTTACAGCATTTCGTTCACACAGTTCATTTAAGTTGATTACTTTTTATCGACTAATCTGTCGTTCGATGTGGGCAGTCAAAGGCAGTATATTTGTCCCAGTTTTCAGTATTATGTTTAACAGGATATTAGCATTAGAGATAATCTATAAAGCAGTTCAAGTTGAGCAGTTCAAGTCGAGCATTCCAATTAAAATTATGCTTCAAGACAGGTCGTAGAGCATATGAAAGAAAAGGCCTCAAGACAAAGCGATGCAAATCATTTAAGTCTTAACTCGGTCGTGACCTAAACCCTATGCCGCAAGAGATTAAGCTTTAATTCAATAGGTCGCAACCTAATCCAGTAGTTCAAAGCAATAGGCATTCGTCAAAGTCCTAGGTCGTCTGGCGACCTAACATAGGTCGAGGGATCTTAAGTCGCACTATGCAAAATAAAAAGGTTCAAGGAAATTAACTCGTCCACGACCTAATGTTCATGCCACAGAAAAAGGAAATTAAGCCGTGAATTCCTTAGGTCGTTGTGCTGCCGTTTAAACAAGTTAAATCCTAAGTCTTAGGTCGCGAGAATCCCAGCACGACCTAAGTTTTAGGTCGCCCAGATCTGTTGAGTCGCTAACTTCCTCCTCACGCAATCCATCTCGTCAAACTGCAACCCGATAACCCATTACCAACTGCACATAGAAATTCATCATCCTCCTCATGAAATTCATCATCCCTTCATACCACCTGATCAGTTCAAAAAGAATGCAAAACATCCTCGATCCATCAAAGATTCAACACATCTCCGTGCCTTCCTAAATCAGTCAAACGGCGATCAACAGTCGACTATAACAGTCACTCAAAATGAAGCACGACACGTGGAATTGAACTACGATCGGAAAATGGGGATTCATAATTCAATGGTGATTATGGTGGGATGGAGATCAGATTCACTTACGAGATATAATGGTAAAGATGAATCGGTGACTGAACGAGTTGGATTTGCTTTTGGAAGCTTAAAAATTCGTCAATGGCAGTGGGAGATTGGAGCAGTAGAGTGAGGAGGAGTTCACGACCTAGCCAATTTATATGGGGCCAAAAAAGGGGAAGACGAATAGGCACGCGACTTAATATAAGTTTTAGGTCGCTCACGACCTAGCTAAGTCAGATCGAAGCACACGACCTATGGCATAGGCCTGTACTTCGAGGGGCAAGTGTTTAACCCCTATTTCTGAAGCGACCTAAGACTTATGAGACTCAACGACTTAAGACTTACGCGACTCAATGACCTAAAAGGTACTAACGACCTAAGGGTGCTAACGACCTAACTACAGCCGCGACCTAAGGTCTTTAGCGACCTAGTGCTTCGGTTCTTCAGCGACCTATGAAGTGCACCGACCGAGCGACCTATAGGAAGTTCCAACCTAACACACTCAGCAACCTAACGACCTAAAGTCTCAAGCAACCTAGCGACCTAAAGGCCAGAGCGACCTAAAGGATGTAGCGACCTAACGAGTTAACAGGCTTCAACCTAACAGGCAAACGACCTAGCTATGAAAAGGTTCTAGCGACCTAACTGCCTGCCGACCTAAGTGGAAAAGCGACCTAACGACTTCAAGCATATGCGACCTAAGCAATGCCACAGCCTACCGACCTAAGAGCGAAGTGGTCTCAGTGACCTAAATCTCAGTTGACTCACGACCTATGATAGGTCGCACGCGACCTATTAATTTGCTCAGAAGAGAACCAAATGCAGTCAGATCCCATCTCTTAGGTCGCTGCCGACCTAATAACTTATTCAGGGCAAGTTCCAATATAGATGGTACAGGTGATCCCCTATGTCGTCGCCGACCTATGACCTACGACCTACCTTAGGTCGTATGCGACCTAGCACTTGGTGATAAAATTCTGCCCAGAGTATTCCCTATAAATACAGCTCTAACTCCAACTAGCCAAGGACTTTTGGCCGATCACCTCAAGCGCCGATACTCTGATGAATTCTCGACTCATTCAACACTTCAAGTACTCCAAACACCAAGGAATCTACTACGATCTCCAAGAGAAAATCTACATCATTCAACATGAATTCGGAAGATTATTCTCCATCAAAGTTTGATCTACTGGTCTAAATTGTGTTGTGATTGAAGATTGTTGTAAAGTTGTAACCAAATTCAGTAATAAAGAGAGTTAAAGTGGACGTAGGCTTACCCTAAGCCGAACCACTATAAAAACTGTTGTCTTTTCTGCTTTTTCTGTGACTTCTCTACTTGTTTGTAGTTCCCGTGTACACGGGTGGTGCTTTCACTCAACTTCAATTTATACCGGGGTGTTAGCGTCTGATTTTTACGTTAACAAAGATGTTCCTCTTATGAAAGTTCAATGGTCCTCAAATCCTAAGGATTGCTCTTGGGAATCTAGAGAATTCATCGAGCGAACACATCCGGACTTACTTTCTCATGCTCTTTGAGGTAAACTTTTTATTTCAAATTTCTTTTGTGTTGAATGTGCTTTTATGGTTATTACTTTGTATTTACTTCTTAAATATTGCAAGGACGCAATTCCTTTAAGGAGGGGAGTCTGTAACAACCTGCATATTTTATGATTGAATATTCAAATATTTTATTTTTAATATTCATCGTTAGTCGGATTAGTGTCTGAAAAGTTACTTTTTGCAAACAGTCGAATTGGGACCCAAGACCACCCCCATTGAGTTCAAATGACGTTTGCGACCTTTTTGAGTATAAACTTTGATATGTTTGGAGTTAGTGGAATTTTGCTACTTTTTAATTTAGGACTTTGGTTTAGTTTTTGCCTATTAGACCCAAGCTTCACCCCCTTTTCCCTTCATTCCTTTATAATTTCCTAATACATTCAAGCTTCATCAAAAATGGAGGAAGAGAGTGGAAATTAAAATCCTAAGCCCTAGGTTCTTTGCAAAACTCTAGCTCTAGCTTCAAATTCAAGAAGAAGCTTTGGTAAGCCTTCTCTTCTTCTTCTCCAACTCATTCTCCTTTCAATTTCAAAAATTTCCTAAACCTAATTTGGGAAATGATCTTCTTTTGAGCTTAGATACAAGCTCCTTGGGTTGTGTTGAAGAGAGGTTGACCTTCCTTTGGTTTCCAAGCTACCTCTTAGTTGTTTTTGTGTAAAAAGATGAGAATTTTATCTCACATCTTCGTCTATATTTATCTCTGTTGTTAGGTATGAATTCCTAACATATATTCATGATCATTTACTTTTGATCTCAATTGGTATGGTTGAATTACCAAATTTTTGTTTTGAAGTCCAATTTTTGTGAAAATCCCTTAGTAGATGTTTGGACATTTTGTTTGGGATGTATCGAAGAGCTCATATGGACGGGTTGTTGCTTGACATAAATCCCTTGTCATCGTTGCTCGTTCGATCGCTCCCTGATTGATTTGGCCATCACGGCCTAGGCAAACTGTTGCCTTTACCAGGTTTCAAACTTCTGGAGACCAATGCCAGACGTCTGGTTTTGCCCCTTGGAGAAAAATTACACATGGCAGAATGATAAACAAGGCAGTGGCTAATTTCAGACGTCTGAACTAATGTTCCGGGCGTTTGAAAAGATGGTTAGACGTCAGATTTGTGTCTTCAGACGCCTGGTTGGTTTTCTGGAAAATTTCCAGAGATCAGGACCAGACGTTTGGACTTTCCCCTAGATGTCTGATTCGATTTCGGACGTCTGGTTTAGTGCTTCAGACGTCTGGTTGGGTTTTCTGGATTATTTCAGGAAGCCAATTCCAGACGTTTGGAACAGCCCTCAGACGTTTGGAAATGCCATGTTTTTCCTAATTTGACTAATGTGTTGAAATATCCACTTTTTAATCGATTATTTTCCTCTCCAATTAGTTATTATCATTTAGTTGCCTTTGATAACTTCTATTTTTAGAATTTTTGGGAATATCCATTTCTATGGAATTGGTATCTATTTCTTTAGATTTTATTCACGTCTTCGTATGTGAATTTCAGCGATTGACTGTTTGTATAATCATTTTTGTGATTTATCACTTTAAAAACATAAAGGTTTTCTATACTAGTAGTAAATATCAAAACTCTTTCATCAAAACAATTTCAACACTAATTTGTTACAAATCTCGATTCTTAAACCCTTTTTCAATCTATTAGTATATACAAACCTTTACCTCACTCGTATGAGAAATCTAATTAAACGACTTAGTAAAACAAGTCGTATGAAACGCTTGCATTTACTTCGTCGATTAATTCTTGGACTTGTTTGATTGGATCTCCTGTGACAAATTTTCTAGTGGAGATCTATAATTTGTTCGTAAATATTTAAGTTAAGCTAGTGGTTATGGGACATGAAGCTAAGCTCATATATTTACTAGCTTGTTGTAATTGACACTTCTTATGATCGATGATGATCATTTTTGTGATTTAGACTAGCAATGTGCGATGTCTCTTTGTCTACGAGGGAGACTAAACCCCGTTTCTGTGGAGCTTCGGCTCAATTTGGTGGGGTAGCGACGCATGGCCTTCGGGCCGTTTGGTGGAGCTTCGGCTTAAAATTAATGGTTAGCAACCATGGAATAGCGTTCCAATTTTTGATACACGTGTTGGTGAGTTTTCATACCCCCGTTTTGTGATAGGCCTCCCCTTTTTTGTGCTTTTTGAATTTCCATTGATGATTTCTAGAATTTGTGTTTTCTCCAATTTTCGTGATTTACATTGATAAGTTTTATCAATATTTGTGCATTGGTGAATTTGTGTGTCATTAACTTTTGTGATTGGCATTGATATTATTATCAATATTTATGGTTTGGTGAATAAAAATAAAGAGTATGACATTCCTTTTGATATTTGAGAAGATTCTTGTGATATTGATTAATCCCTAGTTGATTTTCAACCGCATACTTATCATAGTATGGCTTTATGGTTATCATATGTTTTCGTCATATCTCTTGTTCTATATCATCTTATTTGATATTTATAGTTAGACTGATTGGTTTATTATTTTCTTATTAAATAGTACTCGGGTCAGACCGAGATGATACAAGTGCTTCTGCTTGACTCCTCATCTGGGATTATTATCCTGACTTTTGGCTAACTACATAGATTAGTATTTTTTGGTTGTATACATTTGAGATCTAGACTTATTGATGTATACTTATTCTTTTGTGTAGCACGTGTAACTATTCTTTTGTGATATTGTGGATCTTGTTTGACCACTACTCTGATATACACTTTCAAGTGTAATATTCATATCTGTTTCCGCCTTTAAGATATGAACTTCTGTGACTGATCTGTTTTATGATATTTCTATATTTGTTTCCGAAGATATTATAGCCACTGTGTAGTAGCTTTGAATTTGCATCGGTATGTCGGATTCTTATATTTTCAGCTGGCATATCGGTACTCGCACAAAGCAATTACACGGATGGTCGGTCCTTAATAGCCTTATTCTCCACGCTAGTTGACGGCGTTACCCCGTAGTGTCCTTGCCTAGCGAGGGTATAGAGGTGGGGCGTCAAACCTTTGGTTTCTTCTTGTAAAGAAGTTCATAAGGTGTTTTATTAATTAACAGTCTAATTAATATTCTATTCAAAATGTAGCAAGCTATAACGTTTGCTTCAGCCCAAAATTTTTTTGGTAAATAACTGTCTGAAAGCATTGTTCTAGCATACTCTTGAATCGTCCTCTTTTTACATTCTTCCACTCCATTTTGTTGTGGAGTTCTTGAAAAAGAGAAATTATGAGTTATTCCATTTTTATTGTAGAATTTGTCAAAGTTTTCATTTTCAATTTCCCTCATGATCACTACGAACGGTTATAATTTTTAAAGAAAGTTGGTTTTGAATTCTTTTTGTAAAAAATTTAAATGAATCAAAATTATCACTTTTATGTTTCACAAAAATTGTCCAAGTAAACCTAGAAAAATCATCTATAATTACAAAGACATATCTATTGTGATTTATTGATTGAATTTGAGATGGATCAAACAAATCTAGATGAAGTAACTCAAGAGGTCTTGAAGTTGAGATCATATTTTTCAATTTGAAAGAACTCTTCCTAAGTTTTCCTAATTGACAAACATCACATGTACTATATATTTTAAATTCATTCTAGGGAGACCTCTTACTAGATCAAGTTTAGAAAGTCTAGATAAAATTTCAAAATTCAAATGCCCAAATCTTTTATGCTAAATCCAAAGGTCACCTGTATTAGCAAAACGACATAGATCAAACTAAGAATATAAATATTTTTATTCCTAATTCCTTAAAATATAATATTTGAATTATTATCTTCGATGTGACATTCATCTTTTTCAAATTTAATCTTGTATCCTTTATCGCAAAGTTGACAATGCTAAGCAGATTGTGTTTCAGATTCTTAACTAATAAAATATTAGAAATAATAGGAGTTTTAGAGTTACCGACATTGCCAATGCCAATCATATATCCTTTTGAATTATCTCCAAAAATAACCAATCTTTCATCTTTATACAGCATATCTGGATTTCCAGTCATGTGTCTTGAATATCCACTATCAAGTATCCACTTATTCTTCTTGATTTGTACAATTTGTCTATTGAAAGTTGATTCTTCAAAGGCTATATAACATTTTCCTTACTGCACAGAATACAAATTCGGTAGATAACTTGATTTTCTATAATAACTATATGCAGACTTATGAGACAGTGATGATTTGAATAGTTGTAAATAGTGCTAACAAAATCGTCAAAAATAACCATTTTTTTAAATAAAAAACTTTTTCAAAATTCAAATTATGAAAACTTTGAAAACCTTGCTCTAATACGGAATGTTAGAATATGGATTACGGATCTTAAGGCTAGAATAACACTAGAGGGGGGTTAATAGTTTTTTATGGATTTTCTAAATCTTTTTGAAATTTATGTAATTTAATCACTAACGAATGTAATTCATGGACACAGATGTAATCACAAAAGCAGACACAGATGCAATCATAGAATTAGACATAGATGCTAATATTAAATAAAAGCAGTGAAGGAAAGAACACACCAGGATTTTATACTGGTTCGAAGTTACCCTACATCCAATCCCGCATAATTGTATGGATTTCTTTTCAAAATAATCTCGCAGGTTACACCCTCGATTTCAAGGCTACGAGGTACACCCTCCTGTATTCGAGTCTGAGGAAAACACTCTTGATATATCCAGGCTACAAGATCACCTAATTGATCTCCGAGGCTACAATCACACCCAACTGATTTCAAGGCTCAACCGCACCTTTTACCCACAAATGATCCAATAACTCTAAATAGCACTAATCTTATAAAGGGAGTGGTAGAGAATAAAACAAGAGATAATCAAGTTTGATTCACATGGTATTTTGGCAAAGTAAAGTTTGGGATTCTTTAGAATAAATATGGAAGATGAAGATGAGAGAAAACAAGTGAAATCTAATTAAAAATTCGTTTAGAACAACTAGTATTTACAGAAGATTAACAGTCATATCTATTCGTGAAAGGACTTCTTTTGAAAATTTTAATTTTGAATTTTAACGGGCACCATGTCAACATGGAGGTAGGAGTATGTCGACATGCTTTGGGTAAAAATGTTGATTTTGATTTTCTTATTAAAATTGGTTTCTATAATTTGTCAAAAAAATTATTAACTTTGTAAATATATTTGAATATAGTTTAAACATAGAAAAGTAATTTTTAATATATATATTCTTAATTTATAAAGTGATGTAAAATCTGAGTATATTTAAAAGCTAAATATCTAAAAACAAGAGACAGTTTAAAATCAAGGTCAATTTTGAAATCAAAATACTAAAAATGATAAAGATAATTTTGAGGCTAAAATATTTCAAACAAGAGAGATGTCTTTTTGTAAACAAGGTTTTGAAAACATTTAAAATAAGAGATATATTTTTGAAAAGTATTTTCATAAAATTAGAGGATATCAAAATAGGACCACAATATGTTCCACTAGATATTGTCATGGGTTCCATCCCAATAGTGTTCCATCTCTTTAACAGCTCGAAGTGGATTCCATTCCACGAATAAATTTCGAATAAAGATGCAAGTGCTTTTAAGAAGTTCTAATATAATTCTAGACTCAATGCTTATCTTGTACTTTGAAATCTTGAACTTTTGATATCTTGATACTAACGAGTCTTCAATCTTGATATCATCAATCTTGAATCTCTTAATTGTACAGTCTTCATTCTTTGGTACCTGCATGGTTTAATCCTGCATATACATATTGTGACGACTCAGAATTTTTGAGCATTTGAAATTGGAATATCTAAATGGATTTTAAATATTTAAAAGTTAATTTTTGTGCTTGAATTCAATTATCACTATTTATTTGATAATTATGTTATTAAAGTCAATAATTTGAAGTTGGGTAAAATACTGAATTTGGAGTTTTAAGTCTGTTAAAATATAATTTTAAGGCTTATAAAATTTATATTGATAATACTAAAGAGAATAGAAGTGATGAAATTAAATTAAAAATTATTTGTCAAGTTTTGAAATTTATATCGTTTAAATTGAATTGAAGATAACCTTCCGAAGCACAGTCTCGGAATTCGATGAAACCAGTTACATTGAGTCCATAATATTGAATTATTACCGGATATCAAATTTCGTATTGATCGAAGTTAGTGTGTGAGTGTATGTCATATAAACGCGCTTAAATCTATATCAAAAATTTGGCTCGATTTAAATTTAGTTTTGAATCAAAAAAAGACATTGTTTAAAAAGTCAAATCCCTTCATATCAAAAACTTTTCCATTTCTTTTCAAGGCCATATAGTAAGTTTATTCCAGCACACGTCCTTCTTTTCTTTCCTTTATCAGTTTAAAAATCACGGCGATAAAATCGTGCAAAGCACACTTCCTTTGCCTTACCAAACACGATTCTTTATCCTTCTTCTGGAAGCCAAAATCGAGCCCTTCTAAGTAAATTCGTGCACCCTTATTCTCATGAAATCCAACGAATCCAGTAATAGCCCAAGTTCAATCTTTCAAAACAAAAATAAAAATTAAAAAAGATGGCGACTGCTTCCAAATTAAATCGCGCCTCCCTGTATCTCGTAATCGATCTCGTATCTAAAAAAATTAAAATAAAGGGATGGGGAGGGGCGACGGCGAAGCATTCTGGGTTCGTAAGAGCGGAAGCATGCGTTCGCGTTTGCGCACGCAATTTTGGGGGTAAGCTAGAAATTAGGGTTTGGGGACAAGTCGCGTGGCGGTGGCTTCTGGAAGGAGGGTGAGGCCGTGGTTACAATTTGGGCGAGCGTGGCTAGAGGGACGTGAAATTGCACGGTGGCGTATGGCAAGATCCCAATCTCGAGTCGCTCGAGACAAGCTGGCGTCGAGGATGCTACTTTGGCCGATGATCGATGGTGTAACATTCCTAAAAAATTCATTAAGTTTAATTGGGCAATGAAATTAATTTTTGGAAATAAATTGTGATTTAATTAGAAAATTTTCTAGAATAAATAAATAATTTTGATTTTAAATAGAAATTTATATTAGAAATTTAAGGATAGGTGATTTGTAAAATAAATATTGAATTTCAAAATAAAATGTATTAAAAATAAAAGTAGAATTTAAAAGCTTGAGATTAATAAAATGATAGTAATAGTTGTTTTCTAAAATATTAAATATATTTGGTAGATGTAACAAATTTCAAAAAGATTTATTTTAAGATTTTAATTCTCTTATATAAATAAATATAACAATTGTTAATATGAAATCAAAGTGTTTGAATCCATTCTTTTCTTTTTATGAAGTTGTACAAAATAAACAAAATAAAAAAAATGTATGAATGTAAATTGTGTTAATATAAATTTTAAATAAGTGTATAAACATGTTGAACAAAAATTTAATGTAAGTACATATACATGAGTTTATATTTCAAGTTGAGATTGAAAATTTAAAGTTTTATTTAAAATAGATGTTTTTAAAAGTAAGTAGCATTTTTTTTTTTTTTTTAAAGTTATTAAGATGTAATATATATGTTAGTTAAATTCTTTCAACATTGAACATGTATGTATACGTTCAAAAGAATAAAGATATACATTATTTTTAAAAGTGTATAAGTTATAAATATAAAATTTATAAAATTCTTTTTGCTTCATAATATCAACATGTGAGGGTGGATTAGAAGAATTAACAAAATCTAAGCTCATGATTTCATTCTAACAAATGGCATTCCACATTCATTGCTTAATTAAAATATTCAATTTAAAAATTTCAGAAAATCTTTCAACTTCCATTTCGAATTTATTTAGTCTCATCAAATCTGAAAAGAAACAGTGAAAAGGATTTGAATACCTCAAACTACAACAATACAAAGGTATCAAAGATCTAGCATTTCAAAGTCCAAACACCAAAGAAACAAAATTTATAAAAATCTGAAAGACATTATGAACCAGATTTCCAAATTCTGTAATCTGGAAATTGGTTCTGCATGCAAATCAAAAGCAAAATCTGGGATTCAAGAAGATTCAAAAACAAAAGCTAGAAGCAACTCAACAAGAATCAGAGCATCTCAACTTAATCAAGCAAAACAGATTTGGAAAACAGGAAAAGAAATCTGGAAGAAGAAAAAATGAAACCTGGGAATATTAAGATAAAAACAATCTTCAAGCTTTGTTTGCATTTCTCAGGTAAGCTTTTAACTTCATAGTTTAATGAATTTATGGTTTCAAAAATAAAGGCTTGACATAAACAAATTCAATAAAATGCAGATTTATAAAAAAATATAGTGCTGCAGTTTTTTTTTGGCAGAACAGTGCAAGCACTGTGGAAAATTAATAAAGGCAGGTAAAATTCCTTTGAAATATTTTAGTTTGAAGTTGCTAATCAGCAAATAAAACAAGATTTAAATAATAATGTTCAATAAATTGTTTCCAGGAGAATCAAGTTCAAGGCAAAGTTTGTTTTCTGTTTCTAATTGCAGAAGGAAAATTAAAAGCCTCTGTTATACAACAAGAAAGTCAAATTGTAAGTGAAATCAAGATTGGTTGTTATTGTGAAATAAAAAAAAATACAATAGTAAAATAAGCAAGTTTCTTCTTACAACTTGCAGTTTTAACTCTGGGAATTAAAGAAAAACAAAAATTAAAAGTTTAAGAGCAAAAGGAAAAAAAAAGGGGGTCATCACCAGATTCCTGTTCTCTGTCAATATATTCCAGGTGAGCAAACTCATTTATCTACCTATATGTTCTGATTTTATGGTTGACTCTTGAAGTATGATGGTTTTGATGATTGCATGTTTGAATTTATACATCTTTATGGGTGTAAATGTATGAGTATGTATCAATGCATATCCCTGTTATGAGTCAGAGTACATCTTCTCAGTGCAACAAAATCTGTGAGTAAATTCCTGTTTTAAAAACAGTTTCTACCTTTAAAAAACTAAGCTAATAAGATTTGCAGTGCTTAAAGTTAATTCAAATGCCTTTCAAATAAGAAACTGTAAAACAGTGGTAAATTAAAAAGATAAGAACTGCTCTATTCTTTCTTTAGTCAGCAACATCACTATGTATAGGTTGTTTAAAAATTTATTTGTTGTTTAAATTTTATATGTGCATGTGTTTGGATATAATTGTGACTGTTGTATCATGCCTGCATACTTGAATATGCAGATAGGTGATGCAAATTCTACAGACTTGCTACTGTTTTTATTAAGATTCTAAATACAAATCCACATCTTTATGTCTGAATTTTAGTTAGGAATTATTGTATAAACGTACGGTGTTGTTTAGCATAGATTAAGTTTGTAATTTTATTTCAGAAAAGGTAAAGACAGTTAGTTGTGTAAATCAATAACAGTACACAATAGTATCTATTGTATCGTCTGTTGTATCATATGATATCTGATATTGTATCAAATGTTGTATATTGATATATGCTATTCTTTTTCTTCCGCTGTGTTGTTATACTTAATGTGTTATAAGCTCCGGCGAACCAGATTCGACGTTTGGATCTGCGGCATTTGAATACGAGTGTCGTATTCGGTGCCGATTTTCGAAGGTCGATTCAGGATCGTCACAGATGGGTGTCTCATGATGATAGCAGCAAGCTGTAGCTTCATGGTGGCAGAGATGTATCGATATAAGTTTATTTAATTTATATATGTGTATATAGGCAGGAATATATTTACAGCAAGTTTAAAACTTATATTAATTTCAATTATATATATGTCTAGGCAGATTTAAAGAAAAAATGAAATGGAAAAAAATGAATGGACTACAGCTAAGTATATTTATATACAGTTTACACATTTCGATATTTGATATTATAAGTAGATAGATATATATGGGTATACAATAAAGTTCAAACATTTCTGTTTTAATTAAATGCATATATGTAGTTTTGAAAAGAAAAAAAGAATTTTGAAAAAAAACAAGAAGAAAATGTGTGAAAGTTTATATGAATTAGTTTCTATGAAATCTATTTAAGTTATTTTATAAATATACATTTGATTTCAAAACTAAACCTAAAGCAAATGTACATATACATACTGTATTTACTAAATTATTGTAAAATAGTTATGAAAGGGAAATTTGTTTAAAACTAAAATATTAGTTGATTAAGTTTAAATAAAATTGGCTGGTCGATTATTTCAAATATTAATAAACTGTTGAATTGTTATCCAAGCTCTAAAGTCATGAAAAATCAAGTCGGGTTGGATGGATGACAAAATAAAATCGAACGTGAGTTAATCTCACTCAACTGAATTTAAAATTTAAATTTAAATGATTAAATTTAAATAATTGTTTGAATGGTTGATTTGATTGATGTGCTACATTATGGTATATATTTGGAATTGGTATTTTATATTATGCTAATGTCTGTGGATGCACGGAAAACAGGTTGGAGGGATCCAACTGGATCCCTCAACATTTATTTAAATTATTTAATACCCTCTATTGTGATTATTAGATATTCTATGATGAAATATATTGGAATATTGAATGCTATGCTTTGATTGGATATAATTAGGTATAATGAATTACCAAAATATATATATATATATATATATATATATATATATTGGATTTTGGAAAGAAAATAAAAGAAGTGAATTTGTAAGAAAAATAATTATAGAAATTTGAATAAATTTAAAAATGAATTGGAAAAGAACTAAACTGACTTTAAAATTTTAATAAATAAATCTCGAGTATGGAAAGGAAATTTGAATAAACAGAAAGCTAATGAATTTTAAATCTTCAGTGATATTATTTAAAAGAACAAAACATTTATTTAATATTTAAGATTTAAATTATTGAAAAGAATAAAGAAGAAATTGGGAAAAGCTGAAATTTGTATATTTTAGTTAAAAAATTTAAAATCAAATGGAAAATAGTAACAATAACAATTAAGTCCATAATTAATGAATTTTGAAATGAATTGAGTAATTAAAGAAACTTATTTCAAATGGAATAAATTGGAAATCAATTTGGGAAATTGATTTAAGTGATTGAGATTGGAAATTCTCCCTGGATAACCAAGTACGTTTTTAAAGAAATTTTTAAATATAAGTTAAAAGATTTTAAAGTTGTTTTAAAAAGCAAGTTTTGGAAAATTTATTATTTCTAATATTTAAAGTCTAAAGTAAGTATTTCCTTTTAATCTATTACAGCAGTAATTATTTAAAGAGTGACTTAGTATTTTGTTCTTAAAAATAAAAATCTATTTTTATACTTTATTAAGTAACTTTATTTTCAAATTTTCATATAGTATGTATTTTAAACAAATTCTCGAACTAGTTTTAACTTTAATGTTTTAAAAACATATTTCAAAGTAAAGTGTCTTAAGTTATTTTAAAAAAATCTAGTTTTGTGCTTGGTGATTTCAGTGGAGATAGAAAATATCTGGGAAAGTTTATTTTGAAAAAGAAAGATGGTTTTGAAGCTGTTTTCAAGGGTTGAAAATAGTAATATATCTGGTGGAGATATTTTGAGATAAATAAATAATTTGGGAAATTATTTATTGTGTGATGGATGTTGTGAATACTAATTGATAGTTAAATCACCAACTATCAATATTGGACAAACGCGTTGATCGTTTCGCAGAGACCGGGATCGAGTTTGCTATATTAGAGCTTGATAGGGGGTTCTCGCTTCGCGTTTGGTGGCGAACGGGAGACTCTTAACCCTACATGTCCCCGGGGTGTTGGTTGCGAGTCGAGAGGCTGGCCGTAAAAGCAAACCCGAGGTACCAGTGCAAGCCACGGTGGGGCTGGGATGGTTGAAAAGCCTACCAGTTGTGGCTGCTGTCGATGGTTGAAAAGCGTAAACCGTTACAGTTGGTATCAGAGCTTAGGCTGGTGATAACCTTGGCTCTGGTGGGAATTACTCAATTAGAGTCTGTAGTACTCTAAAATGAGTTTGAGCGTATTAATAGATATGAGTGCGTGTTTGTTAGTAAATACAAATTGTTTTAATATTGTGTTGATTGTTATACTGAGTGGCATATGAACTTTCGTCGGCACAGTCTGGACAACTGTATCGAAGGGGTTTCTAAACACTTGAATAGAACAGTTCGACACGGTATTGTTTTAAATGTGGGTGAATGAAATAATTTTACCCAAAAATATATTTTGATATAAAGAAAAGTTTTTGTAAACTATTTTAGCTAATATATGGTTGTTTGGATGTTTGGAAGAATAATATTAAATTATTATCATTGTTGAGTAAAAATTTAACTAGAAATTTAAAACTTAACCAAAGGTTAAGGAAATAAATTCATTATAAAATGAAATTTACAAATATGAATTATAAATGTAAATTATAAATTGAAATATAATTAAATGGAAATTTGTATAAGCATAAACTATACAAATGCATTATAGTTAAAATTGACTTAAAAAGGATTTGGAAATTTAAAATCCCGGAGATTTTGCAAGTTTTTTTCAATGTGTTTTGAAAACAAATAATAGCATTATTGTTTTAAAGGTAATTTTGAAGGGATATTGTTTCAAATAAATTTTGGGAAGGGATATAACATTGAATTCACTTCAGTCGCTGGAGAATAACTTCGGCGATGATTGCAGCATCATCGATGTTTATTTTCGAGTTTCTAAGTGATGGATTGCTGCCACATTGATTTGTTCAGAAAGCAGGTTGTTTTGAAAATTTAAAAGGAAATTTGTTAGAAATAAAAACCAGGATTGGTTTAAATTTTTGAGAAGTGTGATTTGAGATGTTGAGATTTCAAAATGATTTGAAACCAAAAGCAAGATGGTTAAAAATCCTGATGAGATAGTTGTAAGCTTATAAATTGAGATGATTTTTAAATCAGGAAGGAACCATAAGCTTTGAATGTTGGAATTTAAATTTAAAGTGAAAGTTAAAAATGAAATTAACTTGGATTGGAGAATAAAATTCAACTGGATGGAAATTAATTGGATAGGCTGAAAATAATAGCCAGTTGTACTCAAATTAAGTTGAAATCGAATTGAGTTAAATAAATCTGAGTTAAAATAAGATCGAAATGGAAATAGATTCTTACCTGAATAATGGAAAATAAGTTGTATAAGGATTGGATTGAAATGAATAAATCAGAATAACTTATAAAGGAATTAAAACCCATGGTAATAAAAATATGCTTTGGTTATAAATAAGCATAAGGTTTGAGTTAAAAATAAAAGAAAAATATATTCAAGCCTAGAATGAATGGAAATGTGTAAAATAGTAAGTGGCGGCTTATGAAATTTAAAAGGGAATAGGAAACCCAAAATACATATTTTTGATGAATTGAAAAATAAATAAAAAATCCAAACTTGAATTATATAATAAATTGAACTAAGAAAATTAAATGAAGTGATATTTGGAATTAAAAATCAAGTATTGAACTATAAATAGGGGAGAACTAATTGTTAATAAATTAGTTAATGAAATGTGTAAGTGGAACCTAATGTAGTTAAATAGAAGCTGAATTGTGAGTTTATGATGAAGTTGGAAAACAAAACTCAAGTTATAAGTCAAATTTGACCGAGTCATTAGTGAACAAATATAATTGAAAGTGGCCTTGCAATTAATTAAATGAATTGAGAATGTAATTGAATTGTGAGTTCATGAAGTTGGATGGTAAATTGAAACTGGATAGTGGATTCAAAACTTGAGTTATAAATTAAAATTTAACTTGAAGTGTTAACAAATTAAATATAATTGAAATATATCGAATAAAAATGTAAACGGATTAAAATAGTAATGGTTTGAATGTGTAAATAAAATCCAAATAAGTGGAAATAAATTGGAGATGGCCATGTAATCAATTGAATGAGTTAAATCTGAGAATTTTAGATTTTACAATAACTAATCAAATGAAATTGTAGATTTAAAATGAGATTTAATTGAGATATAATTAAGTTGAATAGAAGAGAAAAATTTACTTGTAAAATGAAAGTGTGCTTAAGTATAAAATTTAAATAAATTGAAGTTAACATAAAATTAAGTTTAATAATATTGGGTTGGATTTAAATCAAGTGAAAATAAATTTGAATCGAAATAGAATACGGTGAGTTATAAATAGTTCTAAGGGAATGAAAATTCATAATGGATTGAGTGGATAAGCTAATTATATTGAATAAATAAATGGATGGAATAAATAAGAATCAAATGAAAGATGGAAGTAGAACTTATTATAAAAAGAAATGGAAATGAACTTAATTTATTAACTTAAGTAAGTGTTGAATAAAAGCCAAACATAAAACGAGTGTGGTTTAAATGAGTTGAGAAATAGTTACTGAATGCAATAGCCTGGATTGTTTTCGAGCTAAATAAAATAGTTTGGAATAAACAAATATGGAAAGAAATGTAAATGAATGGGTCGTGAATAAAATTGGAAAGGGATAAAATTTAAATAGAATGTGTCGAACTAGATCAATTGGTTGTGAATGAATTTTAAATAGAGAGAATTAAATAATAAATTGAGTTGAAATCAATTTAAATTGGTTATAAAACATAAGTACTAATTTATTCACATAGAACTCGTCAAATTGCATAGAATAAATTGTCATTTGATGTAAATGAAAGTAATTAAAATTCTATGAATTGATAGGAGTAAAATAAAATGATTTTGAGAGAAATTGAGTTAAATATGAGTTCGGTTTGCTTATAAATAAATTAAATTTAAGCTATTGAGTTTTAAACCATTCAAATTGATGAAATTTATACGAATGGATTGAAAACCATTCAAATTGAATGAAAATGGTTTATAAATTAATTGAAACAGTTGAATTAGTATGAAAACTATATAAATTGCTTAAGGAAAGGGTTTGGTGTGCTTTTCTTTTAGAATTCATCTGTTTAGTTATTGCAAATAAGTGAAATATTGATAAAACTTTATATATACGACACTTATATGCTTCAATTGAGTAAGTACAAATTCAGGGAAGTCATTGGGCTGGATTTGATTTCGCTAACTGCTAATTAAATAAGCCACTTGCTTAAAAATGCAAAATAAGGTACGCCTACGCAATAAAATTAGGAAATATGAACTGTTTTTATTTTTCCGACCGGGTGGGTAGATGTATATATATTTATATCTTTTGTCAATTTGCAAAAGCTCCTCCGTACTAAGTGGACTCTGCCAAAATATTCCGAAAATTTTGGGAGTTGGAAATTTTTTTAAAATTTTTGGGAAAATTTTTGTTAATGACAAAACGAATTTAAATTGGAAACTAAAATAAATTAATAAATGAAACTAACTAAAGTAATGACATAAATTAGTTATAAATGGCAAATAAAATTCAAATATTCAGAGTTAAAGATAAATTGAATTCATATGGAAATGAAAGAATCGATTTGAATAGGAATAGATATAAACTAAAGTAGTATGGTGAAAATAAATAAAGAAACATATAAAATGCTTATACTAAACTTAAATAAGGAATAGGAAATTCTTAAATTGAATATTACAAATATATTCTAAGTTAATATTTGAACGAATAAATATTGACATTTGTAAGAAAGTCGATAAAATGATTTTGAATGTCGTGATTGGATATATTGCTATGTAAGATATGCAGGTATTATAAAGGGAAAAGAGAATTGATATTGATTTCGGAAGATAAATTTGAAATGCTCGACGAAAGGTGTGTGTTTAAATTTCTGTACGAAATTTGATTTGGGTTTTTGGATCTAGCCATTGGCTTTTATTTTCTTTCGGAATTTGGGAGCCCGTAGAGGCCTTTTGTAGTTGTACCAAGCTAGCCACGCAAAGGAGACAATGGCGAAATTTATCGAAAATTTAGAGAGTCAGAAAATTTTTGAGAAATTTTGAAAATGTTGATAATTTAAATTTCGATTTAAATTTAAATTTAAATTTGAATGGTTGAATAAGTAAAGTTATTTGAAAACTATGAAAGGTTTAGGGAAGTTGGTTGAAGAAATAGTGGGTCTTTAAATGAAAGAATGTGTTATGGCAAGTTAATTAAATTGCTTGGTTTTTGGGGAATAATAAACGGGTATTGGACTATTCTTCCTAATTGGTAATTTTGGGGATGAAATTCTTTTAAGGGGGAGGAATGTGACGACCCAGAATTTTTGAGCATTTGAAATTGGAATATCTAAATGGATTTTAAATATTTAAAAGTTAATTTTTATACTTGAATTGAATTATCACTATTTATTTGATAATTAAGTTATTAAATTCAATAATTTGAAGTTGAGTAAAATGTTGAATTTGGAGTTTTAAGCCTGTTAAAATATAATTTGAAGGCTTATAAAATTTATATTGATAATATCGAAGAGAATAGAAGTAATGAAATCAAATTTAAAAATGGTTTGTTAAGTTTCGAAATTTATATCGTTTAAATTGAATTGAAAAATAGCCTTCCCAGGCACAGTATCGGAATTCGACGAAACTAGTTCCATTGAGTCCGTAATATTGAATTATTAACGAATTTCAAATTTCGTATTGTTTGGAGTTAGTGTGTCAGTGTACGACATATAAACGCGCTTAAATCTATATCGAATATTCGGGTCGATTAAAATTTAATTTTGAATCAAATTAAGACATTTTTTAAACAGTCAAATCCCTTCACGTCGAAAACTTTTCCATTTCTTTTCATGGCCCTATAGTAAGTTTATTACAACACACATCCTTCTTTTCTTTCCTTTTTCAGTTTAAAAATCACGGCGATAAAATCGTGCAAAGCACACTTCCTTTGGCTTACCAAACACGATTCTTTATCCTTCTTACGGAAGCCAAAATCGAGCCCTTCTAAGTAAATTTGCACACCCTTATTCTCATGAAATCCAACGAATCCAGTAATGGCCGAAGTTCAATCTTTCAAAACAAATAAAAAAACAAAACAAAAGATGGCGACTGCTTCCAAATTAAATCGCGCCACCCTGTATCTTATAATCAATCTCGTATCTAAAAAATTTTTAATAAAGGCAAGGGGGGCGCTACGGCGAAGCATTCTGGGTTCGTAGGAGGGGAAGCACGCGTTCACGTTCGCGCACGCAATTTTGGGGGTAAGCTCGAAATTAGGGTTTGGGGATAAGTCGCGTAGCAGCGGTTTCTGGATGGAGGGCGAGGCTGTGGTTGCAATTTGGGCGAGTGCGGCTAGAGGGACGTGAAATTGCGCGTTGGCGTACGGTAAGATCCCAATCTCGAGTCGCTCGAGACAAGCTGGCATTAGAGGATGCCACTTTGGCCGATGATCGATGGGTGTCTCGCGATGATGGTGGCAAGCTGTAGCTTCGTGGTGGCAGAGAGGTATCGATATAAGTTTATTTAATTTATATATGTGTATATAGGCAGGAAAATATTTACAGCAAGTTTAAAACTTATATTAGTTTTAATTATACATATATGTCTAGGCAGATTTAAAGAAAAAGTGAAATGGGAAAAAATGAATGGACTACAACAAAGTATATTTATATACAGTTTACATATTTCGATATTAATAATATAAGTAGATAGATATATATGGGTATACAACAAAGTTTAAACATTTCTGTTATAATTAAATGCATATATACAGTTTTGAGAAAAAAAATAGGAATTTTGAAAAAAAAAAAGAAGAAAGTGTGTGAAGGTTTATATATATTAGTTTCTATGAAATCTATTTAAGTTATTTTATAAATATACATTTGATTTCAAAACTAAACCTAAAACACATGTACATATACATATTGTAGTTATTAAATTATTATAAAATAGTTATGAAAGGGAAAAAAATTTAAAATTAAAATATTAGTTGATTAAATTTAAATAAAATAGGCCGGTCGATGATTTCAAATATGAATAAACTGTGTAATTGTTATCCAAGGTCTAAAGTCATGAAAAATAAAGTCGGGTTGGATGGATGGCAAAATAAAATCGAAGGTGAGTTAATCTCACTCGTCTGAATTTAAAATTTTAATTTAAATGATTAAATTTAAATAATTGTTTGGATGGTTGAATTGATTGATGTGATATAGTATGGTATATATTTGGAATTGGCATTTTATATTGTGCTAATGTCTGTGGATGTAGGGAAAACAGGTTGGAAGGATCCAACTGGATCCCTCAACATTTACTTAAATTATTTAATACCCTCTATTGTGATTATTATATATTCTATGATGAATTATATTGGAATATTGAATACTATTGTTTGATTGGATATAATTGGGTATAATGAATTACCAAAAATATATAAATTGGATTTTGGAAAGAAAATAAAAGAAGTGAATTTGTAAGAAAATAATTATAGAAATTTGAATAAATTTAAAAATGAATTGGAAAAGAACTAAAGTGGCTTTAAAATTTTAATAAGTAAATCTCGAGTATGGAAAGGAAATTTGAATAAATAGAAAGTTAATGAATTTTAAATCTTCAGTGATATTATTTAAAAGAACAAACAATTATTTAATATTTAAGATTTAAATTATTGAAAAGAATAAAGAAGAAGTTGGGAAAAGCTGAAATTTGTATATTTCAGTTAAAAGATTTAAAATCAAATGGAAAATAATAACAATAGTAATTAAGTCCATAATTAATGAATTTTCAAACGAATTGAGTAATTAAAGAAACTTATTTCAAGTGGAATAAATTGGAAATAAATTTGGAAAATTGATTTAAGTGATTGAGATTGGAAATTCTCCCTGGATAACCAAGTACGTTTTCAAAGAAATTTTTAAATATAAGTTAGAAGATTTTAAAGTTGTTTTAAGAAGCAAGTTTCGAAAAATTTATCATTTCTAATATTTAAATTCTAAAGTAAGTATTTCCTTTTAATCTGTTACAGCAGTAATTATTTAAAGAGTGACTTAGTATTTTGTTCTTAAAAGTAAAAATCTAGTTTTATATTTTATTAAGTAACTTTATTTTCAAATATTCATATAGTATGTATTTTAAACAATTTCTTGATGTAGTTTTAACTTTAATGTTTTAAAAATATATTTCAAAGTAAAGTGTTTTAAATTATTTTAAAAAAATCTAGTTTTGTGTTAGTGATTTCGGTGGAGATAGAAAATATTTGGGAAAGTTTATTTTGAAAAAGAAAGATGGTTTTGAAACTGATTTCAAGGGTTGAAAATAGAAATATATCTTGTGAAGATATTTTGAGGTAAATGAATAAATTGGGAAATTATTTATTGTGTGATGGATGTTATAAATATTAATTGATAGTTAAATCGCCGACTATCAATATTGGACAAATGTGTTGATCATTTCGAAGAGACCGGGATCGGGATTTATTTCTCGAAAACCACTTCGATCCGGTTTGTACGTTACGTGGGAAACGAGTTTGGATTCGAAGATGGAGCAGTGAAGTGCAAGGTCTAGTCGCTACTAATCCTGAGGATATTTCCAGAATGGATGTAGTAGGAATAGTGCCTTCGGTTCCGTTCGAACCCGAGATGGACTTATATGGATGAATGCTTTCGGAACATCGTCAAGTGGATGATGGGCATTCTAAGGGATATGTTCTAAAAAGGTAACGCTTAGCCTCAAGCCTCATCAACCGGGAATGACTGAAAATCAGGGGTTATGCAGCAAGGCTAGGTGGGTAGCACCCAAGCAGGGTGAGGTCATCCCTGCCTAGATGTCCCTTTTATTTCGGCTTAGTGAGCGGTTGTTGATCCCAACCGTGGGGCGATCTCACTCGGGATTATCCAGTAAGAGGTAGTCCCGGTCTTGTGTTGCAGGGGAGCGGGCGTACTCCTCGGTATTGTGATCTAGGCGACGTACTGTGACAGGTGGTACCCCAGTGCCTTGTCATTAGTTGGAAATCCATTCTCCCTACGAGCCTTGTACGAGTTTTGTTTGTATTACCCGCACTGTGGCTAGTAGCTGGAATTTAATATATGTAACAATTTCGACTATTTTATAAATATTTGTATATAGACCCTATTATAATATCAGAGGATTTCTATAAAAATCGTTTTAGCTATCGTAAGGTAAAAACCCGGCATGTTTATTTGTGGCGTGGTCTTACGAGATGCTTTTGTTTTCAAAGGATTTTTGAAACTTTAATAATCAGTTGAGTGTGATTTTTTCATGCTGGTATTCCTAACTGACTCGGGTATTATTTAACTGTAATGCTCGGGTCAGACCGAGTGTTATAAGATATAGGGTATGATGCTGTGGAACTCAGGAGACGAGCTGGATGACGATACGTATATCCATACTTGTTTTATATATATATTCCACTATGTTGAGTAGTTGTGTATCCAGTTGTATGTTATTGATGTTGAGATGTGATTGATGTACTCTGATGATGTAATATATAAACAGGTATATTTGATTTTGAACAAAGATCATTTATTATCTATTATATTTTATTCTACTACAATGGTTAGATTCTGATGTTTTTTTCTATTTTCTTCTTCTACCTCTTCTTCTTTAACCCAAATGGTTCGTATTTCTATACAACTTGAGTTGATTTAGGTAGAATAGTGTTGACTCAAGGGGTACGGATTTGCGGGTTGTCACACATATATATCTAAACTATAATGTTAGTATTTTATAATTTATAACAAGTCCTAAGGTTATTGTCATCAAAACCATCATCTCAAGGACTAACAATAATTCCAAGCGATATTTCATCGGGAAAGGCGATATCATGTCTATAACTTAAGAAAGCTTCATATGGTTTAAAAAAAGCGCCACGTAGTTGGTATGAACGCCTTAAAAGCTTGATAAAGTGAAAGGATTTTTCACAAAGTTATGGCATGTGATCTCGTGTTCATTGGGCTCTTCCACGTCTAATTGGGTGATCCGAGCAAACAACCCGTCTTCACTTGGTCCTCCTCTTCCCTTGATCACGCGACTAGTAGCAACAATGGTGGAAATGGAGGTGATGGTGGTGATATAGGTGGTCAAAGTTCTCATGGTGGCAGGGGTAAGCATATAATAGAGTAAGTTGTTGCTTATCTTAGTATTTTCTTTTTATGATCCACAAACATTAGTCTTCATTTCAAAACATTAAAACGTGGCTTGTACTAAATAGCCAATGTTTCGTATTATTTGTTTTATATATGATGTTGTTACCTTAAAACTCTTGTTTGCGATGTATGAATGCTTGTTTCTTTTATTTCTATGATTTGAGTATCTATACATGCATCATACAATTATTCATGTTCCTTATTCCTTTTAGTCGATGACAAAGGGGGAGAAAATTATAACTAACATTAAGAATGCAGGATATATATCACCAAAGATTCAGGGGGAGCAAGTATTCATATTATACTATATACAATCGAAACCTATATCTATTTACAGATTGTCATTAATCAAAAAGGGGGAGAATGTTGAGACTTGGTTTTGATTCATGACACACAGCTAACACCGCAACATACAGATTCGGTGACTATTACGAAAAAAAGAGAATATATACTACATGGAGAAAAGACATCAAAATCGATGCATCAACTTTTATATATTTTTTTGAGTCTTAAGTCAATATTGTTAAGATCTCTCCTCATTTACGTATATATTAGTCATATATAATATTCTTATTTTGAAATGATTTATACATAAATAAGCATGTAAAAAATATGTATATTATCAAAATTTTGAAGTTAGAATCATAAATAATATATATATTATATATACCTGTGTAAACTGTGCAAATTGAACAGATAATACCAGGCCAGTCGATTGACCTGCTAGTATCTGTGCAACATGAACAGGTGCACAAATATATATAATATTCAATAAAAATCGTTTTAATATTTAGTCGACTGTCCCAAAGGCTCAGTTGGCTGAATTTCTGTAACGGCTATATTTTCTGAAAAGACACGATCATTCGTAAAGAGTTATGAAACTCTACAAAGAGATTTGGACGCGACGCTTCAACCAGAACTCTTCGCCAATGGTAGCTGCTATTTAACAATTATAAATACATATCCTAACTTCATTCCACATTACTTAATCTGTTTATCTCTCTTATCTAACTCTCTTTAATATTCTTGCGACTATACTCTCAAATATTCAGCATTCTTAAAATACTTATTGCTTGAATTAGATTTATATATCATAGTCTAAGGAATACTATTCCTTTCTAATCTTCATGAACTTCAAATATACATATTTATACCCGAGGGGAAGATCATAGGAAAGGTGTGCTATAAACAGACTTATCCATGTTATCAGAACAAAAATGTCAAGCATCTTTTGCATTTGTTGAAGTCCTGTTCTGCTGCTCAGGCATATGAAGTCTCTTCGGCTGCTGAGGTGAAATCCTATTCTAATGCTCAGGTCCCTGTTCGGCTGCTCAGGGGGTTGTATAGACCTGTTCCTCCGGGTTAAGTGAGGGTTGTTGTTTTGGTGAATTTCCAAAAGGAGTCTGGGACTGGACCTAGGACATAGCTCCGAACCAGCATAAAAATCTCTGGTATTGTTTTTATTATACTACTTTTATATTCCTGTCTATTTACTATATAGTTATCATCACTATACTCTGTATTACTGTATATCCATATTGCATGATCCATAGCACACTTTCAGCGATGACGCACAAATCCATACCGTTTGAATCGGCAATAAACCATACATGTCCGATCCAAAATGCACAGACTGATGGAAAGTCGGGAGGAAGAAAAAAGAGAGAAGAAGAGAAGAGAAGAAACAAAGAAGATAGAACCAAACAGAACAATACAGAATCTCACATCGCAGTGGAAAATATATAAATATCACATCCATGATCTTTACAAAATAGAATCTGTATAAACATACATCAATCAGAGTTCAACAATCAATCAATACTTATCAGCCTGAATAGTTACAATAACCTATCCTCACAATTGCCGATAATATACAACAACTAAAAACAGCGGATAATCAAAACAAATACGTGTATACAAAAATAATGATCTCTAGCTTTTCTTCTAAAGCTCCAAAAGCACTAAATCAGGACCTGTAAATATACCCGGTCTAACCCGAGCATTGAAAGGGAAGAATGTCCATATCAGTCTGGTAAACTAGCGTGAGAAACACACTCAACTGAATTTATTAAATTACTAAATTTTTCCTCAATCAAAACAAAAGTATCTCGTAAGACAAGCCCACACATAAACATAGACATGTTTTTACCTTACGATAACTAAAACCTTTCATATCAAATCATCTGATATTATACTAGTGTCTAGTATACAAATAATAATCAAAATAGCCGAAATTGTTACCATTATTAAATTCCACCATACTAGGCTCTACAAATAAAATTGAAAGTACATAGTGGAGTTTGGACTTCCATACCAATGACCAAGTAAAGGGACTACCTTTCGATGGGTACACCTCTAGATGGATGTCCCGAGGCACAGAACATCTGCCCTCTACCAACACAAGACTACCCACCTCTATAACTAGATGGTACAGAATATGTCATCCTCCGGTCGTTACCGACCTTTGTCGAGGGCCCTCATAGCATACAAACCATAATAATCAGATATATGACATCATAGCATGTAAAAATATATCTAGAAGAGGAAGATCATACCCTACTTGGTTAACCTTACCGCATCTAACCCTGTTTTGGTCATTTCCGGTTGATGAGGCCTGAGGTGACAATTACCTTTCACAATCACATATCACATCACTTTGAATGCCACATGGCCATTTCTGTTGACTATTGATTGCCTTCCACAAAAATACAACCCTTAAGCTCATATGTCTGAAGGAGGGTGTTAAGCTAAGAGAAGTTTCCTTCTTTGTCACCACTGATGTACGTTTGTAAAAATCAATGTATATAATCTTTAGAAATGCAATGTCAGACAAACGTCCATACAAGTTGTCCAAGAATAGGACAAACCTAAAGTACTTCCCTACCACATCCTGTTGGGAAATCCCTAGGATTAGCAGCGAATAGTCCTTGCATTGGATATTTCGTAATGAAGAGACCGCTGCTGCTATATGTATATTGGGATTTTAACCACAAACGATCAACAAGTAGTCCCCTACTACGAAAATCGTGAATATCAATATCATCACAAGCAACCTGAACAATCGTCGCATATATGTTTGTCCGAAGTGGTTTTCTGACGAACCGATTCCGGTCAATTCACACAGACAACGCAAAAGTGTTTTCCAACCTCACATAGAAACTAAGTCTCGTAGACTTATCACTTCTCCAACTTTCAACCTGCTATCCTTCAGGCCAAGAAGGAAGCTCGATAGATTGGTGTAATACTCAGCACTATACGAATTAACATCCTTAACACAAACGATAATCAAGCCTACATAGAAGGCTACATACTAAGTGCATGACTAAACAGTTCCCACATCGATTCGAGGAACTAAAATAGCCAAATTCGATAGATAGTTATTTAACTATCGAAGAAAACAAACAAATATTTAGCACCGTATGCAATCACTAGGCCCTTTTAATTAATCTTTCATCAATTAAATCATTTGCCAATTATTCACTTCAAATTATCTTTAGAAAGATATATTCTCAAACCATTTCACTTCTATATTGAAAAACATTTCCATATACTTATTATTAAATAAGTAATTCACAAATCTCTTTATTTTCAACACTTCAAAAATATTATGTATACTTAAATCAATATTAAGTATATATTTCATTCTTTAAGGAAAACATTCTTTTAAACATATTTATTTGGGTTAAAACAAATGTTGCGTAAAACATCGTTACTACAACCCAAAACACTAGCAAAGGGATTCGAACGTAAGATAGATATATAAATCCCATATACTATACAAAACATTTTCTTTCCAAAATTATTTACTATAACAATAGTGTTACAGTCCATCATTTCCTTACTTCTCAAAAACGTCAATTTCAACAATAAATGTTGAAATCTATGGTTTCAATACTTAACACACTTTAAAACAACTTCAAACCATTTATCTATATTTACAATATCACTTTCCAAAAATATCCATTTCATTAAATATATTATTCACTATCCAAAATCGTGAATATAGTCCATTTACCAAATCCAATATTTCTTTGCATTTATTAAAGGGTAATCCACTGTACAAAATAATGGATATACTTCCCTAACCAAATTTAATGCTTCTACATGTTTAATAAAGGATTATCCACTGTCCAAATCGTGGATATAATACCCTTAATAAATTTCTATATTTAACTTATCAAATTAAATTGATTTTAGATTTATAAACAATGTTTATAAATTACATATATATTTTATAAAAACTTTTATTCATAAATCTCCTTTATTAACCAATTCCATTTATTTCATTTATATGCCCCAAATTATAAGTTAATTATTAATAATTCTCTTATTTACAAAATCCATTCATTTTATAATTTGACAAATTCATAAATCTTAATCACTTATAAGATTCATTTATAACTTCACTTTAAAACTTATAAAACTCCTTTACAATCCCAATATTTTTTATTTACAAAAATCGATTTTATATATCTTGCATATAAACATTTATAATAATTCAAAAATTAAATTTAAACTATTTTATAAAATAATCAACTTCATATTTCAATAATCACATTCTTATCCTATTTCGAAAAATCATAATTTTATAACATAAAAATTCTCACGACCCGCCCTTCTCGACCCTCGAAAATCACACAAAATACACCACAGAATAATATGCTAACGCACGAGTGGTGGAAAAGACAGATTGTTGAGGGAAAAGAAAGAAGATAGAAGAAAGAAGGAACTAAACAATAACAGAATCTCATAATCGTAGCGGAACAAAATATAATACATAATATCAGATCTTTACACAAAATAAAAACTATATCTGTTTTATACAATATATCATCAGAGTATCACAAACAAATAACAATTACCAGCCTGACAATTTCAAACAATTACAGCAGCAGATATAAACAAATACGGTAATACGTCTCGGACTCCAGCTCCTCTTTTGAGCTCCCAAGCATCCTATCATGTACATAATACTCGGTCTGACCCGAGCATTGTAATAAAATAACACCCAAGTTAGTCTGGATTACCAGCTGATAAGAATACACTCAAATTGATTATAAAAGTTCAAAAATCCTTTGAAAATGAAAAGCATCTTGTAAGACCACGCCACAAATAAACATGTCGGGTTTTTACCTTACGATAGCCAAAACACTTCTTATCAAAATCCTCTGATATTATAATAGGGTCTATATACAAATACTTACTCAAATAGCCGAAATTGTTACATGACTAAATTCCAGGTACCAGCCACAAAGTGGGTTATACAAACAAAATCCGTAAAAGGCGCTTAGGGAGAATGGATTTCCAACTAATGACTAGGCACTGGGGTACCACCTGTCACAGTACGTGGCCTAGATCACCATACCGAGGATTACTCCTAGTCCCCTACAACACAAGAACGGGACTACCCCTACTGGATAATCCCTAGTAAGATCACCCCACGGTTGGGATCAGCAACCGCACCAATAAGCCGAAATAAAAGGGACATCTAGACAGGGATGACCTCACCCTAATGGGTGCTACCCACTTAGCCTTGCTGCATAACCCATGATTTTCAGTCATTCACGGTTGATGAGGCTTGAGGCTAAGCGTTACCTTTTATAACATTTCACTTAGAATGCCCATCGTCCACCTGACGATGTTCCGAAAGCATTCATCCATACAAGTCCGTCCCGGGTTTGAACGGAACCGAAGGCACTACTCCTATTACATCCATTTGGAATTACCCTTAGGATTGGTAGTGATTATCCCTTGCACTTCACTGCTCCATCTTCGACTCCAAACTCGTTTTCCCATGAAAATGTATAAACCGGATCGAAGTGGTTTTCGAGAAATTAATCCCGATCCCGGTCTCTTCGAAACGATCAATGCATTGGCCAATATTGATAGTCGGTGATTTAACTATCAATTAACATTCACAGACAACCATCAAACATAAATAACACCAAATTATTTATTAATCTTAAAATATATTCACAACATATATTCCCAATTTCAACTCCTTTGAAAACAGTTATCAAACCATCTCTCTTTACGTAATAAATTTCCCAAACATTTTCTATTTCCACTGAAAATAACCAAGTCCAAATACTTTAGATTTTAAAACATTAGACCACTTTATTCTAAATATACCTTAAAATAAATTTAAAAATATTTAATGCAAAACCACTTTATAAAATACAAGCTAATTTTAAAATAAAAGTTCAATTAAACTAAATTTTACAAGAAGGGTTACAAAATCCTATACACTTTCCAAATAAAACTTTAACCTATTATCTTTAAAATAAAACCATTTTAAAAAATATAAATATTAATAATATTCTTTAAAACATAGTACCAATTACCCCTTTTAAAATAATTATTACTATAACTAATTTAGTAAATTTTTACAGCTTAAATAATAATTTTCCTAAAGACATTCTTTTTAAATCAAATTTAAAACTTTTAACTTTTACGTAAAAATATACTTTAAAAAGTACTTGGCTTTCCAGGGAAATACACTTTCATTTCAGAATAAACCAAAGAATCCTTTTATAAGTCCTGGTTGATTTATCTCAATTTGAATTTACGTTTAAATCTCGTAAATTTCTTCCAACACTTTAAAAATAAACACCTTTTTATTTTTAACACATTTCCCATTTCCTGGAAAATCACTTTCAAAATATATGCTTAAAATATGGTTACGAAATTCTTTATTCAAATTGTACTTTTGAACATCTATTAAAGTTCCTTAAGTAACTTAAATCAAAAATTTTCTTTTTATATGAGGTTAATATATCAAATATTTATATTAAATTCCCTTTAGATAAATTATCTTTTAAATAATTAAATACCATAATTACTTAAATACATATTTACTTTCACTTAAATAATTAAAAGTATTAATAATTTTCTAAAATATTCTAAAAACACCTGTCAAAACTTTCTAGTCCATATTTCGAAAACTTTTCTTTGAAACATGCTTGATTTCCAGGAAAAATACACTTCACATCCTTTAAAAATAATTTCGCTATTATTTTTAAAACAATTCGCACTTCTTATAGAAATTCCCTCTAGAGATCTATAACTTTGATTTTTATCCCCGATAAATATTCCATTTCATTTATAAACCCATTTTATAAATTTTCGTTTCTCATTTCCATTCCAATCTCAGTTTCAAAACCATTTATAATTTCAACCCAACTTCTCGAATTTAATTCCCTTAAATTCATTACTTAAAATTACTTTTCATTTCCTTTATACTCCCATTTCACTTTATTGATATTTTAAGTTACCAAATTATATTATCCAACTATAGCACAGCATAACAAAATTCCAATCAATCTATCACAGGATATCAATGAAATATATCACAGATTATGAATATGATTTCTGTTTGTGAGGAATCCAGTTGGATCTCTCCATCCTGTTTCCCTGCATCCATAGATGTAGCATGACAAATAAAATATTGATCAAATATGATAATAATTATCACGTTCATCTAATCAACCAGTCAACCATTTGAATATTTGCTATTTAAATTAAATGGTATCCAGATGTGAGTAAGATTAACTCACCTTGAATTTTCGGCGAGCGTTCAAATTTTAAATATAATCGAACGGCCTTCGATTTAACCTAAATTTTTACTTGCTCAGAATGATCCCAGATCTGCACCACAGCGAGTTGCTCGTCGCTGCGATACCGGCACTACCAAATTCGTCGAAATCAGATAATGTATGCAATAGATATGAATTTTTATACTTGAACTAAAATTTAAAACAATTTCTTTTTTCTTTAAATTACCATCGGCCGTTCTCTCTCCCATCTCCCTCTCGTGTTCGACAGCAACAAGAACCCACCGACGTCATGTTATCCAAGAAAAACGCGGCCTCTCCGGTTAACAATCCCACGATCAGGACCCACCACGTCGACGCTCGTCGCAACCTCCACCCTGGTTCGAAACACGGCGAAGCTCGGCTATCCCTAGGTTCCAAAATCTAAGCATGAACACACGCCCTTCCACCTCGCTTTGCCCACAAACCAGAGCTCAGATTTCGATTATGGTCGTTCAACTTGAAGAGCACAATGAGCTCTTCATCTTTGAAGTTGGAAGAATTCGCTAACAATTAGTGGATAAGAGGCCATTGAAATGTTTTTTCATGGTGGGTGGAAGAAAAGGTTAGGGCTTGGGCCGAATATATATATATATATATATATATATATATATATATATATATATATATATATATATATATGCGTAAACCAATTATTTTATTATTTAATTCATTTTAGCAATTTTCTCAAATGATCTCCAACTAACGCATGCCGACAGGCGATTATAATGTTTACCCGCCTTTCGAACACAATGGAACGTGTTTCGAAAGCTAATTCGATCATATGTGGAAGATAGCTTTGTAAATCGATTTAAAATATCAAATTACCGATTTTAATTTCGACGTGTTTCTCACCTGTACGTACAAATGGTAACTCCAAACGCTACGAAAATCGAAATCCGATAATAGCTGACTATCACGGATGTAATGGAGCTGGTTTCGTCGAATTCCGAGACTGTGCCCCGAAAGGCTATTTTAACTTGTCGATAAGTTCGAGCGATTTTCAAAATTGTCAAAATCACTTAAAATTTCACCTTTAAAATTTTACTAACTCAATAATGAATCATATAAAATTTATAATCACATTAGAAATTATTCTGAATCAATTTAAATCAAAATTTGATTATTTTCATTATTATATTATTAAATTTCATTATTAAATTAATATAAAATTCCAAATTTCACTTATCGACTTTTGATTCCATCCAAAAGTCCAATATTAAAAATCAAATCAAACAAGACCAAAAAGAAATCTTAGAAATCATTTTTATAACCATTAACATCCAGATTCACTAATTTTCCCAATTCCAAATATTTAATTATTATTATTCAAATCTAATTGAATAGCCATATTTGAAATTTAACTAATTTCATTAATCTAATCGAAATCTTTTTTGTTTCGAAACCAAATTATAATTCGCATTCAACATTTAAAATGAATTAAATGTTCAAAGTCTAACGACCAAAATTCTTGGTCGTTACATTCCTCCCCCTTACAAGAATTTCGTCCCCGAAATTTGCTAAGGTATGGAAAATGCTACTAAACTTATTTACTTGCCCATACTTAGTTAAAACTCACATTCACTTTCCAAAAGTTTTTAGCTTAATCCAAAACCATATTCTTCATTTTTACTCAAAAGCTTGTTTCAACTTTATTTCAAAAATCACTTTTCTAGTTAACCCAAATTTTCAAAATTTCCAGAATTTTCTAACTCCGAAATTTTTTGACAGCGTCTCCTTTGTATGGAGAGCGTTTCAAAATATCACAATAGATATAAATATATATACATCGACCCACACGGTCAGAAAACAAAATATACCACAATATATATATCATTTTCCAAATTTTATTGCGTAGGCATACCTTTGATTAGCATTTTAAAAGCAAGTGGCTAATATATTATGCACTTATGTGCTCCAATTCTATCGATTGCCTCTCGTACCTGTACTTACTCAAACAAGCACATCAGTTTTCAATAATATCAAATTTCAACAATATTACATTCATTAATCTTAGCCAAACATTTCAATTACAAAGCCCAATCACAAATTTCATAATCCTACAAGTACCATCTTTATAGCAATCACAAGTTTTCAACACCGTTTAATTTTCCTAACAAATCCAACTTCATTTATTTCACTTGAAAGATTTGCAATCGAGTTTACTTTCTACAATTCATATTCACAGCAACCAATTCATTTTCACTTCAACATGATTAACATATGCTTTACTTACTTCAATTTATTTCAATTCAATTCCAAATTGATTCACAATCAAATTTTATTTTCAATTTGATATATTTGCATTTCTTTTATGATCCACTTTTATTTGTATGCAAAACCACTTAATTAGATCACAACCCATTCCAGTTTATTCAAAAACCAATTTTATTTGCTTTCCTTAAACCAATTCAATTCCGTTTACAACAAAACGACCCATTTCTATGCAAATTTGATGTTATTCAAGCAAATAACAATTATTTAAGTTTATATCAATTTTATATTAATTCCTGCTCAAACTATATTAATTTTTTCTCCATTTGAAATTATTCATAGATCAAGCATTCATGCTTCATCACAATTATTGAATTAAATCACTAGTCTTACATTTAATTTTGTTATCCATATAGATTCATTCAAAGCCATTTTATAAACTAGACAACAACCCTTTCACAATTCTCTTAACTTATTCCAACTCCAAAATAACTCTATTCCTTCTTACATTAATTTTATTTTCATTTTAATTTGATTCTCATTAAATCAAATTCCATTCTGTTACAAATTTTAATTCAATCTGTTTACTTACTCAATCCATTTTAATTTTAATTCACCTTCTCAATTCATTTCTGAATTTATTAATAACATAACCATTCCAATTATCCCAAACTACAACTGAGTTTTATTTTACTTTTCAAATTTTACAAGCTACCAAAATTCATATTCATCCCATTACTCCACATATTTAATTTAGCCTACGCTAAATTCATCTTCATTCAATTCCTTTGAATTTAGTTGAGTGAGAATTTAATTATTCAATATCATTTCATTTAAATTGAACCTTCCTCCAGCTCAATTCTTTTCAAATTTTAATTCAAGTTCAACTAAATTTTTTTTGGCCAACTTAAATCCATACCATTTCCTTTACTGTCTTAAATAAGAATTTAATTCCATTCAATATTATTTATAACACAACTGAATTTGATTTTTGTTCAATCCAGATTCAACTCAACTCCTTTAAATTTAAGCAAAATCCAATTTTTCTTTCTCAATTCAATTTAAATTTTTACCTTCTAATATATAAGTTCAAAAACTTATTACTAACCTAAGTCCATTCACTTTTTATATCTCACTTTGCCTTACCTCACTTTACATTTCATTCAAGATTTGAATTTTGAATTTCCCAAAAATGTCAGCCATTTTATTTTGGTTTTACAAATTCCATTTCCTAATCTTAAGCTCACCAACTCATTTATTTAAAAGCTTATATTGCTCATTTGACTCATTTTCACCTTATAATCACAATTCCAAATTATATATAACACTTAATAGCTTAAGGATATAAATTTTCATTCCATATATTTTTAATCCACAATTTCATATTATAAGTATAACACTTAATAGCTTATGGGTACAAATTCACTACGCAATTATAACTCACAATTACAAAGTCATTTTACATTTCAATTTAACCCAAATAAATTTAATTCCACTTCCAATTTATTTAATTTATCCCAAGTTAAATTAAAATATGCTTTATTTACCTCCATACACTCAAATTAAATTTTAATTCCAGGATCAAAGTTCTCGTTTTTTTCTTATTAATATCAACTTCACTTTATACGTTCGAAAGTTAATTTATCTTAACTTTTCACATTATTTAATAGAGTTCCCAGAATTCAATTGTCGGGTTTTATTCCAAAACCAATTTGAAATTATAAATAACTCATACACACCTGGTATATCAAATCAAATCTCCGGATTCCAAAACAACTTGTTTTTACCCAAAACAAATTTCCCTTTTAAAATTCTAAAACAACTTTTATACCCAACAAGTCCAAACAAATATCATAAGCAATCTCCACGGTAGCAATCCATCACCTTAGAAACTCGAAAATGAATTCTGATGATGTGTCCATCATCATCAGGATTATTTCCTAGCAACTGAAGTGAGTTCAGTGCTTCCATGCTTCAACAAATTCATTTCAAAAACAATATCCATTCAAAAATAGTTTCCCAAAACAATACTCCATCATTGCCATCAAATTTTTGGAAAACATGTCCACCATTTCCAAGATTGCCAAACCTTTGCTTAAATGCACTTTAAACGCTTTTCAAAATCTCTAGGATTTAAATTCGGGTTTATTTCAAATTTTAGTTATACTTATAGAATTCTTTTTGGTTATAAACCATTTCGAATTTTAGATTCTTATATTTGATTATAGTATTAACACCCAAACATCCAAATATATATAATTTAGAAAATTATTTCTTTTATATCAAAATATAATTTTGGGTAAAATTATTTCATTTACCCACTTTAAAAACAATACTATGTCGGTTAATCTTGTTTATGAGTTTAGAACCCCTATCGATACGGTTGTACTTCCCGTACAGACTAGAATAAACACTCAATCGATAAGCCAACAGAGTATAAAAACAATTTTTATATCCACTAACAAATACGCGCTCATGTCTATTATTACGCTCACCTCATTCTAGAGTACTATTAACTTTGTTTAATGAGTAATTTTCCCACCAGAGCCAAGGTTATCACCAACCTAATCTCTGATACCAAGTGTCCCGACTCGCCCAACTCGGCCCTCGAAAATCGACACAAAAAACACCATAGAATAATATTCCAACGCTCGAGTGCCGGAAAAGACAGATTATTGAGGGAAAAGAAAGAAGATAGAAGAAAGAAGGAACTAAACAATAACAGAATCTCACAATCGCAGTGGAACAAAATGTAATACATAATATCAGTCTTTACACAAAATGAAAACTATATTTGTTTCGTACAATATATCATCAAAGTATCACAAACAAACAACAATTACCAGCCTGGCAATTTCAAACAATCACAGCAGTGGATGTAACAAATACGGTAATACGTCTAGGACTTCAGCTCCTCTCTTGAGCTCCCAAGCATCCTATCCTGTACATAATACTTGGTCTGACCCGAGCATAATAATAAAATAACACCCGAGTCAGTCTGGAATACTAGCTAATAAGAATACACTCAAATTGATTATTAAAGTTCAAAAATCCTTTGAAAATGAAAAGCATCACGTAAGACCACGCCACAAATAAACATGTCGGGTTTTTATCTTACGATAGCCAAAACACTACTTATCAAAATCCTCTGACAGGGTCTACATACAAATACTTATTCAAATAGCCAAAAAATTATATGATTAAATTCCAGCTACTAGCCACAAAGTGGGTTATACAAACAAAATCCGTAAAAGGCGCATAGGGAGAATGGATTTCCAACTAATGACTATGCACTGGGGCACCACATGTCATAGTACGTGGCCTAGATCATTGTACCGAGGATTACTCCCAATCCCCTACAACACAAGACCAGGACTACCCCTTACTGGATAATCCTGAGTAAGATCACCCCACGGTTGGGATCAGCAACCGCACCAATAAGCCGAAATAAAAGGGACATCTAGACAAGGATGACCTTACCCTAATCGGTGCTACCCACTTAGCTTGCTGCATAACCCCTGATTTTCAGTCATTCCCGGTTTATGAGGCTTGAGTCTAAGTGTTACCTTATAGAACGTTTCACTTAGAATGCCCATCGTTCACCTGACGATGTTCCAAAAGCGTTCATCCATACAAGTCTGTCCCGCGCTCGAACGGAACCAAAGGCACTACTCCTACTACATCCATTTGGAATTACCCTCTAGATTAGTAGGGACTAGCCCTTGCACTTCACTGCTCCATCTTCGACTCCGAACTCGTTTTTCCCACGAAAACGTACAAACCGGATCGAAGTGATTTTCGAGAAATTAATCCTGATCCTGGTCACTTCGAAACGATCAACGCATTGGCCAATATTGATAGTCAGTGATTTAACTATCTATTAGCATTCAAAAACAACCGTCAAACATAAATAATTTCACCAAATTATTTATTAATCTCAAAATGACTTCACAACAAATATTCCCAATTTCAACTCCTTTGAAAACAGTTATCAAACCATCTCCCTTTACGGAATAAATTTTCGAACATTTTCTATTTCCACTGAAAATAACCAAGTACAAATACTTTAGATTTTAAAACATTAGACCACTTTATTCTATATATACCTTAAAATATATTTCAAAATATTTAATGCAAAACTAATTTATAAAATATAAGCTAATTTTAAAATAAAAGTTTAATTAAACTAAATTTTGCAAGAAGGGTTACAAAATCCTATACAATTTTCTAATAAAGCTTTAACCAATTATCTTTAAAAAAAACAATTTTATAAAATATAAATATTAATAATATTGTTTAAAACATAATACCAATTACCCCTTTTAAAATAATTATTCTATGACTAATTTAGTAAATATTTACATTTAAAATTTTTGCCGCTTAAATAAGAATTTTCTTAAAAACATTCTTTTAAAAACAAATTTAAACTTTTAACTTTTACTTAAAAATCTTCTTTAAAACGTACTTGGCTTTCCAAGGAAATACACTTTCATTTCAGAATAAACCAAAGAATCCTTTTATAAATCCTGCTTGATTTATCTCAAATCGAATTTACGTTTAAATCCCGTAAATCTCTTCCAACACTTTAAAAATAAACAACTTTTTATTTTTAACACATTTCCCATTTCCCGGAAATTCACTTTCAAAATATATGCTCAAAATATGATTATGAAATTCTTTATTCCAATTGTACTTTTGAACCTCTATGAAAGTTCCTTAAGTAACTTAAATCAAAAATTTCCTTTTTATACGAGGTTAATATATCAAATATTTATATTAAATTCCCTTTAGAAAACATAATACTAAATTACCTTTTAAATAATTAAAGACCATAATTAATTAAATAAATATTTACTTTCACTTAAATAATTAAAAATAATAATAATGCTCTAAAATATTCTAAAAACGCCTGTCAAAACTTTCTAGTTTATATTTCGAAAACTTTTCTTTGAAACATGCTTGGTTTCCAGGAAAAATACACTTCCCATCCTTTGACAATAATTTTGCTATTATTTTTAAAACAATTCGCACTTCTTATAGAAATTCCATCTGGAAATCTATATCTTCGATAATTATCCGCGATAAATGTTCCATTTCATTTATAAACCCATTTTATAAATTTCTGTTTCTCATTTCTATTCCAATCTCAGTTTTAAAACCATTTACAATTTCAACCCAATTTCTCGAATTTAATAACCTTAAATTCATTTCTTAAATTACTTTTCGTTTCCTTTGTACTCCAATTTCACTTTATTGATATTTTAAAACACCAAATTATATTATCTAACCATAGCAAAGCATAACAAAATTCCAAATCAATCTACCACAGGATATCAATGAAATATATCATAGATTATGAATATGATTTCTATTTGTGAGGAATCTAGTTGGATCTCTCCAACTTGTTTCCCTGCATCCACAGATGTTAGCACGACAAATAAAATATCGATCAAATCTGATAATAATTATCACATTCATCTAATCAACCAGTCAATCATTTGAATATTTGCTATTTAAATTAAATGGTATCCATATGTGAGTGAGATTAACTCACCTTGAATTTTCGACGAGCGTTCAAATTTTAAATTAAGTCGTGAGATTAACTTACCTTGAATTTTCGACGAGCGTTCAAATTTTAAATTAAATCGAACGGCGTTTGATTTAACCTAAATTTTTACTTGCTCAGAATGATCCCAGATCTACACCACAGCGGGCTGCTCGTCGCTGCGATTCCGACGCTGCCAAATTAGTCGAGATCTGATAATGTATGCAATAGATATGAATTTTTATACTTGAACTAAAATTTAAAACAATTTCTTTTTTTTAAATTACCATCAGTCGTACTCTCTCCCATCTCCCTCTCATGTTTGACAGCAACAAGAACCCACCTACGTCATGTTATCCAAGAAAAACGCGGCCTCTCCTGTCAACAATCCTACGATCAGGACCCACCACGTTGACGCTCGTCGCAACCTCCACCTTGGGTCGAAACACGGCGAAGCTCGGCTATCCCTAGGTTCCAAAATCTAAGCATGAACGCACGCCCTTCCATCTCGCTTTGCCCACAAATAGAGCTCAAATCTGATCATGGTCATTCAACTTGAAGAACTCGATGAGCTCTTCATCTTTGAAGCTGGAAGAATTCGCTAATAATTAGTGGATAAGATGGAATTTGAAGAAGAAAAAGAAAACACATCGGCCGTTGAAATGTTTTTTCACAGCGGCTGGAAGAAAAGGTTAGATCTTGGGCCGATAAACGTATATATATACGCGCAAATAATTATTTTGACATTTAATTCAGTTTTAAACAATTTTCTCAAATGATCTCCAAACAACGCGTGCCGACAGGCAATTATAATGTTTTACCCACCTTTCGAACACAATGGAACGTGTTTTGGAAGCTAATTCGATCATATTTGGTAGATAGCTTTGTGAATCGATTTAAAATATCAAATTACAGATTTTAATTTCGACGCGTTTCTCACCCGTACGAGCAAACGGTAACTCAAACGCTACGAGAATCGAAATCTGATAATAACTAACTATCACGGATCATATGGAGCTGGTTTCGTGGAATTCCAAGACTGTGCCCCAGAAGACTTGTCGATAAGTTCGAGCGATTTTCAAAATCGTAGAAATCACTTAAAATTTCACCTTTAAAATTTTACTAACTCAATAATGAATCATATAGAATTTATAATCACATTATAAATTATTCTGATTCAATTTAAAACACAATCCGATAATTTGCATTAATATATTATTAAATTCCATTATTAAATTAGTATAAAATTCCAAATTTGACTTATCGACTTTTGATTCCATCCAAAAGTCCAATATTAAAAATCAAATCAAACAAAACCAAAAAGAAATCTTAGAAACCATTTTTATAACCATTTACATGCAAATTCACTAATATTCCTAATTCCAAATATTTAATTATTATTATTCAAATCCAATTGAATAGCCATATTTGAAATTTAACTAATTTCATTAATCTAATAAAAATCTTTTTTTTGTTTCAAAACCAAATTATAATTCACATTCAACATTTAGAATGAATTAAATGTTCAAAATCTAACGGCCAAAATTCTGGGTCCTTACAAAAATTATAACATTTATTTATTTAAAATAAATTCATTTCTTAATAAATCAAAATTCAACAAAAGGTATATTTTCAAAATCACTTGAAAATACTTTTTAATTTGAAACCATCACAATAATATTTTTAAATATTCAAAAATAGGCTCATTGCTGCAACAGCATTAAGTGCATCAATCACGACATCCAAAACATCATATATCACATGATAACGGCATATATCACAATATTTGTAAATAAAACAAATACTGGTGAGGAATCTAGTTGGATCCCTCTAATCCGACACCTGCAACAAATATGCATATTATAAATATATGTACAACGTTCGCTTCGGGGCAGACGCGCGTATCAAGGGTCATTCGCTCATATACGGGAACATATAGGGTCTCATCTGCCCTCGTAGGCAGGAATATATCCAAATATCAATCAATTTATAGATAATATATCATATATCATCTGAACAATTTCTTACTTGTATAAAAATATCAGTGAGTAAGAAAGAGTGAGTTTTACTCACATTGGTTCCAATAGCAGTCGTAGTGTTTTTTAAACAGGCGTTTACTTTTTGTAACGACCCAGAATTTCCGTCATTTGAAATTCAGATATTTAATTGATTTTAAATATCAACAAGTAAAATTTATAAGTCGAACAACTTATTTTTCGAATATTTAGGTTTAATTGGATAATTAAATCGATAATTTAATATTTGAAATAGCGGAAATAATTGGAAATTGGGTTTAATGTGTATCAAAATGATTTATAAAGTTATATTAAATCATATTGGAGTTAGAACAATGTTTGTGAACTTTTAAAATTGAATTAAAAGTTAATTTGTGAAAATTGAATATTTTAATATTTAATTGACAAGTTAAAATAGCCATTTTTAAACCAGTCTCGGATTTCGATGAAACCAGTTTCATCGGATCCGTAATGTTATATTATTATGTGGTTTCAAATTTCGTGTCAATCGGATTTAGCGTTTGTCCGAAGCAAGCCAAAACGCATAGAAATTGGTTTGATCGATTTAATTTAAATTTGATTGTTTATTGCCGTAACTCGCACAGATGACCGAATTAGCCTCCGAAACCTATTCCATTGTGTCCGGAACACGGGGTAAACCCTAGAAACGCCAGTCAACGCGCGAGATTTAGAGTTCGGAAAATGGAGTAAATAGTGTTTTTCGTTGAAATTCTATAAAAGGAACCCTTCATCATTCACAATTGCAAACCCTAGCCATCTTCCTTCAGCCGCCGGCCCTAGTTATTCCAATGGACGAAAATTTTCAAACTTCTTCCTTTAATCTCCCTCAATCGATAAACATTTATCAGAAGTGTTCAACTACAAATTTTAGCTCTTGTCGAGTACTTTAGATCCATACGGTGGGTCGACGAACCATCGACCATAGGCGGAGTTTTTGGCATGCGTTCATGATTAGTTGCGCACGATTTTCTAGGCAGCTGGGGTAGCCGAGTTCACCGAGATCGCTGCCGTGGGTGAAGCTCGAGTGGGCGCACGCTCTGGTGGTGGTTGATCGACTTGGAAACGCTCGTATTCGTCGCGTGAATTTGGGGTAGTCGGCGGCAATGGGCTACATGAGTTTTTCACAAACGGGAGAGAAAGGGGGAAATGCACATGCGGCCTTGATTTCGTTTTCAAAATGCACGGCCAAGATTGTTTTGGGTAAAGATAAAATAAAAGTTGAAATTCATTTGTATTTAAATTCGTATAATGTTTAAAAGTGCATAACTTTGTCGTACGAGGTCGAAAAATTACGAAACAAATTGCATTGCAATCACTTTGTCGAGCACTACGCAATGGAGCTGGTTTGGAGTCGGTTGGAGCTAGTGAAAATATCGGGCAATATTAAACGCGTGTTTAATTTTATTCGAAACAAAACGCTACAAGTGTTATCGGAAACTAAAGATGAGAACTTCTCACTCAATCGAATTGTTTCAATTTAAATTTTAAATAGTTAGATTTAAAATTGCTTGATTGTGTGATTGGATGATAATTGTTATCTGTTGTATTGAAATAGACCCTATACGCCGTATATTAAGCGGAGGTTATTTATTAAAAACATATACCGCGACAATTCCAACTTGTATGGAATTGGTATTATATATGTATTTGGAGTTGATTTCCCGCATTATATAGAGGATGAGACCCTATTGTGCCGCATAATAGCGGATAGTATTTTACAAATTCCATATACCGCGATATTCTGTCTCGAAGCGGAATTGGTATTGTGCTAACATCTTTGGATGCAAGGAAACAGGTTGGAGGGATCCAACTGGATTCCTCAAATGATTGAATTGGTTTCTACGTTGTATGTTGATCTATTTATAGTCTGCATGATTATCTTTATGATTGAAATCGTTAAAGGCTAAATTTTAGCCAAATATAAATTGGTATCGTTAGATGTCGAAAATAAATAAAATTTTATTTTTAAAAAATTAAGTTGAGAATTCATAATAAAATTTAATTTTGGAGTTGATTCATTTTAAATGAATAAATGTTGAAATTCTTATGTTATCATAATTATTATTTTTGTGAAATATAACCGAAATGTGATTTTTGAAATAAGTAGTAGATTAATTTATAAAATGATTTAAATTGGGATTTTTGAATTATTATGAATAATTTATATATAAGATTTATAAAATTAATATTTATAAATTAAAATATGGGAATTATAAAACGAGTTTTTGTAAATATGAAAAAGAAGTATAAATGGATTTCATAAGTGGATGAATCTATAGATTTATAAATTGTGAAGTTATAGAATGAATAGATTTTGTAAAATAAAAGATTTATAAGTAATTGACTTATAAACCGGATTTTGGGCGTGTAAGTAGGATATGGATAGAATTTTTAAATAAATTGATTTTATAAGTGAAGTTGTTATAAAATATAAATGGGATTTATAAACGTTGTTTTATAAATCCAAAATCGACTTATTTTAACAAGTTTAATTATTATAGCTTATTAAAGGAGATATATCCACGATTTTGGGAAAGTGGATAATCATTTAAATAAAATATGTAGAAATTGAATTTGGTTAACGAAGTATATTCACGATTTTGGACGGCGAATAATATATTAAAGAAATATTTTGGGAAAGTGATAATTTAAATAGAATTAAAACGATTTAAAGATGTTTTAAAATGTATAAAGTATCGAAACCATAGATTTCAACATTCATTGTCGAAATAGACGTTTTCGAGAAATAGAAGGAAATGGTGGACTATAACACTGTTGCTATAGTAATTGATTTCCAAAAGGAAAAGTTTTGTATAGTATTGGGGTTTATATATCTATCTTAATTTCATCTTAATTTCAAACCCCTATACTAGTAATTTTGAGTTGTCATAACGATGTTTTACGCAACATTCGTTTTGATTCAAATAAAGGTGTTTAAGAGAATGTTTTTCTTAAAGAATAAAATTTATACTTAATTGTGATTTAAGTATATTGAATGTTTTCAAAATGTTGAAAATAAATAGATTGGTGAATTACTTATTATTAAATAAGTATGGAAATGTTTCTCCAATATGAAGTGAATGTTTTGAGATTTTATCTTTTAAAGATAAATTGAAAATGAATATTAGAAATCGATTTGGAAATCGTATATTCATAGATATTTTGGAAAGGTAAATTCACTACGGAATTCATAAAGAAAGAAAAATTTGTTTAAAAATAAACATTGATTTATTTTGAAGTGTGGAAATAGATTTACGGATTTGGAACGTAAGTTTAAAATAAATCGGGTTGGATTTATTTGATTGATTTAAATGAACCATTTTAAATTGAAAATGGATAAATATTTGGAAGTGTTTCCGTTTAAGGAAATTGATTTGAAATTTGTTTTCAGAGATTGAAAGGTGAAAATTGATTTGAAATTTGTTTTCAGATGGTTGAAGTGTGGAAATTATATCTTGTAAAGATCTTTTTGGAAAATAAATAATTTGGGAAATTATTTGAAATCGGGTTATGTTGTGAATATTGATTGATAGTTAAATAACCGACTATCAATATTGGCCCTTAAATGGCCATTTGTTGTGAATTGGTTGAAATTGAATGCTACACTTATTTTTAAATTATTGCGATCGTTATTCGGATTACCCATTCTGAATAGTGATACGACGTAATGGATAGCATTGAAGACCGGTGGTGAAGACCGGGTATTTGTGAAAACGATAGGATGACCTATCGAATGTCTTTGCACCGTTAGCTAAGGTATGGATATTTCCTCTGTGATGGGAAATTCGATCGGGATTATGAATACCTAGATTGCAAGGGCTTCTTTTGAAGTGCCTTCGGTTCTGTTCGAACCCGGAACAGACTTGTATGGTTACATGTCTGACATTACATTTTGAAATATAAAGTAGATTTCTTTCAAATACATTTCTGTTGGTGGCGGAGAATTTATTCTCTTAGTTAACACCCTTCTCTGAGAGGTATGAGCTCAGAGGTTTTGTAGTTGAAGGTTATCAGCAATATATTCCTAATTTGGTAATGTGGCTTGCTGAGTGTTGCTGTGTGATGATTATTTATTGATCATTTGTTGATCAAAGCGTGGCTTTGTGAAAAAGCGTAGCTTTGTGGACGAGACTTCGTCAGACCTCACACCTCGAAAATGGTCGAAACAGGAATATGCGGCAAGGTTATGAGGGTCGCTCCCTTTAGGGTATGTCATTTCCTTTTGGAAAAGGGTGGTGTCAGGTATGGAGCCCTGATGCTTAACCTATGTGGTTGCTCCAATCTCGTTTTTCTATGTGGTTGTTGCTTGGTGATCGAGGACCCTCGGATAAAGGTCCCAAAGGACAAGTGGGTGGCATACTCGAGAATTAGTTACCTAGTTACAGAGGTAACCCGGCCTTGTGTTGGCAGAGATCCGGCTAGGTTCTCGGGATGTCCTGCCAGAGGCGATCCCATGTGGAAGTAGGAAGTTCCTTAGCTTGACCATTTTTGGAAATCCAAGAAAAACAATACGAGGCTTGTACGGTTTTAGTAGTATAACCTTCCATTCACTTATGGTGGCGCCCCACTATTTGGATGGTAGCTATAGTAGGCATAGTTCGGAATGTCTATGCTGGCTAAGATTTATATTCTATTTTCGAAATGCATTCATCACTATGCACTAACAATAATATCAAAAATGATTTGTTTTGCGTAGTAAGCATCTTTGACTATCATAAGGAGAAATCTCCTCCAATTCTGCGTTTGCGTTGTGTGTATGCGGGGAGGCCTTATGGTAGTTTCATTTTCCAAAAGCATCGCGGATATTTTTCCACTTCCCTTGTTGTTTTAAAAGATAAATAACTTTTGAGTTCTCACACCAGTCCCATGACTGACCTGGAGTTTATTGTTCTCTTCCTAAACTCTGGGTGCCCATAATTTTCCACACGGGCAGTCTAGAGTCAGGTTATCAGGTCATTCTGGATTCAGAAGTGCTCTGGAGCTCAGGAGGCTAGCTGGATGGCTAGACATATTGCTTGCATATGATATTATCTTTCCGCTGTAAATACCCTTGTATGGACATGTTTGTATAGTTGTCCATTGTTTGTTGTGTTGTATATTGTTGTTGTACACTCTAATGATGATGTAATGTAATTACTGAGATAGCTTTTTTTGATTTAAAAGATTATTCATTTATCTATTATATGTTGTTCCGCTGCGATATGTGATATTGTTTCTGTTCTGTTTTCTTTCTTCTTCTTTCTTTTTCTTCTACCTCTTCTTCTAAAAAACCCTCATGGTTCGATTATGCGGCATTTGATACAGTTGACGTATTGATGTTGATTTTCGAAAGTCGATGAATCGGGTCTTGACATTGTGGTATCAAAGCATATGGTTAAGTGACAACCTTGGCTCTGTTGGGAATTACTCATTAGAGATAGAGTCAGTAGTACTCTAGAATGAGTTGAGTGTAATAATAGATATGAGAGCATATTTATAAGTGAATATGAAATTGTTTTGTATTGTATTGACTTATTAGTTGATTGTTTATAGATTCTGGTCGATGCAGTCTAGCTAACTGTCGTCGATAGGGGTTTTTAAACTCTTAAACGAGATAAAACAGCATAGTATTGTTTTAAATTGGGTAAATGAAATAATTTTACCTCGATTATATTTTATATATATGAAGGAATAATTTTTCAGAATTGTCAAAGTGTATATATAGAATTAGTTGTTTGATTGTTGAAAATGTAATAAAAATATATAAGTGAATCATAGTTGTTCGAATAATCCGAATAAAAACAACAATTGTGAAAGAATAAATTATATAAAAGCAACAATTGTGTAAGTATAGAATTAAAAATTGAAATGATTTACAATTGTGGAATAATCTTGTATAAGTAAAAGCGAATAGTGAAATTATATAAGAAAAGATTTATAAATGTGATTTATAAATAAAAAGAAATTTGAAAGAATTTAAAGCACTGGATTCACTACTGTTGCTGGGGAATAATAAGGGTGATGACTACAGCATCATCAGTATCATTTTCAACTTTCTGTGTGATGGATTTGCTACCATAGTAAATTGAAATTGAATTTTGTTGTGATAAACAAATTTAAAATTAAAATCCAAGTTGAAATTGATGAAAATAAGTTATCAAGTTTTGAACTTATAATATGAGATAATAAAGATTTAGCTTTGGTAAAGTTGAAATAAATTTGAATTAGTATGACAAAATATATGATGTGAAATTTAACTAAAGAAAGTTAAATAAATTAAATCATGTTATCCCTCATTTTGGCGAAGCCGTGATACCAAAAGATCGATCGAAAACAAAGGACAGTTCGTCTTAGAGATTGGTCATACTTCGCTTCACTATGGACATCGCTAAATTTTGTCCGAGTCCAGATTGAGCTACAATTGATAGGACATGACAAGAAAGATCATAGAAGTCATCATCTCAAATTTCAAGTCAATCCGAGTTCGTATGCTCAAGCTATGATCGATTCAAGATGAAGGAGATAGCCCTTGTTCGAATCCATAGGTTACACCCTAGTTCGAATCCATAGGCAGATATTCTGTTCGTATCCATCGGTTCGACTCCATCTAGTTCGCAACCATAAGCAAGCATTCGTTCGAATCGGTCCAGATGTACTACTTCGTATCCATTGGAGCTTCCTCCTTCATATCCAACAAAAGGGTGATGTTCGAGTCCATCAGTAACCTCAGCCTTCGAATCCATAACACTTAAAACGGTCGAAAGGAAGATAGCCTCGCCTTTATCTGGTTCGAATCCATCAAACCCACGGTCATTCAAATCCATGAAAGCACCTCACTTAGAATCCATCATGTGCGGTCATTTCGTATCGATCAACCCAAGCAAGACACAATCGATACGATTTACATATTGTCGAATCCAGGTGTGGTTGAAGCCTCCGAATCCATCGAGTCAAGGCGGCGAAGTCTCTGGGATGACTCGATCAAATAGGCGAAGAAAGAGGATCGATACGAAAGTTACGCGCCACGTCATCATGAAGCCGCAAGCCCCATCGATTCGAAGAATCGATACGAAGGAGTCGATTCGAATGAGACGAACGGCTAGAGAACACAATTTTGAATCGGCCATATCTCGAGATCCATAAGTCCAAATGCTATGAAATTTTCACAGAAGCTTGCACACATGTTGAAGAATGTCCACACAAAATTTCACCTCAATTGGATGGTTTTCTGATCGATTCTAATGTAGTTCGAATAGATCCCAAAGTGGGCCCAAATTTCCTGAGGCTGGGCATGTGGGCCCCCTCATGTGCCAGAAGTGGTCTCCCGAATTTTCAATGAAATATCAGCATCCTACGCCTATAAATAGAGCCCCTAGTCATTCAGAAAAGGGATCGGAGAATTTTTAGAGAAAAAGTACGCCCGGACGCTGCCAGAATCATTCCATATCATCATCACTACCATTGATTTCGAATTTTGACTTACTATCTGCTGTATTCTAAAAAGTTGTATTCCTTGAATATCGAGCAATAAAGTGACAAAACTTCATAGTGGACGTAGGCGATATGCCGAACCACTCTAAGTCACTATCTTCCATGCAATTTACTTTTCTGTGACTTGGTGTTTTTATTAGATAATCTTCATTTTCAATTTGATTTCTTCATTTTTTATCTCTTCAAAAACTTCTGAAGAGTGTTGTGCCCAATTTTAGTGCAAACACTTTGGTGCTTTCACTAAGAAAACCCAGATTTTCTCCTGCTCATTGGATCTGTCATTGATACCGGATTGAATAAATCTAAGAGAGAGATCCAGATCATCAAATCCAAGTTCCTTCCCTTCTATTCAGATTTGCCAAAGTCTAGGAAAGGATTCTACACCTCAAGATGGTTAGCACAAGAACTACTTCCAACGTTGGCGATCAAGAAGGCCAGGACAGGCAGAATCTTGCACAGTTACCATCAGCCAACCAAGACATGGCTGGACCTTCAGATTCACACGGCCCGGTCACTCGACAAGAGTTCCAGACATTAATCCAGGAATTAACCTAAAGTCGGCAACATCTGACTGAACAGTTGCGCGCCAATGCTGAGTTGACTAATCAAATAAACTACCAAAGGTGTAGAAGATCCAGAAGGGATCACAACCCTCATTCTTCCACTGAAAGCTCAGCTTCGCCTGATTACAGTGGTAGATCTACCCGTCCCAGGCTAGACGGAAGTTATGCGCGTACTGCTGGTCACCAGCAGGCATTAACTGTTGGGCAGATAAGAGTTGGCCCTTCTACCAGTTTTCATACAGGACCCTCCTCCCGAGGAGGCACTGTTCCACAGTATACCACGGATAACCATGCTACCGCCATTGCAGTTGACATAGGAGTCGATACTCGAAATCACTCCAATCAAAACTACCGCCAGCAGGAACTTGCTCCAGAACCATATGTCCCAGAAGACATCGAGCCAAGTAGGCGAGATACGGATCGTCGACAGCGCCCAATCCCACCTCGCACTGTGGAACCCAACCACACTTTGGCTCACCACGCTCAGAATATAGCAACACCTGACCTCTCAGCCATGGTACGCCAAATGATCCGCGAGAGTCAGGGCCTAACAAATGACGATCGGGGAATCTCCTGAAATCATGCTCCATTCACTGATGACATATTATATGCTGAACCTCCTCGGCAATTCAGGATGCCGACTCTACTATGTATGAAGGAAGTTCCGACCCTAATCAGCGTATTCTGAAATACGAATGGTCGATGACTGCTGCAAGAGACAATGATGCAGTAAAGTGTCGTAGTTTTCCCATTTCTTTAGAGGGAACTGCGACGATGTGGTTTACACGATTACCACCATGATCTATCTCTTCATTTGATCAGTTGGCTACTTAATTGTTGAACAGTTTCGTATGCACATTGCCAGGCCTAAAGACGTTAATACTTTATCTAGTGTCACTCAAGCTCCTGGAGGGACACTCGGGCGATATTTGGAAAGGTTCAATGTCGCTTATGTGGAGATCACTAACCCCAATGATAATTCAATCTTGATGGCCTTGACTAAGGGGATTGACCCCGATTCCGAATTTGGAAATTGGCTGGCTGGGAAGCCTCCCGTGTCGTTGGATCGTTTTTATTCCAAAGCCGCTCAATTCGTAAGGCGTGAGGATGCGAAACAATCTAGGAAACAGGACGATGCAAGACCCAGCAATGATGGGATTCAAAGCAAAGTGGCAGTTAAACAGTCAGGGGAGAGCTCTGGAAAAGTCCAGCTGAATATTCAAAACAAGCAAACCCAGCCGAGGAACGGTGATAATAGAAATAAGAAGCAAGATCAGAATCATGGCCCGCGGCGTAAGGGACCAATGTTTGAAAGCTATACACCATTGAACACGTCACTGGGGAACATGTATCTATAGACTTGTAATGAGATGCAGTATAAAAAGCTTGCTCGAAAGCCATCGTCGGAGAGACAGATTCAAACAGGAAAGTTCTGTAGTTTCCACGAGAGCTACGGACATAATACCAATGAGTGTAGACTTTTGCAAGACTTCATTGAAAAATTGATCAGGGAGAGGAAGTTAGATCAATTCGTGCGGGCGCCACAGGCTGGTTGTGTGGGCCCGTCGAACCAAAACCGTGCGCAAAACCAAGAGAGACAGGAGAAGCCCGCTCGTACAGGCGGGAGATTGGTTATTAATACAGTTAGTGGTGGTCCCCATCCAGCGGACCGAAGCTGGAGGGAAATGGAATCATATGCCAATTCGATCAGGCATGTGGATTTTGAGAGTTGCAGTATGCTTGATTAAGGGGCCCCGGCCAAACAACAGAGAATGATGGCAGACGACATCGTATTTAGAAACCGAGATGCTGATAGGGTCGAAGCCCCAACTATAGACCCACTAGTTATATCTGCCCAGGTTGGTCCTGCTTGGATGAAGAGGATCCTGGTGGACAGTGGGAGTTCGGTAAACATTTTGTTTAAGAGAGCATATGATCAAATGAAGATGGAAGCCAAAGATTTAAAGCCTTGTCAATCTAGAATCCATGGCTTCGACGGAAGTGCTAATACACCCACTGGAGTGGTGAAGTTGCCAGTGGAGTTAGGAGTCGGAGAACGCCGAAGAGTTCGAATGTTACTGTTTGTTGTTTTAGATATCCACTCTTCGTACAATGCCTTTTTGGGCCGACCGGCCCTTGCCGAATTCAGGGCAGCGATTGCCCCGTGGTGTTTAACTTTGAAATTCCCCACTGATCATGGGATTGGAGTCATTCAGGGAGACAGGCTGCTGGGAGAGCCTGCTATGTTACTGAGCTGCAAGAAGCGCAGGGAAAGGAAAAAGGAAAGGGCATGGAGGAATCTCTCTGCGTCCGTTTCGCCGACGATTGACAATTAGTGCCTGGGCCTCGGCCCGGGCACCACGACCAATTCCAGAGGGATCTTGACCCCAGAGACAATGAAGATAGTAATGAATCTAAAGAAAGTCAAGCTTCCCCAGCCAAGCTGACGATTGATGTTCCAATTGGTGATGATGATTCAAAAATGTTAAAAATTGGGTCTCAGCTAAACCTACAAGCACAACAGGAATTGGTCGAATTTCTCCAAGAAAATCTAGACGTATTCGCTTGGACGCACTCTGATATGTGTGGAATCTCGCCGGACATCGTGAACCACACCTTGAATATTGACCCACGGTGTATCCCGGTCAAAGAAAAGAGATGCGGTATGGATCCAGAGAGATCTACTGCCCTCAAAGAAGAATTTGATAAGCTAAAGGCGAATGTGTTTATCTGGGATGCTCTGTACCCGGAGTGGGTATCCAACCCTGTACTTGTCCGAAAACCAAATGGGAAATGGAGAACGTGCATTGATTACTCTGACTTAAATAAGGCTTGTCCGAAAGACAGCTTTCCACTTCCTCGAATTGATCATCTTGTTGATTCAACGGCCGGACACAAATCACTATCTTTCATGGATGCTTACTCTGGTTACAATCAGATACCCATGCATGTGCCCAACCAAGAACATACGAGCTTTGTAACTGGTCTGGGACTATACTGCTACAAGGTCATGCCTTTTGGATTAAAGAATGCCGAAGCAACTTGCCAACGCTTAGTCAACCGGATGTTTGCCGACCAGATCAGAAAGACTATGGAAGTTTATGTAGATGACATGTTGGTGAAATCGCGGTACTCCACCGATCACGTCAAAGACTTATAGTCAATGTGCAATATCCTCCGGAGATACGGGATGAAGCTCAATCCGCTAAAATGTCATTTTGGAGTCGCATCCGGAAAATTCCTTTGTTTCATCGTTAATGCCCGAGGGATAGAGGCCAACCCTGAAAAAATCTGGGCTATCAGGAATCTTCAAACTCCAAGGACCATAAAGCAGGTTCAGAGTCTTAATGGGAAGGTTGCAGGACTGAGCAGGTTCATCTCAAAATCAACTAACAAATGCATACCTTTCTTCGATCTGATCCGAAAAGGAAAACGAAACTTCAAATGGACTACGGAATGCGAGGGCGCATTTCAATCACTAGTTCAACATCTTTCCACACCGTCGATTCTTTCAAAACCTGTTGACCATGAACAGTTATATCTCTACCTGGCGGTATCTGAAAACGCAATCAGTGCTGTGTTAGTTCGGAAGGAAGACTGAGTGCAGAAACCGGTCTACTATGTTAGTAAATGATTAACCGGAGCCGAGAGAAATTATCCAAGGGTAGAAAAGTTGGCATATTGCCTAGTCATCGCCTCGAGGTCCGTATTTTCAGGCTCATCCTATCACTGTGTACACCGATCAGCCGTTACGACAGGTCCTCACAGGGCCCGAGACGTCTGGCAGGTTACTGAAATGGAACATTGAACTGAGTCAATTCGACATCACATATAATCCGAGAAGGGCTATACACGGTCAAGTCCTAGCAGATTTCATTGCCGAATTCACTGTTCCTAAAGACTTTCCTGAAACTAGCAAATCTCTCGAATACATATGGAAGCTGTACACTTATGGTGCATCCAACGATCGGTGCTCAGGCGCAGGGGTGGTGCTTGAAACCCCCGAGGGCCGATCCATATGCTACGCTTTAAAGTTCGATTTCCGTGCAACCAACAATGAAGCCGAATATGATGCTGTGCTTACTGGGTTGAAGTTAGCCCATGACCTAAGAATTATCGCTGTGGAAATTTACTGCGATTCCCAGTTGGTAGTATGCCAGGTTCGGGGTGAATATCAGGCCAAAGATCGAAGACTATCTGCTTATCTAACCCGAATCCGGAAGATGCTTGATCGGTTTGATTATTATACCATTTTCTACATACCCCGAGAGCACAATCAGAAAGCCGATTCGTTGGCAAAGTTGGCAAGTACGGGCGAAGCTCAACAGTTGGGACTCGTTCGCGTTGAAACTCTATCCTCTCCGAGCATTGATCGAATGGAGAATGATTTCACTTTTGAAGCTACTTTCAGTAGGGAGTCGTAGATGACCCCTTATCGAGATTACATTGAGCATGATATGTTACCTGAGCGTCGGAGCGAGAAAAGACAAGTTCTCCGAAAAGCTTCACGATTTGTCATTCAGAATGGAGTTATGTATCGAAGGGGGTATTCTGTTCCTCTTCTCTGGTGTATCGCGCACGACGAAGTCGAACGAGTGTTACACGATGTGCACGAAGGAGAATGTGGCGATCACACTGGGGGGCAAGCACTCGCTAAGAAAATACTCCGATATGGATATTATTGGCCTACTGTTAATCGCGATGCTATGGACTATGCTAAAAATGTGATAAATGCCGAAAACACGCTCGGATCCCTAGAGCTCCACCTACTGAGATAACCCAAATGGTCAGTCCTTGACGATTTGCAAAATGGGGGGTGATATAATAGGTGCGTTGCCTTTAGCTAAAGGTGGCGTGAAGTACGCCATCGTCGCAGTTGATTACTTCATCAAATGGTCTGAAGCTGAGCCTCTTGCAACAATTACGACAAAGAAAGTAATCAACTTCGTAGTACGCAACATCATCTGCCGGTTTGGTTTCCCGCATACTATTATCATCGATAATGGAGCCCAATTCGACAGTATTGAATTCAAGAATTTCTGTCAACGATTCCACATCCATAAGAAAATTCTCTGCAGTAGCGCACCCTCAAGCGAATGCCCAAGTTGAAGCTGTTAATAAGGTTATCAAATCTATGTTGAAGAAACGACTGGAAAAGGCCGGGGGCAAATGGATTGATGAACTTCCTATGGCTTTATGGGCTTACCAGACAACTCATAAAACTACAACCAGACACACTCCATTTTCTCTATCTTATGGCTCTGAAGCCGTTATTCCAGTCGAAATGGAAGTTCACTCTCATCTTGTGACATATTATGATCCGAAAACGAATGCCATACTACATGCTGAATCTTTGGATCTACTCCATGAGAAGCGTGAAGAGGCTGATTTGAGGGCAGCCGCATATCGGGGTCGAGTCGCCCGAATATACAATGCCAAGGTCAGACCGCGAACCTTTGAACTCGACGATCTCGTACTTAGGAGAATTTATCCGGTCCCTTCGCACATGAAACCAAATTGGGAAGGGCGTATGTGATTTCACAAAAGCTCGGTGATGGCACGTTCATGTTGTCGATCGTTGACGGTCTTACTTTGCCGAGAGCATGGAGTAGCGAAAGTCTTCGTCGCTACTACACATGACAGGCTTTATTTATAAATTTTAGTCAATTTCTTCCTTTTCATTTTATTTTTTCATTTCGAAGTTTGAATTTGTAATAAGGAAACTGATTTTGCCATGCTTCTTTCATTTCAGCTATAAAATGCCATCTCTTCGAGCCAGAGCTGTGATTCATTGAATGTGACGTACAATATCACGATGCACGGAGAGCTAAGTTCCATCAAGCGGTGGAATTTATTCAAATAGGGAGTTACTATGTTACGACCGGTCACTCACTAAGTGAAACCCGAGCTTGGGGGAAGAACACTACATCATCATTTACAAGGATTGATACACGACAATCCTTCCTCTAACTCCAAATTCCCAGAGTGCGAATTGGAGTATAAACATCAAACAAATCTTTCCCAGGGCGCGAACGGACTCCAAATCCCAAAGTGCAAATTGGAGTATAAACATCAAATAACTTTTACCCAGAGTGCGAACGGACTCCGAATTCCCAGAGTGCGAATTGGAGTATAAACGTCAAATAAATCGTTCCCAGAGCGCGAACGGACTCCAAATTCCCAGAGTGTGAATTGGAGTATAAACATCAAATAACTCGTTCCCAGAGTGCGAACGGACTCCAAATTCCCATAGTGCGAATTGGAATATAAACATCAAATAAATCATTCCCATAGCGCGAACGGACTCCAAGTTCCCAGAGTGTAAACACTAACTCCAAATTCCTAGAGTGCGAACCGGAGTATAAACACCATCAACTCTTGGTTCCTAGAGTGCAAACCGGAGCATAAACACTAACTCCAAATTCCCAGATTGCGAATTGGAGTATAAACATCAACTCTTGGTTCCTGGAGTGCGAACCGGAGTATGAACACTAACTCCAAATTCCCAGAGTGCGAATTGGAGTATAAATATCAACTCTTGGTTCCCGGAGTGCAAACCGGAGTGCAACCACTAACTCCAAATTCCCAGAGTGCGAATGGGAGTATAAACATTAAATCAAGATTCCCAGAGCAAGAATCAGAGTATAATTATCAACTCTAAGTTCCCAGAGCATGATCTAAAGTGCAGCCAATAACTCTAAGTCCCCGGAGTGCGGACGCGTGTTCAAGACTTATGACATATGTGATCATGAGCCAGTCAATGCAATACTTAAGCAAAGAAAAGAACAATTTCACATTCCATCAACTAACAAAAAGGAGTTTGATTACATGGCAAACCAAAAAAATTCAGTTAAGTGGAGGCCGAATCCACACTTATACACAGCTCTAAAAGAACGAAAAAAGAAGTAAAAGAACTGCTATTAACAACTGCATTACAAGTCAAGAAGCTCAATCCTTCTTCTTCTGAGGCTTCTTCTTTGGAGTCGAACCATTGGTCCCACTACAAGATTTCCTTCGAGATTTCTTTCCCTTCTTCGGTTTATCCTCCGAATCTAGCATGATATACACATGTTCCTCGGAGCTAGAAGGGACAGGGATTCTTTTGGAAGGGCGAACTGAAGGCATAGGAGCTGTGACAGGTGTTTGGGCAGCATCACTTGAAATGGTCACCGTGCCGCCAAGATAAATTACCATCAGAGGAGATAAGCTTGATGGGGCAATGCTGCTTCCAGAACCACCGACCGTTTTCACCGCGGCCATCTCAGCGCTTATCTCAGCAAAAATCTCTTCTTCTCGAGACACCCGAGCTGCGCTGGATACATTGTTGGTCGACATGAAAGAACTAAAATCTGGAGCGACTCCACTCATTATGAATGAAGGATCAGTAAAAGTTTCAAGAGAATGACCAAGAAGCTCCTCAATCATTTGAGTATCAAATGACATTGAGCTCTCCTCCACAATGTCGCCGGCCATGGCAGCAGTTGTAGTTGCTTCGGTAGCGATAGCTCCCTGCGTTGGATATAGGACAGGAGGTACTGGGGCACGGGCGCAGCACTTTCAGTCACTGAACAAGGAAGAGCAAAAATAGTCAGTCCAATAAATTCACTCCAAGATCGTCGTTTTAAGACATGAGGGAAATGCTCGAAGTACCTTCCTTGCCTTGCCTCGGAGCTTGGATAGGTTCGAAAACAACAGTCTTAGCGGGAGATAATCCCAGTTGATCCGGATTGTAGGAAGGAACGATTTGTGGATCAATCGCGGCAGTAACTTCGGACGAAGTAGGGATAGAAATTTCAATACTCTCGCCGTGATGCGCAACACCCGAACCCTCGCCGATCTTCGTCTGCAGAATACCGAGTTTTTCTTTCTTGACGGAGATTATCACTTCATGAAGAATTCTTTTCACTTCCTCACTGAGAAAACATGATTCAAGTTCAAACTCGTTCAGTGTTTCATCTGGACAAGATAACTTCTTGTTCTCCACTAGTTTTTTCCAAGCACTATAGAGAAGGATAGAGTAATGTCCTAGACAGACGAGATTTCTGTGCTCTAACACATTAGCATTATATGTATCCAGGAGTTCGTCAAACTCAGTCTCCATCTTGAACCGCTCCACCTGAATTTTCTCCTCCACTTCTGTTTCCATCACCTTGACCTTTGCGACCGCTGCATCGCGCTCAGCCCGAAAAGACACGGCTTGCTCACATGCCTCTTGAGCGGCCGAATTGGTATCATCCCTTTCCTTACTTATGTCGACAAACTTGGCCTTTAACTCCTCCGCTTCTCTAACTGCCGCATCCCGCTCGGCCTCAACATTTTTGTATCGATGGCCCAAGTTTTCTACTAAGGTGCAATGCGCCTGTTGCATTTTTGCCATCTCTACTAGCGTCTCATCGACCTTTTTTAGCGATTCAACTTCAGCCCTGCGGGAGGATTCCGACTCAGATTGAAGGACCTCGACGATACAATTCTGGGCCAAGTCAGCTTCCAGTTTCTCATTGATTTTGGCTCGGTCAAAGGCTACTTTTGAAGCTTTAACGGTCGCCTTGTACCATTCGTTATACTGGGCGTAGAAATCGCGGGTATAACTGAGTGCTGTGTTCACAACGTCTTTAGGAATTCTTTTAAGGTTAGGAGGGAAGATGTAAGCGTCAAAGCATATTTTCGGGAAGTCTTTCTTCAGTTGGGCGATTCTGATAGCCCCTTCACCGGATGGTTCGATAGGAGGCTCCTCCACAGCTGTGGTCGTAACAATTTCAGTCCTAGAACGATGCGATTCAGGCCTCGAAATCTGTTAAGACGGCTGCTGTCGCAAAGTCTCAGATACATGTGTATGGCTTCTGGGTGGCGGAGGAGAGCGAGAAGGAGAACGGTATCTCTGATCTCTGTCCGAGCGTTCCTGACTAGAGTAGCTTCGGGGATAGTCCCTCGCGTGATATTCTTGCCCATAATACCTCCGTTCGCGATCGCGATCGGAATCCCCACGACGAGATTCATAGTAAGACGAAGGATGATGCACTCTTCGGAGTTTATCCAATGTAGATGGACGGCCAGACATAGCACCTACAAAAGAGAAACAACTCAATTAAAAACCAAGTGAAGGCACTGCGATGTATGCGGAAGTCATGTAGTGTTGTGAAAGTGTATGCAAATGTGCAAAACCCTTGACCAACCAGAAGTGTCGATTGCACTAATGGGTAGAGGCTCGCTTATTTCTAACGCTTCCCGGAGTTCTTCCAACCCAGACTCGTGGTGGAGAGATACGTACTCCGGGATGGGAATGCCATCCAGCCCTCAAAAAATATCTCCTGATTGACAAGGAGCGGCGTCGGGGATAGTAATTCTGCGGATGGAATGAGATACAACTACAGACTTCCATCTCTTAAATTTAGGGACAACAGCCTTGCCTTTCCGCTTCTCTTCTATTCGGGAAAGATCAGCCGCTAGCTCAGTATCTGTGGGCGTCCTTTCATCGTCGCTCTCTTCTCTTATTACTATGCCGGGTTTTCTTTTCACAGTTTTCTTCTTTTTCTTCGAAGCCGGTTTCGCAAACCCCTCAATAACAATGCTCTGGTTCATTTCGATTAAACCCAGCATCCTTAAGTTGTCATCAGTTAACACCGAATCGATATGCCTTAAGTCGCTCAGGACCTCTTGTAAGCTCCGAACAATGCCTCTATAATATCCACCATCGGGCCTCGAAATGATGGCTATAAGAAGGACAGAGTATTAGTACAAGCGTTAAGAATAGCTATTCAAGAAAGACTTGTGACACTTACGTCTAGACAGCCATCGCCTAGCAAACCTTGGGGGACACCGAACAAAAAACCATTCGGCTTTAAAATAGCTAAGTCTAGTCCAATCCCCGGTCACAACCTGGCAGTTTCTGACTGCTTCCAGAAAAGTAAAAGATAGGCTATCACCGCTACTTTTGAAATTAAATATGTATCTAATCTCAGACGGCCTCGGCGGGCGAAAGAAACAATCCATAAATATGATAAAGGCACAATTCAGCAACGCGTGTCCCTTAGGATGAAGTTGTCAGGGAGCAATTCGTAAAAATGACAGCATCTCTCTAATGTACTGATTAAACGGAGGAAGAGTTCCAGCCGCACAAGCATGACGGTAGAAGACAGTTTACCCTTCGGGCGGATTATGAGGTCTATCATCAGCACCCAATAACAACACATCATCCGGAGATAGGTTATGTTTCAGACATATCCAGCACAGCAAAGATTCGAAGATAATGGAATGGACAGAGTCAATAGGGTTCTCGATAAATAAAGCATCCGACAATTCATCCGGAGCTCGATCAATTACTCCGGCAGAAATATCAGGAATTTCAATCGCAGGAGGGGGCGAACTCTATACCTCTTGCTGTTTGGAGCTCGGAGATTCCATAATCATGTTAACTCATCAGAAATCATCATTAGATGCTAAAGAACCCGTGCATTCCCCACGTGTAGGATGTGTGTTGTGCAGTGCTGTGCATTACTTGAAAAGATTATGCGGAATTAAAGAAAACTTGCAAGCGACAAAGATAGTCGGAGTCCAGTGGGAGTGACGTCATCACTGACCGTCACAACCGTACCATCCAGATGTTGGTAATCGATTCGAGTTAATGTTCGTTATCACGGCGTTAAGTTATAGTTCCATCGACGAGCTTCGAAAGGATAATCAAGTGTATAGTTTAATAGTTAAATCCAGATATGCAAGGATGAAGCTCGTCGAAATCATGCTATCGATTGCTAAAAATTTCGTATCCATCAAAGGAAGGGTTCGAATCGACCACAGGAAGTTTGTTCGAATCCATCAAAGGACGGGTTCGAATCGACGATAGGAAGTTTGTTCGAATACATCAAAGGAAGGGTTCGAATGGACCACAGGAAGTTTGTTCGAATCCATCGAAGGAAAGGTTCGAATCAATCACAGGGACCCTGTTCGAATCTATCAGGATCCAAGTTTGTATCCATCTCTGGAAGCATACTTCGAACCGATTGTCAACACTTGAGTTCATATCGATTAACGTCAGTAGTTTCGCATTGATCCTGGGTGTTCAGGTTCGCATCGGCCAGGAAAGACAAGGCTTCAGATCGATCGCGTTTGACTCGATACTTCTTCGTATCGATCGCAAGAATATGTTTCGATTCGATCTAAGGCCGAGGTTTTCACACCGATCGCATCGCATCGATCATTTCAGATCAACGCGTTTTCTCACCACATTGGTTGATACGAAAAACATCATTTCCTCTTTAACATGGAATCTATACGAACTTCGAGATAAAACATTATCCTCTATATCGATTCGACGCAAGCGCCCCAGATCGACATGAAAGATCGAATTTTTTCCCTCAACACTCCTCCGACCAACGCAAAGACACCACCAAGATCATTTTTGACCAAGCTATGGTCGATTCCTTACCTAAATTGAAGATTAAAACCTGGAGGATTGGAGGAACGAATTTAATCGATTCGAAGACAGTTGCGTTTCCTCTAGTTTCTTGAGTTCGTAGATCGATACGAAGGTGCACAGAATATGAGGCGGTAGTGAAAAGTAAAAAGTGAAAAAGGATGAAGTCCATAGTATTTATATGCAACTCAAAAGGCAACCGGGCCGATTCACCTTTCGGTCCATGTGACCGGTCATGGAAGTCAAACCACGGATCGATTCGATTGCTCTGTTAGAATCCATCGGACTCTGCCTTCATCGAGACGAAATGGGAAACGAAACCCATCGATATGAAGTGCACAACGAAGACAACTAGAGACAGAGTGAACATCGACTCGAAGCCTCTGTTTGCATCAACAAACTCATTACTCCACCCACTGCATATCGATACGAACAGCGGTTTCGTATCCATCACGATTCTAGCATTAGCATTAATACAAATGAGCATTTCGTATCCAACAACACATGGTCCATCGATACGAGACAATGCGGTTCTGATCGATTCGAAGTGTCTATTGTATAACCATCGACTTGCAACAATACCGGTCTATCGATGCGAACGTTGTTTTCATATCCAACAAACCCATCAATACGAATGACCATTTCGTGGCTATCAATTCGACCCCCATCGATATGAAAAACTACTTTTCAACCTTTTACATTGATTCAGGAGAGGATCGATACAAGAGGATAATCCAAAACAACCATCAAGCGTTGATACAACTCGAATTTCACATCGGTTCAGGAGAGGATCCATACGGGATTTGATAAAAAGAGAGAAGAGTTTGAGCTGACAACGACTCGCGAACGTGCAACGTTAACGAGAGTCAGGTTAACATATGTGCACATGTGTTGGACCAATGTTCAACTTTCAACTTTCAATAGGAATTGAATACTCATCTATCACACAGCAGTCGGTTACGGCAATACAGAGTACAACTTTCGATGAAAAATGCGACAATCATTTAAAGAGAAACTATAGCTTTTCAAAGCAGTCATGTTTCCACAAGACGTATTTTGGGGGGCAAATGTTATCCTGCTTTTTGGCGAAGCCGTGATACCAAAAGTTCGATCAAAAACAAAGGACAGTTCGTCTCAGCGATTGGTCATACTTCACTTCACTATGGATATTGCTGAATTTTGTCTGAGTCCAGATTGAGCTACAATTGATAGCACATGACAAGAAAGATCATAGAAGTCAGCATCTTAAATTTCAAGTCAATCCGAGTTCGTATGCTCAAGCTATGATCGATTCAAGATGAAGGAGATAGCCCTTGTTCGAATCCATAGGTTACACCCTAGTTCGAATCCATAGGCAGAGATTCTGTTCGTATCCATCGGTTCGACTCCATCTAGTTTGCAACCACCAGCAAGCATTCGTTCGAATCAGTCCGGATGTACTACTTCGTATCCGGGAGCTTCCTCCTTCGTATCCATCAAAAGGGTGATGTTCGAGTCAATCAGTAACATCAGCCTTCGAATCCATAACACTTAAAACGGTCGAAAGGTTGCCTCGCCTCCATCTTGTTCGAATCCATCAAACTCATGGTCATTCGAATCCATGAAAGCACCTCACTTCGAATCCATCATGTGTGGTCATTTTGTATCGATCAACCCAAGCAAGACACGATCCGTACGATTGACATATTGTTCGAATCCAGGTGTGGTTGAAGCCTCTGAATCCATCGAGTCAAGGCGGCGAAGTCTCCAGGACGACTCGATCAAACAGGCGAACAAAGCGGATCGATACGAAAGTTCCGCTCCACATCATCATGAAGCTGCAAGCCACCATCAATTCGAAGAGTCGATACGAAGGAGTCGATTCGAACGAGACGAATGGCCAGAGAACACAATTTCGAATCGACCATATCTCGAGATCCATAAGTCCAAATGCTATGAAATTTTCGCTGATGCTTGCATACATGTTGAAGAATGTCCACACCAAATTTCATCTCTATTGGATGGTTTTCTGATCGATTCGAATGTAGTTCGAATCGATCCCAAAGTGGGCCCAAATTTCCTGAGGCTGGGCATGTGGGCCCCCTCACGTGCCAGAAGTGGTCTCTCGAATTTTCAGGGAAATATCAGCATCCTACACCTATAAATAGAGCCCCTGGTCATTCATAAAGGGGATCGGAGAATTTTTAGAAAAAAAGTACGCTTGGACGCTGCCAAAATCACTCCATATAATCATCACTGCCACTGATTTCGAATTTTGACTTACTATCTGCTGTATTCTGACATAAAAAGTTGTATTCCCCGAATATCAAGCAATAAAGTGACAAAACTTCATAGTGGACGTAGGCGATATGCCGAACCACTCTAAATCACTGTCTTCCGTGCAATTTACTTTTCTGTGACTTGGAGTTTTTGTTAGATAATCTTCATTTTCAATTTGATTTCTTCATTTATTATCTCTTCAAAAACTTCCGAAGAGTGTTGTGCCCAATTTTAGTGCAAACAAATCAGATTTGGAAGTTGATTAATAAGTTGTATAACTTACTAAATGTGAAGATGTAAGTAAAACCAATTATTAAAATGGGTAAACAACTTTGTTAAGCAAAACGAGGTATGAATCTGAATAAGTGATGAAATTGACTTTGGTAAAAGTTAAATAGAATTTACTTTGGAGTTGGAATTTGAATTGGATTTTAGCTGGATTAGATATGTTGTTGAAATGGAAATTTAAGTAAGTTAAACAAATGATATTTAAATGGAATATAACTTAAGTAATGTTAAATGAAGTTGATTTTGGTATCAAAATGAATTAATGAAATGAAGTCATTAAATGGATGTGAACTTGAGTTATATAAAGGAGATTCAACTTTATTTGTAAAGTAAATTAGTAATTGAACTAATGAATTGAATGTAAATCAATCGAATGTAATGAATTGATATAGAATAATGGATATAAGTGTAAATTCATTTAAGGCTAATTGAATGTTAAACCAAATTGAAGGTAAACAAAGTGAATATGAATGTTGAATGTAAAGTGAATAAATTAAGTTGCATTGGATATACATTGGTTGTTAGATTATTATTAATTGATTGAATAGAAATTCATATGCAATTGAATGAATAAAATTGAAAGCTAAAGCAATTAAATTCAAATTGGGAGTCAAGTAAATTTAAATTGAATGGAAATTGATTTGAATTGAAAGTGAACCAATGTGAATGTAAATTAGTAAATGTAAACTAACTGAAAATGAATAATTGAATGTCGTTGTGTATGAATTGGTTGTAAACAATTACAAGTAATGTTGAAATCATATAAGTTGTTTATAGACCTTTTTTGGTATGCATTTCTTTTAATATGCATGTGTTGTAGTTGTTTAAAAGAGTAAAACGTTAATAACTTCTTGTACATGTCACTAACGTGTTTATATTGAGTAAGTACAGGTACTGGGGCTACCGTTAGCGGGATTTTGGTTGCATAAAATGCTTAATAAATTACTGCTTTGCTTAGAAATACTAAAAAGGTACGCCTACGCAGTAAAAATAGGAAATATGAACTGCTTTTCTGATCTTTCCGACCATGTGGGTCGATGTATATATATTTATCTCTATTGTGATATTGTAAAAGCTCCTCCATACAAAGGAGGTTATGGCGAAATTTTTTGAAAATTTAAGGCGTTAGAAAAATTTTCGGAAATTTTGGAAAATTTTGGTGAAAACTAAGTTTTGATTTGAAGTTAAAGGTTAAACGATATAGTTGATTTTGAAAAAAATAACTGTATATGGATTTGAAAACTTAGTAAACTTATTGTAAGAGGTTTAACTATTGAATTTTGGAAAAGTTAAACATTTAAGAGATTTATGAATCAAATTTGAACGGTTTATTTTGAAAAGTTAATAAATTTCAAAACTCTTTCTTACTTGGCAATTTCGAGGATGAAATTCTTTTAAGGGGGGATTTTGTAACGACCCAGAATTTCCGTCATTTGAAATTCAGATATTTAATTGATTTTAAATATCAACAAGTAAAATTTATAAGTCGAATAATTTATTTTTCGAATATTTAGGTTTAATTGGATAATTAAATCGATAACTTAATATTTGAAATAGCGGAAATAATTGGTGGGTTTAATGTGTATAAAAAAGATTTATAAAGTTATATTAAATCATATTAGGGTTAGAACAATGTTTTTGAACTTTTAAAATTGAATTAAAAGTTAATTTGTGAAAACTGAATATTTTAATATTTAATTGACGAGTTAAAATAGCCATTTTTCAAACAGTCTCGGATTTCTACGAAACAAGTTTAATCGGATCCGTAATGTTATATTATTGTATGGTTTCAAATTTCGTGTCAATCGGATTTACCGTTTGTCCAGGGCAAGCCAAAACGCATAGAAATTGGTTTAATCGATTCAATTTAAATTTCATCGTTTATTGCTGTAACTCGCACAGATGAATGAATTAGCCTTCAAAACCTATTCCATTGTGTCCGAAACGCGGGGTAAACCCTAGAAACACCAGTCACCGTGCGAGATTTGGAGTTTGGAAAATCGAGTGAATAGTGTTTTTCGTTGAAATTCTATAAAAGGAACCCTTCATCATTCACAATTGCAAACCCTAGCATCTTCCCTCAGCCGCCGGCCCTAGATATTCCAATGGCTGAAAATTTTCAAACTTCTTCCTTTAATCTCTCTTAATCGGTAAACATTTATCAGTAGTGTTCAACTACAAAGTTGTAGCACTCGTCGAGTACTTTAGATCCATACGGTGGGTCGACGAATCATCGACCATAGGCGGAGTTTTTGGCCTGCGTTCGTGATTAGTTGCGCACGATTTTCTAGGCAGCTGGGGTAGCCGAGTTCGCCGAGATCGCTGCCGTGGGTGAAGCTCGTGTGGGCGAACGCTCTGGTGGTGGGTAATCGACTTGGAAACGCTCGTGTTCGTCGCTTGGGGTGGTCGGCGGCAATGGGTTACATGAGTTTTTCACGAACGGGAGAGAAAGGGGGAAACGCACGTGCGGCCTTGATTTTGTTTTCAAAATGTACGGCCAAGATTGTTTTGGGTAAAGATAAAATAAAAGTTGAAATTCATTTGTATTTAAATTCATATAATGTTTAAAAGTGTATAACTTTGTCATACGACGTCGAAAAATTACGAAACAAATTGCATTGCAATCGTTTTGTCGAGAACTACGCAAAGGAGCTAGTTTGGAGTCGGTTGGAGCTAGTGAAAATTTTGGGTCAAATTAAACGTGTGTTTAATTTTATTCGAAACAAAACGCTACAACTGTTATCAGAAACTCAAGGTGAGAAATTCTCGTTGAATCGAATTGTTTCGATTTAAATTTTAAATAGTTAGATTTAAAATTGCTTGATTGTGTGCTTGGATGATAATTGTTATCTGTTGTATTGAAATAGACCCTATACACCGTATATTAAGCGAAGGTTATTTATTAAAAACATATACCGCGATAATTACAACTTGTATGGAATTGGTATTATATATGTATTTGGAGTTGATTTCCCGCATTATATAGCGGATGGGACCCTATTGCATCGCATAATAGCGGATAGTATTTTATAAATCCCCTATACCGCGATATTCCGTCTCGAAGCTTAATTGGTATTGTGCTAACATCTTTGGATGCAGGGAAACAGGTTGGAGGGATCCAACTGGATTCCTCAAATGATTGAATTGGTTTCTATGTTGTATGTTGATCTATTTACAATCTGCGTGATTATCTTTGTGATTGAAATCGTTAAGGGCTAAATTTTAGCAGAATATAAATTGGTATTGTTAAATGCCGAAAATAAATAAAATTTGATTTTTGAAAAATGAAGTTGAGAATTCATAATAAAATTTAATTTTGGAATTGATTCATTTTAAATGAATAAACGTTGAAATTTTTATGTTATAAAAATTATGATTATTATGAAATATAACCGAAATGTGATTTTTGAAATAAGTAGTTGATTAATTTATAAAAATGATTTAAATTGGGATTTTTGAATTATTGTGAATAATTTATATAGAAGATTTATAAAATTAATGTTTATAAATTAAAATATGGGAATTATAGAACGAGTTTTTATAAGTGTTAAAATGAAGTGTAAATGGATTTCATAAGTGGATGAAATCTATAGATTTATAAATTGTGAAGTTATAGAATGAATAGATTTTGTAAAATAAAAGATTTATAAATAATTAACTTATAAACCGGATTTTGGGGGTGTAAACGGGATATGGATAGAATTTGTAAATAAAGTGATTTTATAAGTGAAGTTGTTATAAAATATAAATGGAATTTATAAACGTTGTTTTATAAATACGAAATCGACTTATTTTAACAAGTTTAATTATTATAGCTTATTAAAGGAGATATATCCACGATTTTGGGACAGTGCATAATCCTTTAAATAAAATATGTAGAAATTGAATTTGGTTAACGAAGTATATTCACGATTTTGGATGGTGAATAATATATTAAAGAAATATTTTGGGAAAGTGATAATTTAAATAGAATTAAAACAATTTAAAGATGTTTTAAAATGTATAAAGTATTAAAATCATAGATTTCAACATTCATTGTTGAAATAGACGTTTTCGAGAAATAGAAGGAAATGGTGGACTATAACACTATTGTTATAGTAAATGATTTCCGAAAGGAAAAGTTTTGTATAGTATTGGGGTTTATATATCTATCTTAATTTCGAACCCCTATACTAGTAATTTTGAGTTGTCGTAACGATGTTTTACGCAACATTCGTTTTGACTCAAATAAAGGTGTTTAAGAGAATGTTTTTCTTAAAGAATAAAATTTATACTTAATTGTGATTTAAGTATATTGAATGCTTTCAAAATGTTGAAAATAAATATATTGGTGAATTACTTATTATTAAATAAGTATGTAAATGTTTCTCCAATATGAAGTGAATGTTTTGAGATTTTATATTTTAAAGATAAATTGAAAATGAATATTAGAAATCGATTTGGAAATCATATATTCATAGATATTTTGGAAAGGTAAATTCACTATGGAATTCCTAAAAGAAAGGAAAATTTGTTTAAAAATAAACATTGATTTATTTTGAAGTGTGGAAATAGATTTACGGATTTGGAACGTAAGTTTAAAATAAATCGGTAAGGATTTATTTGATTGATTTAAATGAACCATTTTAAATTGAAAATGGATAAATATTTGGAAGTGTTTCCGTTTAAGGAAATTGATTTGAAATTCGTTTTCAAAGATTGAAAGGTGAAAATTGATTTGAAATTTGTTTTCAAATGGTTGAAGTGTGGAAATTATATATTGTAAAGATATTTTTGGAATATAAATAATTTTGGAAATTATTTGAAATCGGTTTATGTTGTGAATATTGATTGGTAGTTAAATAACCGACTATCAATATTGACCCTTTAATGGCTATTTGTTGTGAATTGGTTGAAATTGAATGCTACACTTATTTTTAAATTATTGCACTCGTTATTCGGATTACCCATTCCGAACAGTAATACGACGTAATGGATAGCATTGAAGACCGGTGGTGAAGACCGGGTATTTGTGAAAACGATAGAATGGCCTATTGATTGTCTCTGTACCGTTAGCTACGGTATGGAGATTTCCTCTGTGATGGGTAATTCGATCGGGATTGTGAATACCCGTATTGCAAGGGCTTCTTTTGAAGTGCCTTCGGTTCTGTTCGAACCCGGAACATACTTGTATGGTTACATGTCTGACATTACATTTTGAGATATAAAGAAGATTTCTTTCAAATACATTTATGTTGGTGGCGGAGAATTTATTCTCTTAGTTAACAACCCTTCTCTGAGACTTATGAGCTCAAAGGTTTTGTAGTTGAAGGTTATCAGCAATATATTCCCAATTTGGTAATGTGGCATGCTGAGTGTTGCTGTGTGATGATTATTTATTGATCATTTGTTGATCAAAGCGTGGCTTTGTGAAAAAGCGTAGCTTTGTGGACGAGACTTCGTCAGACCTCACACCCTGGAAATGGTCGAAACAAGAATATGCGGCAAAGTTATGAGGGTCGCTCCCTTTAGGGTATGTCATTTCCTTCTGGAAAAGGGTGGTGTCAGGTATGGAGCCCTGATGCTTAACCTATGTGGTTGCTCCAATCTCATTTTTCTGTGTGGTTGTTGCTTGGTGATCGAGGGCCGTCGGATAAAGGTCCCAAAGCACCGGGGGGTGGCATACTCGAGAAGTAGTTACCTAGTTACAGAGGTAACCCGGCCTTGTGTTGGCAGAGATCCGGTTAGGTTCTCGGGACGTCCCGCCAGAAGCGATCCCATGTGGCAGTAGGAAGTTCCTTAGCCTGATCATTTGTTGGAAATCCAAACAAAACAATACGTGCCTTGTACGGTTTTAGTTGTATAACCTGCCATTCACTTATGGTGGCGCCCCACTGTTTGGATGGTAGCTATAGTAGGCATAGTTCGGAATGTCTATGCTGGCTAAGATTTATATTCATTTTCGAAGTGCTTTCATCACTATGCACTAACAATAATATCAAAAATGATTTGTTTTGCGTAGTAAGCATCTTTGACTATCATAAGGAGAAATCTCCTCCAATTCTGCGTTTGCGTTGTGTGTGTGCGGGGAGGCCTTATGGTAGTTTCATTTTCCAAAAGCATTGCGGATATTTTTCCACTTCCTTTGTTGTTGTTGTTTTAAAAGATAAATAACTGTTTTGAGTTCTTACACCAGTCCTATGACTGACCTGGAGTTTATTGTTCTCTTCCTAAACTCTGGGTGCCCATAATTGTCCACACGGGCAGTCTAGAGTCAGGTTATCAGGTCATTCGGGATTCAGAAGTGCTTTGGCGCTCAGGAGGCGTGCTGGATGGCTAGACGTATTACTTGCATATGATATTATCTTTCCGCTGTAAATACACTTGTACGGACATTTTTGTATAGTTGTCCATTGTTTGTTGTGTTGTATATTGTTGTTGTACAGTCTGATGATGATGTAATGTAATGTAATTACTGAGATAGCTTTTTTTGATTTAAAGATTATTCATTTATCTATTATATGTTGTTCCGTTGCGATATGTGAGATTCTGATATTGTTTCTGTTCTGTTTTCTTTCTTCTTCTTTCTTTTTCTTCTACCTCTTCTTCTAAAAAAACCCTTATGGTTCGATTTTTCGGTATTCGATTATGCGGCATTTGATATAGTGGACGTATTGATGTCGATTTTCAGAAGTTGAAGAATCGGGTCTTGACACTTTTACCCAAAATTTACATTAGCTCCAATTAACTCCAAACCAGCTTTAAAATGTAGTGCTCGTCAATATGGACCCAATGCAACTTGTTTCGTCAAAAACGGACCTCGTTTGAAGAAGTTACGACACTTTGAAGTTTATACGAATTTATATATAATAATTTACAATTTCTTTTTTTAAAAAAACCTTACGTTAAATCGTTGTCGTTCGATGTAAACAAGCAGATCCAGGCCGTGCGATGCTTTCTTCCCTTCCATTCAAAACCAGATTGAAGAACCCATGGAGCCGCCACCTCTTTCGAATTATACTCCACCTCTGTCGATCTATACGACGATCGAGTTCCACTATTACGCGTGCCCCACACCCCTACCGATGCCTAGAGGCCGGTCGAGCTTGGCTACTTCATCCTCCCACAAAACGTGAGTGAAATGCGTGACTTTGAGCATGAATTGCCGCCACATCATTGCTCCATAATTCATCATCACCGTATGAATTTGAAGTTCCTAACGTGCTCTACAACTTTGTAATTGAAACATTTTTGTAATAATGCGTGGATTTAGAGAGATTAAGAGCAGAAGAATCAAGCATTTTCGACCATTGAAGAACAAACGGCGGCTAAGGTTTAAAAACCCTAATGTTTTGCAAATGTGAAAAAGTTAGGTCCTTTATAGAAAATTTAAACGACACTATTCACCCGAAAACTTTTCGAACTCGAAACGAAGCGTGCCGCCTTGCATTTATAATGTTTTACCCCTATTCCGAACGCAATGGAATATATATCGAGAGCCAATTCGATACTATTTGGAAGATTGGTTTTCGAATTGACTTATTTAAATTTGAAATTTACTTAAACAAATATCTACGCGTTTTAGCGGACAAACCATAAATCTGATTGACAAGAAATTTGAAATCCTATAATAATATAACATTATGGATCCAATGAAACTAGTTTCGTCAATATCCGAGATTGTATGAAATATGGCTATTTATACACGTTAATTAAATGTTTAAATATACAATTTCTGCAAATTAACTTTAAATTCAGTTTTAAAAGTTCTCTAACATCATTCTAATTCAAATAGAATTTAATTCAACTTTATAAATCATTTTTATTCACACTAGATCCAAATTCCAATTATTTACACAATTTCAAATATTGAATTATCGATTTAATTATCCAATTAAATCCCTATATTTCAAATATAAATTATTCATCTTATTAAATTAACTTGTGAATATTTAAAATCAATTAAATATCCGAACTTCAAATAACTAAAATTCTAGGTCGTTACATTCTTCCCTTTTTAAAAGAATTTCGTCCTCGAAAATCACCAAAATCCATTAACTTTTCAAAACAATTTGTTCAAACTAGTTTTCAAATCTATTTAAACCTTCTAACTTCTCCAAAATCCATTAGTTAAATTTCTTACAAAAACTTTTCTAAGTTTTCAAATCCATAACTTGTTATCTTTTCAAAGCCAACTAATATCGTTTAACTATTCAACTCAAAATCAAATTTTAGTTATAAATTTTTTTCCAGCTTCTCAAAAAAATTCTAACACTTTAAATTTTCAAAAAAAATTCACCAGTGTCACCTTTGCGTGGTTTGATCGTAGTAGGATCACAACATCTGTATATCACAAATATACATCTCGTCTTCGAGGATGAGGCATCCCGTAGGAAAAAAATATAAAAGTACGATATGTAATCCGAGATATGTACCTTATATATTATTAGCGAGCGTATATGACTAATATAGCGCGAAAACGAGCTTCGAATGCGAAGCATACGCCAATCACACCTACTAAATACTCAACAAACAATGAGAAACATGTATATATGAAAGTGATATTAACAGACAACATGTACCAATACAACAACTATATATGACAATATAGCAAATGCAACAAAAGCAACGAATCCAACCATCAAACAACTATCATCCAACTAACATCTAATAAACCAATATCTATATCCAGTCAATGCATAACCAAATCAATATAAATTCACTTCTCATTAATATTTATTAAATTGATGTTTTCAATTTAAATTACATTTGATCGTTAATATTGGATTTTTATAACATTTATTTATTCAAATTCAATTAGTTTATATTCACTAATTTATATTCATGTTTATTCACTTTCAATTCAATCAAATTCAATTCAATTTAAATTCACTTACTTCCAATCTAAAATCAACTATTTAGCTTTCGATTTCGTTAATTCAATTTCATATGAATTTCTATACAATCAAATAACATCCATTTAACATCCAATGCATATTCAACATTACCAAATTTATTTAATTTACTCTCAAATTCATATTTACTTACATTCAATTTGGTTTAACACATTTAATTTCCTATTGGTTGATATCCGATTGACTTTCATTCGATTATTCAATTGCTAATTCATTTTACCACTAAAGTTGAATTTTATTACATAACTCAAATTCATATTCATTAATTGCTTCATTGTTAATGTTAATTCCAACTTCTTTCAACAATACTTAAGTTATGTTTCATTTCATTCTCACTTGCATTTACTTCATTGTACAACTTAAGTTCACTTTAATACAATTCTATTTCTATTTTATTTAACTTTTACTTAAGTCAAATTCATATCACTACTCAAATTTAGATTTCATTTTTTCTTAACAAAATTGTTTAACCATTTTAACAATTGGTTTTACTTACATTTTCTCACTCTATAAGTTATACAACTTATTTATTTAAAGTTTCAAATTTATATTATATAATCACTTAAAAGTTTAATTTCCATTTCAATAATTTATCAAATCTAGTTAAAATTCAATTAAATTTATTTAACTTTTCGTTAGTTAAATTTTGAAATCATGTATTCTATTTGAACTTTACCAAAGTTAAAAAAAAATTCATATTATAAGTCCAAAACTTGTTTTACTTATATTAATCAATTTCAACTTGGATTTTAAATTCAAACGTGTTTATCAAAACAAAACTTCAATTTCAATTTACCATTGGTAGCAAATCCATCACATAGAAACTCAAAAATGATACTGATGAAGCTACAGTCATCACCCTTATTATTTCCCAGCAACAGTAGTGAATTCAGTGCTTTATGTTCTTTTAAATTTTCTTTTATTATTTACAACTCACATTTACAAACTTATACTTATATAATTTCAATATTTTACTTTACTTACATAAGATTCATTCCAAATTCATTTATCTTATTTAGATCTGTAACAAAATAATCTCTTTAACTTTTGAAAAATAACTTTCAAAATAAATGGGATTCAAATTTCAAATTCTTAGATTAAATTCGTTTTCATTTACAACTCATATTTATAAACATATTCATATTGTTTCACTTCATTTATATAAGATTATTTCACAATTGTATATCATATTAATTATAATTCCATACTTTATAATTATGTTGCTTATATAATTTTGTTCTTTTACAATTATTGTTTTTATTTAGATTATTCAAATAGTTTTTATTAACTTATATATATTTACATTTTCAATAAACAAACAATCAATTTATATACTTCAATAATTTCTGAAAAATTGTTCCCTTTATATATAAAATATAATCGACGTAAAATTATTTTATTTACCCAGTTTAAAATGATATTGTGTCGACTTGCCTCATTTAGGTGTTTAGAAACCCCTATCGATCCCACATACCGACCAAAATTCACAAACAACTCAACGGATAAGCAAACACAATATAAAACATTTTATATCACTAACAAATACACGCTCAAATATATAATACACTCAAACTCAATCGAGGATGTTGTTGTCCCTATCCATACTGAGTACACATCAAAGCTTAGGAATATACAAAATCTAAGCTCTGATACCACTTGTGACGACCCGCAAATCTATACCTATGAATCGACAATAAACCACATATGTCCGTTCCAAAAAGCATACACTGACAGAAAGTCAGGAGAAAGAAAAAAAGAGAAGAAGAGAAGAGAAGAAAGAGAGAAGATAAACAATATAGAATCTCACATCGCAGTGGAAGACATATAATATCGTATCCATAATCTTTACAAAATAGAAACTGTATATGCATACGTCAATCAGAGTTCAACAATCAATCACTAGTTACCGGCCTGAATAGTTATAATAACCCGTCCTCACAATTGCCGGTAATATACAACAACTAAGCACAGCGGATAATCAAAACAGATACGTGTATAAGAAAATGAAGATCTCCAACTCCTCTACTGAATCTCCAAAAGCACCAAATCTGAACCTGTAAATATACTCGTTCTGACCCGAGCATTGAAAGTGCCCGGATCAGTCTGGTAAACCATCATAAGAACCACACTCAATTGAATTTATTAAATTACAAAACTTTTCCTTTATCAAAATAAAAGTATCTCGTAATACAAGGCCATACATAAACACGGACATGATTTTACCTTACGATAACTAAAACCTTTCATATCAAATCATCTGATATTATGCTAGTATCTAGTACAAAATAATAATCGAGATAGCCAAACTTGTTACCATTATTAAATTCCAACATACTATGCTCTACAAATAAAATGGCAGGTACGTAGTGGAGTTTGGATTTCCATACAAATGACCTGGTGAAGGGACTACATTCCGATAGGTACACCTCTATATGGATGTCTCGAGGCACAGAACATCTTCCCTCTACCAACACAAGACCGGCCCATCTCTGTAATTAGATGGTACGGAATATGTCATCCTCCGGTCGTTATCGACCTTTACCGAGGGCTCATAGCATACAAACAACAATAATCAGATGCATGATGTCATAGCGTGTAAAAATATATCTAGAAGAGGATGGTCATACCCTACTTGGAAGCGACCCACTTAGCCTTGCCGCATCTAACCCTGTTTTGGTCATTTCCGGTTGATGAGGCCTAAAGTAATGATTACCTTTCACAATCACATCACTTTGAACGCCACATGACCATTTCCGTTGACTACTAATTGCCTTCTACAAAAATACGACCCTTAAGCTCATATGTCACAAGGAGGGTGTTAAGCTAAGAGAAGTTGTCTTCTTCGACACCATTGATTTACGTTTGTAAAAACCAATGTACGTAATCTTTAGAAATTCAGTGTCAAACAAACATCTATACAAGTTATCCAAGAACAGGACAAACCGAATGTACTTTCCTACCACATCCTATCGAGAAATCCCTAGGATTAGTAGGCAATAGCCCTTGCATTGGATATTTCATAATGAAGAGACCACTTCTACTATATGTTATTGGGATTTTAACCCCAAATGATCAATAAGCAGTCTACCACTATGAAAATCCTACGTATCAATATCATCACAAGCAACCTACACAATTGTTGCATATACATTGGTCCAAAGTGGTTTTTGGATAAACGACCACAGTCTCTTTACCCCAACAATGCAAAAGAGTTTCTCAACCTCACACAGAAACTAAGTCTCATAGACTTATCATGTCTCCAACTTTCTACTTGCTATCCTTCGGGCGAAGAAGGAAGCTCGATAGATTGGAGTAATACTCCGCACTATACGAATCAACAACCTCAACACAAACGATAATCAAGCCTACACAGAAGGCCACATACTAAGTGTACAACTAAATTGTTCCCACATCAAGTCGAGGAACTAAAATAGCCAAATTTGATAGTCTGTTATTTAACTATCAAAGCAAACAAATAAATATTTAGCACCATATGCAATCACTAGGTCCGTTTAATTAATCTTTTGTTAAGTAAACCATTTGCCAATTAGTCACTTCAAATTATCTTAAAAAATATATATTCTCAAACCATTTCATTTCTATATTGGAAAACATTTCCATATACTTATTTAATAATAAGTAATTCACAAATCTCTTCATTTTCAACACATCGAAAATACTGCATATACATAAATCAGGATTAAGTATATATTTCATTCTTTAAGGAAAACATTCTTTTAAACATATTTATTTGGGCTAAAACGAATGTTGCGTAAAACACCATTACGACAACCCAAAACACAAGTATAGGTATTCGAAAATAAGATATATATATATATATATAAATCCCATATACTATACAAAACATTTTCTTTCGAAAATCATTTACTATAACAACGGTGTTACAAGCCATCATTTCCCTACTTCTCGAAAACTTCAATTTCAACAATAAATGTCGAATTCCATGTTTTCTATACTTAACACACTTTATAACATCTTCAAACCATTTAACTATATTTACAATATCACTTTCCAAAAATATCTGTTTCATTTAATATATTATTCACTGTCCAAAATCATGAAGTCCATTTACCAAATCAAACATTCTACACTTTTATTAAAGGGTAAACCACTGTCCAAAATTGTGGATATACTTCCCTAACCAAATTTAATACTTCTACATATTTATTAAGGGATTATCCACTATCCAAAATCATGGATATAATACCTTTAATAAACTTCTATATTTAACATACCAAATTTAATTAATTTCGGATTTATAAACATTGTTTATAAATTCCATATATATTTTATAAAAACTTCTATTTATAAATCTCTTTTATAGACCAGTTACATTTATTTCATTTATATGGAAAAAAATCCAAATTATAAGTTAATTACTTATTGTTCTCTTATTTACAAAATCCATTCATTTTATAACTTCACAAATTCATAAATCTTAATCACTTATAAGATTCATTTATAACCTTACTTTAGCACTTATAAAACTCCTTTATAATCCTAATATTTTTTATTTATAAAATATAGATTTTAGAAATCTTGTATATAAACAATTTATAATAATTCAAAAACTCAATTTAAACTATTTTATAAAATAATCAGCTTCATATTTCAAAATCACATTCTTATCATATTTCACAAAAATCATAATTTTTATAACATAAAAATTATAACATTTATTTATTTAAAAAAATTCATTTCCTAATAAATCAAAATTCAACAAAACGTATATTTTCAAAATCACTTGAAAATACTTTTTAATTTGAAATCATCACTTTAATATTTTTAAATTTCCAAAAATAGGCCTAATGACGCAACAACACTAAATACATCAATCATGGCATCCAAAACATCATATATCAAATGATAACAGCATATATAAAAACATTTTTAAACAAAACCAATACTGGTGAGGAATCTAGTTGGATCACGACATCCAAAACATGATGTTATCACATGATAACAGCATATATCAAACCATTTTTAAATAAAACCAATACTGATGAGGAATCTAGTTGGGTCCCTCCAATTGTCACCTACAATAGATATACATATTAGCAATATATGTATAATGTCCGGTTCGAGGCAGACGCGCATATGAAGGGTCATTTGCTCATATATGGGAACGTATAGGGCCTCATCTGCTCCATTAGGAAGGAATATATCCAAATACCAACCAATATATAAATAATATTTCATATATCATCCAAACAATCATCAATCGTCATAAAATAAATTTATTCTCACTTATATAAAAATATCAGTGACTTAGAAAGAGTGAGTTGTACTCACATTGATTCCCATAGCAGTCGTAGTGTTTTATTCCGAATAAAATTAAAAAGGCGTTTAATTTTACCAAAAATTTGCACTAGCTCTAATCAACTCCAAACCAATTCTACAATGTAGTGCCCGTCAATACGGACTCACCCAATTTGTTTCGCCAAAAACATACCTCATATGAAGAAGTTGCGATATTTAGAAGTTTATACGAATTTATATGTAACAATTCACAATTTCTTTTTTATTTTAAAATCCTACATTAAATCGCTATCATTCAACGTAAACAAGCAGATCCAAGCCATACGATGCTTTCTTTTGTTCCATTCAAACCAGGTCGAAGAACCCATGAAGCCGCCACCATCCTTCAAATTATACTCCACCTCCATCGATCTATACGACGATCGAGCTCAACCATTACGCGAGCCCCACTCCCCTCGTCGACGCCCAGAGGCTTGTCGAGCTCGCCCACTTCATCCTCCCATAAAATGTGAGTGAACTTCGTGACTTTGAGCATGAATTTCCACCACATCATTGCTCGAAAATTCATCATCGTCGATTTGAAGTTCGGAACGTGCTCTCTGACTTTGTAATTGAAACAATTTTGTAATATTGCATGTATTTAGAGAGACTAAGAGGAGAAGAATCGAGCATTTTTGGCCATTGAAGAAGAAACGGCGGCTCGGGTTTAAAACCCTAAAGTTTTGCAAACGTGAAAATGTTACGTCCTTTTATAGAAAATTTAAATGAACTATTCACCGAAAACTTTTCGAACTTGAAACGAAGCATGCTGTCTATAATTTATAATGTTTTGTCCTTATTTTGAACGCAATGGAATATATATTGGGAGCCAATTCAGTCATATTTTGAAGATAGGCTTTCGAATCGACTTATTTAAATTTAAAATTTACTTGCCCTAAACAAACCGTAAATCCGATTGATACAAAATTTAAATCCTGCAATAATATAACGTTACGGATCCAAAGAAATTGGTTACATCGAAATTCGAGACTGTATGAAAAATAGCTACTTTTACATGTTAATTAAATATTAAAATATTCAATTTTTACAAATTAACTTTAAATTCGATTTGAAAGTTCTCTAACATCATTCTAATACAAATAGAATTTAATTCAACTTTATAAATCATTTTTATTCACAGTAAATCCAAATTCCAATTATCTACACAATTTCAAATATTAAATTATCGATTTAATTATCCAATTAAATCCCTATATTCCAAATATAAGTTATACGGCTTATCAAATTAACTTGTGAATATTTAAAAACAATTAAGTATTTGAATTTCAAATGACTAAAATTCTGGGTCGTTACACTAGGATTGTGCATGTTTTCTTCCACGATACTTCTAATATCAACATCATTGTCAATTTTTAGTTTAGTATAAATTAGTTTTTAGCTCTATATTTCTGCCCAAAAATTTCTGATTTCAAATTTCCACTCACATATAATTTTATACGTAGTCGCATGAATCTGTTCAAGTAAAAAAATAGAGAATGAATATGTTGCTAGGATGCATTTTTAATTTTTCGTTTTTTTGCTGATTTTATTTTTCAGCTTATATTTTAATTATTTTATTAAAAATGAAAAGAATCTCTTTTATGAATAAAAATTATAGTATCTGCTATTTTAATAAAATACATTCCGCTTCTAAAAAAATCATAATTGAGAAGTCAATATTCTTACATTCATATTTCCAAATATTCATGAATCTTCATTTATTCGGTGCCAAGTTTAAAGAGATCAACATCATCCTTGCTTTTATTAGGTCACTTTATGAATTTTGTATATTTATTATCAAAACTCCCTCCCTTATAACCTAATCGTTTAGAGACTCCATCATTTGAGATATTTCACTATGCGTGTGTTAATCCACTCATATTGAATGCATCTTTGTAGTTTGTCATAGCCGCACCCACAGCTGCACCGACCATCTTGGTCACCCCTGTCGTAGAAGCTGGATAGTTTGCTTATTTGAGAGGAACAAATCATGATTTTCTACTTCAATCCAAACAATTTTGTGTCTTGAGTCAAGATCTAATGGAATGAGGGGATAGAATTAAATGAGATAGAAGCGCTAGGTGGTCAAGGCTTCTGAACTCGCTATTCTATATAAAGAGTGATTTTATCATCAAGAATTTATTTTTATCTAAATATAAACTACTTTGAATATTTAAAATATTGATGTACTTGTTTATTTTCCTCTCAAGGTGTGCACTAGGAATCATTGCTTTTGGATTTGAGGTCAAATTAAACTTATTAACTTTTATAGTCTTCATCCATAGCTAACTCTAAGGTTCCTTTATTATACAACATTTGAAAATTAATTGAGCATGGACCAAAGTAAGATGTATTTCAGTATTTTGTAAAAGGGTAATTTTATTCACATGCATAGGTTAATTCGCATTTTATTTTAATATTTGAATCTAGTGATTATTCCCAAGGGTTGATTACTCAACAAATTCAACACTATGCTCCTTTTCTTTCGCTTCCAAAAATATATATCGCTAACTTCTGTATGAAAAGATAGTCGGTAAAGAAATGGAAAGAGAGGTTGTAACGCAGATAGGCCACCACCTTGAAAGTGAATTCTGGCATGACTAAAGTGCAATCATTGATTTTCATTCCTCCCACCTCATGAGTCACACAACAGACTTTAAACTTGTGCAGTCAAGGTTGAAGAATTTGAAGAAGTGTAGAAAGATAATTCCTTAGAGTTTTGAAGAATTTTTTAAGAAGATGAATTGCATTCTTTTTCTTTGTAATCGCTCCATCATAGAATAGCAATAAATAGGTATAGGAGAAATTATAACTCATAAATTAAAAGGTAGAAAAATTTGAACAGTCGGGGAAATGAAAGGATAATTCTTTAAAAATATTCATAAATTATATTAATTACAATTGTAACTGATAAGCAGATAAAATATTTTTCTTTTGGATTTTGAGAGATGAAATAAAAAAGGAAAAAAGAGGAGGAAGTGTAATGGAGAACTAAACTCATTTCATTACAGTGTAGTGCACAGTGCCAATTGCGTCATCAATGCACCGCATGCACCCACGTGCATGTGCATGTGCAACCTTGCTTGGTAATCCATACTACTCATGCTTAACTAAATAAGTAGTAGAAATAAGTATATATAAAGGTGAGAATAATAAAATATCAAGCGATATAGGACTAAAGTTTTATTGTAGTTATCCAACAATCTCCCGCTAACTATAAAAGAACTTCTAGCATATGAAAGATAGAATTCCTCAGAAAAATAAAAGTTTTATACATATGCATCAATGTCTTTCAATTTGAATTGATGCACAAGAAGAGAAGCTACAACTTTGTCTATGTAGGAATTTGTCTTGAACTACAAGATTTGATTGAATCTTCACAACTAGTACTACACTTTTGATACATATACTTCTCCCCGATATATATGCACTCTTTATGGCCAAGCGCTTTCCTTAGGAACTCTTGAATGTTCTAGAGAGATTAACTAAAATCACCCATATAAAAGTGTTCCTATCTCCACACTCAAGTGGGTAAGTCCATCAAGTCTGTCTCCTTAGTATAACCAAATCTGGCTATGGACTCATTAAGAGCATGAAACTTAAACTTATGTCGGATAATAGAATCCATCATGTTCATTTAAAAGGCATCGCTAATATTGGTTATGGATTCTATTAGTTAAGATTGGAGAAAAATAAGTAATGTCCATCAAGTGCATCTCAAAAGCACCATCGAGAGTTGTTGTGGGATTTATAGGAAAATGTTTGTAAAATCCATCAAGTGCGTCTAAAAAGTAATACAAAGAAAGATATGGATTTAATATGAAATTTATATAATCCATAAAGTGTGTCTCAAAAGCATTACCTCCAAAAATGGTTATGGATTTAATATAATCAATAAAGTGCATCTCAAAAGTACCACCAAAACTAGTTATGAATTTAATAAGGAAACAATTTACAAAATCCATCAAGTGCATCTCAAAGCACCACCAAAATTGGCTATAGGGTCAGCAAGAGTAATAGAGTCAATCATAGTTAAATAAGAAAAATCCATCAAGTGCATCCAATAAGCACTATAACAACCTGCATCTCAATGGACTAGAATTTTCGCTAAATCAAAAACTCCATTCCACCAAAATATGGATTTTTTTTGTTCGTATCCTATAAATAACAAAAGCATATCAGAGCACTATCGGTATAAACTCACGCAGAGTAGTAAAATTGTAACACTCCTAATTTTTGATAACATTATTCAAGAGATTTAATTAGATAAATTAAATAGAATAATGTAAATATTTAGAGTGATAAGGGGATTGAGATACGAAAATAAATTAAGGCCGTGATTAATTAATTAATTAAATGGGCTTAAAAATGGCTTATAGGCTAACTAATTTACATAAGGGCATATTAGGAATCAGGCACACCTTATGACTATAACCCTAATATATTTCTGCTCCTTATACCATTCACGTTCATTTTTCTCATTTTCACAAATACAATCAAAACGCAAACTAATAGAAAAGCCGGCCATTAACAAAGAAAGAAAAGAGGAATTCGGTCAAAAGCTAGGGATTCAAGCATAGGAGAAAATTAATCTCAATCCAATCTTCTTATCTTAATCAAGGCGAATAATAACTTATACCATCTCTATTTTGCTTTATGATCAAATGTTTCAGATTTAAGATTAAATTCATTTATATGATTTTTTTTAAATGATGATATACTTGAATTAGAATATGTTAGCTTTAAATCAAAATATTTGTATAAGGATTTATACGGTTTTAGGGCAAAATTTATTGTAAATGATCTTTGAATGTCATTTATAGTATTAACTTTTAGTGACTAAATATGACTATGTTAATGGTATCTATAATATCAAAAGTACTTGAGTATGAAACAAATCACAGATTTCAAAACAGCAATTTTCCATTATATTTCAAAACACATGTTCCATATTCATATTACATAATCCCAAAATGTTTCCCAAGCAAAGATCAAATATAATTATTACAAAATATGCCAAGAGTGATATATGAAGGTACCCTCTTGATTGACTAGAGTCGCATTTAACTTAATACACAATGGAAATAAACACAAGACAAGAACTGTAGCTCCTAAATAGCTATCTGTTAGCCTCTTGGTCACCTACGATAGCTTTATTCGTCATCTTACTAAAAACTTGAAAAGCCTCAACCCTAGGCCTACTCAAATCAATTTTCAGCACCGGAGAGTTTAAGGGAAAAACATAAACTTTGAGTCATACATAAAGCCTGGTGTGATAATACTATATATCTCGGTTATTAACATTAACTGAGACCATACTGATTAGAGAAACGGGTTTCCCCTCACTAATATCCTTCTAAAACATATCTTCTGCAAATCTTTTCCTGCAACCAAAATTGGTACAATATTGTAAAGCACCATTATGTAAATATACATATTAGGTAATAAAAGAACTATCTGTTCAAGCACTTTAGTTTTTTTTGACTGGCATTATCCTTTGGAAGACTCGGGCCTACCAGATAATATAGCAAAATGTATCTAACTTCTGTTAAACACTACACTTCTAGACGTTTTGCCCTTCACTATCTGCTAAATACTTCTCTTATGGATGGTTTGTCCCTAACTTAACATCTCCCAGGGTCACCTGATCCTAATGGTTTTACGGGCTCACCAATAACCTATCTGTACACAAACATATATTCTCTTCTATGTGTAATCATAATTTTAGTCTTACCTATAACAAAGCCCTACACGCCGGATTATGGACTAAATTAGTTGTGGCCAATGGCTAATGTATAGGGGGCGACCCTATACCAGTCCAATTTGTTATTCTAATATCCAAGTCATTTTACTTAGGAAACCTTCCTATAATTTTCCTTGAAAAGATTTTTCATCTGAAATTGACTTAAACCCTTTTAGACCAAACATAAATAAGGAAAACTACTTTACTCAAAAAACCGTTGCCATGTTATATATATACTTTACTCATACTTTAGTTGATGAAAACATTTAACCTTTGAAAGTACACATTTTGAATCTACCGAAAGCACCTCTTTCGAAATCAAATAAAACCCTTTATTTTATTTGGACCGAAAGTCAGAAATCTTCCTTTTTAAATCATACGCAAAACCCCTCCGAAACCCTTGAAAACTTTTCTTTCAAAATCTATAAAACCTTAGACACCATATCTTAAAATACTTCAAAACATAGCCTTTGGAAAACCTTCCATTTCAACCCTTTAGAAACCTCAAAAAACATTACCTTTCAACTCCTCTGAAACCCTTGGGGAACCACCCCTTCGAAACCATTTTTAAAACCTTTTGAAAGAATTAAACCTTTTGAAACTCAAACCTTTTGAAAGCACTGAGGTTCAATTTAAAACATGTGGAAAACACCTTTCGAAACCATTTAAACCTTCTCTTTCGAAACCATTGGGTTATACTTCAACAGAACAAAAGGGTCAATGAAATCATTTAAGTGTAAAGCCTACCTTTCGACAGCTATCCCTAAGCAAGAAGAGATGATGTTGAAAGCACCGTTTCGAAAGCATTGGTGTAACGTCCCACCTTTCATTCCATAGAAAGACGCGTCATTAAGAAGAAAGAAAGGGATAGAAAGAGAAAAGATAGAAAAGAAAGAAACAGACAACATCAGAATCTCACAGCGGAACGAATAAATTATATTATATCACATAAAATATTATATAGTATTATATACATCAGAGTTATACAACTAATACAAAACAAACTAGACAGTTATAAACATCTGTCTAGCAATTACAATTCAAGTACATCAGAGAAAACAGATACAACTCAAACACAGCGGAACCACTATATATATCTACATGCTGAAGCCTCATGCTCCATATCTCCTCCAAAACTCGTCAAAGCAATCCTGAATCACTTGACTACTCATACATAATATGAGTACCCAAGAGTTTAATAAAACAAAAAATAAACGCTCGGGTCAGATAGGGGTCTGGTGTGAGTAAACGGGTTTAAAAGTTGTTTAACTTTAGAAAATCCTTTGAAAACAAAAGGTATCACGTAAGACTTCCCACACATAAACATGGAAAAGCTTTTACCTTATGCTAACCAAAACATTTGAAAGGAACTCCAGTGATATTATAATAGTGTCTAGGGTTTTCAAGTAAATAAGAAATAGCCGAAATTGTTATATCTATTGAATTCCAGCTACTAGCCACAAAAGTGGGTAATACAATCAAAACCGTAGGGTCTCGTAGGAAGAATGGGTTTCCATCAATGGCAGGGCTACTGGGGTACCGCCCGTCATAGTACGTGGCCTAGATCACTGTACCGAGGAGCCACCCTAACTCCCCTGCAACATAAAGCCGAAACCATCCCTTACTGGACAGTCCCGAACAAGACCAACCCGCAGATTGGCCATCGCCAACTGCCACACAACCGACATATAAAGGGACCTCTAGACAGGGGTAAATCTCGTCCTACTTGGGCATGACCCACTTAGCCTTGCTGCACCTCCATTGTTTTAGCCATTCCCAGTTGATGAGGCTTGAGGCTATGATTTACCTTTATAGGACATAAATATTAGAATGCTCATCGTCCACCTGATGATGTTCTGAAAGCATTCAATCCATACAAGTTCGTTCCGAGTTCGAACGAAACTGAAGGCATTATCTCGTTACACTCATTTTGGAATCACCCTCAAAGTTAACGATGATAACCCTTGCACTCTGAATCACCATCTCGAACCTGTAAGTACTATCTCCATCAAACTCATCATGGAATCACCTTTAGAGTTATACTGACGATTAGTTCTTACACATCGAGTCTTCACTCTTCACTTAAGATTCACGACCTAACATTTAATTTGGATCGATGTGGTTTTCGAAATTCCAAATTTGGAAACCCGATCCCAGTCTCATCGAAATCCAAATGCCATCTTAATGTCCAAGTGAATTTAGTTTGAATAATTAGTTCAATTCATCATTATCTATTACACACAGATAGATAAATTACATATCACAATAGATAATCACATTCTCATCATAAACAGATAATCGTATCATCATCACAAACAGATAATCATCACAACCAGATAATCCATATTATCATACTTTAACTAAGCATCCATATCATATAGATATTACTCATCTCATTACTGTGATTACAACCATCCAAAGAAATATCAATAACATCCATAAGCAAAGATTTATTAACCATCATCTATAATTAATTTAAAATGAATTAAATTAATTACTTCTATCTCAAATTAGTTTAAAATAGATTAAATTAATTACCACATCTATAAATCCTGCTTAAAATCCATTAATTAATTAACCCAATTAATTGATCATTCTCTAAGAATTCATCTTGATTAAACACCGTTGATTAATCGTTCTCTAATTACAATAAGTAATTAGTCTTTAATTAATTTACAAATTAATCAACCTTAATCATAAGTAATTAACATTTAATTACTTCTTTTATTAATTAACTATAATTAATTACATTTGTCCTTAATTAATTGCATTAATTAATCACTTAATTATTCCTTAATTAAACAATTCTTAATTCCATCATTAATTATATCAACTAATTATCTCTAATTTATTTTTAAATTAATTACATTATTTAAAATTAATTACTTTTAGTAATTAATCTAAATTTAAATTACAATTATTAATCACTCTTGATCAATATTAAATACAGTAATTAACTCCCCTTAATTGCTCATAAAAAATTAGTTATCCCATAATTAATTATCTTCATTAATTAATCCTCTGATTAATTATAAAAGTAATTACCCGAATTACTTCATTAAAAATCATCTCTTACTAATTACGTTCCAGTAATTATCCTTTATTACTTCTCTAAGTAATAATGCCCCATTAATTACATTAAGTAATTGCTCTCATTAAATCATCAAATGATTTACCTAAATTAATTAAACTAAATTAACTAATTTAAAGAAATCACCTTACCATAATTAATTACAATAAGTAATTAATCCCTTAATTACTTTTATTAAGTAATTATACTTAACCATTAACAATTTATTATCTTCAATTAATTAATCTAATTAATTATCATAATTAATCACATTAATTAATTACTTAATTATCCTTAGATAATTATCATTATTAACAACATTTTTTTAATTACTTACTTAAGAAAAATTATCTTAGATTAATCCTTATTAATCATCTCTAATTAAAAATTTATCCAAAACATTATTTAGAATCAAATAAATAAGTAAATTCCTTCATTAAATTATTTTATTATCTTAATTATTCTTAGATAATTTATTTACTTATTAATGATTTCATTAACATTCAAAATGTATTTAAAACAATACATTTCTATATTTAAATTCAAATTTCATTTAAAAATTTAAGATTCAAAATGTTTAACTATTTAAACATTATCCAGATTTAAATAAATTTATTCCTTAAAATAAAAGTAAAAACAATCATTACTTATATAAGAAAAGTTTTAGAACAAAATTATTTAATTTTATTTAGGAAGTCAAGCTTTTTAAAATAGTTTGATTATCTAACTTTGATAACTTTAATTCAAAAGTTAAAGAAAGAATTTTATCAAGTTTAAACTTATTTGAAAAACTAACTCATTTTTAAATTCTACTTTAAAACAATTTAAACTTGATCAACATTTAAACTTTACAAACTGATTTAAATTCAAATCTGTATTCATAATAAACTTGAACCTATATTTAGACTTGATTTTTAAACCTATTTTAAATCTTGCTTTAAATTTAAAGTTTTCATTTTAAAAACTTATGGATTCAAATTCAACTTAATCTTTAATTTAAATCCTTGCTTAAAATCCTATTTTAAAGATTTGAATTTCATTTAAATTTTAAAATCTGCACAATGACAGGTATATAAAACCTGAACAAATTCTATCAGGTTTTGTAACCTGAGATTAACATGCCTGAGAAACCCCCCCTCCCCCCAATTTTGCTTCGAGTCCACAACCTAAATGCTTCGAGTAAAATTCTCGAATTACCCTAGTGAAACTCGAGACACAAGACTGCACCAACCCCAAAAGTAGTTCATCAGAACTTATGTGCACGGTGCATATGCACCGGCACTTAGGCCATCTCCGGCCACCCTAACCAACTCCTCCAAGTCGCCGTCCATCCCTCAACTTGATCACGACCATCGAAACCCCCAAAGCAGCTCGAAATCAAAATTCGAGATACCAATCAACCTAGAACACCACTGTATCCAAAACCTCAAAACCTGTCAACAGCTAGAAAATTCACCTCCGACCACATGGCCACCTACAACCCCGGCTATCTCTTCTTCCACGACTCCTCTTCCCATCCCCCAAGTCTTGCATCACTCGATGCAACAGAGAGCAAGGGGTTTATCAAAACTCTGGCCACCTAAAAACTAGGGCTAGAAACAGAAAATAGCAATTGCCGTCGCCACCCACTTCTGATCATCTATTTCCAAATTTTCCCCCACTCTCACATCAATCCTCCACCCCCAGGCAGAACCACACCAACCCAAAAGCACTAGGCAAACATATAATTCCAAAAATTCCCAATTTGGTTCAACCAGAAATGTACACACAACAGTTAATTATAAAATGTGAATTTTGTTTTAAAATTCATGATTTTAAACATGCATTCTAGTTATAAACTTGTTTTAATAATTTAAGATGTTTGATATTTGTTTAGTGATCAATGATGACTGATATTATGGATTTTCAGTGGCAACCAATTTTTAATAAATCATAATTTTGACTTATAACCATAATTACATTCTAAACAAACAATTTTGTTTACATATTAATCTCTAACAGAAATCAGACAAAATGATAATGTATTTTCATTAGAAACTTAGTTTATAACATATACAGGTAGGCAGATACCTGACAATAACAACCCATATGTATATTCGTACATATATACCCAGAACATCATCACAATTCAATCATACAAGCTTGCTTATTACTATTAATACACATGCACAGATAACATAAGCTTTTAGCATTGTGAGGTTACTCACTTCTAAAAAGAAACAGAACAGTTTCATCAAACAGTTTTTGATTTATGTGAATTAGAACTTGAGTTCTAGGATATTTTGTTTAGTTTTGATTTTTAAAAGGAAAAACTGTTTTTAAAAATAGAAGCTTACTCACATTTTTATTGAAGATGCAGAGAACAACTCAGAGACGCGTTTTCATTATTCCTGGAACTGCTGAAGTTAAATTTCCTGAAACAGATTTGCAAGTTGCATTGGTGATGTTGAATTTGTGTTTGCTTGCTGAGTTTACTTCTAGATTTGATTGCTGAAGTTGATCTTGCTGTAGTTGATTTAAATTTGCAGCTGAACTCCAATTTCATTTGCTTGAGTTTGAAGTTGAAGTTGATCTTCAACAGATTACAGGTTTGAAAGTTGAATTTGTTTTGCAAATCTTAAATTGTATTTGGGTTTTGCATTTGGTTTTTGAGTTTTCTTTCTAAAGTCTGATTTCAGTTTCAAATGAAGAAAATTGTTTTAAACTAAATGAATTTGTTCTGTTTCTTATCTAAAATAATAAATTTCAAAAATAAACTACATTGCCACATGTTACTTAAGTTTTGTAATGTGATTACAAGTGTCTTCTGTATAATTTAAAAAATTAACACATGTTCTCCTTAATATAAAAATAAATTTCCTAATTTATAAATGTATTTAAACTCTTCTTAAACCATTTCTAATTTAATTTAACATGTTTTATCAACATTTAGCCATACATGTTTACATAAAAACTTCTTTTATAAAATTACATAACTTAATGTTTATTTCAATATTTTTACAATAATATTTTTAAAACTAAATTTTCAAAAAAGAAAAATTTAAGAAGAAACGAATGTTAAAGAACATTTTATTCCAATGTTTTCAAACTAAATATCATACTCCAATATAAATGAACTAAGCTTATTTCAAAACAATTTTCAAAATAAAACAAAATAAACTTTTTATAAAAAAAATACACAATTTAAACTATTATATATATTTATAAACAAAATAAATATTTCCTTTTGAAAATATAAGATAGATTTTCAAATTAACCTTTGAAAAGTTTAAATACTAATTTAAAACGAATTAACCAATTCACATACACACATATATAAATTTGAAAATATCTTATTAAACTCAAATTTAAATTCAAATCAAATTCTCTATTTACAATGTTTACTCATATATACATTATAAATAAAATATTCTTTAAATAAGCTTAGAAAGATAATTTTATCATTTAAATATTTTTAACTTTTGAAAAGAATAAAATTCCAAATTAAATTATCATTATTATAAATTTTCAAAAGAATATCATTTGACAAACTAAATAATTATTAGTTTTCAAAAGAAAATTTTTGTTTGAATTAGATTATTAAATCAATATATCACATTTTAAAATAATTATTAATGAAAATTATTAAATAACTATTGCCTAAATTTCCAGGATATCACAATTGGAGAAGTGGCTAATTTTAAAAGCTAAGTATACCTTTCGAAACCATTGATTTCGCAAGGTAGAAAGGCAGCAGCTAGGGATTTCGACCCCTTCGAAAGCATTACTTACAACAGAAGAGTGCATCCCTTTTGAAACCTTTTCTTTCAAAACATTTGACACAGTCGCAGGCCAACCTTGTCGAATCACTTCGAAAGCAACGCAGGTGCTATTTCAATTTAAAGCAAAGGCATACTCTAACCCCTTCGGAACCAAACTTTTCGACTATGTACCTTCTGCCATTATCTAATATGTTGCGCACCAAGTAACTTGATACCATGCATATTTGTTTTGAAAGCATGGTAGCAAAACGTCCTAGTCAGAACCTTTGGTGCCAAAAGTGGACGAACATATTACAACACGTTAATTTTGTTTTTAACTTAAAAGAGAAGCACTTTTTAACTAAGCTAATATTAATTTCAAATTTTTATTGGTTTCTATGTTAAATACCTTTTTCAAAAGTGCTGCAAATATTTCCAGAAATAAACAATAATCTTGTTTTACAAAATACCCCTTCTCCTTAATTAAACATATACAACATTTAAGTCTCATGCCTTAAATAATTTTATATATTCATCAAAACACTCAGGAAAATTCTAGAAAATCCTTTTCAATATGTTTTCTAACATATATAAATTTCAAACATAAGTAATATATTGTTTAGCGTAATTAATTTATAACCCAACAAATCATTTTATTTTGCTAGAAAATTAATATAAAATCCACATTAATTTAGAAAAATATGAAAATTGAAAATCGTCTCTACAATATTATTTCTGATCTATACCCAAAATTGCAAGGCATTTAGATGTCAAATAATAAGGTTTTCTTACCAAAACATATCATAAAAATCAATATGAATGTACATAAATCATCAATAAGCATATATAATGTTTAATCATTCAAAAACATGGCATAAACTTGCCAAATAAATCAAATTTAACCTTTGAACCAAAAACAAATAGAAAAGTGAGATGTATTCATTATTCACCTTAGTTTTTTTATTAAGATATGAGACTTGAATTAAACTTGATGTTGATTAACCTTCCTCTTTAGCTTTCTTCTTCTTACTCTTGAAAATGGTAGCCGACCTCTCCTTAATTTTAATTTCTATCACTGAATGTAAGTGAGAACTCACGACAAAGGGTTTAGGATATTAGAGAGCCCTTTTTCCTATTTTATCCCTCCTTTAGAACACTTATTTTCCTAATACATCTTTATTCATGTTATCTCATTTTGATTTACATATTAACATGCCATGGCTACCCTTAATTATAATCAAATCTCTATCCATTAATCATCTTACATTATTTTATTTTATTTAACAAGTTAAATATTCTAAATAATGTTACTAAAAATAGGGGTATTTATAAAACTAGATTGGGAGTTGTGCTAATGCAAAAAGGTAAAATGATTGCTTATGCTTCATGATAGCGCAGACTGCATTAAGTGAGATATCTCATTCTTGATTTGGAGGCATTATCTCTTAGGGGAGAGATTTGAGATATACAGTCGTAAGTCTTTAAGATACATATTCTCTTAGAAGGAGTTGAATATGAGACAACAGAGGTGGCTGGAGTTTTTAGCTGCTTATGATTTTGGTATACTTCTTGGAAAGGAAATATGGTAGTGGATGCTCTTAGCAAAAGACATCGGAACGTGATGTTAGCAATTTTGACAGAATGGAAGGATTTAGAAGCTTTGACCACCTGCAGTGTGCAATTTAGATCGATTACTAGTTCTAATCAAAGTACTGCCATATTTACCAGTTTAGAAGTTCATTCAGTGTTGATCGAGAGAATTACTTCTAAGTAGAAGGAGGATCCGTTATTAGCCAAGAGGATCAGAAGGCTTGAGTTTGGAACTGAGATCGATGATCTGAAAGACTTTAGTCTTGACCAGACGGGATAGTTAAGAAAGAGGGGACGGTTATGTGTTCCAAATGTTGAGAACTTAAGGGAAGAAGTTCTTGGAGAACATTATTGATCTAATTTTACGATTCATCCTGGAGGGACCAAGATATATCAACATATGAAGAGGAGCTTCTATTAGGAAGCTATGAAGAGGGATGTTGGCTTGTCGTTAGATAGTATGCAAACTATTTAAAAGTGAAAACCGAATGTCAGAAGCTAAGTGGATTGCTTCAAAATCTAGAGATTCCAATTTGGAAATGGGATTCGATATCCATGGATTTTTTAGATGGGTTGCGAAGGTCATATAGAGGAAATGAAAGTATATAGGTTATAGTGGACGGGTTGACAAAGAGTTCATATTTCATTGCAATTAAGTCAACCAGGATGGTACCTATTTTTGCTAAGTTCTATATGAAGAACATAGTTAGATTACATGGAATTCCTAGTAGCATCGTCAGTGGCGATGATGCTTTGCTTACTAGCGAATTTTGGGAGAGTCTACAGGATGTGTTAGGCACTAAGTTCAAGATGAGTACTGCATATCACCCTCAGATGAATGGGCAGACAGAGTGAGTTAATAAGGTACTCGAGGACTTATTGAGAGCTTGTGTGCTGGACTTTGGTGGATCTTGGGAGATCAGTTAAATTTGGTTGAGTTTTCCTATAATAATAGTTATCAGACTAATATAAAAATGACGCCTTTTGAAACTTTGTATGGAAGGCCATGCAAATCACCAGCATGTTGGTTTGAGACCGGAGACGGATTGGTATTAGGTCCAGATTTGGTTATAGATGCATCAGAAAAAATTGAGTTGATCCGAGAAAGGATGAAGGAAGCTCAATTCAGACAGAAAAGTTACACCGATAAGAGGCGTAAAGACCTAGAGTTCTTAGTTAAAGATAATGTTTTCATTAAAATATCACCGATGAAGGGTGTGGTATGATTTGGAAAGTCAAGGAAACTGGCCTCGAGATATGTTGATCCATTCTAGATTATAGAGAGGATTAAAAAGCTCGCATAAGGAGTAAAGTTGCCAAGAAGTATGGCAGGTGTTCATAACGTATTTCATGTGTCACATCTTCGCAAGTATGTGCATGATCCAAAGATTACTGTTCCTCCAACTGGTTTGGAATATTTGATAGGAGAGCCTAATTTGAATTTTGTTAGACAACCAGTTAAGGTTGTAGTGAGAGATGAGAAAATTTTAAGAACAAGATAGTCGAATTGGTGAAAATTCAGTGGAGCGACAACGAGAAGGACTGTACATGGGAGACAGAAGACAAGATTAGAGATACTTATCCTAATCTGCTTTGAGGGTATGTCTATATTAGATTTATATAGACAATTGCTAGTCAGGTAGGCTAGTATGGTTGCTAGAAGTGGTTACAGATGATTGCTACATTTAGTATTTAGTCCTTATTGAATTTTGAGAACGAAATTCTTTAAGGAAGGGAGCCTATAACACACTTAATTTTCGTTAACATTATTCAAAAGATTTAATTAGATAAATTAAATTTAATAATGTAAATAATTAGAGTGATAAGGGGATTGAGATATGAAAATAAATTTAGGCCGTTCTTAATTAATTAATTAAATGGGCTTAAGAATGACTTATATGCTAATTAATTTGCACAAAGGCATATTTGAAATTAGCTACACCTTATTACTATAACCCCTGTATATTTCCATTCCTTATACTATTCATGTTCATTTTTCTCATTCTCACAAAAAGAATCAAAATGCAAACTAATAGAGGAGGCGACCATTAACAAAGAAAGAAAAAAGGAATTCAATCAAAAGCTAGGGATTCAAGCTTAGGAGAAACTAATCTCAATTCAATCTCCTTATCTTAATCAAGGTGAATAATAATTTATACCATCTCTATTTTATTTTATGATCATATGTTTCAGATTTAAGATTAAATTCGTTTTTATGATGTTTCAATTGATGATATGCTTGAACTTGAATATGATTTAAATCAAACTATTCAAATAAGGATTTATTCAGTTTTAGGAAAAAACTGATTGTAAATGATTTTGAATGCCATGGAAAAAAATTATGTTATGTAAAATATGATTTTATAGCTGGATTTCAATTATGATAAAATTTCCAAGCTATGGAAAGATTAATATAAATTTTCAAAGGAAAATATGATCAAATTGGGATAAAATTTTATTTTGATTAATTCAAAAGGAATTTGGGTCTGAAATTTTAATATGTTTGATAACATGATCAAAGTGAATTTCTATAATTTTTGAGGATTATTCCTAAGAGATTTACTTTGGAAAATAAATTATTTTACAAGTAGGATTGAAGTGCAATTTTGGTTTTGCTTAATGGAAGGGCTTAATTGTTAAATTTTCCTTAATTTGGATCTGATACTAAGCGGCAGTTTTTTGTAAAGAATTTGAAAAGTTGAGGCAACCAATCACATGTTTACACGTGGCAGGTTAGTTATAAAGTATTTGGTTTAATGGGCATTAATTAGCTTTTGCCCAGAAAAGTGGGTTCGGCCACTATTAAAAGTACCTTTTGACTCACAGCTTCTATTAGTCCGTGAGATGATGGTTTTGATGGCAATAACCTTAGAATAGATTATAAAATATAAATACAAACATTATAAGTTTAGATATATATGTATATGCAGGATTTAACCATGCAAGTACTAAGAATGAAGATTGTACAGTATAGAGATTCAAGATATCAAGATAAAATATCAAGATAGAAGACTCATGAGTATCGAGACTATCAAGGGTTCAAGATATCACGGATAAGTATTTTTTTTATTATTAGGAATTTTGTTGAAACTCGTAGAAAAGCACTGGCATCTTATAATCCAATTTATTCGTGGAATGTAATCCACTTTGAGCCGGTTAAAGGGATGGAACCCTAAGTAGGATGGAACCTACGAAAAATCTAGTGGAACATTGTTTTGTATCCGCTAACTTTTATTCAAAATGATTTTTCAAAATTATATCCTATTTTCAAAATGTTTTCAAAACTTTCCTTTTAAAAGATTCAAAACCCTTGATCCTGATTTTAAATAATTTTAGCCTCAAAAACATCTTTATTTTCAAAGTCAAATTACTCCTGATTTTAAACTATCTTTTTAAATAATATATTTAACTTTTAAATATTTATACTTAGATTTAAATATAAAATTATAGTTAAAATCTATATATATATATATATATATATATATATATATATATTATTCTTTATATTTACTTATGAATTTTAACTATAGTCAAGTATATTTATAAAGTTTAAAATAGTTTTTATATAAGATAAAGGTTATTTTCGAAGAAAATCAAAAACATCAAAAAATCCTTTGGGATGTCGACATGCCTAGCATGACCATGTCGACACGGTGACAGTTTGATTCAAAAATTCAAATTTCAAAAGAAGTGTCTGTTCACCATAAATCTTCATGAATGGTCATGGATGTTGTTCTTCTATAAATAGAGGTCGGTTTAACCGAATTTTAAATCACTTTTTTATGGTTTTCACTCCTCTTCTTCCTCCTCATTTTTTAATACATATTCTTATCATTACTCTGCCGAAATCAACATTGAATCATGCTCGATTACTTCTAGTTTGATTCTCTATCACTATCTCTACAAGATTATCAGTGCTATTCAGAGTTAAAGACTTCATTGTAATCTATTAAGCGAGAAAAGGTGTGATTGTAGCCTTGGAAATCAATCAAAAGGGAAAACATGTGATTGGAGCCTTGGTAAATCAATTGGGTAAACTTGTGTCCCGAAAATCAAGTATCTCAACCCAGAGGATCGAAATTCTGCAGGGTGAACCTCATAGCCTTGAAACCGAGGGTGTAATTGTGCAATTGCTTTTGAAAGGAAATCCATACTTGTGTTGCGGGACTGGACGTAGGGTAACTCCGAACCAGTATAAAATCCGGTGTGTTCTTTCCTTTACTGCTTTTATTTTATTTCTGCATCTGTGATTGTTTCTGTGATCATATCTGTGTCTGTATATTGCATACTTTTGTGTCTAAATTAACATAAATTAAAAATATTTAGTAATTATTTATTAACACTATTCACCCCCCCTCTAGTGTTAATTTTAGCCTTAAGATCCGTAATCTGCATTTCTCGCAAATGATATCAGAGCAAGGTTTTCAAAGTTTCATAATCTGATTTTTGAAAAGTTTTTAAAATGGCTATATTCGTTAATACTAATTTAGAAGTATTCAAATCATCAATGTTTCATAAGTCCACATATAATCAATATTCAAATTAAAGTTATCTACCAAAATTGTTTGATGCCCAGGAATCATGCTTGATGGGTGTTGAGGAATCAATCCACAAAGGAAAAATTATGCAGATCAGAAAGAACAAATGGATACTTGATAGTGGATGTTCTAGACACATGACTGGCAATCTAGATATACTGAATGATATAATATACAAAGTCGGAGGATTGCTTAACTTTGGAGACAATTCAAAAGGATATGTGATTGGCATCGGCAAAGTCGGTAATTCTGAAACTCCTACTATTACTAATGTTTTTCTAGTTAAGAATCTGAAACATAATCTGCTAAGTATAAGTCAACTATGTGATAAATGTTATAAAATTAAATTTGAAAAAGAGAACGTCACATTAAAGATAATAATTCAACCATTATATTTGAGGGAGTCAGGAAAAAGAATATATATATTCTATGTATGAAAGTTTCAAATAATAACCTATGTCTGTTGGCAAATACAAGTGACCCTTGGATTTGGCATAAGAGATTTGGGCATTTGAATTTCAAACTCCTATCTAGACTGTCAAAACATGATCTAGTAAGAGGTCTCCCTAAAATGAATTTTAAAGTAGATAGTTTATGTGATGCTTGTCAATTAGGAAAACTTAGAAAAAATTCTTTTAAGTTAAAAGATATGATTTCAACTTCAAAACCTCTTGAATTAATTCATCTTGATTTATTTGGTCCATCTCAAATTTTATCAATAAATCATAGTCGATATGTCTTTGTAATTGTAGATGATTATTCTAGATTTACATAGACAATATTTTTGAAACGTAAAAGTGATACTTTTGAATGTTTTAGGACATTCTCAAAAAGAATTAAAAATCAAATTTCTCTAAAAATTATAACTATTCGAAGTGATCACGGTGGTGAATTTGAAAATGGAAGGTTTGAGGAATTCTGCAATAAAAAGGGAATAACTCACAATTTTTTATTTTTGACAACTCCACAACAAAACGGAGTAGTAGAACGTAAAAATAGGACGATTCAAGAGTGTGCGAGAACTATGCTTACAGATAGTAATTTACCAAAGAATTTCTGGGCAGAAACAGTTGCTACTGCCTGTTATATTTTGAATAGAACTTTAATTAGACCTTTAACTGATAAGACATCTTATGAACTTCTTTATTCAAAGAAACCTAAGGTATCTTGTATCAGAATTTTTGGAAGTAAATGCTTTATTTTAAATACAAAAGATAATTTAGATAAATTTGATCCTAAATCCGACAAAGGTATCTTTGTGGATATTCTAATAGAAGTAAAGCGTACAATGGGTTTAATTTAAAAGCTAATACCATTGAAGAAACAATGCATGTTTCATTTAATGAAAATTTCAAAATTTTTGAAGATACAAATGACGAAGAGGATTTAATCACTCAAAATCAAGAACCTGTTGAAACTAATAATGAAATTGATCATCCTAATAAAAGGACAAAACTTTTAAAAGATCACCCTATAGAAACTATACTGGTAGATATGCAATCTGTTGTTAAAACTAGAAATCAACTAAGTCAAATGAGTAATGTAGCTTTTATATCAACTATTGTACCCAAAAATCCAATAGAAGCATCAATTGATGATTCATGGATTTTGTCTATGCAAGAAGAATTAAATCAATTTACTAGAAATGACATTTGGCAACTTGTTCCTAGACCAGAAAATAAAACTATAATTGGAACTAAGTGGGTTTATAAAAATAAAATGAATGAACAAGGAGAGGTAGTTAGAAATAATGCTCGTTTTGTCGCTCAAGGTTATTGTCAAGAAGAAGGAACGGATTTTGATGAAACCCTTGCTCCCGTAGCAAGATTAGAAGCCATTAGGATTCTACTTGCTTTCGCAAATCATAATAATTTCAAATTATTTCAAATGGATGTTAAAAGCGCCTTTTTAAATGGATTTGTAAAAGAAGAAGTATGTGTCGAACAACCACCACTTTTTGAAAATGATAAATACCAAATCATGTTTACAAACTTAAAAAAGCACTATATGGTCTAAAACAAGCTCCTAGAGCCTGGTATGATAGACTAAGATCTTATTTATTACAATCTAATTTTGAAATTGGTAAAGTAGATAATACTCTTTTTATAAAAAAATAAAAATGATATTCAACTAGTACAAGTTTACGAAGATGATATCATTTTTGGTTCAACTAATTTTGAAATGAATAAAGAATTTTCTAAAATAATGAAAAAAGAATTTGAGATGAGTAATATGGGTGAATTAATTTTCTTTTTAGGATTACAAATAAAACAATTAGATAATGGTATCTTTATTAGTCAAGATAAATATGCTCAAGACCTAGTTCGTAAATTTGGTTTGACCACTGCGAGTGGAAAACCCACTCCCATGGCAACTAATGAGTACCTTAGTAAAGAAGATCTCTCGAAAGACGTAGATCAAAAATTATATAGAGGAATGATTGGCTCATTACTCTATATTACTGCTAGTAGACCTGACATCATGCATAGTGTCTGTCTATGTACCAGATATCAATCCCAACTTAAAAAGACTCACTTAAAAGCCGTGAAACGAATCATAAGATATGTTAAACACACGTCTTATTATGGTTTATTCTACCCTAAAAATGATTCTTTTGACTTAATATCTTACTATGATGCTGACTATGTGTAACAACCCGGAATTTTTGACAGCATATTTTAATAAATATTTAATCTAATTTAAATTAAATACAAGTTTCTCAAATTACAAACTGATGAGATCTTAATTATTTGTCAGTTATATATGTGACTGTAAAGGAATTTTGAATTTGAAATTTAAAATGTAATCTTTTAAAATTATTTATAACAGAATCTCTCTTATTCAATAAAAATCAAAGACTCTATATTTTTATTCTTTGATAATATACATATGAATACAATTAATATAGTCAAAATAATAACCTGTAAAATTCATTTGTGCAACATAAAACTTTTAACGAAAGCCATTTACATTTTTGAATATCATGTGAACATGTTCAATGCATAAGTTAAAGGGGATAACTTGAAACATATTTCTGCACAAAACTTATGTGCTGTTATACAGTTTATAGGCATAAGAAAACAAAAATTTTCACTTTAAATTTATAAAAACAGGTCTGTGTCTTGTACAAAATAAACAAAAATCTGAAACATTAATTACATGTTAGCATAAATGAAGCATAAGCATTAATTAGATGTAAACAAATATGAGAACATGCATTTAAGATTAGCACAACTTCTTGTTTAACAAGTACTACAGCCGATGTAACAACCCGAATATTTAACGATTTTATAATTAAATGATTTATTTAAGTATAGCGTCGTTAGTCGGATTTTGGGGTCCGAAATGTTACTTTCTGCAGACGGCCGAATTGGAGCTCGAAACCACTTCCATTGAGTTCAAAGCGTCGTTTGCGATCTTTTTGAGTATAATCTTTGGTATGTTTGGAGTAAGTTGAATTTTGCTACTTTTTCTGGTTGGGCTTTAGCTTTGGGTTCAGCCCCAAACCCCACTTAACCCTCTAACTCAGCCCATCTCCTCCCATTCATTCATTCCTACTCCTCTTCACTTCTAAACTCAAGCTCCAACTGAAATGGGGGAAAGGAAGAGGAAATAGAAACTCCCATGCCTTAGTTGCTCTTGATAATCCAAATTCTTGCTCCAAATTCAAAGAGAAGGATAGGTAAGTCTCTTCTCCATCTTCTCCATCTCTTCTCCTCTTCAATTTCAGAAAATATCCTAAACCTAATTTAGGAAAAATATGTGTTTTATTCTTAGATTGAAGCTTGTTGAGTAAGAGTGAAGAGTGGTTAGCCTTTCCTTTGCATTTGAGCTTCTTCTTCTTGTTCTTGAGTTAAAAAGGTGAGTTTTGAACTCACATCTACTTCTCTTAATTTCATTGATGTTAGGTATGAATTCCTAACACCTTGTTCATATGCACTTACAATTGGTTTGGGTTGAATTGGAGAATATTCCAATTTTTAGCGTTTTGGGTTCAAATCTTTGAAATCCTAACTTTGATGTTTTAATCATGTTTTGGTGGTGCATCGAGGAACATATAGGGCCGGGTTGTCGATTGGCATAAGCCCTTAGAGCTAATGTTCGTCCGATTGCATTTTGGGAGAGTTTGCTCTTCATTTGAATAAGGCTGGAAAACAGCCCAGGCATGATTCAGTCGACTGAAAACTCTGTTCAGTCGACTGAACCTGAAGCCCGAGAGTTTCCAGGCATGATTCAGTCGACTGAAAAACTCTGCACAGTCGACTGAACCTGGAAACATAAAGTTTCCTGAACCTGGAAAATTTTCCAGGTATAGGGTCAGTCGACTGAAAACTCTGTTCAGTCGACTGAACCTGCTGTTTCAGCCCACTTTGCCTTTTTGGGATTGAATTTCCAATTTGAATCGATTCATGATGATCCTATGTATGATTATCAATTGTTTTGACTTTGATGGTTCCTTTTAATTTTAATCCACGGGTTTTTATAAAATAATCTCTCAATCGCATTTAAAAGTTCGTTTCTCTAATTTATAAATTCTATTTAAAACACACACTTTCGCACTTCGAACGAAGTGGAAGGGTGATTAAATGGTTGGGCAAAACACGGACCATGAATCTGTGCGTTTATCCTTCCGATTAATCCTTGACCTATTCGATTGATTGTTTTGACCTTCGGGTTTGGTTTATCGATGATATGAGGTAAACTTTGTACTGCTTTGAGTGTGAAAGGGACTGACGGATAGTAAACCGTTTAGTGCGAACGAGTGGTTATGGGACATACGTTAACACTTTTCGGATTCCTTTTCGAGAGTTGTGACACATTCCGCCAGTTAGTGGTGTCCAGTACTGGGTCTTTGACCTTCACCACTACGGCTTGTCGCCCTATAGTATCGCTCTGATGTTGGCGTTATGTGCCGCATGGGTGATATTGGGTTTGTGCCTTCGGGTTTGTCGCCCTATATAGTTTCGCTCTGATGTTGGCGTCATGTACCGCATGGGTGATACTTGGGTTTGGAGCCTTCGGGCTTATGGATCCTTGTTGTACAGTACTGAGCTCGAGCAATCATATGTTTCATTGATATTATATTCCCTTGGTATCGCCCATCGTGTTGGTCTGTTTGAGCCGCATGATGTATAACGATTACATTGTGAAACTTGTATACCTTATTGGTATTTGTTATTTGCCATTCGGCTTGTTTTGGGATATTTGTATCCTTTGTTTCTATATGTTGCCGATGGTATGAGGCTTGTTCTATATGATTCATCTCTTGTTGATGATTTTGTTTTCTCCTCTGGAGATATTTGTTATACTGTTTGACCTTGCAGGTTTATTATTGTTCAGTTTATCTAACTGATTTGTTTAGCTAGACTGACCCGGGTATTTTATACTCGGGTCAGACCGAGATGTTTCAGGTTAGGTGCTTTGGACTTAGCCTCTTTTGCTTCCGCATGGACTATTCCGCTGACTCCTTTTTGTCTTAGCTTTTTGTGTAGTCCTTTCTGTTATAACTCTAATATGTATTCTATTGACTCGTCTGTATATTGTGGTTTTCTATACCACTAGACATGTATTATTTTGTATATTCTGCTTTGTATCAGTATATGTGTGTATATGATGGTTTACTGTTCTGTGATGTATATTACATTTGAGTTGTTATATTCTGTTCTGATAGAACCTCTAGCCACCTCTGGTTTTGTTTTAAGTATTCATTGGACATGTCGATCTGCTTGGTAAGGCAATTGTCGATGTATTCAATAGATAATTAAAGCAAGGCCATAGATGGTCGCTCCTAACCAGCCTTCTTCTCCGTGTTAACAGACGGTATTATCTATTAATACTCTTTGCTAGCGTGGGTATAGAGGTGGGGCATCACAGCTTGGTATCAGAGCGAGGTTTAGAACAAAATATGATAAACACAGAATAGAGCGCATATTACGATACATCAGAGTGTGATAAGTGATACAAATCATTGAATCATCGTGTGTCTCTATTACTTCTACCATCAAAGGTTAGATAGGATTTGGGATTATGCCTAGGAATGCATTTAAATTCCGTAGTATTCCATATTGAATTATCTACCTTGGGAATAATCTTTACCTTATCTTAACTTTCAGCTTATGGCTCGAAGAGTTGGAGGACGATGCTCGGATGCTGGGCAATCCAGTGGCTCACATCCGGACGGCGTCTATATGTCTGCCGATCAGTTTTTAGAGTGGTATAGGAGCACGCAGCCTCCAGCTCCTACTCGAACATCTCCTCCATGCAAGTCCACCTTCGCACGTTTGTGCAGTGATTTTTCTCATCTCGGAGGGAAACCATTTAAAGACTTCGAGATTGTTCTTGAGGTCCAAGCTTGGGTTCGCATGTACGAGCATGTTCTCTCTCGCATGGATCTTTCTGTCGATGATAGGGTTCTTGTAACTTCAAGCTTATTGCAAAAGCGTGCTCTTGACTGGTACGAGCTACTTTTAGCTGAATTTGATGAGTCTGCTCTTTCTTGGACTCGGTTTCGGGAACGATTCGAACTCAAGTTCGTTCCTGAATCTGAGAAAGCTCTGTTGTCCCGACGCTTTCTTGAATTGAAGCAAGGGGATTCGTCCGTTTCTGAATATGTTGCATCTTTCGAAGCCTTATCTAAATATGGTCTTGAATTCATTAGCACCTCGTATAGGAAGAATCTAAAATTTGTATCTGGTCTTAAGAAATGACTTAAGAAGTCTTTAATGCTCCAGCTTAAACTTTCCTTTGAGGAGTTGGTCGATTCGGCACTTCATCTCGAAGCCTTCGAGAAGGAGTGTGATTATGGGAATGATGTTGAGGTTCGTAAGAACGCCAACAAGAGGCAGTTTCCATTCGATAAGCGGAAATTTTTCCCTTCCAAGAAGAAAAAGCCCGTTGAATCTGATCCTCAGTCTCAGTCTGTTGGAAAACCTTCCACTCGGAAGTGTTTCAGTTGTGGTTCCCCTGATCATGTGATTCGAGCTTGCCCTATGCCTCTCTTCTGCCACTATTGCAAGAAGGAAGGCCATCGTATTTTCACTTGTCCTATTATTCCGGAAAATCCTTTATCTAGCAAGCTAAAGATAACGGACGCTTCTGGAGGTTCTTCTCGGGGAAAAGGTACATCTTCAAAAAAAAAAAGGTTCTATTGTATTCGAGTTCTCTTCGATATGGGTGGTTCACATTTTTCCGTATCGAAGAAGCTCTTCGATGATTTATCTTTGGATGTTTCTTGTATGGTTACTTCTTTGAGAATTGCGAATCAGAATTGGTGGATCCGCAACGCTCAATTTGCTTGTATTAATGTCGAGATTATTTTATGAGATTTTTCTTTCCGAGCTAATTTGCATGTTATGCGTTGCTTAGGCTTCGGAATTGACATTTTTGAAAGGATTGACTTAATTATTATGAAGCCATATCCTATATCCCGAGTGGACTTTTCATCCTCGACATTTTCAATCTGTTAAAAGATTTCTATCTTCCTTTGTGATTTCGATTTCCAATTTGATGGCATCATTTTTCTTTAAGTCCCCATGATAAGGAAAGTGTGGTTTCTCTCATTCTTGTAGTTTGAGAATTTTCTGGTATTTCTGGTCTTGTCTTAGGATTATCACCTAAGCAATCTTTTGAGTAGTGTTAAGGTCTTTTTAGCTCGACCTTACCGCTGGTTTTCATTTGGCTACGAGTTGCAGAAGTTAGCACTCCACTTACCGCATTCCGCACTCGTTGTAATTCTTATAAATGATTTGTTATGTCATTCAGTTTGTCTAGCTCATTTCATCCATATTATGAATCGAGTATTCTGTGAATATCTCGATGATTCCATTTTGGTATTTATTGATTTTGGATGGAAAATAGCAATTTAAAGAATTTTGCAAATCTTTTTCATAAGATTTATTATAAGTATAATTGGATTTTTGTTCTTTAAACGAACAAAGAATATTTTTAAAAGTTTTTAGAAACATGTTTATCATATAGAAGATGATTTTGTGGTTGTATTGCCCATTGAGTGCTTTAAGAATTCTGGTCGATGCGCTTGATCAACGTTATCGATAGGAATTTCCTAAATGCTTTGATGAGACAATCAGGCACAGTAAATTGATTTGGAATAAGTAAATTTTTCTTGAAAAATTATTACATAAAGATAATTGTAATTTTGAAAGTCTTAGCTTTTTTTTTTGGGAAAGAAAATTTGTTTAAAAGAACTCTTTCTTTTTGATATCCCTATTCTTGTTATTTCCGTAGGGAACCAATGCTTATTCCTTTGTACCAATGCTAATCGTATTGGTTTGGATGCCGTTCAGTTGCAAAAGAGAACGTGCTATCATTTATTCTTCTAAATAGTTATAGCCTATCGAGACTAGATATGCCACTCATGATTTAGTGCTCGTGACTATTGTTTTCGTCCTTTGTATTTTGCATCATTACTTTTGGGTGAGGGATTTTGCTCTCCTCACCAATCACAATTTTGAAATGTTTATTTTCTCATAGGGAACCTAGTGTTGGTTCGAGTTCCTTGCATCTTATGATCTTGATATTCTTTTTTTTCCCGAAAAGAGGATCGTGTTGCCAATGCATTTGGTTGTAAGCAGCAAGTGATTGTTTCTTTGTTGATGTCCAAATGGAATGATCTTTTTACCAAGTTCATCGGACGTTTTGTTGTACTTCATTTTGTTGAGCTTTGGTTCATTTGACGTATTGTTTGTACCACGTCGGTGTTTCAAATTATTTTGAGCTTAGGAATCCATAGAATTCTCTGAGCAATCAAGTTCGGACTTACCCCTTCGTGCACTTTATAGTGTACTTCTTATTCTGTTATTCTTTTGTGCTAGTATGTTTGTGGGAGTTGGGAGAATCACCTACCTTTTGTAGGGTTCTCCTACAATCATAGTCTTCAGCCTAGTGTCTTGTTGGTTGGAATTTGGGGAGAAGATTATTCTTGGTCTAAATTTTGTTCGTGATTCTTCCGAGAAGATTGATCTTATCTGGTTGAGAATGAAAGAGGCACAGAGTCGCCAAAGGTACTACGCGGACAACCGTTGGAAGCCTCTCGAGTTCTCGATCGGTGATCTTGCCTTTATTCGTGTTTCTCCTTTGAAAGGGGTTATGCCTTTCAGTACGACTGGGAAATTGGCTCCTCATTATATAGGACTTTTTTCTATTACTGAATGTATTGGCCCTGTGGCTTATAGAGTTTCACTTCCAGCTCATTTATCTGGTATTCATGACGTGTTTCACGTCTCTCGACTTCGGAAGTGTCTTTGGGAGTCGGATTCTGTTATTACTTCTCCTGATTTGCAAGAGCTTGGGGTCTCACCGGACTTATCTATTGTACAGCAACCTATTCCCGTGCTTGACACGGAGGTGTGACACCTTCGAAACAAGGACGTGCCGCTCGTTAGGGTTCAATGGTCCGCTAATCCCAATGACTGTACTTGGGAAACCAGAGAGTTTATCGAGCGATCCTATCCGGGTTTTCTATCTTTGCTTTGAAACGATGAGAATGTCTTTTCATCTCAAGCTTATTTCCTTTTCTTTTGAATGTTGTATGTATGTAGTTGTTACAAATATCGTCTCTAGAAATTGCGGGGACGCAATTTTGTAAGGAGGGGTGATCTGTAACAACCCGCATATTTAACGATTTTATAATTAAATGATTTATTTAAGTATAGCGTCGTTAGTCGGATTTTAGGGTCCGAAATGTTACTTTCTGCAAACGGCCGAATTGGAGCTCGAAACCACTTCCATTGAGTTCAAAGCGTCGTTTGCGATCTTTTTGAGTATAATCTTTGGTATGTTTGGAGTAAGTTGAATTTTGCTACTTTTTCTGGTTGGGCTTTAGCTTTGGGTTCAGCCCCAAACCCCACTTAACCCTCTAACTCAGCCCATCTCCTCCCATTCATTCATTCCTACTCCTCTTCACTTCTAAACTCAAGCTCCAACTGAAATGGGGGAAAGGAAGAGGAAATAGAAACTCCCATGCCTTAGTTGCTCTTGATAATCCAAATTCTTGCTCCAAATTCAAAGAGAAGGATAGGTAAGTCTCTTCTCCATCTTCTCCATCTCTTCTCCTCTTCAATTTCAGAAAATATCCTAAACCTAATTTAGGAAAAATATGTGTTTTATTCTTAGATTGAAGCTTGTTGAGTAAGAGTGAAGAGTGGTTAGCCTTTCCTTTGCATTTGAGCTTCTTCTTCTGGTTCTTGAGTTAAAAAGGTGAGTTTTGAACTCACATCTACTTCTCTTGATTTCATTGATGTTAGGTATGAATTCCTAACACCTTGTTCATATGCACTTGCAATTGGTTTGGGTTGAATTGGAGAATATTCCAATTTTTAGTGTTTTGGGTTCAAATCTTTGAAATCCTAACTTTGATGTTTTAATCATGTTTTGGTGGTGCATCGTGGAACATATAGGGTCGGGTTGTCGATTGGCACAAGCCCTTAGAGCCAATGTTCGTCCGATTGCATTTTGGGAGGGTTTGCTCTTCATTTGAATAAGGCTGAAAAACTGCCCAGGCATGATTCAGTCGACTGAAAACTCTGTTCAGTCGACTGAACCTGAAGCCCGAGAGTTTCCAGGCATGATTCAGTCGACTGAAAAACTCTGCACAGTCGACTGAACCTGGAAACAGAAAGTTTCCTGAACCTGGAAAATTTTCCAGGTATAGGGTCAGTCGACTGAAAACTCTGTTCAGTCGACTGAACCTGCTGTTTCAGCCCACTTTGCCTTTTTGGGATTGAATTTCCAATTTGAATCGATTCATGATGATCCTATGTATGATTATCAATTGTTTTGACTTTGATGGTTCCTTTTAATTTTAATCCACGGGTTTTTATAAAATAATCTCTCGAATCGCATTTAAAAGTTCGTTTCTCTAATTTATAAATTCTATTTAAAACACACACTTTCGCACTTCGAACGAAGTGGAAGGGTGATTAAATGGTTGGGCAAAACACGGACCATGAATCTGTGCGTTTATCCTTCCGATTAATCCTTGACCTATTTGATTGATTGTTTTGACCTTCGGGTTTGGTTTATCGATGATATGAGGCAAACTTTGTACTGCTTTGAGTGTGAAAGGGACAGATGGATAGTAAACCGTTTAGTGCGAACGAGTGGTTATGGGACATACGTTAACACTTTTCGGATTCCTTTTCGAGAGTTGTGACACATTCCGCCAGTTAGTGGTGTCCAGTACTGGGTCTTTGACCTTCACCACTATGGCTTGTCGCCCTATAGTATCGCTCTGATGTTGGCGTTATGTGCCGCATGGGTGATATTGGGTTTGTGCCTTCGGGTTTGTCGCCCTATATAGTTTCGCTCTGATGTTGGCGTTATGTGCCGCATGTGTGATACTTGGGTTTGGAGCCTTCGGGCTTATGGATCATTGTTGTACAGTACTGAGCTCGAGCAATCATATGTTTCATTGATATTATATTCCCTTGGTATCGCCCATCGTGTTGGTCTGTTTGAGCCGCATGATGTATAACGATTACCTTGTGGAACTTGTATACCTTATTGGTATTTGTTATTTGCCATTCGGCTTGTTTTGGGATATTTGTATCCTTTGTTTCTATATGTTGCCGATGATATGAGGCTTGTTCTATATGATTCATCTCTTGTTGATGATTGTGTTTTCTCCTCTGGAGATATTTGTTATACTGTTTGACCTTGCAGGTTTATTATTGTTCAGTTTATCTAACTGATTTGTTTAGCTAGACTGACCTAGGTATTTTATACTCGGGTCAGACCGAGATGTTTCAGGTTAGGTGCTTTGGACTTAGCCTCTTTTGCTTCCTCATGGACTATTCCGCTGACTCCTTTTTGTCTTAGCTTTTTGTGTAGTCCTTTCTGTTATAACTCTAATATGTATTCTATTGACTCGTCTGTATATTGTGGTTTTCTATACCACTAGACATGTATTATTTTGTATACTCTGCTTTGTATCAGTATATGTGTGTATATGATGGTTTACTGTTCTGTGATGTATATTACATTTGAGTTGTTATATTCTGTTCTGATAGATCCTCTAGCCACCTCTGGTTTTGTTTTAACTATTCATTGGACATGTTGATCTTCTTGGTAAGGCAATTGTCGATGTATTCAATAGATAATTAAAGCAAGGCCATAGATGGTCGCTCCTAAACAGCCTTATTCTCCGTGTTAACAGACGGTATTATCTATTAATACTCTTTGCTAGCGTGGGTATAGAGGTGGGGCGTCACAGTTGAAATCTCTATACCACTTCATAATGCAGTGTATAATACTTAGCCAAAAGAAAAAATGATGACAATACAAATAGAAACTGCTTAGATATCACCTATAATTATTCAGTTACTTCTATACATATATCCACCATATTTTTATGTTCGTTTATAAAAATTTAACTAAACCTAAAAGCAAACCTGAGAAACATTGTGCTTTGTAAAATTAAACAGAATTAAAAACAGGAAACAAAAGAAAGGTTTCAGGAAAATTCTTCTGCAGTTCTTTAACATCTCACTTTCTGTTCAAAGTTTGTTCTGGTGAGTAAAGTTACTTATTTCGAATTTAAACTTGTATCTTTAGCTTACAATTGGTATGTACTTTGATATCTGCTTGAATAATAACCTTAAGTACTTCTTGTTGCTCTGTAGTATATGAAGTTGTTCTTTAGAAATTTTAAATATCTAAACAAAGCAAAGCAAAGAAATTTATAAACACTTCTTCATATAATTGTTTTGAACTTTGGTATGGTAGCTAATTCAAGTTGTTTATCTTAAATTAAAGGCCTACAACTTTGTTGAAGTTTAACAGTATTTTATAAACAATGTTAATTCAAATTATAGGTAAAAGGAATTCAAAGTCAAAAAATTTGAAGATTAAATTTGTAAATTCAATAACATATTTAGATTTCATACACATAGTTAGGATTTTCAAAATAAAGATTATGATTTTTAAGCAAAGGTATTAAGAGCAGTTTTAAAAGGAAAATAAAATGTGTTTTTGTCAATCCTGGATGTTTGGGTAAATTTTAATGGTTGAAATTTGATATGAAGAAAGCTTAAAGACAATTTAACATAAGAAAAATGCCAAAAAATAATTCGAATGCGTCAATTTTGAGATTGAGATTAAAGTAGGGTTATGGTCATGAGTTTTACAGAGTTCTGTAAATTTTCGTTTGCGGCTCACCGGGTTGATCGAGTGCGACGTGTGTCAAGGTGGAGGTTAAGGAGGGACTGGACGTGGTGTAGGCGGAGTGGTTTCGCCTTCGGTGGTCATGGATGGTAGGGCGGGCCATTTTTCTCGGTGTCGTTCGAACCTTGGGTTCGAGCATCAGGTCATATTTTGATTTGATAATCTTCGAAGGGAATTGATTTTTAATTTTGGTAATCGAAACGATTTGGGGTTTGCTGGTGGTAACACAAATCGCCGGAGGCGGGCGAACCACCGTGCACGTGCACGATGGTGATGGGATGTCCGGTCGAGTTGCCATGGCGGTCGCGTGATAATACTCGAGTAGGATGGGGGTTTACTTCGGGTTCCTGTGTACGTGCGCGAGAGTGTTAGTGTGACTGCAGTTTCGTTTATACCTTAAAAAAAAGAAAAAATGATGAGAAGAAGAAAAGAAACAGAGAAAGGAGAAGAAGGTGGAATGGGAAGATGAGACGCGGGGAGGGCATGAGGGAAACTCGAGATTTTCTCGAGTAAAGGATGATGCAGCCTCGGGTACCTTCTGAACGGACGAGCATAATTTTTTTTTAAGTATTTGTATAACTAAGTTAAAAAAGTAATTATTTAGTTTAGATTAATATTTGATTTAAAAGTTTATTAAGGAAATTCTGTAAAGATAGGTGATTAAAATAAGTAATTAGAATGTTAACTAATTTATACTTGAAATTTAAATTGATTTTGTAATTAAAAATTAATCATTTGTCAAATCAATTTAAGTCTTAAGAATGTTAGCTAATTACCTAAAGTTAATTAATAAATGATAATTAACTTAAGTGATTAATTAAAGATTATGTAGTTAATAAAATTGATAATAATAGATTGATTAAATAATTTGTGATAATTAAATAACTAATTAATTTTAATAAATAATTATTAATTAATAATTAAGAATTAAGAATAAATTAATTAACTGAGTAATTAAGTAATAATTAATGAATAAAAGTTAATTAATTGAATAATTAATTAAAGGTTAGATGATTAATAAATTAATAATTAATGATTTAGTAAGTAACTAATTGATCATTAATAAGTTAATTAATCAGTAATTAATTAAATAAAATAAAGTAGTTTATTCTTAAGCAACCAATTAAGTAAAACCAAACTGTTTTGTATGAATTGGTGATTCTGTTTGATTGACTTTGATATCTGTTTGATGATATTCTGTGACATGTTGTAATATATTCTGGATATATCTGTGATGACTGTGTATGATTTATTTGTTATATCTGTTATGTGAATTCTTAATATTAAATTGAACTGTTAACTTAAATAGACAACTTGGCCCTTAAAATGGCGTTTGGATTCCGATTAGACCGGGATCGGAGGAATCAATTTTAATTCTCCGAAAACCACATCGATCCAAATTAAACGATAGGTCGTGACGTATCATTTGGTGATCGAGATGGTATTTCAGAATGCAAGGGTTATCGTCGTTAACTCTAAGGGTGATTCCAAAATGAGTGTAACGAGATAATGCCTTCGTTTCCGTTCGAACTGGGAACGAACTTGTATGGATTGAATGCTTTCAGCACATCGTCAGGTGGACGATGAGCATTCTAAGAATAATGTTCAATAAAGGTAATCGCGGCCTCTAGCCTCATCAACCGGGAATGGCTAAAACAAGAGAGATGCAGCAAGGTTAGGTGGGTCATGCCCAAGCAGGGCAAGATATTCCCCTGTCTAGATGTCCATTTTTATTTCGGTTGTGTGAGCAGTTGTTGGCCACAACTGCGGGGTTATCTTGTTCGAGACTGTTCAGTAAGGAATGGTTCCGGCCTTGTGTTGTAGGGTGTCGGGAGTGATCCTCGGTATGGTGATCTAGGCCCCGTACTGTGACGGACGGTACCCCAACAGCCCTGCCATTGTTGGAAACCCATTTTCCCTACGAGACCCTACGGTTTTGATTTGCATTACCCACTTTCGTGGCTAGTAGCTGGAATTTAATGAATGTCACAATTTCAGCTATTTTCTATTTACTTGAAAACCCTAGACACTATTATAATATCACTGAATTTCCTATAAAATGTTCTGGTTAGCGTAAGGTAAAAACTTACCCGTATTTATTTGTGGGAAGTCTTACGTGATACCTTTATTTCAAATGATTTTCAAAGTTAAACAATTTTAACCCATTTACTCATACCAGACCCTTGTCTAACCTGGAGTTTATATTTTATTTTCATAAACTCTTGGGTACTCAAATTTTTATGAGTCGCCAAGTGATGGGTATTGGGAGTATTGATTTTCTAGAGAAGCTTTTGGGAAGAAGATCACACGTATGTACCTATATATTTAGTTCCGCTGTGTAGTTAGTACATGCAGTATTTTGGATGTATGTATGGACATATATGTATATGACAGTCCTGTTATATGATATTGTATGACTCTGATGTATGTATAACTATGTAATAGTTAAGTTGATGTATTATATTTTGTTCCATTCCGCTGTGAGATTCTGATATTGTTATTCTTGCTTTCTATTCTTTTCTATTTCTATCCCTTTCTTTCTTAATGATGAAACGTCTTTCTGAGGATTAGAAAGGCGGGTTGTCACAGTTGGTATCAAAGCGCTAGGTGGAGTGAGTACCCAGGCTCTTGTGTTATATTTATCCTGAGAGTGCATATTTGAATTTTCATATAATTATATATATCTATGTAAATTTGTTGAGTTACCTGTTCAGGTGACCGACATGAGTTTCGGAAGAACAAGTAGAGTTAGGGACAGTACTTCAACAGATGATGGACGGAGTCAAAATGCTAGTGAGGCTGTCAATCTAGTACTGCCTCAAGTTAGTTTTGCAGCTTTATGCAAGGATTTTAAAAATCTCGGAGGCCAACCATTCAAAGGTTCAGAGTCAATAATTGAAGTCAAGCCTAGCTACGCTCTTGTAAGCGCATTTTCAAGAGCATGAAATTGTTTGATGAGCGTAAGAGGCAAATGGCATCGTGGCAATTGCAAGGTGGTGCAGCAGCATGGTGGGATTCAACAATTGCAAATATTTCTGAGGATGACATTTCATGGGACAGATTCAAGGAGTTGTTTGAAGAGAAGTTTATGCCAATGGAAGGGAGAACCCAATTGTATCAGGATTTTCTGTATTTGAAGCAGGGTAGTATGTCTATTTCGAAGTATGAAACCAGATTCAACGAACTCTATTGTTATGGACCAGGACTCATCGATACTCCTCTTAAAAAGATGGAGAAATTTATGCAAGGATTGATGTGACGACCCGGAATTTCTAGCAATTTAAATTTGAATAATTGATTGATTTTTTAAAATATTTAAAGGTTAATTTTAACTTGAATTCGAGATATCAGTATTTACTTGATAATTAAATCGTTGAATTATATAGTTTAAATATTGAATTTAATAATTGAACTTGGGTAATTGTTGAATTTGAGATTCTAAGCCGGTTTATAAATAATTTGAAGGCTTATAAAATTTATAATGGTAATTCCGAAGATAATAGAATGGTTGGAATTTAATTTAAAGATGATTTGTTCAGTTTTAATAATATTGCGTTTAAATTGGATTTAAAAATAGCCTTCCGAGGCACAGTCTCGGAATTCGACGAAACTAGTTCCATTGGATCCGTAATAGTTAGTTATTATCGGATTTTTTCGTAGCAATCAGAGTTTTCGGTCGACCTTGGCAGTTCGAAATGCGTAGATTTATTTTAATCGATTTAATTGAATGTCGATCGTTTAATTCCGTAACTCGCACATACGTTCAAATTAGCCTCCAAAACACATTCCACTGTGTTCAGAACGCGGGTAAAACTTTATAGTAGCCTAGCGGCATGCCGCGATGGTGGTTCGAAGTTTCGAGTGGGGTAAAGTGAGATATTTATAATAAAATATTTCTATCTGTTAAATCAAAACCTTAGCTTACCCTATACGACACTATTCCCAGTTATAACCCCATACCCTTTCCCTTCATAGAGCATCACAAGTTCTTTTTCTCCTCGGTCCTTTTCTTTATAACGAAATTAAATGAATTCTGAGAAAATCAAAATTTTCCCCTCTCTAATCTACTAACAGGAATCAAGCCGTGCCTCTCCATTATTTTCAAAATTAATCTCGGTTAAAAAAATATGGAATGGCCGAAGCATACGAGTAAAAAAAGCATGGCGACGCGGGCACTTTCAGGCTCGAACTCGAGCTGGGGAGGATGGGGCAGAGTTGCGATTGCTCGAAGGGGGGTTTAGGGTTTCGGTTGTTTAGGTAAATCGCTTCGCGTGATGGTTGATTTGGGCGAGGCTGCTTCGAAGTGGGTGAAGCTTTCTCGAGGCTCGAGGTTGCAGCCGCAAGCGATTGAAGGTATTTCGAGCGGTGTGGTGATGGTCGTGGAGGCGGCCGATGTCGATGTGGTTCGAGCGTGGCGGTGATCGAGGTATATTCCTACAGTTTTTCTTTTACTGAAATCAAAATAATATGTTTTACGGTAGGAGATTTCAAAAAGGGAAATTTAATCATTTGTTAAATAAAGATTGAGTTATATTAAATTTACAAAATGGAAATGAAGTTTATCTAGTGAACTTATATAATCATTTGGTAACTGGAACATATTTTTTAAACAGAAAATTAGTTTGGAATTAACATATTATACAAAATGGAATTTATAAAAATAGAAATTGAACTTGATCAAATATGAATGAAAATCATCCAATGTTTATGCAAATTCAATAAATTAATGAAGGAAACTGTTAGTTTGAAAATTTAAGTTTTTATTTAAATAAACCATTCGATTAAATATAATTAATTAGCTAATTAAAATTTTAGAGGAAAATTTATTGTTCAAATTTATTCAATCTTAATAAAATTTTATAATTGTTATACAAGGTCAAAAACCCGGGAAACCATGACGAGAATGAAGTGGTTTTGCAAATAAAAGCAAAAGGTGAGTAAATCTCACTCAGCTGAGTTGTTATTAAATTCAATAGTCAAATTTAAATGATTGTTTGAATGCTTGAATTGATTTGATGTGTGTTGAGAATTGATGGTTTGGTGACTTTGGTTTAGTGGATGGTTCTCGAGAAAAAAAAAATTTGACTCAAAGTATTGGGGTTTAAATTGTTTTAAACTCCAAAAGTAAATAGGGATCGAATTAATTGATGAAGGATTAAGATAAGTAATGAAGTTTAATGTAGTTAGAATAACCAGTGGGCGGTTTAATAAGTAGTTACTTAAGTAATCAATAAAATATAATTATTTTGTGACATAACTCAAGAGATTAATTAAATAGTTAATCAAGATATAGTTAATTTATTTAATGAAGTAAATAAAAGAAGTTAAATAATTACCGGACGAGGTTAGTCGAGAACGATTAATATTGGATTGGGTTAAAGTAATTGATTTAGATTAGAACAAATTAAAAGTATAATTGGAAATCATTAATTTATATAATTAATGAAGTAATTAAAGATTTAAATAATTGAGATTAATTAATTCATAATAAGTGACTTAAGAGAAGTCAATTAATATAAGTAATTAAAAATTAACGTAATTGATTATAGTTAATTAATTCGTGAAGTAATTAAAGATTACTGATTGATTTGGTAAAAATAATTAATGTTGTGAAATTAATTAAAGATAATCACTTGAATGTAATTGAAAATAATTAATCCAGGGTGATTAATTAAGATGGATGATGAAGGGTTGATTAATTAATTGTTCTGGAATTAATTATTGAAGGAGTCAAAGTGATTGAGGTTTGAAATTCAATTAGAATTAACTGAACTAATTGTATGTGATTAAGCCTTGCTTATGAATGATTGAATGGTACTGGATGTTTTGAATGAGTTGATATCTCTATAATGAAATGTTATAAATTCCATTTGAAAAACTTGGGTTAGGAATATATGAGTCTCGAAGAGACCGGGGTCGGGTATTTGGGAAATACCCGAAACCACTTAGAATATTTATATATTGATTTGTGAAATCAATAGGCTGGATTAAAATGATTTAAGTAGTCTAGAATATTTATCTAAGTTTGGTACTTAGAAATTGATAGGTGAAATAAGTGTTGTCTATAACGAAATGTGAATTGGTTAAATTGATATAAGTTACCCCGGCTTTTATATAAGTTGTTTGCTTTAGTATTCCATGTTAGATGGGTTTACTCACGCTGGTTTCTAGCCTGACCCGGGTGCTACTTTGGTGTAATGCTCGGGTCAGACCGAGTATTACAAATTTTCAGGTAGGTACGTTCTGGAGCTCTGGAGGCGAGGTGGATGGCAATAGCGTATAGAGTATTTCCGCTGTACTTATATTATTATTAATCTGACACTTGATAATTGTATATATTCAGTGACTGGATGTATGTGAAACTCTGGTGTATATTTAATGTAATCGACAGAAATAGTATTCTTTTGTAAACAGTTATTATTTATTTTTATATTTTATACGCTGCGAAGGTGAGTTGTTGATGTTTTTGTTCTTCTTCTTCTATCTCTTTCTTCTTTTTCATAACTATCTGGAATTTTCGGCTTTGAAAATTTCGGGTCGTTACATTTGGTATCAGAGCTGAAAGGTTAAGCGAGAACCTTGGCTCTGGTGGGAATTACTCATTGAATAGAGTCCGTAGTACTCTAGAATGAGTTGCGTATATATATGAGAGCGTACTTGTTATTTGTTTATAAAGATTTTTTAATGATTTTATATAAAAATATATTTTGATATATATATATATATAGAGAGAGAGAAACATTTCCTTTTAAATTATTGGAATTAAGTTAAGAAGCAATATAAAATATGACCAAATTGAAACTTATAACCAAAGTTGAAAAGTAAACTTATATAACAAAATGGAATTTGAAATATAGATTGTAAATGTAATTTATAAATTGAAGTAAAACTTCATAAATAAATGAGATTATAATTTGAAATAGACTTCCAGAGAATATTTGAAAATAAAGTAAGATGAAAATTTCAGGTTAATGTTTATTTTGAATTGGATGGATTGGAAATTTAAACTTCCTTTGGATTTGAAAGTGGTTTCCAAAGGTTTTGGAGGAATAATAGCATTATTTCAAAAATATTTTTGTGTTGAATTTGTAATCTGGGAGATTTGAAATCAAAAATATTTGGAAGTGTTTTTAAAGAGATAAAAGCATTAAACTCTTTTGGTCATTAGAAAATAACATCGGTGATGACTGCAGCATCATCGATGTTCATTTTCGAGTTTCTAGGAGAGAAATTGCTACCAAATTATTTTAAATTGGAATTTAACTTGGAAAGTTAAATGGTGATTTGAATTGGGAATTTGTCTGGTCTCAAAACGGGTTTGAGATTTAAAAATTTAGAATGGATGGATGTTTAAAAATAAATTGGATGATACCATCCTATTGTTAATGAAAATCTTTAAATTGAGAATGGTATTGTATAAATAAAATAAATTTGAGTAATTGAATTGTAAAGTTAAACTTGTTTAAGATCCGGCTTCAAGACGGAAGATAAAATTGAGTAATAAATTAAATTCTTAAAATAAAATAGTATTGAACTCTTATTTGAACCTTGAAATACGTAAGTAAAGATAATATAAAATGAAATTTTGAGAATTGGACTCAGAAAATTAAATTGTTTAAGAACTTTAAATAAAGGTTAAATTGGTTTAAAGAGTTAAACCAACCTTTGAGAAATTTAACTCGAATTTACATAATTCGAGGTGAGTTAAAGTTGAAATTTAAATTCCATTAGTACAAATGGAATTTGGTTTGAATTAAGTGGAATGTAAGTTGAATTGTTGGGGAAGTGAACAGTTTGACTCTTGGCTATTTTAAATAAATTGTCTTAATACAAACTTATTTTTCTAAGCTATTAAATATATACAACCTTTCTTTTTAAAACTAACTTATTATATATTTTTTTTACCATTATTTTTGGAGCTATTTAAACATTTTTCAACTGTTTTCTAAACTAATTACTACTTTTCAACTATTTCACAAACTATCTATTTTACAACTATTTTGCAATTATCTAAAATTTCTGAACCTATTTAGCTATTTTTCAACTATTTTACAATTAGTTATCTATTTTATAGCCATTTTGCAAACTAATAATTATTTTTAAACTACTTTCTATTTTAAAATTTTCAAGCTGGTTTTTCTAAAAATAAACTGGTCGGAGTTCAAACTGTTATTGATTAAATACCCAACTGAGATAAGAATTGAAGTAATAATCCAAATAGGGATTAAGGAAGTTGATATTGGAAAGGGTAATCAAATTTGAATATTTGATTTGAATAAACAAAGTTATATATCTTTGTTATATAAGATAAATCTTCCCTTGTTGAATTTATTGCTAGAAGAAAAAAAATTTGAAAATGTTTGAAGTACGAAGGAATTTTATACGAGGTTGAAATGATCCAAGTTTTTAAATTTTATATATCTGAATATATATATATAAAGAATCTTATGAGGATTTTAAAAAGGTTGTGGGAACCTTTGGATTTGAAAAAGCTTTTAATTTTTGAGTAAAATCAATATTGAATTTGGAAAGCCTAGTTTGAGAATTATCGATTTGGGATAATCGATTTTGTGTAAATGAGCTTTGTATGAGATCATACTAGGTGTATGATTTGAAGATACTATATGTGTATAGTATAAAATATTTTGATAATGGCTCTGGGGAAAAAGGCGCTCCCTTGAAATGAACTTCTCAGGAGTGCCACCGGGTGGTGCTGCCTTGAGCCCAAGGGGGTTCTAAAGTTGATCCTGTGAGGAGTCCGGACAAAACTAGTTCCTGGGGATTATGAGTAGTGTATACCATAGAGGAAGTCGTGTGTGCCGCTGAGAGCCAACAGTCTGCGTTTGATTTTATATCGGTAGACTGCGACCTATGGTATAACATAGTGAAAGTCGTGTGTGCCGCTGAGAGCCAACAGTCTGCGTTTGATTTTATATCGGTAGACTGCGACCTATGTAGGAGTGGAGATGTTTCATTTTGATAGCGAAATCAGAGGCCGCGGAGAGCCTGCGGTTACATGGACTTTTGCTGTGACGCCAACGTAACCCTGGATGTAACTGTGATCTGTTGTGTGGGATCCATTGCGTAATTGAGAGGCCGCGGAGTGCCTGCAGTTACATGGACTTTTGCTGCGACCGCAACGTAACCCTGGTATGTAATTGTGACCATGGATGGGAGTGATGATTTCCAGAGCATTCTCACCAAAGACATTTCCTCTCTTTCAAAATGCTTTCAGTATTTTCAATAAAATTATTTTCCAAGTATTTTTCACTGGATGTTGAAAATGAGTCTGCTAAGTACTTATAGATTCTCAGTCCTACGCCTGATCAACGTATGACTAAATCTCTATGAGAACAAGGATGGACTGGTTGGGACATCGATTTATAAAAGACTATTTTTATAAAGAGTTATTTTATTAAGTATGATGTGAATTGAAAAGCATTTCTAAACTTTTAAATAAAGGTGTTGGGATTTTAGGAAATTTTAAAAAAAGAGATTCCAAACTGGAATTATAAAATAAAATTGAACTCAGAAAATTTAATGAAGTGATTTTTGTAATAAAAATGAATGTTCATTTAAATAGTGAAAGTAAACTAATCAGCTAAATAAAATTATTTAATAGTGTATGTTAATAAAATTGAACTTGGGTAAATAAAATGAATTGTAAGTTAATAATGGAATTTGACAATGAATTCAAATTGTAAATAGAATTCGACTTGGATTTGATAATGAAATAATTAAGAAGAGATATTGTAAAATAAAAGTAAAATAGAGTTGGATTGAAAATGAGATGATTTGAATTACAAATAAAATTCAAGTGTGATTTGAATAATATTTAATAAAATTTGCAAGTAAATTGGATATAAGAGAAGTGTGGTCATATGATATGGAAGTGAATAATAATAGAAATGGTTGGGTTGTAAACAAAAACCCAAATGAATAGAAATAAATTGAAAATGACTTGGTATTAATAAAATAAATTCGATAATGAATTAAGCAAGTAAATTTAAAGTTTAAAATGGGATGATTGAATTAAATAATAAATCGATAAAGTCTGATTGAATAAAAACTAAATCAAAGTTGTAATTGGAATTGGATTATCAGACTGAACTTAAGTTCGGTGGCATATGAGCTTGGATATTATTTTGATAAATGGAGAGGTGAATTAAACTTAAAATTTAAATGGATGGGCTAACTGAAATTAATGGAATTTGATTAAATGAGAATCAAATAGAAGTAGACTTAAGTTTGATGTTAGAACAAATTAAAATAAATGAACTTAAGTTTAAAAGTTTATGGAAGCTTGGCTTCGAATAAGAGTGAAAGCCCATTAAAATAAAAGCTTGGATTGAAGAATGGCTAGTAGTATACAAGAATGAATATGTCGAGCTAAATAAATGGTGGTGAATTAATTAGAAATGAAATGAAAGGCATATGTATGGTAGTTAAAAAGAAAAAAAAAATTGAAATGGAATTAAATGCAGAAAGAGTGGAAAATTAATTTAAAGTGGTTATAAACTAAAATGAATCAAGCTGATGAATTAAATGATGAATGGTTGTGAATAAATTAAAATGGAATTTAATTAAACAAATGGAGTCGAAAATTTATTTAAAATGGTTATAAAATTTACGTAATTATCTATTGAAGTGGATATTATCAAATTGCGTAAAAATGATTGTTGTTTGGCGTAAACTAAAGTAATTGAATTTCTGTGAGTTGATTGAGACTTAATAAATTGATTTTAGAATCAATTAAATTGAATATGAGCTTGTTTGGATTAGAAACAAATTGAATATAAGCAATTGAGTTGTAACCAAATAAAATTGAATGAAATAGCTTTTAAATGGGTTGAAAGCAATTGAATTAGCTTTAAGATTATATCAATCGTTTATGGAAAGGTTTTGGTGCTTGTTGCTTATGATATTCATGCGTAGCTATTGAAAATAAGTGAAATGCTAATAGATTTTATTTATATGACACTTAAATATTCAAATTGAGTAAGTACAGGTACCTGAAGGCCGTTTGGCTGGATTTGGACTGCACTAATTGCTAAAATTAATAAGCTGCTTGCTTAAAATGCTAAATAAGGTACGCTTACACAATAAAAATAGGAAATATGAACTGTTTTTGCTTTTTCCGACCGGGTGGGTCGATGTATATATATTTATATCTCTTATCAAATTGCAAAAGCTCCTCCGTACAAAGGAGACTCTGCCAAAAAAATTCGAAAATTTTGGGAGCTAGAAAATTTTTGAAAATTTCTGGGAAAATTTTTGTTAACAATAGAACGATTTCAAATTGGAATTTAATGTAAATCAATAGATGAAACTAATATGAGTCGGTTATAAATGAAAGATAAAATTTAATACTCAGAAGTGAAGACAAATTGAATTCATATGGAATGGGAAAACTAATTTTGAAATAGATATGAAACATATATGAGGAAATGTATCAACTGATTGGAAATGTTACGATTGGATATTATTGTTAAGTAAGATATGCAGGTATTAAAAGGGGAAAAGAAAATTGGATTTGATTCCAAAAGATTAATGTGAATTGCCCGACAAAAAGGTATGTATTTTAATTTCTGTATGAAATTGGATTGGGTTTTTTGATGTAGCCACTTGGCTTTTGTTTTCTTTTGGTATTTGGGAGCCCGTAGAGGCCCTTTGTAGTAGTACCGAGCCAGTCGCGCAAAGGGGACGCTGGCAAAAAATTTCGGAAATTTAGAGAGTTTGAAAAAATTTGGGAAAATTTTGATGATTCAAAATTTGGTTTTAAATTGAAATTTAGATGATTGAGAAAAGGGGTGTTGTGTGAAACTATAGAAGGTTTTAGGAAATTTGTTAAGGTGAAAGTGGTCCTTTAATTAAAGATAGTGTGTAGAACGTTGAATTGTGAGTTTTGGGAGAAGATAAACGGGTATTGGACCGTTCTTCCTATCTAGTAATTTCGGGGACGAAATTCTTTTAAGGGGGGAGGAATGTGACGACCCGGAATTTCTAGCAATTTAAATTTGAATAATTAATTGATTTTGTAAAATATTTAAAGGTTAATTTTAACTTGAATTCGAGATATCAATGTTTACTTGATAATTAAATCGTTGAATTATATAGTTTAAATATTGAATTTAATAATTGAACTTGGGCAATTGTTGAATTTGAGATTCTAAGCCAGTTTATAAATAATTTGAAGGCTTATAAAATTTATAATGATAATTCCGAAGATAATAGAATGGTTGGAATTTAATTTAAAGATGATTTGTTCAGTTTTAATAATATTGCATTTAAATTGGATTTAAAAATAGCCTTCCGAGGCACAGTCTCGGAATTCGACGAAACTAGTTCCATTGGATCCGTAATAGTTAGTTATTATCGGATTTCAATTTCCGTAGCAATCGAAGTTGTCGGTTGACCCTGGCAGCTCGAAACGCGTAGATTTATTTTAATCAATTTAATTGAACATCGATCGTTTAATTCCGTAACTCGTGCATACGTTCAAATTAGCCTCCAAAACACATTCCATTGTGTTCAGAACGCGGGTAAAACTTTATAGTAGCCTAGCGGCATGCCGCGATGGTGGTTCGAAGTTTCGAGCAGGGTAAAGTGAGATATTTATACTAAAATATTTTTATTTGTTAAATCAAAACCTTAGCTTACCCTATACGACACCGTTCCCAGTTATAACCCCATACCCTTTCCCTTCATAGAGCATCACAAGTTCTTTTTCTCCTCGGTCCTTTTCTTTATAACGAAATTGAATGAAATCTGAGAAAATCGAAATTTTCCCCACTCTAATCTACTAGCAGGAATCAAGCCGTGCCTCTCCATTATTTTCAAAATTTATCTCGGTTAAAAAAAATATGAAATGGCCGAAGCATACGAATAAAAAATGCATGGCGACGCAGGCACTTTCAGGCTCGAACTCGAGCTGGGGAGGATGGGGCAAAGTCGCGATTGCTCGAAGGGGAGGTTTAGGGTTTCGGTTGTCTGGGTAAATCGCTTCACGCGATGGTTGATTTGGGTGAGGCTGCTTCGATATGGGTGAAGCTTGTTTGAGGCTCGAGGTTGCAGCCGCAGGCGATTGAAGGTATTTCGAGAGGTGTGGTGATGGTCGTGGAGGCGGCCGATGTCGATGTGGTTCGAGCGTGGTGGTGATCGAGGTATATTCCTGCAGTTTTTCTTTTACTGAAATCAAAATAATATGTTTTACGGTAGGAGATTTCAAAAAGGGAAATTTAATCATTTGTTAAATAAAGATTGAGTTATATTAAATTTACAAAATGGAAATGAAATTTATCTAGTGAACTTATATAATCATTTGGTAACTGGAACATATTTTTTAAATAGAAAATTAGTTTGGAATTAACTTTTTATATGAAATGAAATTTATTAAAATAGAAATTGAACTTGATCAAATATTAATGAAAATCATCCAATGTTTATGCAAGGTCAATAAATTAATGAAGGAAACTGTTAGTTTGAAAATTTAAGTTTTTGTTTAAATAAACCATTCGATTAAATATAATTAATCAGCTAATTAAAATTTTAGAGGAAAATTTATTGTTCAAATTTATTCAATCATAATAAAATTTTATAATTGTTATACAAGGTCAAAAACCCGGGAAGGAATGACGAGAATGAAGTGGATTTGCAAATAAAAGCAAAAGGTGAGTAAATCTCACTCAGCTTAGTTGTTATTAAATTCAATAGTCAAATTTAAATGATTGTTTGAATGCTTGAATTGATTTGATGTGTGTTGAGAATTGATGGTTTGGTGACTTTGGTTTATTGGATGGTTCTCGAGAAAATTTTTGTTTGACTCAAAGTATTGGGGTTTAAATTGTTTTAAACTCCAAAAGTAAATAGGGATCGAATTAATTGATGAAGGATTAAATTAAGTAATGAAGTTTAATAAAGTTAGAATAACTAGTGGGTGGTTTAATAAGTAGTTACTTAAGTAATCAATAAAATATAATTATTTTGTGAGATAACTCAAGAGATTAATTAAATAGTTAATCAAGATATAGTTAATTTATTTAATGAAGTAAATAAAAGAAGTTAGATAATTACCAGACGAGGTTAGTCGAGAATGATTAATATTGGCTTGGATTAAAGTAATTGATTTAGATTAGAACAAATTAAAAATATAATTGGAAATCATTAATTTATATAATTAATGAAGTAATTAAAGATTTAAATAATTGAGATTAATTAATTCATAATAAGTGACTTATGAGAAGTCAATTAATATAAGTAATTAAAAATTAACGTAATTGATTATAGTTAATTAATTGGTGAAGTAATTAAAGATTACTCATTGATTTGGTAAAAATAATTAATGTTGTGAAATTAATTAAAGATAATTACTTGAATGTAATTGAAAATAATTAATCCACGGTGACTAATTAAGATGGATAATGAAGGGTTGATTAATTAATTGTTCTGGAATTAATTATTGAAGGAGTCAAAGTGATTGAGGTTTGAAATTCAATTAGAATTAACTGAACTAATTGTATGTGATTAAGCCTTGCTTATGAATGATTGAATGGTATTGGATGTTTCGAATGAGTTGATATCTCTAATATGAAATGTTGTAAATTCCATTTGAAAAACTTGGGTTAGGATTGTATGAGTGTCGAAGAGACCGGGGTCGGGTATTTGGGAAATACCCGAAACCACTTAGAATATTTATATATTGATTTGTGAAATCAATAGGATGGATTGAAATGATTTAAGTAGTCTGGAATATTTATCTAAGTTTTGTACTTAGAAATTGATAGGTGAAATAAGTGTTGTCTATAGCGAAATGTGAATTGGTTAAATTGATATAAGTTACCCCGGGTTTTATATAAGTTGTTTGCTTTAGTATTCCATGTTTGATGGGTTTACTCACGCTGGTTTCTAGCCTGACCCGGGTGTTACTTTGGTGTAATGCTCGGGTCAGACCGAGTATTACAGATTTTCAGGTAGGTACGTTCTGGAGCTCAGGAGGCGAGCTGGATGGCAATAGCGTATAGAGTATTTCCGCGGTACTTATATTATTATTAATCTGAGACTTGATAATTGTATATATTCAGTGATTGAATGTATGTGAAACTCTGATGTATATTAGATGTAATCGACAGAAATAGTATTCTTTTGTAAACAGTTATTATTTATTATTATATTTTATACGCTGCGAAGGTGAGTTGTTAATGTTTCTGTTCTTATTCTTTTATCTCTTTCTTCTTTTTTATAACTATCTGGAATTTTCGGCTTTGAAAATTTCGGGTCCTTACAATTGAGGCCTGAATTCCATGGAAAATTGACGGTGCTTCTGAAAGGATCTTTTGTTGATTTGACTGATATGGCGTTGAGATATGAAAGTTTGATGAGTAAGAAACCGGCGGCTTCAGTTGCAGCTTCAGGTGGGAATTTCACTAAATCTAATAAGCGAAAGTTCGATCCCAAATGGAGAAAGCCAAACAAGAAGAAACCTAGGATAACAACGGACCTCGAAAGTGCTACATTTGTCAACGGGAAGGACATTTGGCAAATAAGTGTCCTAGAAAAGGATTCCAGCAGCAACACCAACCTCATCAGAGTGGCCCAGGATCAGCTATGGTTCAGAAATCATTTTGCTTTAATTGTCATCAACCAGGACACATGATCAAGAATTTTCCACTTCCGCAGAGGGCGCCTCAGAATAAAGTTTATGATTTGGAAGCCGGACCATCTTCTTCTTCAATGGGCAAAGGAGTATTAGAAGGTACCATACTTTTAGATGGAAAATATATTAGAGTTTTTTTTGATTCGGGTGCTTCCTTGAGTTTTATTTCTTTAGACTCTGTTGAAAAGTTCTCTCTTACCCCTAGTTCTGTAGACAGCCCTATCTTGATATATAATCCTGTAGGAGGGGTGACCAAATTAGACACTATCTGTAAGGACTTGAAGATTTCTTATCTATCCCACAGTTTTTCTTATGACCCGTATGTGTTGAATTTTAAGGGATTTGATCTTATTTTGGGAATGGATTGGATGGATAAGTATAAAGCCGTTTTGAATTGTGATGAAAGAACAATTTCGTTGGAAACTGATCTGGGTAGAATTGCCAAGGTGTCGTGTGATAATTCTAGGATTCATTTGAGCAGTCTTTTGCATGGAATTGAGACTTCTGAAGAGAAGATAGAAGATATCGATGTGGTTCAAGATTTTGCTGATGTATTTGAAGAAGTTAAGTGTCTGCCACCACATCGAGAAATAGAGTTCCGTATTGATTTGATTCCAGGAGCTGTGCCGGTGATTCAGCCCAGTAGGAGAATGGCTCCTAGGGAGAGAGAAGAGTTGATTAAGCAGACGCAGGATCTTTTAGAGATGGGGTTGATAAGACCCAGTTTTTCTTGTTAGGGTTCGGCGACAGTGTTTGTGACCAAATCGGATGGATCATTGAGGTTCTGTCTGGATTATAGAGAATTGAACAAAGTGACTATCCATAATAAATATCCTCTTCCTCGCATCGATGATCTTTTTGGCCAGTTGCATGGTGCTTCTATCTTTTCTCAATTGGATCTAGCTTCAGGTTTCCATCAGTTGAGGGTAGCTGAAGAAAATATTCCCTTGACTTAATTTAGGGGACCGAATTATTTCTATGAGTGGTTGGTTATGCCGTTCGGATTAACCAACGCTACTACCTACTTCGTTGACCTCATGAACCGAGTCTTTGGGGATGTGTTGAATAAGTTTGTGCTGGTATTCATTGATGATATCTTGGTCTATTCCAAATCTGAAGAAGAGCACAGGGAGCATTTGAGGATTGCATTGGAGACTCTGAGGAAGCATGTGTTGAAGGCGAAGTTTTCGAAGTGCCAATTCTGGAAATCTGAAGTTAAATTTTTAGGGCACATTGTTTCTGGTGAAGGCATTTCTGTAGACCCAGCGAAAGTTGAAACTATTTTGGAGTGGAAACAGCCAAAGACACCGACGGAAGTTCGCAGTTTTCTGGGATTGGCTGGCTGCTACAAGAAATTTATCGGAGATTATTCGAAGATTTCTTCAGATCTTACTAAGTTGACTAGGAAAGGGGCAAAATTCAAATGGACACCTCAGTGTGAAGAAGCTTTTCAAGAATTGAAGATAAGGTTAACTAGTGCACCAGTACTTGCCATTCCGGATGGGAAGAGCAAATTCGATGTTTTCACTGATGCTTGTATAGTGGGTTTGGGAGCAGCTCTGATGCAGAATGGAAGGGTTATTGCGTATGCTAGTAGGCAGTTGAAGCCACATGAGAAAAACTACGCTACGCATGATCTTGAATTGCTAGCCATTGTTTTTGCTTTGAAAATATGGAGACATTATCTTTTGGGAGAGAAATTCAAATTATTCACGGATCACAAACCATTGAAATATCTATTCTCTCAAAAAGATCATAATCTGAGACAGCAGCGGTGGGTTGAATTTCTTGCATCCTATGATTTGGACATTTTGTACACTCCGGGAAAAGCGAATGTCGTAGCTGATGCTCTCTGCAGGAACGCAGTTCTATCTCTTCTGGAAGTGGTTCCATCTCTTGTTAAAAGGATCTCAAGTAAGCAAGAATCTGATAAGATGTTAAGGAGGATCATTAAAAGAGTCAGGAAGGGTCAGTGTCCCAGTTTTGAAATCGATGGCCAAGGAACATTAAGGATTAATGGGAGAATCTGTGTTCCGGATGATAGGGATCTGAGGCAAGAAGTGTTGTCTGAAAGCCACCGCTCCAAATTGAATATTCATCCGGGGATCTCGAAAATGTATAAGGACATGAGGAGAGTATTCTGGTGGCCGGGCATGAAGGAAGATGTAGCTGCTTTCGTGAACAGTTGTGCCATCTGCCAACAAGTTAAAGGTGATCAACAGAAATCTACCGGGTTATTGCAGCCTTTGGAAATTCCGAATTGGAAATGGGAGATGATCTCGATGGATTTTATTGATGATTTTCCTAGAACCAGGAAAGGAAATGATGGTATATGGGTTATTGTAGATCGTTTAACTAAGAGTGGCCATTTTATACCAGTTAAGGCAACCCGTACTGCAGTTTCTCTGACGGAAATCTTCTTGAAGGAGATAGTTAGATTGCATGGTGTTCCAGTCAGTATAGTAAGTGACCGTGATCCTATTTTCACTAGCAAATTCTGGGAAGCTCTGCAATCAGCAATGGGAACAAATTTGAGGTTGAGTACAACTTATCATCCTCAAACGGACGGACAAACGGAGAGACTTAATCGTATTCATGAGGATATGCTTCGGGCTTGTGTTTTAGATTTTGGAGGATCGTGGGAGGACCATCTTCATCTAGTGGAATTCTCTTATAATAACATTTATCAAGCACGTATTAAGATGGCTCCTTATGAAGCTTTATACAGAAGACTGCGTAGATCCCCATCTTGTTGGGTCGAATCGAAGAATCGTCTTGTGCTAGGACCCGATCTTATTCGAGAAGCTTCTACGAAGGTTGAGCTTATCAAGAAAAGGATGAAAGCTGCTCAAGATCGTCAGAAGAAATATGCTGATAGAAGACGAAGGCCATTGGAATTTGAGATTGGAGACTTGGTTTTTATCAAAGTTTCCCCAATTAAAGGTGTTATAAGATTAGTAAAGACGGGAAAACTTGCTCCGAGATACATTGGACCATTTCGAGTGTTGGAAATAATTGGAGTTGTAGCCTACAGGATTGAATTGCCAGAGCGGATGTCTGGGATTCATAATGTGTTTCATATATCGCATTAGAGGAAATTTGTTCACGATCCATCACTGGTTGTAGAACCAGTAGTTCAAGAAGATTTGGAAGTGGAACCCAATTTAACTGTGGTCAGAAATCCAGTTCGAATTGTGGATCAAGACGAGAAGCAACTCAGGAACAAAGTGGTGAAACTCGTCAAGGGGCAATGGAGTGAGGATCCTAGAGATTGTACCTGGGAAACTCTCGATAGTTTTAAGAATGCTTATCCGGATTTATGTCCAGATAACTAGTGATGTTTGTTAAGATAGACTATTTGATTGTGTTACTCTATGAATGATATGTATGTTTGGATTGTTAATATAAAAAGCTTTTGAATTAACTGTTGTTTTAAAATTTTGGGGACGAAATTCTTTTAAGGGGGAGGAATGTAACAACCCGGATTTTTTGACAGCATATATTAATAAATATTTAATCTAATTTAAATTAAATACAAGCTTCTCAAATTGCAAACTGATGAGATCTTAATTATTTATCAGTTATATATGTGACTGTAAAGGAATTTTGAATTTGAAATTTTAAAATGTAATCTTTTTAAATTATTTATAACAGAATCTCTCTTATTCAATAAAAATCAAAGACTCTATATTTTTATTCTTTGATAGTATACATATGAATGCAATTAATATAGTCAAAATAATAACTTGTAAAATTCATTTGTATAACATAAAACTTTTAACAAAAGCCATTTACATTTTTTAATATCATGTGAACATGTTCAATGCACAAGTTAAAGGGCATAACTTGTAACATAATTCTGCATAAAACTTATGTGTTGTTATGCAGTTTATAGGCATAAGAAAACAAAAATTTTCACATCAAATTAATAAAAACAGGTCTGTGTCTTGTACAAAATAAACAAAAATCTGAAACATTAATTACATGTTAGCATAAATGAAGCATAAGCATTAATTAGATGTAAACAAATATGAAAACATGCATTTAAGATTAGCACAACTTCTTGTTTAACAAGTACTACAGCCGAAATCTCTATATCACTTCATACTACAGTGTATAATACTTAGCCAATAGAAAAAATGATGACAATACAAATAGAAACTGCCTAGATACCACCTATAACTATTCAGTTACTTCTATATGTATATATATATATATATATATATCCACCATATTTTTATGTTCCTTTATAAAAACTTAACTAAACCTAAAAGCAAACCTGAGAAACATTGTGCTTTGTAAAATTAAATAGAATTAAAAACAGGAAACAAAAGAAAGGTTTCAGGAAAATTCTTCTGCAGTTCTTTAACATCTCACTTTCTGTTCAAAGTTTGTTCTGGTGAGTAAACTTACCTATTTTCAATTTAAACTTGTATCTTTAGCTTACAATTGGTATGTGCTTTGATATCTGTTTGAATAATAACCTTGAGTACTTCCTGTTGCTCTGTAGTATATGAAGTTGTTCTTCAGAAATTTTGAATATCTGAACAAAGCAAAGCAAAGAAATTTATAAACACTTCTTCATATAATTGTTTTGAACTTTGGTATGGTTGCTAATTCAAGTTGTTTATCTTAAATTAAAGGCCTGCAACTTTGTTGAAGTTTAACAATATTTTAAAAACACTGTTAATTCAAGTTACAGGTAAAAGGAATTCAAAGTCAAAAAATTCGAATGATTAAATTTGTAAATTCAATTACATATTTAGATTTCATACACATAGTTAGGATTTTTAACATAAAAATTATGATTTTTAAGCAAAGGTATTAAGAGCAGCTTTAAAAGGAAACTAAAATGTGTTTTTGTCAATTCTGGATGATTGGGCAAATTTTAATGGTTGAAATTTGATATGAAGAAAGCTTGAAGACAATTTAACATAAGAAAAATGCCAAAAAAAAATTCGAATGCATAAATTTTGAGATTGAGATTAAAGTAAGGTTTTGGTCATGTGTTTTACAAAGTTCTGTAAATTTTCATTTGCGACTCACTGGGTTGATCGAGTGCGACGTGTGTCAAGGTGGAGGTTAAGGAGGGACTGGACATGGTGTAGGCGGAGTGGTTTCGCCTTCGGTGGTCATGGATGGTGGGGCGGGCCATTTTTCTCGGTGTCATTCGAACCTTGGGTTCGAGCATCAGGTCATATTTTGATTTGATAATCTTCGAAGGGAATTGATTTTTAATTTTGGTAATCGAGACGATTTTGGATTTGCTGGTGGTAGAGAAAATCGTCGGAGGCGAGGCGAACCACCGTGCACGTGCACGGTGGTGATTGGATGTCTGGTCGAGTTGCCATGGCGATCGCGTGATAATACTCGAGTAGGATGGGGGTTTACTTTGGGTTCCTGTGTACGTGCATGAGAGTGTTAATGTGGCTGCAGTTTTATTTATACCTTAAAAAAATGATGAGAATAAGAAATGAAACAGAGAAAGGAGAAGAAGATGGAATGGGAAGATGAGACGCGGGGAGGGCACGAGGGAAACTCGAGATTTTCTCGAGTAAAGGATGATGCGGCCTCGGGTACCTTCTGAATGGACGAGCATAATTTTTTTTTAAGTATTTGTATAACTAAGTTAAATAAGTAATTATTTAGTTTAGATTAATATTTGATTTAAAAGTTTATTAAGGAAAATCTGTAAAGATAGGTGATTAAAATAAGTAATTAGAATGTTAACTAATTTATACTTGAAATTTAAATTGATTTTGTAATTAAAAATTAATCATGTGTCAAATCAATTTAAGTCTTAAGAATGTTATCTAATTACTTAAAAGTTAATTAATAAATGGTAATTAACTTAAGTGATTAACTAAAGATTATATAGTTAATAAAATTGATAATAATAGACTGATTAAATAATTTGTGATAATTAAATAACTAATTAATTTTAATAAGTAAGTTATTAATAAACAATTAATAATTAAGGATAAATTAATTAACTGAGTAATTAAGTAATAATAATGAATAAAGTTAATTAATTGAATAATTAATTAAAGATTAGATGGTTAATAAATTAATAATTAATGATTTACTAAGTAATTAATTGATCATTAATAAGTTAATTAATCAGTAATTAATTAAATAAAATGAAGTAGTTTATTCTTAAGCAATCAATAAAGTTAAGTAAAACCAAACTGTTTGGTATGAATTGGTGATTCTGTTTGATTGACTTTGATATCTGTTGATGATATTCTGTGATATGTTGTAATATGTTCTGGATATATCTGTGATGACTATGTATGATTTATCTGTTATATCTGCTATGTGAATTCTTAATATTAAATTGAACTGTTAAGTTAAATAGACAACTTGGCCCTTAAAATGGCGTTTGGATTCTGATGAGACCGGGATTGGAAGAATCAATTTTAATTCTCCGAAAACCACATCGATCCAAATTAAATGATAGGTCATTCCTTATCATTTGGTGATCAAGATGGTATTTCAGAATGCAAGGGTTATCGTCGTTAACTCTGAGGGTGATTCCAAAATGAGTGTAACGAGATAATGCCTTCGGTTTCGTTCGAACCCGGAACGAACTTGTATGGATGAATGCTTTCAGCACATCGTCAGGCGGACGCTGAGCATTCTAAGAATAATGTTCCATAAAGGTAATCGCAGCCTCAAGGCTCATCAACCGGGAATGGCCAAAGCAGGGGAGATGCAGCAAGGTTAGGTGGGTCGTGCCCAAGCAGGACAAGATATTCCCTTGTCTAGATGTCCCTTTTTATTTCGGCTGTGTGAGCAGTTGTTGGCCACAACTGCGGGGTTATCTAGTTCGGGACTGTTCAGTAAGGAATGGTTCCAGCATTGTGTTGTAGGGGGTCGGGAGTGATCCTCGGTACGGTGATCTAGGCCCCGTACTGTGACGGGCGGTACCCCAGTAGCCCTGCCATTGTTGGAAACCCATTTTCCCTACGAGACCCTACGGTTTTGATTTGTATTACCTACTTTCGTGGGTAGCTGGAGTTTAATGAATGTAACAATTTCGGCTATTTTCTACTTACTTGAAAACCCTAGACACTATTATAATATCATTGAATTTCCTATAAAATGTTTTGGTTAGCGTAAGGTAAAAACTTACCCGTATTTATTTGTTGGAAGTCTTACGTGATACCTTTATTTCAAATGATTTTCAAAGTTAAACAATTTTAACCCGTTTACTCATACCAGACCCATGTCTGACCCGGAGTTTATATTTTATTTTTCATAAACTCTTGGGTACTCAAATTTTTATGAGTAGCCAAGTGATAGGTATTGGGAGTATTGATTTTCTGGAGAAGTTTTTGGAAGAAGACCAAACGTATGTACCTATATATGTAGTTCCGCTGTGTAGTTAGTATATGAAGTATTTTGGATGTATGTATGGACATATATGTATATGACAGTCCTGTTATATGATATTGTATGACTCTGATGTATGTATAACTATGTAATAGTTAAGTTGATGTATTATATTTTGTTCCATTCCGCTGTGAGATTTTGATGTTGTTATTCTTTCTTTCTATTCTTTTCTATTTCTATCCCTTTCTTTCTTAATGATGAAACGTCTTTCTGGGGATTAAAAAGGCGGGTCGTCACACTATGCTCGTTGTAAATCAGTCCGAAAAAGTACAAGTAGGACTTGTCACTTTTTGGGGCATTCTCTGATTTCTTGGCTTAGTAAAACGCAAAACACGGTTTCTTTATCAACAACTGAAGCAGAGTATATTTCTGTTGCTTTGGCTTGTTCTCAAGCAATATATATGCAACAAACCTTAAAAGATTTTGGTTTAAATTTCTCAAAATCTCCAATTTATTGTGACAATACGAGCGCGATAAATTTATGCAAAAATACTACTACTCAACATGCTCGAGCTAAACATATTAATATTAGACATCATTTTCTCAGAGATAATATAAGCAAGGAAGTAGTTACTCTTGATTATATCAATTCCGAAAATCAAATTGCTAATATCTTAACGAAACCTTTAAATGAATCAAATTTACTAAATTAAGAAGAGAATTTGGAATTTGTTCTATAACTGAAATATAAAATATAAATAACAAGTATAATTAACGATTGGTATCAAAATAAATCAAAGAGTTAAATTTTAAAAAGACCATGTCGACATCCCCTAGGTATACATGTCGACATATAACGTTTTTGTTTTTTTTTAAAAATTCCCACCAAAATTCAAAAATTTAGTTATATATTCTTCTCATTTTCGACTTTTCATTCATTCTCTATGTTTTCTCTTCATTCTCTCTTCTGAATAAATAAAATCATGGCTTCATCCTCAAAATCAAACATAAAATCAACTTTCTAATTTCCCTTTCCCACTTCTGGTTCGTTCCAATGCACTACTCTTGCTTGTGTAATGAAAATAGAGGAGTCTATGATTGATGTACTTCAGATGTTAACTGAAATTCAAGTAACACAACTTCGTATGGCAAAGGAATAGGAAAGGCAAGGCAAGATTCTTAGGAATTTGCAAAAATTCGTAATGAACAACCAGGCCAACCCTATCTTGATCGATGAAGACTCTCCACTCAATCAAGAACATGAGGCCAGTGACGAAGAACAAGAAGAAGAACCCATGGAAGAAGCACACGAGGAGAAGGATGACCAAGTAGTGTGTGTTGGAGAAGTGTATTTCGACAAAAATGGGAATCTTATCGAACAACGTGGAAATTTCTGTTTCCACTAGCTAAACTGTTCGATTCATAGATCTCCTATGTTCAAAAACACACATTAGTTTCTTCTCTTTCCTTCCGTTGTTGTTTGTGTTTTTATGTTTTCCAAACGCAAATATAAATATAACCATATACGTAATAAATAACTCGTGTTCTTATACGTGTTTTTATTATAAATATTATTGTGAATTTTTAGTTAGGATAGTTAATAGTTTAGGACTATGTTTAAGTATTAGACTTAAGTGTTGATTATTTATGATAACACTATCATTATAATCACACGTCATAGAGTAATAGTTTTAGGGGGAGTTATATAGTTTGGAGTTATCTAGTTTAGATAAAGTTTTTGTTGATGACCAAGGGGGTGAAATCTAAAATTGGATAGTTAACTATATATTAAGGGGGAGTTGTTAGTTTTAGGGGGAGTTGTTAGGATAGAAGTAATATTTTATAAACAAAGGTTGTCATCATCAAAAAGTGGGAGATTGTTAATCCATGAGATGATGGTTTTGATGACAACAGCCTTAGAATAGATTATAAAATATAAATACTAACATTATAAGTTTAGATATATATGTATATGCAGGATTTAACCATGCAGGTACTAAGAATGAAGACTGTACAGTATAGAGATTCAAGATATCAAGATAAAATATCAAGATAGAAGACTCATGAGTACCGAGACTATCAAGAGTTCAAGATTTCAAGGATAAGTATTTTTTATTATTATTAGGAATTTTTGTTAAAACTCGTAGAAAAGCACTAGCATCTTAGAATCCAATTTATTCGTGGAATGGAAGCCACTTCGAGCCCGTTAAAGGGATGGAACCCTAAGTAGGATGGAACCTACGAAAAATCTAGTGGAACATTGTTTTGTATCCGCTAACTTTTATTCAAATGATTTTTCAAAATTATATCCTGTTTTAAAATGTTTTCAAAACTTTCCTTTTAGAAGATTCAAATCCCTCGATCCTGAATTTAAATAATTTTAGCCTCAGAAACATCTTTATTTTCAAAGTCAAATTACTCCTGATTTTAAACTACTTTTTAAATAATATATTTAACTTTTAAATATTTATATTTAGATTTAAATATAAAATTATAGTTAAAATCTATATATATTATTCTTTATATTTACTTATGAATTTTAACTAGAGTCAAGTATATTTATAAAGTTTAAAATAGTTTTTATATAAGATAAAGGTTATTTTCAAAGAAAATCAAAAACACCAAAAAAATCCTTTGGGATGTCGACATGCCTAGCATGGCCATGTCGTCATGGTGACAGTTTGATTCAAACATTCAAATGTCAAAAGACGTGTCTATCGCCATAACTCTTCATGAATGGTCATGGCTGTTGTTCTTCTATAAAAAGGGGTCAGTTTCAACGAATTTTAAATCACTTTTTTCTGGTTTTCACTCCTCTTCTTCTTCCTCATTTCTTAATACATATTCTTGTCATTACTCTGCCGAAATCAACATTGAATCATCATCGATTACTTCTACTTTGATTCTCTATCACTGTCTCTACAAGATTCTCAGTGCTATTTTGAGTTATAGACTTCTTTGTAATCTATTAGGTGAGAAAAGGTGTGATTGTAGCCTTGAAATCAATCAAACAGGAAAAGGTGTGATTGTAGCCTTGGTAAATCAAATGGGTAAACTTGTGGCCCGAAAATCAAGTATCCCTACCCAGAGGATCGAAATTCTGGAGGATGTACCTCGTAGCCTTGAAACCGAGGGTGTAATTGTACAATTGCTTTTGAAAGGAAATCCGTACTTGTGTTGCGGGACTAGATGTAGGGTAACTCCAAACCATTATAAAATCCGGTGTGTTCTTTCATTTATTGCTTTTATTTTATTTATGCATCTGTGATTGTTTCTGTGATCATATCTGTGTCTGTATATTGCATACTTTTGTGTCTAAATTAACATAAATTAAAAATATTTAGTAATTCACCCTTCCCCCACCCCTCTAGTGTTACTCTTAGCCTTAAGATCTGTAATTTGCATTTCTCACATCTTGCACCTTAAATCAACTCGAAACCCTACAAAGTGGAAACCATTACCAAGTTATCGACATGGGTACATAGTGGATTGGAGGAAGGCGGAAGGCATGATGTTGAAAGCATTGCTTCTGATGGGGTTGTTACCTTTATTTTGTTTTAAAATGTTAAGCGCCTGCCTTTTTTTTACTAAAGTTTTCGAAAGATTCGAAACATAAGCCATCAAAGAGGTTTTCTAGATAGCTTTCGAAAAAGGTTTTCATCTTTCATTTTTGAGTACAAGCTTTCAAAATAGTTCTTTTTATGTAAAACAATGCTTTCAAAAATGGTGGTTCCTACCTAGTCGAAGCCTTGCTGTCGTTCTACTCCCTTTTGAATATATTGAAGTCATCAATGCTTTTGAATGGTACCTTTTGTCTTAAAGATGTTCTAAACCACTTCCTAAATGCTTTTTTAAAGGGTATAAGGGTTTCGAAGGCAATGGCTTCGAAAGGGTTTTGACGCTAACCTTCAATTTTTACTTAAGGTTTTGAAGCTTTCGAAAGGATGGTTTTGAAGTTATCAAACTTTCCCCAAACAGATTTACATGAAGATCAAAGGTTTCAAAAGAGATATTTTCGTACATATTCACTTTAACCCAAAAGATGTTTTTGAGTAAACCCAATGGTTCCGAAAGGGGTATTTTTATTGGTTTCGAAGCTATGTTTCTAAGGACAATTAAGTATTGTTTTGATACTTTCGAAAGGTATATTTTGGTTTCGAAAGAGATGATTTAAAGAGTTTCGAAAGGTATATGTTTTATCTTTTGAAAATAAGTTTTCTATGCTTTTGAAGGAGGTTATCCAGGTTTTGAAAATGATGTTTTAAGGTTTCAAAAGCCTTGGTTTTCAAAACAAAAGACCCAATCTCATTTTAAAGGAAAACAATGGCATAAATAAAGATTTTTGAAATGGAGTTTTGAAAAGTTTTCCTTGATTAATGGGTTAAAGGGATTAACCAACTTTTATTTAAAATGATTTCAATGATATTAAACCACAGGGGTCGTATTATTATGTTTGCTACTTCATATTTATATATATTCACATTGTAATGGACCCATACCTATATTTTGGGGAAATGGCATAACCCGCTAGGTTGACGCAGTAGTGAATATAAATTAAGTTAATTCCTGAATGAGTAGAATTTCATCCAGAAGGTCGAGAAGACCAGAGTATAGGATGCTAGAATATTGAAAGAAGATACTGGGAGGGTCCAATAGGTTCATAATAAGCCCATGAAAACTATGTATAAACGAAGATGTCGGGAAGAAAGGTTCATATTTAGTCCATGAAAACTATGATTTGATATTGCCAGGGCCCAATAGGTTTGTATTGAACCCATGAAAACTATATCTGGATTAAGATATTGACAAAAGTCAATGGGTTCCTAGTCAACCCATTAAAACTAGGATAAGAGGAAAGAATTGGACTTACCAATAGGTTCAAGGAGAACGGATGAAACAGTAAAGATATTGGAAGGGGAAAATAGGTTCTGAGTGATCCCATGAAAGCTATATAACTAGAAAGAGAGTCCTTAAACATTAAAAAGGTTATTAGTAAGCCCATGAAAACTTGTGACGACCCGGAATTTTCAAGCATTTAAAATCGGAATATCTATTTATTTTAAGTATTCAATAGAGTAATTCTAACTTGAATTATGAATATCAGTAATTATTGTTATTTAATTTATTGAATTAAATAATTTGAAGTTGAGTAAAATGTTGAATCTAGAATTTTAAGCTTGTTGAAAATAATAGAAGTGTTAAAATTGAATTTCACAGTGATCTGTTCAGTTTTAAAATTTATACTGTTTAAATTGAATTTAAAAATAGCCTTCCGAGGCGCAGTCTCGGAATTTGACGAAACTAGTTCTATCGGATTCGCAATATTGTAATATTTTCGGGTTTCATATTTCGTAGCGATCGGAATGGTTGTGTGAGCGTGCGATATATAACGCGCTAAAAATTTAATTTACGATAGCCGGTTCGGATATTTAAAGATAAATTATTTCGACTAGTCAAATTTATTTTTACTTCAATCGTTTCCTTTCCATCGGCTTCCAAATCACTATAGCTGGGTTGCTCTATCACGCAACATTTCCTCATTTCATCAACGTCTCAATCTTGTTCTTTTTCCATTTAACCGAATATAAAACAAAATAAATAAATAAAAGAATAAAACAATGGCTTCCTTCACAAGCAATTGAAAAAAGAAATCCTGTCTCCTATTACATCTCAGACGAACATTTCCTTCCCTTCAAATAAAAAGTTCAGAAACAAAAAAGAAAAAAGAAAAAATCAAAATTTAGGTAATGGCCGAATAAAGTGGTCTTATTCAAAACTCAACCCCTTCTCTTTATTTTGCTCGAACGTAGAAGGGAGGCTGTCTCGTTCGAATTCAAGTCGTTTCATTTTCAAAGCATCAATTCGTCGATTTGAGAGGAAACCGCGAGAGAGTGCGAGCTTGAGTCGAACTCACGAGGCGCGGCCAGAGTCGTCGCTGGAAGATGACGTGCGTTATCGAGCGGCAGTTTCTAAGAGCAGTTCGATGACGAGTTGGTCGCACGACAAAGTGGTACGTTCGTGTTCATGTCAGGTCGAATTTCACGGCAAGGCTCGGGTCAAGGAGGTTTGGTGATGTGACTGAGGGTTCGAAGTTGTGATCTTGCCATGAGGTCAGGTGGACTGGGGGTTCGGTGGAGCTCGGGTTTGGGCATTTTCGTGTTTGGACTTTTCCGTGAGGTATTTATAGATTTATCTTTAATTTACGTAAATGCAGTTTTCCAATTCATGTATGTAATCAGGTGCAGAGGGAATGATGATAGAGTAAAGTGTAAAATAATTTTGTTTAGATTTAATAACTATACATATACGTTTAAAATTTTACTAACTTATTTTCTAATATGTGTAAATATATACAGTGATAATTTGTTTAATAAGCATATTTAATCAATTTATTTGGTAAAAATATTGTATTAAACGGGAAATCATTTGTTTAAAATTAAATTTTTAGTTAAATGAATTTATTAACAGGACAATTGTTCAACATAAATCATTGGAGGATTTATAATGGTCAATGAAAATTGATAATTCGATTGTTTCGGATATTAATAAATTTTATAATTGTTATACAAGGATTAAAATCAAGGATACAAGCAAGTTTGTAATGGATTACATACAGCAAAATAAAAGCAAAGGTGAGTTAATCTCACTCAGTTTAAATTTAAATTTAATTGATTAAATTTAAATAATTGTCTGAGATGGTTGAATTGATTTATGTGCTGTAGTGTGGTATATATTTGGAATTTGCATTTTATATTGTGCTAACATCTATGGATGCAGGGAAAACAGGTTGGAGGGATCCAACTAGACCCCTCAACTTTATTTAATTATTTAATATTCTCTGTTCTGAATACTTGATATTCTATAATGAATTATGTGAAAATATTGAATGCTATGGCATTGATTGTTATAATCGGGCAATAATTAATTATCAAATATATAATTTGAGTTGGGAATAAAATTAAAGGAAGTGAAATTGTAAGTCAAATAATTTAGAACAGTTGAATAAATTTATGAATGAACTGGAAAGGAAATAAAGTGACTTTAAAATTTTAATATATAAATCTTGAGTATGGGAAGGGAAATTTAAATAAACAGAGAGTTAATGAAACTTAAACTTCAATGTTATTGTTTAAAAGAACAAAACATTTATTTTAAATTTAGGATTTAAAATAATTAAGAGATAAAGAAGAAATTTTGGAATTTGAAATTGGTATCTTCAGTTTAAAGGGTTTTTACACAAAATGAGAAAACAAAATCTAAATGTTAATGAAATTTGAATTAAGTAAAGCAAGAAAGAAAATTTATTTTAAGCAAAGTAAATTGGGAATAAATTGAAAATTGACTAAAGTGTTTTGGGATTTGAAATCTAAAAGGGAAGTGAGATTTTTGAAAATTTTAAACTGGATTCTTTTAGTAAAATAAAATATCGGTGGATATTTATATATATGAATTCAAAGGGGAAATTTATAAAGGAATGGAAACTCGTTTAAAAATAAATGGTAATTTATTTATTTTAAGGATGAGAAGAGAAGTGTTTCCCTGGATAGCCAAGTACGATTTTCAAGCAATTTTAAAATAAGTTAAAGGTTTTATGATGTTTTAAAAAGCATATCTTAGAAAATTTATTGTTTTTAAATGTTTAAAATCTAAAATAAATGTTTTTCAAAATATTATCGTAGTAATTATTAAATGACTTGATATTTGTTTTAAAGAAAAATCTAGTTTTATATTTTATAAATGTAGCCTTATTTATTAAATATTTCTAAAGTATATATTTTAAATTAAAGTAGTTTTGAATTTTTTTAGGCTATGAAGTATATGTTATGAAAATTATTTTAAAGCTAAAAGTATTTTATACTTGGCGTTTCAGTGGAAATAAATATTGGGAAATTATTCCGGGAAAGGAATATGTTTGAAACTATTTTCAAACGGGGTTTGGAAGTGAAGTATATCTTGTGAAGATATTTTTGGGATTAATAAATATTTGGGAAATTATTTATTGTTTAATGGTTGCTTGTGAATATAAATTGATAGTTAAATCACCGACTATCAATATCGGCCAAATGCGGTGATCGTTTCGAAGAGACCGGGATCGAGATTTATTTCTCGAAAACCACTTCGATCCGGTTTGTACGTTTTCGTGAAAAAAGATTTTGGATTCGAAGATGGAGCAGTGAAGTGCAAGGGCTAGTCGCTACTAATCCTGAGGATATTTCCAAAATGGATGTAGTAGGAATAATGCCTTCAGTTCCGTTCGAACCCGGGACGGACTTGTACGCATGAATGCTTGCGAAACATCATCAGGTGGACGATGGGCATTCTAAGGGATATATTTTAAAAGGTAACACTTGGCCTCAAGCCTTATCAAATGGGAATGGCTGAAAATCAGGGGATATGCAGCAAGGCTTCGTGGGTAGCCCCCATTGGAGGGTGAGGTCATCCCTGTCTAGATGTCCCTTTTATTTCGGCTTAGTGGGCGGTTGCTGATCCTAACCGTGGGGTGATCTTGCTCGGGACTGTCCAGTAAGGGATGGTTCCGGTCTTGTGTTGTAGGGGAGTTAGGGTGGCTCCTCGGTACGTTGATCTAGACCAGGTACTGTGACAGGTGGTACCCCAGTGCCTAGCCATTAGTTGGAATCCATTTTCCATACGCGCCCGTATGGTTTTGATTGTGCCCAACTATTGCTGAAACGTGAGATGCAAGCATTTCATATAGATTCTATTTTACTTTCTATAGACACTATTATAATATCAGAGGACTTTAATAAAAATGTTTTAGCTATCGTAAGGTAAAAACCCGACATGTTTATTTGTGGCGTGGTCTTACGTTTCAAAGGATTTTTGAAACTTTAATAATCAATTGGGTGTGATTTCCTCACGCTGGTAATCCAGACTGACTCGGGTGTTATTTAACTGTAATGCTTGGGTCAGACCGAGTATTATAGAATACAGGATATGATGTTGTGGAGCTTAGGAGACGAGATGGATGACGATACGTACTCTCGTACTTGTATATATATATATATATATATATATTTTCGCTGTTTGAGTTGTTGTGTATCCTTTGTATGATATTGATGTTGAGCTGTGATTGATGTACTCTGATGATGTAATATGTAAATAGAGATATTTGATTTTTGAGTAAAGATTATTTATTATCTATTATATTTTATTCCGCTGCGGTGGTTAGATTATGTTGTTGTTTTCTGTTTTCTTCTTCTATCTCTTCTTTGTTAACCCAAATGGTTCGTATTTCTATACAACTTGAGTTGATTTAGGTAGAATAGTGTTGACTCAAGGGTACGGATTTGCGGGCTGTTACAGTTGGTATTAGAGCTTAGGTTGGAGATAGCCTTGGCTCTGGTGGGAATTACTCATTAAAATTAGGGTCCGTAGTACTCTAGAATGAGTTTGAGCGTATAAATAAATATGATTGTGTATTTGTTAGTGAATATAAATTATTTTAATATTGGGTTGATTGGTTTATTGAGTGGCATATGAACCATCGTCAGCACAGTCTGGACAACTATATCGAAGGGGTTTCTAAACACTGGAATAGAACAATTGACACAGTATTGTTTTAAATATGGGTGAATGAAATAATTTTACCCAAATATATTTTGATATAAAGAAAATATTTTCTTAAATTATTATATAACTTCGATGCTTGGATGATCATATTTTAAACAAATAAAATTACAAAAATTGGAATTACTTGTATGATCAAATGGAAATAAATTATATGTGCATAAATTATATAATTGGGTTATAATTAAAATTGAATTCAAAATTAAATTGGAAATTTAAAATCCCGGGGACTTTGGAAGTGTTTGTCGAAGTATTTGAAGATAAATAATAGCATTGTTGTTTTTGGATTATTTCTGAAAGGAAATTTGTTTTAAAAATGGATTTTAGAAGTGATATAGCATTAAATTCACTTCAATCGCTGGAAAATAATCCTGGTGATGACTGTGCAGCATCATCAGTATTCATTTTCGAGTTTCTAAGTGACGAATTGCTACCAAATTGATTTGTTCAGGAAAAATCTGTTTGTTTTTTAAATTTCAAAGGAAATTTGTTGGGAATAAAACCAGGATTTGGTTTGACTTTTGAGAAATGTGATTTGAAATGTTGGGGATTTCGAAATGATTTAAAACCAAAAGCCGGGAGTTTCCTGATAAGATGGGTTGTAAGCTTATAAATTGAGATGATTTTTAAATCAAGAAGGAAATATAAGCTTTGAATGTTGGAATTTAAATTTAAGGTGAAAAGTTAAAAATAACATTAACTTGGATTAGAGAATAAAACTTAACTGGATTGAAATTAATTGAGTAAGTTGAAGATAATATCCAGTTTACTTCGAATTTAGTTGAAACCAAATTGAGATTAAATAAATTTGAGTTAAAATAAAGTTGAACTGAAGTGAAAGTTCAGTGAGTTATTGATTGAAATTGGATTTTTATTTTAATGGGTAAGAAATAAGTTGGATAAGAAATAAATTGGTTAAGGATTGGACTGAAATAAATAAAACGGAATAACATGTAAAAGAATTACAATGCATGGAATAAAATATGCTTGGATATAAATAAGCATAAGGCTTGAATTAAAAATAAAAGAGGAATATATTTAAGCCTAGAATGAATGTGATTGTATAAAATAATAAGCTGTAACTTATAAAATTTAAAATGGAATACAAAACCCAAAATTAATATTTTGATGAATTGGAAAATGGAAAGAAAATCGAAAATTGAATTATTAAATAAATTGAGCTAAAAAATTAAATGAAGTGGTATTTAGAATTAAAAATCAAGTATTGAACTATAAATAGGAGAGAAATAATTTTATAATAAATTAGTTAATAAAATGTGTAAATGGGAACGTAATGTTGTTTAATAGAAGCTGAATTGTGAATTTATGATGAAATTTGGAAATAAAACTCAAGTTATAAATTGAATTCGACTTGAATTGTCAGTAAAGTAAATGTAACTGAATTGTGAGTTCATGAAATTTGGTGGTAAACTGGAAACGGATAGTGGATTCAGAACTTGAGTTTTAAATTAAACTTTAATTTGAAGTGTTAACAAATTAATATAATTGAAATGTATCGGATAAAATGAAAATTGATGAAAATAGTAATGGTATGAATTGCAAATAAAATCCAAATAAGTGGAAGTAAATTGGAAACGGCCTTGTAATAAATTGAATGAGTGAATCTGGGAAGTTAAATTTTATAATAACCAATCAAATGAGATTTAATTGAGAAAGGGTTTGCTTGAAAAATGAAAATGAGCTTAAGTATAAAATTTGAATAAATTGAAGTAAATTGACTTAAGCTAAATAGATGAGGAGTTGAATGGAAATCAACTTGAGCTAAGTTTAATAATATTGGATTGGTTTTAAATCAAATAAAAATAAATTTAAATTGAAATAAAATTTGGTGAGTTGCCGATAATATTTAATGGAATGAAATTTTTTAGATAAATAATGGTAAACCATTTAAATTATTAAGGGATTGAAATAACTTGAGACAATAAGAAAAAAAATAGAATATTTCAAGTTTACTAGAATGGTTTAAGTGAATGTGGATAAACTAATTATGTTGAATAAGTAAATGGATAGAATAAAAAAGAATTAAATGAAGGATGGAAGTAGAACTTATTATAAAAAAGAAATGGAAATGAACTTAAGTTTTTGACTTAAGTAAGTGTTGAATAAAATCCGAACTCAAAATGAAGTATGGTTTAAATGAATTGAGATATAGTTATTGAATGGAATAGCCTGAATTGTTGTCGAGCAAACTAAATGGTTGTGAATGGGTAATGGAGATGGAACCTAAATTTTTAATGGTTTTGAACGAACTAGTTTGGTTAATAAAATGAAATGCAAGTGAATTGATTCAAGTTTAAAATGCAATGAAACTGAGAATATATGAATTGTGAATAAATTTAAAATGGAATGGAATTATGTATAAATTGAGTTGAAATCCATTTAAATTGGTTATAAACCATATATACTGATTTATTCACATAAATCTCGTTGAATTGCATAGAATAAATTGTCATTTGATATAAATGGAAGTAATTACAATTCTGTGAATCGGTAAGGGTTAAAATAAATTGATTTTGAGAATAATTGGATTAAACATGAGTCCGGTTTGCTTAAAAATAAATTAAGTGTAAGCGATTAAGTTTTAAACTATTTAAATTTGAATGAAAATGGTTTGTAAATTAATTGAAATAGTTGAATTACTATGAAAGTGTAAAAAATTGCTTCTGGAAAATGTTGGATGTGCATTTCTTTAGAATCCATATGTTTTAACCATTGCAACTAAGGGAAATATAGTTAAACTGCATATATTTGGCACTTACATGTTTAAATTGAGTGAGTACAGGTACCTGGAAGCCGTGTGGCTGGATTTGGTAGTGCTATTTGCTAAAAATAATAAGCCGCTTGCTTAAAATGCTAAATAAGGTACGCCTACGCAATAAAATTAGGAAATATGAACTGTTTTTGATTTTTCGGACCGTGTGGGTCGATGTATATATATTTATATCTTTTATCAAATTGCAAAAGCTCCTCTGTACAAAGGAGACTCTGTCAAATTTTTCCGGAAATTTTGGGAGTTAGAAATTCTTTTTGAAATTTTGGAAAATTTTGTTAACGACAAACAATTTCAAATTGGAAATTGAAATAAGTTAGTAAATGAAAATAATTAAAATAATGACATGAATTAGTTATAAATGGAAAATAAAATTCAATAGCTAAAGTTAAAGGTAAATTGAATTCGTATGGAAATGAAAGAATCAATGTGAACGGAAATAGATATAAACTAAAGTGGGAGATGAAAATAAATATGAGAAACATATAAATGCTTATACTAACTTAAGAAGGGGATGGTGAATTTTTGATTTGGAGTTGATACTACAAACATAATCTAATTTAATGTTTGAATGAATAAATACTGACATTTTGTAATAAAGTTGATATGATGTTTTGGGAATATTGTGATTGGATATTAGTACTAAGCAGGATATGCAGGTATTATAAAGGGAAAAGAGAATTGGTTTTTGATTTCAGATGATAAATTTGAAATGCTCAACAAAAAGGTATGTATTCAAATTTGGTGTGAAATTTGATTGGGATTAGGATTTGGATTGAGCCACTTGGCCTTTTGTTGCCGTAGAGCCATTTTGTAGTTGTACCGAGCTAGCCGCGCAAAGGAGACGCTGGCGAAATTTTTTGGGAATTTAGGGTGTTAGAAAATTTTTGAGAAGTTGATAATTCAAAATTTGGTTTTAAATTGAAACTCGAATGATTAAACAAATAGTATAGTGCGAAACTATGGGAGAGTTGAGAAGTTAACAGGAATGGTAATGGGTCTTTTATAAAAGATAGTTAGTAAGATGTTGAATTGTTTGGTTTTGGAGGTAAGTAAACGGGTATTGTACCATTATTCCTAATTAGTAATTTCGGGGACGAAATTCTTTTAAGGGGGGAGGAATGTGACGACCCGGAATTTTCAAGCATTTCAAAATCGGAATATTTAATTTATTTCAAGTATTCAATAGAGTAATTCTAACTTGAATTACGAATATCACTAATTATTGGTAATTAAATTTATTGAATTAAATAATTTGAAGTTGAGTAAAATGTTGAATCTGGAATTTTAAGCTTGTTGAAAATAATAGAAGTGTTAAAATTGAATTTAACAGTGATCTGTTCAGTTTTAAAATTTATACTGTTTAAATTGAATTTAAAAATAGCCTTCCGAGGCGCAGTCTCGGAATTTGACGAAACCAGTTCTATTAGATTCGTAGTATTGTAATATTATCGGGTTTCAGATTTCGCAGCGATCGGAATTGTTGTGTGAGCGTGCGATATATAACGCGCTAAAAATTTAATTTACGATAGCAAGCTCGGATATTTAAAGATAAATTATTTCGACTAGTCAAATTTATTTTTACTTCATTCGTTTCCTTTCCATCGGCTTCCAAATCACTATAGCTAGGTTGCTCTATCACGCAACATTTCCTCATTTCATCAACGTCTCAATCTTGTTCTTTTTCCATTTAACCGAATATAAAATAAAATAAATAAATAAAAGAATAAAACAATGGGTTCCTTCAGAAGCAATTGCAAAAAAGAATCCTGTCTCCTATTACATCTCATCCGAACTTTCCCTTCCCTTCAAATAAAAAGTTCAGAAACAAAAAAGAAAAAAGAAAAAATCAAAATTTAGGTAATGGCAGAATAAAGTGTTCTTATTCAAAACTCAACCCCTTCTCTTTATTTTTCTCGAACGTAGAAGGGAGGCTGTCTCGTTCGAATTCAAGTCGTTTCATTTTCAAAGCATCAATTCGTCGATTTGAGAGGAAACCGCGAGAGAGTGCGAGCTTGAGTCGAACTCGCGAGGCGCGGCCAGAGTCGACGCTGGAAGATGACGTTTTCGTTATCGAGCGGCAGGTTCTAGGAGCAGTTCAGTGACGAGTTCGTCGCACGACGAAGTGGTAGTTCGTGTTCATGTCAGGTCGAATTTCACGGCAAGGCTCGGGTCGAGGAGGTTTGGTGATGTGACTAAGGGTTCGAAGTTGTGATCTTGCCATGAGGTCAGGTGGATTAGGGGTTCGTGGAGCTCGGGTTCGGGCATTTTCGTGTTTGGACTTTTCAAAATTTTAAACTGGATTCTTTTAGTAAAATAAAATATCAGTGGATATTTATATATATGAATTCAAAGGGGAAACTTATAAAGGAATGGAAACTCGTTTAAAAATAAATGGTAATTTATTTTTTTTAAGGATGAGAAGAGAAGTGTTTCTCTGGATAGCCAAGTACGATTTTCAAGCAATTTTAAAATAAGCTAAAGGTTTTATGATGTTTTAAAAAGCATATCTTAGAAAATTTATTGTTTTTAAATGTTTAAAATCTAAAATAAATATTTTTCAAAATATTATCGTAGTAATTATTAAATGACTTGATATTTGTTTTAAAGAAAAATCTAGTTTTATATTTTATAAAAGTAGCCTTATTTATTAAATATTTCTAAAGTATATATTTTAAATTAAAGTAGTTTTGAATTTTTTAGGCTATGAAGTATATGTTATGACTAAGTGCTTTTAAATTATTTTAAAGCTAAAAGTATTTTATACTTGGCGTTTCAGTGGAAATAAATATTGGGAAATTATTCCGGGAAAGGAATATGTTTGAAACTATTTTCAAACGGGGTTTGGAAGTGAAGTATATCTTGTGAAGATAATTTTGGGATTAATAAATACTTGGGAAATTATTTATTATTTGATGGTTGCTTGTGAATATAAATTGATAGTTAAATCACCGACTATCAATATTGGCCAAATGCGTTAATCATTTCGAAGAGACCGGGATCGAGATTTATTTCTCGAAAACCACTTCGATCTGGTTTGTACGTTTTCGTGAAAAATGATTTTGGATTCGAAGAATGAGCAGTGAAGTGCAAGGGCTAATCGCTACTAATCCTGAGGATATTTCCAAAATGGATGTAGTAGGAATAGTGCCTTCGGTTCCGTTCGAACCCGAGACGGACTTGTATGGATGAATCTTGTGAAACATCGTCAGGTGGACGATGGGCATTCTAAGGGATATATTCTAAAAGGTAACGCTTAGCCTCAAGCCTCATCAAATGGGAATGGCTAAAAATCAGGGGATATGCAGCAAGGCTTCGTGGGTAGCCCCCACTGGAGGGTGAGGTCATCCCTGTCTAGATGTCCCTTTTATTTCGGCTTAGTGGGCGGTTGCTGATCCCAACCGCGGGGTGATCTTGCTCGGGACTGTCCAGTAGGGGATGGTTCTGGTCTTTTGTTGCAGGGGAGTTAGGGTGGCTCCTCGGTACGCTGATCTAGACCAGGTACTGTGACAGGTGGTACACCAGTGCCTAGTCATTAGTTGGAATCCATTTTCCATACGCTCCCGTACGGTTTTGATTGTGCCCAACTATTGCTGAAACGTGAGATGCAAGCATTTCAGCTAGATTCTATTTTACTTTCTATGGACACTATTATAATATCCGAGGACTTTAATAAAAATGTTTTAGCTATCGTAAGGTAAAAACCCGACATGTTTATTTGTGGCGTGGTCTTACGATATGCTTTTGTTTTCAAAGGATTTTTGAAACTTTAATAATCAATTGGGTGTGATTTCCTTACGATGGTAATCCAGACTGACTCGGGTGTTATTTAACTGTAATGCTCGGGTCAGACCGAGTATTATAGAATACAGGATATGATGCTGTGGAGCTCAGGAGACGAGATGGATGACGATACGTACTCTCGTACTTGTATATATATATATATATTTCCGCTGTTTGAGTTGTTGTGTATCCTTTGTATGATATTGATGTTGAGCTGTGATTGATGTACTCTGATGATGTAATATGTAAACAGAGATATTTGATTTTTGAGTAAAGATTATTTATTATCTATTATATTTTATTCCGCTGCGGTGGTTAGATTCTGTTATTGTTTTCTGTTTTCTTCTTCTATCTCTTCTTCGTTAACCCAAATGGTTCGTATTTCTGTACAACTTGAGTTGATTTAGGTAGAATAGTGTTGACTCAAGGGTACGGATTTGCGGGCTGTTACAAAACTAATAGGTTATAGTGACCCTAGAAACCATAAATGAGACAGTTGATCAGAATGAATGGGGATGGAAAATCCAGAGTTGATTTACTTGTTTGCATATCATCATATTATTTTGATATATTTTAACCATTAAGCATGCAGGAGCACGGTATATGGTTTTATAAAGGTTTTAGGATACTAGTGAAGGAAAAACCGGTTCCGCTACGCAGTGTGGTATCAATGGATATCTAAATGGTTTGAGATCGTAGATTAGTATTCATACCAGACTATACGTCTGACTCGAGGTTTATGTTTTCCCTTTAAACTCTCGGGTACTCAATTGATTTTGAGTAGTTTGAGAGTTGGCGTTTTCAGGTATCTCTTTAGACGAATAAGCTTCAGGGGATGTGTAGGAGGTAAGATAGCTATCTAGATATATAGAGTTCTCTTTTGTTTTGATTCCATTGTGTTATTGTGACGACCCGACCTTTTCTCCACAGAAAGTCGCATCATCTTGAAGAAAGAAAGGGATAGAAAAGAGAAAAGAAAGAAAAGAAAGAAGAAACAACATCAGAATCTCAACAGCGGAACGAATAAATTATATTAATAACATAAGTATTACATAGTATACAACAATTATCAGAGTTACACATACAATGCATCACATACTAGACAGTTATAAACATCTGTCTAGTTATTACAACTCAATACAGTACAAAGAAACCACTTAGAGATACCAACACAGCGGAACACTATATATATCTACAACGCAGAAGCCTCCTGCTCCATTTCTCCTCCACGATTCGTCAAAGTTAACCTGAATTCCTTGGCTACTCGTAAAAATTTGAGTACCCAAGAGTTTAAGAAAAATAGAAATAAACTCTGGGTCAGACATGGGTCTGGTGTGAGTAACAGGTTAAGGTTGCTTAACTTTGAAAAAAACCTTTGAAAACAAAGGTATCACGTAAGAGTTCCCATACATAAACATGGAAAAGTTTTTACCTTACGCTAACCAAAATATTTGATATGAAATCCAGTGATATTATGATAGGGTCTAGGGTTTTCAAGTAATATGAAATAGGCGAAATTATTACATGATTAAATTCCAGCTACTAGCCACAAAAGTGGGTATATAATCAAATCTGATGGCGCTTATTGGATTTTCGATTCCATACAATGGCAGAGCTACTAGGGTACCGCCCATCACAGTACGTGGCCTAGATCAAAATACCGAGGATCCATCCTAAATCCCATGTAACACAAGGCCGGAACCATTCCTTACTGAACAGTTCCGAACAAGACCACCCCGCAGTTGTGATCAGCAACTGGACTACACAGCCAAATTAAAAGGGACATCTAGACAGGGGTAAATCTCGTCCTACTTGGGCATGACCCACTTAGCCTTGCTGCACCTCCCCTATTTTAGCCATTCCCGGTTGATGAGGCTTGAGGCTACGATTACCTTATCAGAACACATCACTTAGAATGCTCATCGTCCACCTGACGATGTTCTGAAAGCATTCAATCCATACAAGTTCGTTCTGGGTTGGAACGAAACTGAAGGCATTATCTCGTTACACTCATTTTGGAATCACCCTCAGAGTTAATGACAATAACCCTTGCACTATGAATCTTCATCTTCACTTTGGATTCACGACCTATCGTTAGTTTGGATCAATGTGGTTTTCGGATATCCAAATCTGGAAACCCGATCCCGGTCTCATCGAAATCCAAAGCGTATCTTTTAACACCAAGTTGTTTTAAAGTTTAAAACAATTCAATTCTATTATCTATACACACAAATAGGTAATTCACAACATCACAATTGATAATCAATATTGTCATCATAAATGGATAATCCATATTATCATCACAAATAGATAATTCACATTATCATCTCAATTCAACCAAAGCATCCATGTCACACAGCATTACTTTTCTCATATCCGATATCTTAAACCATTCAAGGAAATCAATATTATTCATCCATACATAAGTAATGATTTACTTAATCACATCATATATAATTAATTTAAAATGAATTAAATTTATTTCTTCATCGCTAATTAATTTAAAGTAAATTAAATTAATTATTCATCAATACAAATCTTGCTTACATAACCATTAATTAATTACAAATCAATTGATTAACCCCATCTAATTCATCACCTTAATTAGTCACCGTTGATTAATTATCCTTAAATTACATTCAACTAATTATCCTCAATTAATTTCATAAATTAATTACTCTCAAACAATTACAACCTTTAATTACTTCATTAATTAATCAACTATAATTAATTACATTAATCCTTAATTAATTACATTAATTAATTACTTAATCACTTATCATTGATTAATTAATCTTAATTAATCAACCTTAATTACATCGTTAATTATATTAATTAATGATCCTTAATTAAATTTAAATTAATTACTTATTTAAATTAATTACATTAAGGAATTAATTTCAATTTAACCATAATTATTAATCACCTTTGATTAATCACATTCAGTAATTAACTACCCTTAATTACTCATTCAACAAATTAATTACTCCTTAATTAATTATCTCAATTAATCCCATGACTAATTTTATAAAGTAATTTTATCCAAATTACTTCCATTATTAAATCATCTTCCACTAATTACATCCAGTAGGTATCAGTTATTTACTTCACTAAGTAATTACACTCCATTAACTGCATTAAGTAATTATTATCAAATCATCCAGTGTTTAAATTAATTAACTTAATTAATTAATCTAAACTAATCACATTAAACTCAATTAAATACATTGAGTAATTAATTCCTTAATTACTTCCATAAAGTAATTATACTTAGATATTTCACAAATGATTATCATTAAATTAATTAATCTATTAATTATTAAAATTAATCATATTAATTAATTATTAAATAATCCTAAGTTAATGACCTTCATTAACTATTAACAATTCTTTAATTACTGTTCTTAAATAATTAATCTTAGATAAATCATTATTAATTTCAAATTAATTAATCTTAATTATCAATTAATTAATCTTTGATTATTTAATTAATTAAGGGTAAACTGTAACTTAATTAATCCTTAATCACTTGATTAATTAATCTTAAACATTAATTAATACCATGTTAATAATCCTTAATTATAAATTAATTATTGCTTAATTAATTAACTTAAACCTTAATTAATTAATTTAAACCTTTAATTACTTATTTAATTAATCAAAATCATTAATTAATTAAATAAATTAATTATCCGTTAATTATCATAATAACTAAAAATCATTAAATCTTTATTTACTTAAAGATAAAACATTTCTTACATAATCAATGCATTTAAAAACAATTTGCTTCCAAATTAACTTTAAATTTCATTTTAAATTTAAGATTTAAAATGAATACAAATTTAACTTTAACAAGGTTAAAACACAAATCTAAAAACCTTTTAAATTTTCATGTTAAGGAAATACTCATTTTATAAAAGAAGTTTAAAAGAATTTAAAACAAATTTATTTTAAATTCAAATCAATTTAAAAATACACTTTAACAAACAAAATTGTTTAAATCATTTTAAAATTTAAAAAAGCTTTCATTTATGACAAAAGTGGAATACATTTTAAATTTTGATTCCAGATTACTTAGATTCAAAAACTTACTTACGTTTAAACTTCATTTTAAATTTCAAATCATTTAACCATTTTTAAACCAGTTAAAACAATTTAAATTTAGAAAACTTTATTTTATTTTTAAAAACTGAAATTCAAACTCAAATTCCAGATTTTAAAACTTAGATTTAAACTTATTTTAAATCTCTGTTTTACAATTTAAACTTTTCAGTTTAAATTCAAACCAAATTCACTTGAACACTTAAAAGTTGTTAAAACCAATTTAAATTTCAAATACTTAAATCATTTCAAAACTAGGATTCAAACTCTGATTTCAGATTCAAACTCAGGTTTAAAACTTAATTTAAACTTTGATTTACATAATTAACTTTATTTTTAAATTTACAGACAGAACTTGTTTTTGTTATTAAAAACCTATAACCAAATCTTATACTCGAGCCAAAGCCTAAATGACTTCGAGTTCAAACCCAAACTACTTCGAGTTAAAACTCGAATCACTCGAGAACATCTCGAGACAACTAAATCCACAACCTAAACTCACCAGAAAATCCATAGTGCACCGTCCACATGCACGGTGCCTTCGGCCATCTTCTGGCCATCACTAAAACACTTAGCACACCGGCAATCAACTACTAACTCAATCTCGACCATCACATCGATGCTGCAAACTCGAAATCAAATTCTAGTTTTAAAACCCAAAACTAGAACAAAAACAGGAACCAACACAACCAAACCTGGAAAACGCCTCGTCCCCACAACTCCAGTCACCAGAATATTAGCGACTCCGGCCACACACTTGCCAATGACCAAGCTATCATCCTCCAAAACCTCATAGCACTCGAACAGTCCCACAAGTCGTGGTGTTCAATTAACCAAGCCTAGTTAAAAACTAAGGTTTAAGACTCAAAACTCCAACCACCACCTCCACACTGAAATGCACCATCACCAGATAATTTTCCTATCAACTACAATCCTTCCACTATCATCACTGAAGATCCTGACCTCTCCGATCATTTGGATCAACAGAGGCAACCCAAAACGCACAAACCAGACACTCCAAAACTGCACCCAAATTCTAACACTAGAAATTATGATTTTGCTTTTAAAAATCATGATTTTGTATAATGTTTCAGATTCTAACCCTGAAACAATAAATTGTGATATTAAAATTTTTACTTATTTTAAAACTTGATCATTTAATTTGGTTTCCAGTGGTAATCTAAAGTTATTTGAACTTAAGTAAAATTATAAACTAAAGTTTATAATTAAACTAACAAGTTTCATTTGAAACTCAAATTTAAACAGTGGTTAAATCAAGAGATTTGAATTTGAACAAATCAAGAACTGGAAAATATAACAGAGAAGATTATGTTGAAAAACCAACAGGCATGCATCATACATCCAGAGGTACAACCATATATATACATAAACATACATATTTCAAACATCAAGCATGCAACTAAATTATACTTTAAGTTTTTAAAAGTGAAGTTACTCACCTTAAATAGAAGACAGAGCATCCTTTTTTGAAAATGCTTTTTTTGAACTCTTTAAAACTGAAATCCCTTTTTGTTTTAAAACTTGGGTGCCGAATGCCTTGAAACTTTAAACTTGAATGCTTTTTGTTTTTAAACTTGCATGCAAACTTGATCTTGTTTTAAATTTGAAAATGCAGGCTACAATTTTTAAGATGTTACAGGGTTTTGCTTGCTCTAATTTGAAATGAAAAGCAAATGATGCACGGGATTCAGATTTTGATTTGCATGTGAATAGGTTACAGAGATTTTTATTTGTATTTTGAAATGAGGATTTATGTTTACAGGTTTTTTTTATGAGGAGTGATTCAGATTTGTATAGAAATGGTTTTGATTCTTAGATTTTCTTTTTGATTTGAGGATTGTTTTAAAGTAATACGTTTCAGCTGAAAATTTTCTTTACTTAGAAATGAAAATGAGAAAAAGAAAAAGAATGGAAGAAGTATGAGTTTATATAACTAAATTTATGATCTATTAAAAATGAAAGAAAAATAAAAATAATATCACACTTGTCATGCTCCTTAATTATTTAGCTAACACATGTGCTTAGATGATTTATAATCTTACATTTGTAATTTAACATGCAAAATGAATTTATGAATGAAAATAAAGCTTTTATTAATTAATTTCCTAATAGCTATATACTTATTTTAATTAATATAAATAAGAATTCTATTTTAAAAGAAATAGAATAAAACAAACTATATTTATACAAAATCATTTTTGTCATGCTTTTAAAATCCAAAATATATATTAGGATATATATCATCTCCTTTGAAATCCAAATATGAATTTAATTCAATTTGAAAATCAATTCGAAAATAATATCCTACTTAAAGTGTAGATTTACATGTAACATTATTATTATTTAAAAATAACTCATTTAGCAAATTAAAATAATTTATAAAAGAAATTATCTCTTTATTAATAAATTTCTTATATTATCAACCTATATTTAAAAAAACTATTTTGTTAATTAATTTAAATTTAAACTTAAGCTAAAATCAATTTGAACAATTTAAACTTAACAAATTAAACATATAATTATTTATTAGATAACTTCAAAAAAAAACTTAATATTAAATAAATCAAATTTCCAAATTACCAAAAATATTAGAATTAGAAAATATGTTTTTATTTATTAAATTTATAACAAAGCTTATCTATTTACAATATATACCGAATATTTACATTATAAATAGAAACCAATTTATTAGCTTTAAAAGATAAAATCTACTAATTAAATATTTATTTAATTTGGATTATTAAATCAATTCAAATCTTATTAACAATAATTATCAAATCAATTTAATTTTAAATACAGATGACTAAATTGACATTGTCCAAAATTCCGAGTTGTCACATTCCTCCACCTTAAAAGAATTTCGTCCCCGAAATTTAAAAGCAAAGTTAATTTAATGACATCATTAAAGATTTAATTTTAAAACACAAGCATATATAAATCATATACTAACAACCATAGCAACCAATTCATCCAATCAAACAAATCTAACTATCCATTCAAAATGCTGGATAGAATTTCCTCCAGTTTCCCAAGTATAAATACGGGGATATTCGCTCTACAGAATCCAGACAATCAAAACTACTAAGCTATAGAGCTCCCACTCATCTAAATTTACAAAACCAGATAGCATATCAGACTACAGACAAGTCTGACTCAACAACCAAATCCTCTAGAACTGCTGGTTCTACAACCAGAGATAGATCAAACACATACTCCCTCCGAGATACGTGAAACACACTAAATCCCAGTTATCCAAACTGGCAATTCAACTCCTGTATACCAAACACTTATCCAAAATCAAATCTCTGACTCCGGAATCCAAATTCCTTCGTCTCTTATCCTAAAAATCCTTCAAATGATCCTAGTCCGCCTACATCCTTCCTGATCAGCTCAACCTACGCTGATGCCTCTCGAAACAAACAAAACCAAAACAACCCAACACAATGATCTCCTCAAGATCAACCAAAATCCAAGAACAAACTCTACTCCTCAAACATCAGAAGACTAAACTTCTCCTACCGTAAAAGATAAACAGATGCACTCCCAAACTGCTTCCGCTGTACAACTCTGATCTGAAGTAGAAAAAAATGCTGATGAAGAACACAAGCACAAACTGCACAACACATCCCAGACATATGGTTCAATAGATCCAAAAGAGAAAAACTCAGAACCTCCATCAAAATCTGAGCTGTTTCACCAAACTCCATCTCAAGGAACCATCCTTCTATTAGATAAACCACCGGTACCAATCTTTGAATCCTAGTCGATAAGAAAACTCAATCTCCAGTTGTGGACAAACCTCTGACTTCCCAAGAGAACCCTCAAACTATCGCAAGTCGCTTTTGCGATCAACCCAACCTAATATCCAAATAAAAACTATTCTCTCTTTACTAATCAGAACAGCTTACACTTATTTAGCCAATCCATCGAAGAAACGAGTCCACTCTGCTACTTCTGAAATCCTCCTTTAGAAAAAATGTTAAGCCAGAATACTTACTGCCGACATACAGAACACTCCGAGCTGCACTGCTAAAGCAGATGCCAAAGACTTCTTAATCCAAAGTTCTTCGAGAAATTCGGACCTCAAACTAAACAGAAACACCTTGCTGAACTCAGCGACATCTCCGATGCAGACACACTTCCTTAAACTTGCTCCAAAAGAAAACATCTTCGGAAATAATCCATAGTCATTGCATCTCATCACACAGCTACTACTCCTGAGGTACCAAGATACTATCACTAGCTTCTGCCCAACCGAAAAATCCAAATTCTTCTCATCAAATCTTGCACTTCAAAGATGAACTCCAAATCTTTAAAAGGTTTCCTACAGAGATCGATGAAATCCTTACACCACAGCAAAACTCGCTCGAGACGGTATTAGGTCTACAGTCTCGACAGATACACATCCAACCTTAAACATTCAAACTCCAACCATTGGTAGTTGTGTTACACACACCACTACCTTATCTACCTTTATAACCTATATTGGAAAACCTGAACGGATAACCCAACAAATAGGTGGAAATAAATTTATATATATATATATATATATCAAAATTACAAACACGCTCTCTTAAGAAGAAAACACTCCAAAGCCTAGGTATTCACTCAACATAGTGCTCTGATACCAACTGTAACGACCCGACTTTTTCTCCACAGAAAGTCGTATCATCTTGAAGGAAGAAAGGGATAGAAAAGTGAAAAGAAAGAAGAGAAAGAAGAAACAACATAAGAATCTCAACAGCGGAACGAATAAATTATATTAATAACATAAGTATTACATAGTATACAACAATTATCAGAGTTACACAGACAATACATCACATATTAGACAATTATAAACACCTATCTATTTATTACAAGTCAATACAATATAAAGAAATCACTCAGATATACCAAGACAGCGGAACACTATATATATCTACAACGCAGAAGCCTCCTGCTCCACTTCTCCTCCATAATTCATCAAAGCTAACCTGAATCGCTTGGCTACTCGTAAAAATTTGAGTACCGAAGAGTTTAAGAATAACGGAAATAAACTCCGGGTCGTACATGGGTCTGGTGTGAGTAACAGGTTAAGGTTTCTTAACTTTGAAAAAAACCTTTGAAAACAAAAGGTATCACGTAAGACTTCCCACGCATAAACATGGAAAAGTTTTTACCTCACGCTAACCAAAACATTTGATAGGAAATCCAGTGATATTATAATAGGGTCTAGGGTTTTCAAGTAAACATGAAATAGCCGAAATTGTTACATGGTTAAATTCCAGCTACTAGCCACAAAAGTGGGTAATACAATCAAATCCAAGGGCGCTTATTGGATTTTGGATTTCATACAATGGCTGGGCTACTGGGGTATCGCCCGTCACAGCACGTGACCTAGATCAACGTACCGAGGGTCCACCCTAAATCTCCTGCAACACAAGGCCAGAACCATTCCTTACTGAACAGTTCCGATCAAGACCAGCCTACAGTCGTGATCAGCAACCGCACCACATAGCCGAATTAAGAGGGACATCTAGATATGGGTAAATCTCGTCCTACTTGGTCATGACCCACTTAGCCTTGCTGCACCTCCCCTATTTTAGCCATTCCTGGTTGATGAGGCTTGAGGCTGTGATTAACTTATCAGAACACATCACTTAGAATGCTCATCGTCCACCTGACGATGTTCTGAAAGCATTCAATTCATACGGGTTCGAACGAAACCGAAGGCATTATCTCGTTACACTCATTTTGGAATCACCCTCAGAGTTAACTACAATAACCCTTGCACTCTGAAACTTCATCTTCACTTCAGATTCACGTCCTATCGTTAGTTTGGATCGATGTGGCTTTCGGATATCCAAATCTGGAAACCCGATCTCGGTCTCATCGAAATCCAAAACGTATTTTTTAAGGCCAAGTTATTTTAAAGTTTAAAGCAATTCAATTCAATTATCTATATACACACAGATAGATAATTCACAACATCACAATAGAAAATCAACATTATCATCATAAACAGATAATCCATATTATCTGTACAAATAGATAATTCATATTATCATCTTAATGCAACCAAAGCATCCATATCACATAGCATTACTTATCTCATATCTGAGATCTCAAGCTATTCAAGGAAATCAATATTATTCATCCATACATAAGCAATGATTTACTTAATCACATAATCTATGATTAATTTAAAATGACTTAAATTAATTTCTTCATCGCTAATTAATTTAAAGTAAATTAAATTAATTACTTCATCAATTTAAATCTTGCTTACATAACCATTAATTAATTACAAATCAATTGATTAATCTCCATCCGATTCATCAACTTAATTAATCACCCTTGATTAATTATCCTTAAATTACATTCCAGTAATTATCCTTAATTGATTTCATAAATTAATTACTCTCAAATAATTACAGTAATTAACCTTTAATTACTTCATTAATTAATCAACTATAATTAATTACATTAATCCTTAATTTAATTACATTAATTAATTACTTAATCACTTAACATTGATTTATTAATCTTAATTAATCAACCTTAATTACATCGTTAATTATATTAATTAATGATCCTTAATTAAATTTAAACTAATTACTTATGTATTAATTACATTAAGTAATTAATTTCAATTTAACCATAATTATTAATCACCTTTGATTAATCACATTCAGTAATTAACTACCCTTAATTATTCATTCAATAAATTAATTACTCCTTAACTAATTGTCTCAATTAATCCCCTGATTGATTATATAAAGTAATTTAATCCAAATTACTTCCATTATTAAATCATCTTCCACTAGTTACATCCAGCAGGTATCAATTAATTATTTCACTAATTAATTACACTACATTAACTACATTAAGTAATTATTATCAAATCATCCAGTGTTTAAATTAATTAACTTAATTAATTAATCTAAACTAATCACATTAAACTCAATTAATAACATTGAGTAATTAATTCCTTAATTACTTCCATTAAGTATTTATACTTAGATATTTCATAAATGATTATCATTAAATTAATTAATCTGATTAATTATTAAAATTAATCGCATTAATTAATTATTAAATAATCCTAAGTTAACTACCTTCATTAACTTTAACAATTCTTTAATTACTTTTCTTAAGTAATTAATCTTAGATAAGTCATTATTAATTTCAAATTAATTAATCTTAATTACCAACTAATTAATCTTTAATTATTTAATTAATTAAGTGTTAACTGTAACTTAATTAATTCTTAATCACTTGATTAATTAATCTTAAACAATAATTAATGCAAAATTAATAATCCTTAATTACAAATTAATTGTTCCTTAATTAATTAACTTTCCAAAACAACCCATTCAAATTGGATTTTTCAAATCTCTTAAGTGTTTAACTTTTTCAAAATTCATACTTAAACTTCTTACAAAACTTTACTAAGTTTCCAAATCCAAACTTAGTTTTCAAAAAAAAATTCCAATTTACTCAAAAAAATTCTAACGCCTTAAATTTTCGGAAAAATTCACCAGAGTCTCCTTTGCGTGGCTCGATCCGGAAAAAAATGACAGTATATATATCACAAATATACATCTCATCAAGTGATGAGGCATCCCGTAGGGAAAAAAGTGTAAAAGTACGGTATGTAATCCGAGATATGTATCTTATTTATTATTAGCGAGCATATACGGCTAATATAGCGCGAAAGCGAGCTACAAGTGCGAAGCAAGCGAAATCCGCACCTATTAAACACTCAACAAACAAATGAGAAACACGTATATATGAAAATAATATCAGCAACATAACAACTACATGTGCCAACATAGCAAATGCAACAAAAGCAACAAATGCAATCATCAACCAACTATCATCCAACTAACATCCATAACCAAATCAATATTCCTTCACATTCTCATTAATATTCATTGGATTGGTTTTCAAATTTAGATCACATTTGATTCATTAACATTGGAATTTTACTAACATTCATTTGTTCATTTTCAATTAGTTCATATTCACTAATTTACATTCACATTAGTTTACTTCCAAATTGAATTTAATGATTTATTGCTTTCCATTTCATTAATTCATTTCATTCACTTAATGAATTATACACAATCAATTTACAACCATATAACAACCATTGTATATTCAACATAACCAAATTATTTAATTTACATTCAATTCGGTCCAACACTCTTAATTCCAATTGGTTGATATTAAATTGACTTCCATTCAATTATTCAACTTCCAATAACATTAGCTTTTAATGAATTAACACTTACATTCATTATCCCATATCAACTCTCTTACATTCAATTGATTAACATTCAATCCATTATCAATTCAATTGTTAATTCCTTTAACAATATAAAGTTGAATTTCATTTATATAACTCAAGTTCATATTCATCACTTCACTTATTTATAACAATTTCAACTTCATCACTTAAGTTATATTCCAATTAAACATCTTTTGTTTAATATTAACTTTAATTCACACTTATAAATTCAATTAAAATTCTAATTCTAAAGTAAATTCTATTTAACTTTTTACCGAAGTCAAATTTTCATATCACTATCAAATTCAGATTTTTGTTTTGCTTAACAAAATTATTTAACCATTTTTTCATTTGGTTTTACTCTCATTTTCACATTTTATAAGTTATACAACTTATTTATTTAACTTCCAAATCCATTGACTTATCCAAAGCTAAATTTATTATTCATATTATAAGTTCAAAACTTATTTCACTTATATCCATCAATTACAATAGCTTATCTAATCCAAATCAATTTATTTAACTTTCCTTTAGTTAAATTTCAAATCACATGTCTTTGATGACAACTCAAATTTATTTCAACTTGGATTTTAATTTCAAATTTTTTTATCACAACAAAACTTCAATTTCAATTTAATATGGTAGCAAATCTATCACATAGAGACTCGAAAATGATACTGATGATGCTGCAGTCATCGCCCTAATTATTTCCCAGCAACAATAGTGAATTCAGTGCTTAATATTCTTTCAAAAAAAAAATTTCCTTTTATTTATAAATCACACTTATAAATATATTCATATAGTTTCACTTTTATATACAAGATTATTTCACAATTATAAATCACATTAATTATTGTTCCATACTTTATAATTCATTTCCTTATACAATTCATTCTTTTACAATTGTTTTACTTAACTTATTCAAACAACTTTTATTAACTTGCATATATCATGCATTTTCAACAACCAAACAATCAATTGATATACACTTTAATAATTTTTGAAAAAGTATTCCTTTATATATAAAATATAATCAAGGTAAAATTATTTCATTTATCCTATTTTAAAACGATATCGTGTCAAATTGTTCTGTACAATTGTTTAGAGATCCCTATCAACAACGTTAATTACTAGTGTTGACCAAAATCCATATACCACTCAACAAACCAATCATCACAATATAAAACAATTCCATATTCACTAACAAATACGCACTCGTATCTATTATTACACTCAAACTCATTCTAGAGTACTACTGACTCCATCTCTAATGAGTAATTCCCAACAGAGCCATGGTTGTCGCTTAACCATATGCTCTGATACCAAATGTAATAGTCCGCTTTTCCGTACCCCTTGAATAGACACTAATCTCCATCGATGAACTCAAGATGAACGGAAATACGAACCATTAGGGTTTATGAAGAAGAAAGAGATAGAAGAAGAGACAAAAAGATAGAACAGAACAGAAAGAAACAACAGAACAGTATCAGAATCTCACAATCGCAGCGGAACAACATATAACAAATAAATGAATAATCTTTAAACAAAGAACTATATCAGTTATTACATTACATCACATTACATTACATTACATCATCAGAGTGTACAACAACAAACAACAACAAACAGCGGAAAAGAAATACTATATACTAGTGAATACGCCATGCCATCCAGCTTGCCTCCTGCCACTCCTGAATTCCAGAATATCCTGATAAAGTGACTCTAGACTGCCCGTGTGGAAATTGGTGGGCACCCAGAGTTTAGGAAGCAAAATAATAAACTCCGAGTCAGTCATGTGACTGGTGTGAGAACTAAAATAGTTTTTCTTTAAAACAAAGAACAGGATAATTTTAAAATAGATTCGCAATGCTTTTTAGAAAATGAGACTACCATAAGGCCTCCCGCACACATACACAATGCAAACGCAGAATCAGAGGAGATTTCTCCTTATGATAGTCAAAGATGCTTGATACGCATTAAAAAGAAACATTTGATATTATTAATAGTGCATAGTGTAGAAAACATTTCGAAAGTAAAGATATAAATCTTAGCCAGCATAGGCATTTTGCACTTATGCCTACTATAGCTACCATCCAAACAGTGGGGCGCCACCATAAGTGAATGATAGCTTCTACAACTAAAACCGTACAAGATCGTATTGTTTCTTTGGATTTCCAATAAATGGTCGGGCCAAGGAACTTCCCATTGCCACATGGGTACGCCTCTGGAAAGACGACCCGAGAACCTAACCGGATCTCTGCCAACACAAGGTCGGGTTACCCCTAACTGGGTAACTACTGGCACGAATATGTCATTCCCCGATCGTAACCGATCTATATCCGAGGATCCTCGATTTTCAACAACCACAAAGCAATAAATTTGCAGCAACAACATAGGTTAAGTATCTGGGCCCCATACCATGATACCACCTCTGTCCAGAAGGAATGACATACACTAAAGGTGCGCTACACCTAATAACCTTGCCGCATCCTTCCTGTTTTGACCATTTCCGGGGTGTGAGGTCCGATGAAGTCTCGTCCACAAAGCCGCGCTTTATACAAAATCTGTGCTTTGATCATCAAATGCTCAACAGCACTTCGTATGCCACATTACCAATTTGGGAATGTATCACTAGTAACCATCAACTACATAACCTCTAGGGTGTTAAGCTAAGAGAATAAATTCTCCGCCACCAATGGTAATATATTTGATAGAAACCAGCTTTACATCTCAAACTGTAACGTCTGACACACATCCATACAAGTCCATTCCGAGATCGAACGGAACCGAAGGCACTTCCAAAGAAGTCCTTGCAATCCGAATATTCACTAATCACGACCGGACTTCCCATCACAAAGGGTAATAAATTTCTATATCGGAGATCAGCCGACGCAGAAACATTCGACGGTAATCCTTCTGTTTTCACAACTATCTGGTCTTCAACACCGGTAATCAAATGCAATCCATAATGACGTATCACATATTCAAAATGGGTTATACGACCCCAAGGTCCTTTCCCGGCTAACCCGAATAGTGAGCGCTTATTCAAAAATAACTGTGTCATTCAAATTCAAGCAAATCACAACAAATACCTATTTAAAGGTAAATATTGATAGTCGGTTATTTAACTATCAATAGGCATGCACAACATCACCAGATTCCAAATAATTTCCCAAATTATTTATTTTCCAAAAATATCTTTACTAGGTATATAATTTCCGCACTTCAACCATTTGAAAACAAATTTCAATCATTTCCCTTACGCGGAAAAACTTTCATTTCAAAATAGTTCGTTTAAACCAATTAAATAATCCTTACCGATTTACTTTATATTTATGTTCCAAATCCGCAAATTTATTCCCACACTTCAAAAATAAATCAATGTTTAGTTTTAAACAAATTTCCCTTTATTTTATGAATTCCATAGTAATTTACAATTCCAAAATATCTATGAATATACGATTTCCCAAACCGATTTCTAATACTCATTTTCAATTTATCTTTAAAAGATAAAGTCTCAAAATATTCAGTTCATATTGGAAAACATTTCCATACTTATTTAATAATAAGTAATTTACAAATCCATTTATTTTCAACACTTGAAAAATATTCAATATACTTAAATCGAAATTAAGTATATATTTCATTCTTTAAGAAATCATTCTCTTAAACACATTTGTTTGGGCCAAAACAAATGTTGCGTAAAACATCGTTACGACAACCCAAAATCACTAGTATAAGAATTCGAAATTTAGATAGATATATAAATCCCAATACTATACAAAAACATTTCCTTTCGGAAATCATTTACTATAACAACAGTGTTATAGTCCATCATTTCCTTATTTCTCGAAAACGTCTATTTCAACAATGAATGTTGAAATCTATGTATTCGATTCATAATACATTTTAAAACATCTTTAAATCGTTTAGATTCATTTTATAATATCATTTCCCAAAACATATCCATTTTATTTAATAATATATTCACTGTCCAAAATCGCGAATATACTTCACTAACCCAATTTCAATATTTACTACACGTTTTATTTCAAGAATTTATTCGCTATCCAAAATCGCGAATATATTTCCTTTTATAAACTTCTATATTTATCAAATTCAATTGATTTCGAATTATAAACATTGTCTATAAATTCCATTTCTATTTATAAACTTCGATTTATAAATCTCCTTTATTAATCCAATTCAATTTATATAACTCAATTATATACTAAAAGTCTATATTATAACTTAAATACTTATAATTCATTTATTTACAAATCGTTCTTTTAAAACTTCACAAATTATAAATCTTATTACTTATAAGATTTCATTTGTAGCCTTGTTTTCAACATTAACAGAACTCCTTTTAAATTTCCATTATTTTTGATTTATGAAATATATATCTTATAAATCTCATCTATAAACCATTTATGCTTCATCAAAGATTTCAATTTAAATGCAAAAATCCGATTTATAAGTTAATTACTTAAAATCTTTTATTTTACAACATCTATTCATTTTATAACTTCTTAATTTATAAGTCTATAATTTCATTCACTTTAAAATCCATTTTTATACTTCATTTTAACACTTAACAAACTCGTTTTATAGTTCCAATATTATTAATTTATAAATATCAATTTTAAAAATCTTTTATATACATCCTTTATAATGATTCAGAATTCCAAATTAAACCATTTTATAATTTAACCACTATTTATTTCAAAAATCTCAATTTGGTTATATTTTTCAAAAATCAAATTTTTAATAACATAAAATTTTATAACGTTTTAATTATTTAAACTGTAATCAATTCGAAAATTTAATAAAACGTATACTTTCAAAAATCACTTTAAAAATCCCTTAAACATCAAAATCATTATTTTTAAACTTCAAAAATGGATCCGATGATGCAACAGCCCCCAATAGTCAATCACGACAACAAACATCATATATCATCATACGATAATCAACAAACATCAAAATATCTGTAATCAAATAAATACCGGTGAGGAATCCAGTTGGATCCCTCCAACCTGTTTCCCTGCATCCAAAAACATCAGCACAATACCAATTCCGTTCAAAGCGGAATATTGCGGTATATGGGATTTATAAAATATTATCCGCTTAATAGACGGCGCAATAGGGTCTCATCCGCTATAAAATGCGGGAAATCAACTCCAAGTACATAAATAATACCAATTTCACTTTACGGTGAAATATTCGCGGTATATGTTTTTAATAAATAACCTCCGCTTACTAACGGCACATAATGTCTATTTCAACAATCAATAGATAATAATCATCATTCAGGCATACAATCAAGAAATTTGAAATATAGCTATTTAAAATTTAAATCGAAACAATTCGATTAAGTGAGAAGTTCTCACCTTGCTTTCAATTCAGTTTTCGCATTTTATTTCGAATAAAATTAAACGCGCGTTTAATTTTACCCGAAATTCTCACTAGGTCCAAACGATTCCAATCTAATTCCATTGCGTAGTGCTCTATGAAACGAAGCCAACACAATTCGTTTCGTAATTTTTCGACCCCGTATGACAAAGTTAAGATATTTTTAATATTACACGAATTATTATACACTTTAATTAACAAATTTGTTTTAATTTTTAACCTTGAACCAATTTGGTCGTTCAATCTTGCATTCCAGATCAAGGACGTTGCCGACTTTTCTTCCCCTTTCCCCCTCGTTCGCTCCCTCTAGGTTTCAAAAGAAACCCAATGCGCCGCCCCTATCAACGAATTATTGCGGCCAAAATGATGAACTCTACGACAATCCATCACCATCCTCTTCTAGTCCATAGCCTCACGCACCTATTGTAGGAACTCGAACGAGCTCGATCGCCCACCAACGTCGTAAATCATGCTCGAGCGCACCATAGACACGCCCCGTTTGCCTTTGATTCTCTTCGAGTTAAACGATCATAGCCGTTGGTTTTGTAGAGCTCGCTGGCCTCTACAATTTCCCAGTTGAACATTCTTCGAATCGATTTGTGGATTGAGAGAAAATTTAGGAAGAAAATCGCTGATTCTCGGCCATTATTTTTCTACCTGGCGGCTACGTTAAAGCCCTTAGGGTTTTGGAGCAAGAATGAAGATAAGGGTCCTTTTTATAGAAATTTTACCAAAAACACTATTCATTTCCAATTTTCCGAACCCCAAATCTCGCGCGGTGACCGGCGTTTCTAGGGTTTAACCCGCGTTCCGAACATAATGGAATACGTTTTAGAGGCTAATTCCATCATATGTGCGAGTTACGGCAATAAACGATCGATTTTAAATTAAACCGATTAAACGATTTTCTATGCGTTTTGGCTTGCCACGGACAAACGATAAATCCGATTGACACGAAATTTGAAATATTACAATAATATCACATTACGGATCCGATGAAACTAGTTTCGTCGAAATCCGAGACTATTTGAAAAATGACTTATTTAACTCGTCAATTAAATATAAAATATTAAATATTCAATTTTCACAATTTAACTTTTAATTCAAATTTAAAAGTTCAAAAACATCTTTCTAACTCCAACATGATAAAATAAAATTTTACAAATCAATTTTAATCATATTTAACCCAATTTTCAATTATTTCTGTATTTTCACATATTAAATTATCGATTTAATTATCCAATTAAATCCAATTATTCAAAATAAAATTTATTCGACTTATAAATCTCACTTATTAATATTTAAATTCAATTAAATATAAAAAAATTAATTGACAGAAATTCTGGGTCGTTACAGTCATGCTCCTTAATTATTTAGCTAATACATGTGCTTAGATGATTTATAATCTTACATTGTTTTAACATGCAAAATGAATTTATAAATGAAAATAAATCTTTTATTAATTAATTTCCTAATAGCTATATACTTATTTTAATTAATATAAATAAGAATTCTATTTTAAAAGAAATAGAATAAAACAAACTATATTTATACAAAATCATTTTTGTCATACTTTTAAAATCCAAAATATATATTAGGATATATCATCTCCTTTGAAATCCAAATATGAATTTAATTCAATTTAAAAATCAATTTGAAAATAATATCTTACTCAAAGTCTAGATTTACATATAACATTATTATTATTTAAAAATAACTCATTTACCAAATTAATATAATTTATAAAAGAAATTATCTCTTTATTAATAAATTTCTAATATTATCAACCTATTTTTAAAACAAACTATTTTGTTAATTAATTTAAATTTAAACTTAAGCTAAAATCAATTTAAACAATTTAAACTTGACAAATTAAACCATATAATTATTTATTAAATTACTTTAAGAAAAACTTAATATTAAATAAATAAAATTTCCGAATTACCAAAAATGTTAGAATTAGAAATATGTTTTTATTTATTAAATTTAAAACAAAGCTTATCTATTCACAATATATACCAAATATTTAAATTATAAATAGAAACCAATTTATTAACTTTAAAAGATAAAATCTACTAGTTAAATATTTATTTAATTTGGATTATTAAATCAATTCAAATCTTATTAACAATAATTATAAAATCAATTTAATTTTAAATACAGATTATTAAATTGACATTGCCCAAAATTCCAGATCATCACAGTCATTGTAAGGGCAAAGTTATCTAATTGCCTATATATATACTCTGATCATCCAAGGGGGCATCTTCATATGTTGCTCTTGGCATATGTGGTAATAAATATATTTTCTATGGAAGTGGTTCTCGTATTGGGATTATGTAAAGAATTTGAAATGTTTTGAAATGGAATGTGGAACTTGTTTGATGTTTTAATAATTTTCAATATTCGTGTGTTTCTGCTATATCATTATATCTAACATTGTCGTATTTGGTCGTCGAAGATTAATAACTGTGAATGACTACAGCATCCGTAGTCGTTAGTTTTGGATCTCCAAGTAGACGATGTTACAAAAATATAATAAAACATATGATTATCGACCAAGGCTAATACCATTGATTTTTAATGCCCTTGATAGTGTCAAGCATGCATATGGAAATCTATCCTTCCACCATTCACCTATACATGAACGTATAATCCACGATTACCACTGTGGGAGATGTCTCACATCAGTACAGCTGGTGCCCCCTTACGTTGGGCAGAATTCTATTATGCAGCATTACTAACCTTGTATCCAAACCACACTAATGAGTTTATCATTTTATCTATGCTATGTTATTGGCTAGATCTAATAATTCACACGCATCGTAGACGTGTATTTGAGGTTGTATAAATTTACTAAATTATTACGACTCTGATGTTCAACTATTATATTCAGTTACCTTTACGCAACTCATTTCTTGTTTCATTACTTCCATTTTAATATCATTTACTTCTAACTTTTACTTTAATTGATTAATTATTTTTTACTGCTTAACTTCCTCTTGATACTGTTAAGTATATTCTCCTGTTCCTTTCCAACTATTACTATCTTCCTTTGATTTTTATAATCTTCTTACTTGCTCATTTAATTTTTTATCATTATCATATGTAATTAAATTTTAGTAGTTTTACGTGTTAGTAATTTACCATTACAAGTCCATAGTTTATCGGTTTATCGGTTTACCGATGAACATTTTACCAACAGTAAAAGTGTAACGACCCGCAAATCCATACCTCTTGAGTCAACACTATTCTACCTAAATCAACTCAAGTTGTACAGAAATACGAACCATTTGGGTTAAAGTAGAAGAGGTAGAAGAAGAAAATAGAAAACAACAACAGAATCTAACCATCGCAGCGGAATAAAATATAATAGGTAAAAAATGATCTTTACACAAAATCAAATATCTCTATTTTATATATTACATCATCAGAGTACATCAATCTCAGTTCAACATCAATAACATACATCTGGATACACAACTACTCTACACAGCGGAATATATATATAAAACAAGTACGGAAGGACGTATCGTCATCCATCTCGTCTTTTGAGCTCCACAGAATCATATCCTGTATTCTATAACACTCGGTCTAACCCGAGCATTATAGTTAAATAACACCCGAGTCAGCCTGGAATACCAGCGTGAGAAAATCACACTCAATTGATTATTAAAGTTTCAAAAATCCTTTGAAAACAAAAGCATCTCGTAAGACCACGCCACAAATAAACATGTCGAGTTTTTACCTTATGATAGCTAAAACACTTTTTATAGAAATCCTCTGATATTATAATAGGGTCTATATACAAATACTTTAAAATAGGCAAAATTGTTACATCTATTAAATTCCAGCTACTAGCCACAGAGTGGGTGATACACGCAAAACTCGTACAAGGCTCGTAGGAGAATGGATTTCCAACTAATGACTAGGCACTAGGGTACCACCTGTCACAGTACGTGGCCTAGATCACAGTATCGAGGAGTAATCCCGCTCCCTGCAACACAAGACTGGGACTACCCCTTACTGGATAATCCCGAGTGAGATCACCCCATGGTTGGGATCAGCAACGGCCCACTAAGCCGAAATAAAAGGGACATATAGACAGGGATGACCTCACCCTGTTTGGGTGCTACCCACCTAGCCTTGCTGCATAACCCCTGATTTTTAGTCATTCCCGGTTGATGAGGCTTGAGGCTAAGCATTACCTTTTTAGAACATATCCCTTAGAATGCCCATCGTCCACCTAACGATATTCCGAAAGCATTCGTCCATACAAGTCCATTCCTGGTTCGAACGGAACCGAAGGCACTACTCCTACTACATCCATTTTGGAAATATCCTCAGGATTAGTAGCGACTAGCCCTTACACTTCAATGCTCCATCTTCGAATCCAAAATCATTTCCCACGAAATGTACAAACCAGATCGAAGTGGTTTTCGAGAAATAAATCCCGATCCCGGACTCTTCGAAACGATCAACGCATTTGTCCAATATTGATAGTCGGTTATTTAACTATCAATTAATATTCACAAACAACCATCAATGAATAAATAATTTCGCAAATTATTTATTAACCTCAAAATATCTTCACAAGATATATTTCTATTTTCAACCCTTTGAAAACAGTTTCAAATCATCTTTCTTTTCAGAATAAACTTTCCCAAATATTTTCTATCTCCATTGAAATCACCAAGCACAAAAATAGATTTTTAAAATAATTTAAAACACTTTATTTTAAAAGATACTTTAAAGCATTTATGTTTGTTAACGCTAAAATTGGACGCTAACACCCCGGTGTAAGTAGTAAAAATGTGAAAGCACCACCCGTTGGTACGGGAACTAGAGATAAGCGGAAGATAACAGAAAGTCAAGTAAAGAGACAACAGTTTTTATAGTGGTTCGGCTTAATGTCAAGCCTACGTCCACTTTAATCCTTTTTATTGCTGTTTCGATTGCAACTTTTACAATGATCTTTGATTACAACACAACTAAGACAAGTGGCTAGAACTTCAATGTAGGAGAGCACTTCGAATTCATGTTGAATGTGCTAGATGTCTTCCTAAAGTTCGATGAAGTGTCTTCGGTGTTTGAAATGTCAGATGAGGCGAGAAAACAGCAGAGTATAGGCGTTCCAGAAATGAGCCAAAAGTCCTCTCTTCGGTGGAGTAGGCAACGTATTTATAGGGAATTTCTGGAGTTAGGTCGTAGGTCGTAGGCGACTTAAGGGTTAGGTCGTAGGTCATGAGCGACCTAAGGGATACGGGTTAAGGCTTACACTTGATCAACTGCTTTGGTTGGTAGGTCGTAGCGACCTATGAGAGTTGAAAGCGACTTATATGGAGCGACTTAGAATAGGTAGCGACTTAAGGTTGGGAGCAACCTATATGCAAGCGGCTTTGTTCTATTCTAACTCGTTAGGTCGCTGCCCCCTTTTAGGTCGTTAGGTCGCTGCTTTCCGTTGAGTCATCAGGTCGTTAACTCATTACAAGTTTAGGTCGCTAGGTCTCTTGAACTTTAGGTCGCTAAGTCGCTAGCTGTTACCATGTTAACTCGCTGGAGGCTTTGGATCATTAGGTCGTTAAACTTCTTAACCCGCTTGGTCATTTAGGTCGCTGATCCCTGTAGCACATTAGGTCGTTGAGTCGTGAAAAAGTGGAGTTAACGCTTGCCCCTCGAAGCATATGCCTAGGTTATAGGTCGTATGCTTTGATCTAACTCCACTAGGTCGTGAGCGACCTAAATAACTCGTTAACTCGCGTACCGATGCATCCTTTCCTCTTTCCCCTATATAAGCCGTTAGCTCGCTTCATCCTCCTCACTTTATTGTGTATGCTTTGCCACCATTGCTACACCAGAGCTCAGAGACTAACACGAAATTTCTCCTTTTTCATCTCCAATCGTTAATTCCATCAGTGAATTTAGGTAATTTCGAGCATTTATTCGCCGCTTTTGCCACCGATTCTCCCATAATCATCTCCATACACTTTTTTTTGTCATGTTACAAAATTACATTCGATTTGTCCTTCGGTCTTTGTCGAATCGCTAGCGATTGCCTTGAATTTGAGGAGTTTAATGATGGTTTCTGGAAATTTGGAGGAGATGATGAGGTTTTAGGTGTTTAGAGGAGGCGAAGAGGCACTTGGTTAACAGGTTATTGGATTTTAGGTTATGTCATGGCGTTTTTGGTGAGGCAAGGGAGATGGACACGTAGCAATGTGTGAGTGGAGAGTAGGACTTAGGATTTCTTGATGGAAGAAAGCTCGGCATTTCCGAACTACTCTTGGAGCGACCTAAGGCACGAAGCGAGTTAACCATGTAGAGTGCCTTACCGCACTGAACGACCTACGGACTTTGCGACTTAAGGAAATCTGAACGACCCATCTTAACGACCTACGAACTTCACTACTTAAGATGTAGGGCATGTTGCTTCGGATGAGTTAACCCTTTTAACGACCTACCTTTAGGTCGCATTATGATTTGGGTGAGCTAACACTTAAGCAAATTTGCCTTGTAGTGACTTAATTTTGCCAGAACAGCATATGAATTCTAACAGAACGACTTAAGAAAGCCCGACCTATGTTAAGTCGCTCGAGCACAATCTGGACGACCTAAAGAACCCCGAGTTAACATAAGTCGTTCCTGCGACCTAAGAAGTGAACAGAACTTGAACACTTGTAAAATTTGACAGAACTTGATTGAATTTCCAACTTGAACGGCTGGAATGAACTGCTTGAACTTGTTGCACTTTTTCATAGATTATATTAACTTTTGAAGCTAACAACCTGTTAAATACAACATTTGCAGAAAACTAGGACGAATATACTGCCACTGACTGCCCACATCGAATGACAGATTAGTCGATAAAGAATAATCAACTTAAAGAAATTATACGAATAAAGTACTATGAATCAACAAATTCAAGTGAAGTATTAAAGCAAAGCAAAATTAATCAACTAAAGCTGATCTGTTTGCATCAACACTGCACTTGTACTTGGACCTAAAATAACAAGCCCTGAAATTTTATAATCGAGCAATGCCTATTAGTTTAATTCCAGTTATATTTGCTTGTCATTTTATTAGTTTTGCACAACACTCCACACATTTAGGAAATGTGCACCTTCATATTTGAATAGCCAGTTCCTTGTGTAGAATGACTTCTCAACAAGAAGAGATAATAGGACAAGCTGAAGAAGTCTTCCCAATAGCTAACCCATTGGATAGTCCCCCGGAAAAAACTCCAACTACTCTGAATCAATGGGTGTTCAACCAATTATGTATTCAGTTCGATATTGATGAGGCGGACGCTTTGCTTCCTGGGGTAAACGATACTGCTGACAGGCCACCTCTTGGTTTCATCGCAGTTAATCGTCAGATGTGCTTGAGTGGAGCTATTCCTCCCTTTAACGATTTTCTTCGACAGCTCCTTCTCCAATTGACTATCTCTCCCTTCTAGTTGCACCCCAATGGCTACGCCATCTTGATGGGACTGTGTGTGCTGTTTAGGAGGACACTCGACCGCCTTCCAAGCTTTGAAGAAATTTTTTACTTATGCACATTTGCGAAGAAAAATATCATCCTTCTATAATACTTGTGAGAAGCGCGAGGAACCGTAAATTGATCACTATCTTCCTGAAAGCGCCCATGGGTTTTTGAACCAATTTTTCTTCGTTCGTTGCTCCCCAGGATTCTACAGCATTTGGAGTAGGAAGTAAGCTTACCTATCTTCGTTCTTTCCATTTCTGAACTTTTCAAAATCCAAGTTGTTAAGTTCTAACTTCATTCTTTACTTTTACAGCACTTCCTCCTCTTTCTAAAGATTCCAGCCATAAGCCGACTTTTGAAAGACTAAGTGCTGTGGCGGTTGAGGAGAGAAGCGTTAAATTTTTGCTTAAGGACGAATTTTTGCATCAATTCGGACTTTTGCATTCTTCCCGATCTGCCAAGCTTCATGACGCCCCTGGTTCTAAGTAGAGACTCCAGATACCCCAGTTTCCGTCGAAGAACTTACACTGAAGGAACCTACTGTCGAGGCTTCATTGGTGAAATGTTCTGCTTCCGTTGACGTTGCGGGGTCATCCGGCAAATTTGCACTTCCCTCGGTTATCGAAGAAGAGGAACCTCCTCAACACTCCGGGAAGGCTGCTAATGAAGGAGGTGAGAGAAAGAGTCATCAACGATTCATGCTCTTGGGACGCAGCCAAGATCCAGTCAATATCCATCTCATCGGTACTTGGAGCTAACAAGACTTCCACAGGAACCAATCCCAGTAATTGAGCTTCACCAGTGCTTGAATACTTTGCGAGAGAATCTGCCTTCATGTTCTCTTCTCGGGGTATGTGTCTTATCGTATAATGATCGAAATCATCGAGAAGCTCCAGACCCTTGATAAGTAAGCAGGCAGATTTCCTCCTTTAGCTTGAACCTCTTTCCTGACTTGGCATACGATAAGCTGAGAATCACTGAAGATTTGCAACACTTTGATGTTCGGTTCTTTAGCAATCTTCAAGCCGGCAATAAGAGCTTCATATTCTGCTTCATTATTTGTCGAAGGAAATTCCAATCTCAATGCGTAGCATAATGAACGCCCTTCGGGGGTTTCAAGAACGACCCCAGCTCCAGAACAATAGTCGTTTCTTGCGCCATCAACATATAATTTCCATCGGGTCGGGATGTCATCAGTAACTTCTTCCTCGCTGTCACCATTATCTGTGTATTCTGCAATGAAATCTGCTAAAGCTTGTCCATTGATTGCTCTTCGGGGATGGTAAGTAATATCATATTGGCTAGGTTCAATATTCCACTTCAGAAGACGACCCGAAGTCTCAGGGCAAAATAGGACTTGCTTTAGAGGCTGATCAATGAGGACTTTGATAGGATGAGCTTGAAAAGATGGCCTCAACTTTCTAGAAGCTATCAGTAGGCAATAAGCGAGCTTTTCTAGATTTGAATAATTCATCTCTGCCCCAGTGAATCTCTTGCTGATGTAATAGACCGGGCGCTGAACTTTTGCATCTTCCCGCACTAATGCTGCACTGAGAGCATGAGACGAAACTGCTAAATATATGAAAAGATCTTCACCATTGCTGGGCTTAGAAAGTATTGGAGGCGTTTCCATGTGACGAATTAATCCATCGAAAGCGTTCTGACATTCCGAAGTCCATTCAAAGTTTTTCTTTCCTTTCTTCAGAGCATCAAAGAATGGAATGCATTTATCTGTGGCCTTGGAAATAAGCCGACCCAAAGCGGCGACTTTTCCATTGAGGCTCTGCAATTCCTTCTTCGTCCTAGGGGCTTTGACTTCTCTTAGAGCAGTAGTTTGAGCAGGATTAGCTTCGATGCCCCTAGCACTCACAATGAAACCCAAGAATTTCCCGGACTCTACCCCGAATGAACATTTCAAAGGATTAAGCTTCATTCCATACTTTCGGGGGACTGCGAACATTTCTGCCAAGTGATCCATATGGTCCACTGCCTTCTTTGATTTCACCAACATATCATCAACGTAAACTTCCATAGTCTTGCCAACCTGTGGTTTGAACATAGCATTAACAAGTCTTTGGTAAGTTGCCCCCGCATTCTTCAGTCTGAAGTGCATGACTCTATAGCAGTAAAGACCAACATCGGTGATGAAGCTCGTGTCCTCCTGATCAGACTCATGCATCATGATTTGGTTATATCCGGAGTAAGCATCCATAAAAGACAACAATTCATGCCCGGAAGTTTCATCCACCAACTGATCAATCCTGGGTAACGGGAAGCAGTCTTTGGGGCAGGCTTTGTTTAAATCTAAAAAGTCGATGCATACTCTCCACTTTCCATTTTCTTTTTTAACCAGCAACGGATTAGAAACCCAATTTGGATAAGTGGACTCTCTGATGAAGCCATTCTCCATGAGCCGATCTACTTCTTCCTTTAAATCTGCTGACCCTTCTGGACCCTGGGTTCTTCTTTTCTACTTCACATGTGTAAATTTCGGATCAATATTCAAAGTGTGTACTGCAATTTCTAGATATATTCCACACATATCGGCATGACTCCAAGAGAATACATCCATATTTGCTTTCAAGAATGATATCAAAATATTTTTAACCGTCACACTAAGTTGAGAACCCACATTCAGCACCTTGTTTGGATCTTTCGGGTCAACTGGTACTGGCAGCGTTACTTCCACTAGCACCACTCTATTCTCCCATGTACTGGCTTTTCTGGGATCCATTTTTTTTCATGCACCACTATACTAGCCAGTGCAGGGTCCACCCTGTAATTGCTACAAGGTTGGTTCTTTGATGCGGAGTGGAGCTACCGCACCCTTTCCCATCTCTCTCTTCCTTGCTTCCCGCAGCTCTATAAGATAACATTCTCACCCAGCATTCTGATCCCCTTTAATAACACCGACGCCATTATCCGTGGAGAACTTCATAGTAAGGCACCACGGGGCGAGAATTGCCTTGAATGCTGCAAGAGTTGGCCGGCCCAGGAAGGAATTGTAAGCAGAAAATCCATCAATAATCACAAAAGTCTGCTTTCGAACCACCTTTTTCTACCCCTCTCCAAGCTCCACGAATAAGTCAATAGTTCCAATTGGCTGCTTTAGCTCCCCAGTAAACCCAACAATCTTCTCCTATGAAGCTTGAACATCAGCCATAGGAATCTTCATTTGATCGAATGTCTTTTTGAAGAGGATATTGCAAGAGGCGTCGCAGTCAACAAGCACCCTTCTTACAATAGCAAGCCCGATACCTGCAGAGATGACCGAGGGATCCATGGTAGGAGCTTCAGCACCCATAGAGTCCATGGCCCTGAACACAATGTCATCATTAAAAGTTCTTTGCTACTTCAAAGGTGCAGCGTATTCCAACACAACAACATTTTCTTCTGCTGGGGCATATTTCAAAGCACGAGCATATCTTTCCATCTCGCCCCAGCTTCTGCCTGCTGGGTGAGGACCTCCCATGATTACATTAATAACAGGCCTCTCTGATTCATGCGCGGTAGTCCTCTCACCCGAGCCATATGGATGAGCAGGAAGTTGTTGGCCCTCAGAAGATGAAGTTGGGTCATTCCTATTTCTCTTAACATATTGCTGCAGCTTGTTCTCTCTCAGCAGTTCTTCAATCAAACTCTTCAAATGGTGACATTCGTTAGTATCATGATCGGGTTGATTATGAAACCGAAAAAATCTCCCATTTCGAACAACATTTTTCCCAAGCTTCAACACAGGTGGTTTAGGATATTCAACGGCATCTTTGATAGCAAAGAAGATATTCTCCGGAGTATCAGTTAAAGGAGTGAAATCTGAAGGCTTGAAGAAACGAGGTTTCTTCACATCTTTCTACTTCTTCCCACTGTTATTCTCCCTCTTCTGACCTCCAGATTCCTTTTTGGTAGGAGCAGCAGTGTTATTCTCAACCTCCGTCAATACCCCTTTCGCCGGCACGGGAAGACTTTCCAAGCGCATGAACTCATCAGCCTTTTTGTAGAATTTCTCAAGCGAGTTTGGCTCCTTCATCTTCAGCCATTTCCCAAACTCACTCGATTTGTCGATAGCCCTCATTAAGTAGGTCAAAATCATTTGTGGCTCTGCATTGTCGACTTCAGCCAAGGCTATGTTGAAGCGGTTCAAGAAAGATCTAATAGATTCTTCGGGATTTTGTTCCAGGCTGGGCAGTGACATTATGTCCTTTGCCTTTAAAGCTTACAACCTGAATTGTTCTTTAAACTTCCGAGTTAAATCGGAGAACTGGTCTACAGATCGGACTGGTAGCTTTGTAAACCAAAGTAAAGCCACTCCTTCTAAGTATACCGGAAAGTACCGGCATTTGATCTCATCTGAAGCTTTGGCACCAGCCATGTGCCAGTCATACTTATATAAGAATTGTTTAGGATCACTTGTTCCCCTATAAGCCGGAATGGTGGGTGGAACAAACTTCCTTGGAAATTCCTCCTTCGGAATTCTTTCGGTGAACGGAGTCTTGCTTGGAGCGAACCCCCATTCTTTTTCATCTTCTTCCCTTTGCATACTTTCTTTCATAATCTGTCAAACCATTCCCAAGAGGTATTCCTCATCATTTAGAGGCTCTACAGGACAGACTTCAGCCATTTTCTCGAAAGTTTTCCTGGACAAACGTTCGCGGAGAGTCGGTTGCGGCCTTGATCCTCCAGCTCGGGGAGGTGCCCCTTCGGCGGGGCCAGCTGCCTTTTGAGGAATATCCCTTCCTTCAGGATTATGAACATCATCGGCAAAGTTTTCTTCATTATTCACTGATTGATGGTTAGCTCCGAGCAAAGAAATAAACCTGTCAAGCATTAAAGTATTCTGGGCTTCCATTTGTTGATATAACCCAGACACTACAGCATCTAACTCTGCCCGTGTGATTCCAACACTTGGAGCTGCTTGACGTAAGGAAGGAGAAGTGGCGGTATTATCATGGGCATCACCGGGTCTAATAGATCTACGCTTTCTTCCAGTAGCCATGATCTCTGATAGACTTCTGGTTTTGAGAGAGATTCTTTCAAAGAACTTTTGCGAAGCAATGATGAAAGCACCCTGAGTTCAATTCTCAGTGAAAGCACCAAAAATGTTAACGCTAAAATTGGACGCTAACACCCCGGTGTAAGTAGTAAAAATGTGAAAGCACCACCCGTTGGTACGGGAACTAGAGATAAGCAGAAGATAACAGAAAGTCAAGTAAAGAGACAACAGTTTTTATAGTGGTTTGGCTTAATGTCAAGCCTACGTCCACTTTAATCCTTTTTATTTTTGTTTCGATTACAACTTTTGCAATGATCTTTGATTACAACACAACTAAGACAAGTAGCTAGAACTTCAATGTAGAAGAGCTCTTCGAATTCATGTTGAATGTGCTAGATCTCTTCCTAAAGTTCGATGAAGTTTCTTCGGTGTTTGAAGTGTCAGATGAGTCGAGAAAACAGCAGAATATAGGCATTCCAGAAATGAGCCAAAAGTCCTCTCTTCGGTGGAGTAGGCAAGGTATTTATAGGGAATTTCTGGAGTTAGATCGTAGGACGTAGGTCGTAGGGGACCTAGGGTTTAGGTCGTAGGTCGTGAGCGACCTAAGGGATACGGGTTAAGGCTTACGCTTGATCAACTGCTTTGGTTGGTAGGTCGTAGCGACCTATGAGAGTTAAAAGCGACCTATATGGAGCGACTTAGAAGAGGCAGCGACTTAAGGTTGGGAGCGACCTATATGCAAGCGGCTTTATTCTATTCTAACTCGTTTGGTCGCTGCCCCCTTTTAGGTCGTTAGGTCGCTTCCCCTTTTAGGTCATTAGATCGCTGCTTTCCGTTGAGTCATCAGGTTGTTAACTCGTTGAGTAGCTTAGGTCGTTAACTCGTTACAAGTTTAGGTCGCTAGGTCGCTTGAACTTTAGGTCGCTAAGTCGCTAGCTGTTACCATGTTAACTCGTTGGAGGCTTTGGATCATTAGGTCGTCGAACTTCTTAACCTGCTTGGTCATTTAGGACATTTATCCTTGTAGCACATTAGGTTGCTGAGTCGTGAAAAAGTGGAGTTAACAATGTTACAACTACTTCAACAATTTGTTGAAAATACATACTATATGAATATTTGAAAATTAAGTTACTTAATAAAATATAAAACTAGATTTTCACTTTTAAAAACAGAATACAAAGTCACTCTTTGAATAAGTACAGCTATAATAGATTAAAAGAAAATACTTACTTTAGAATTTAAATATTTAGAAATAATAAAATTTCCAAAACTTGCTTTTTAAAACAACTTTTAAACTTTTAACTTATATTTAAAAATTCACTTTGAAAATGTACTTGGTTATCCAGGGAGAATTTCTAATCTCAATCACTTAAATCAATTTTTCCAATTTGATTCCCAATTTATTCGATTTGAAATAAACTTCTTTACTTTCTCAGTTCATTTCAAAATTCATTAATTATGGACTTTGTATTTATTATTATTATTTTCCGTTTGATTTTATATCATTTAACTGAAATATACTAATTTCAGCTTCTTCCCAATTTCTTCTTTATTCTTTTCAAATTTTAAATTTTAAATTTAATATAAATGTTTTGTTCTTTTAAATAATATCACTGAAGATTGAAATTCATTAACTTTCTGTTTATTCAAATTTCCTTTCTATACTAAAGATTTATTTATTAGAATTTTAAAGTCACTTTATTTCTTTTCCAATTCATTTTTAAATTTATTCAAATTTCTATAATTATTTTACTTGCAGATTCACTTCTTTTATTTTCTTTCCAAATTCCAATTTATATATTTTTGGTAATTCATCATACCCAATTATATCCAATCGAACCATAGCATTCAATATTCCAATATAATTCATAGAATATCAAATAAACACAACAAAGAGTATTAAATAATTTAAATAAATGTTGAGGGATCCAATTGGATCCCTTCAACCTGTTTTCCCTGCATCAACAAACGTTAGCACAATATAAAATATCAATTCCAAAATATACCATATTATAGCACATCAATCAATTCAACCATTCAAACAATTTTTTAAATTTAATCTTTTAAATTTAAATTTAAATTCAGCTGAGTGAGATTAACTCACTGTTATCCCATTTTTTGGTCAAAACTAGGATATCCTTGTTGTGTGCGTTTCCACCACGACCAGGAGCAAAAAGAATCATTCAGCATCTCATTCGGCATTCCCATCTCCCTGAGTTCATCCGGTAATGTCTCATTCGGCATTCTCTAGTAGGAAGGAACACTCGGCACTCACACATGAAGCTTCATTCGGCAGTACGAGTACATGTCCATTCGGCATGGCCAGCCCTTTCTCATTCGGCGATGCAAGCATGTGTCCATTCGGCGTAACCAGCCTCTGCAAGCATGTGTCCATTCGGCGTAACCAGCCACCTTCCCTTCAAGCTCACCACCGAACCAGCCCTTCCACCACTCCTAGCCGAACCGACTCCCAAGCCACAGCCGGACCACCATATGCCGAACCAACATCACTCCCTACTAATACCGGACCACCCCTTCCCACCGGACCGGCCTCTACTACCGAATGGAGCTCCGCCGAACCAGATGACTGCCAGTCCAGATTGCTTCAGCCCGGGCCCACCAGCAGCTATATGCATCCAAGACCCCTGCCCCCTACCTCACTCTATAAATAGAGGGGCAGGGGTACAACAATGGCAGAAAAGTTTGAGAGCTCAAACCTGGAAGGAACTTTCAAACAACTTTCATATACTTGTACTACAAGCTTTGTACTTGTAATCGGATTGGAGAAGGAGAATAACATATAAAGTGGACGTAGGCACGCTTTGGCCGAACCACTATAAATCTGTGTGTCTTTTACAGTTTAGTCCCTGCTTTTTACGTATTTGCATAAACCACCTAAATCACTACGAACAACATAAAACCAACTAAATCATACAACTCGGAGCTGTTTGCCCATCTTTTGTGCAAACATATTTGAGTTATTTGCTGAGATCTGTAATTTGTGCTTGAATATCGCTGACTTATATTCATACACTGGTGCTTTCACGACTTTGGGTGTTTGCGGCCATTTTTTACGCAAACATTTTGGTGCTTTCACTGAGAACAACCAGCTCCCACTACATCGGATAGAAGTTTGGATTTGGAAGACAATGACTAGGCAAAACAGTAGAAGGCTAAGGGCTGAGAGAAGCCAACAAGGAGGAAGTCAACAAGCATCCTCCGGAGGTGAGGAAGGACCGGCTTCGATCTACATAACCCGGGATGAAATGGAAGCCATAACAAATTCACTGCAAGAGAGGTTGCTGAAAAGTCAACAGGAAATGATGCAAACTTTCTTGGAGCAAATGAGAGCTGCAGGGATGCAGAATTTAGGAACAGCTACAACGGCTATGGATGCAGGACAAGAAGCTAGGGTTATGGAACCCAATGAAGGACAGGATACGGAGTCAGGTGGCAATCAACAAGGGCTTGGGGGCAGGCCCACAGGATTCAACACAGGAGAACCTTTGGAAGGAGTTCAACAGGCTAGAACCAACGTTGCTGCTAACGAGCCACACGAAGAGTATGTACCGGAGTTCCCTCGGGGGCAACCCCCGACAGACAACGGTGGATTGGTAGATATAATCAGGAAGACTATGCGAGGTGGTTTGACCAACGGAGACTTGGAAGGAGTAAACAGGAGTCCATTCACTCGGGAAATAAGGATGGCTCAGAATCCACCTAAGTTCAAGCTACCTAGCGTGGAGGTATACAATGGCAAGGAAGACCCTACGGATCACTTGATGAGATACACCAGACACATGGAAGTGCTGGGGGCATCGGAGGAGGTGATGGCCCGATGCTTTCCTTTATACTTGACGGACTTAGCTGCGATGTGGTTCAGACAGCTGGAGGAAGGATCTATCAGGACTTGGAGGGAATTGGTGGAAAGGTTTCTGGGGCAATTTCGGGTTCATGTCAAGAGACCGAAGAACGTGATGACGTTGACATCGGTAAGGCAAAGGATGGATGAATCGCTTAGAGCTTTTCTAACTCGATTCAGTGCCGCAGTTGCTTCGGTGGATCGGCCCGATCCATCGATGGTTTTAATGGCAGCAGTATCAGGAGTCAGGGAGAACTCGGATTTCAAGGTATCTCTGATACGAGATCCCCCACGGAATCTCGACGAATTCTTTCATGAGGCAGAAAGGTTCCTTCGACAAGAAGATGCGAGTTCGGATTTAAAGTTGAAAAAGGTAAATGCAGTTGAAGGGGGAGGACCATCCAGCAATGGTTCGGATAAAAACAAAGGAAAAAGGAAGTTGGACGATGATTCTGGAAATGCTAGGAAGCAATGGAAGGATCCAAAGTTTTCCACATACACAGGATTGAACGAAACACTGGAACGGATATACCTGGATACTCGAAATCGCCTTCATTATCGGAGGCCGGCTAGGAGAGAACCAACAGAACGGGAAAGGACATCAGGAAGGCACTGCCTCTTCCATGATTTGGATGGACACGACACCAACAGCTGCAGGCACTTAAAGGACATAATTGAGGAACATGTAAGGAATGGACAACTGCCGCAATATGTTGGACCTCGGAATGCAACGGCGAGGCAGGAGCAGCTGCCGCCTACCTCAAGCTACGATGGTGGGAGGCCCAGGAATGATGGTCGGTTGATCGTCCCTTGACCAGGTTAACATAAAATAAGTAGCAAACTGTTGGCAAGCAACCAAGTCATTTACACATGTACGGGGACGGAGATAGCCCCTAGGCATGCTCTGAATGATAATGGGCTGCGATGCTATGGTTTGTGAAATTTATCTTTTGCTTTTGGATTGGACACTGCTTTTTTCTTTTTGGTTTTCGGTTTTGGAGCTTGGATTGAGCTCCTGGTTTTCCTTGCTTTTTGATTTGGATTTTCCTTTGGACAATTGTTTTCGGTTTTGGATGCTGGTTTGGATTTCTGGTTTTCTGGTTTTGGATTTGGATTCTGGATTTGGATTCTGGATTTGGATTTTGGATTTGGATTTTGGATTTGGATTTTGGATTGGATTTTTATCTGATTTTTGATAAACGGTCGTCGGGTATGGATTATGCCTGGCAAGGGGTGAGTCGCTTTGCCCGAACGTGGTAAATTGACTCATTCAGGTCGTCGAGTATGGACTATGCTCGGCAAGGGTCCGGAGTGATCAGGATTCGGCCTAGGACTTAGGCCCTATGTTATCAATCGTTATTTTCAGCTCGTCGAGTATGGACTATGCTCGGCAAGGGTCCGGAGAGACCAGGATTCGGCTTAGGACTTAAGCCATGGCATTGTACAGCGCCCAGGGACACTGGGCCAAGGTCGTCAAGTGTGGATTACGCTTGGCAAGAACCCGGAGAGGTTAGCTCAACGCCCAGGGACACTGGGCCACGGTCGTCAAGTGTGGATTACGCTCGACAAGAACACGAGGAGGCTAGCTTAATGTCCAGGGACACTGGACCAAGATCGTCAGGTGTGGATTGCGCTTGGCAAGAGCCCGGAGAGGTTATGAATTTGGATATCGACCCAGAGAGGTCCTGGATCCGGTTGTTGGCTATTGGATAAGGATGGTTTGGGACTCGGTTGTCGAGTTCGGATGGACATGGAATTGGCTCAAGCTTTGCTTATTGGATTCGGAACTATTCAAAACACGCCTTGTTATCACAAGGCATGTTTTGGGGGGCAAAGTGTTATCCCATTTTTTGGTCAAAACTAGGATATCCTTGTTGTGTGCGTTTCCACCACGACCAGGAGCAAAAAGAATCATTCAGCATCTCATTCGGCATTCCCATCTCCCTGAGTTCATCCGGTAATGTCTCATTCGGCATTCTCTAGTAGGAAGGAACACTCGGCACTCACACATGAAGCTTCATTCGGCAGTACGAGTACATGTCCATTCGGCATGGCCAGCCCTTTCTCATTCGGCGATGCAAGCATGTGTCCATTCGGCGTAACCAGCCTCTGCAAGCATGTGTCCATTCGGCGTAACCAGCCACCTTCCCTTCAAGCTCACCACCGAACCAGCCCTTCCACCACTCCTAGCCGAACCGACTCCCAAGCCACAGCCGGACCACCATATGCCGAACCAACATCACTCCCTACTAATACCGGACCACCCCTTCCCACCGGACCGGCCTCTACTACCGAATGGAGCTCCGCCGAACCAGATGACTGCCAGTCCAGATTGCTTCAGCCCGGGCCCACCAGCAGCTATATGCATCCAAGACCCCTGCCCCCTACCTCACTCTATAAATAGAGGGGCAGGGGTACAACAATGGCAGAAAAGTTTGAGAGCTCAAACCTGGAAGGAACTTTCAAACAACTTTCATATACTTGTACTACAAGCTTTGTACTTGTAATCGGATTGGAGAAGGAGAATAACATATAAAGTGGACGTAGGCACGCTTTGGCCGAACCACTATAAATCTGTGTGTCTTTTACAGTTTAGTCCCTGCTTTTTACGTATTTGCATAAACCACCTAAATCACTACGAACAACATAAAACCAACTAAATCATACAACTCGGAGCTGTTTGCCCATCTTTTGTGCAAACATATTTGAGTTATTTGCTGAGATCTGTAATTTGTGCTTGAATATCGCTGACTTATATTCATACACTGGTGCTTTCACGACTTTGGGTGTTTGCGGCCATTTTTTACGCAAACACTCACCCTTATTGTTATGTAGTCCATTCCAAAATGGCTTGCTTCCGTGATTTGAAACCTTGTATAAACAGTTATATGATTTATCTATATTTTAGTTTATCGAACAATTAATTTCCATTAAATAGAAAAAGCAACTAATACTTTAGTCAAACCAATCGTTCCTTTACAATTTCTTTTAGTAACTAAATAATTTAAATAGGTTTATTAATCGTCTAAATCACTAATATACATTATTAAATAAACTTGTAATTTTCATTTCTAACTGCATATATATAAAAAAAAATTCCAGTAAACCTTACTGAATTTTTTTTCTTTTCTGTTCTTCTGTAAATAACAAAATAAAATTTCTTCCTAACTTATACATATATATGTTTGTAAAAGAACCCTATTTACAAATAAAAAAACAAAATACCTCACGGCGATGACGAACAGTTCCTCCCTACATCTGCGACCTACCCAACATCAGCCATCCCGTCACCTACCACCATCAAGCCCAAGCCTTAATTCGAACGAGCCCACAACTGCTGACAATCATCGCGACCCCTAACTGACCTACGGTGCCATAAAACGAAGGTCCACCTCGCGACGACACAAGCCGACCACGACCTTGCGACGCCATTCCCTACACTGCCGCCCCCAAATTGCGATCAACCTCGCGTCTGCCTCTCGAACGAAGCTCGCGATTACAAGCTTCGCTATTTATTTTCGATCGGCCAAGAAAAGAACTGTAGAGGAATTTCGGTTTCGAATAACGTGAGAGAAGAAAGATATGGTGGACAAGATTGGATAAGTTTACGGCTGCCATTAATATTTCCTGAACTTTTATTTTTAGTTTGATTCAAAGGGTTTCGAATAGAAGAAAAACGAAAAAAAAGGCTCGCGGCCTTTAGTCTGCCATTTTTTTATCTTTTATCTTGAGCATCTTAATTTCACTGGAAATGGAATAGGTTTCATATCTAAAAGAAAGAAGGAAAAATAATCTTGTTTGGAAATCCAAAGGAAGCTTGCGCTGGAAAGAGCTGGAAAGATTATGATGTAAATTAAGTTTGACTAACCAAGTACAGTATTTACTTATTTTCAATTAAATTTCAGCGCATTTATATATCGTACGCTCACACAACAACTCCGATCAAAGCGAAATTTGAAATTCGATAATAATTCAATATTACGGATCCAATGTAACTGGTTTCGTCGAATTCCGAGACTGTGCCTCGGAAGGCTATTTTTAAATTCAATTTAAAACGATAAATTTTCAAGAATGAACAAATCACTGTTAAATTCAATTTTAACACTTCTATTATCCTCGGTATTATCAATCTGAATTTTTCAAGCCTTCAAATTATTTTTAATACACTTAAAACTACAGATTCAACAATTTACCCAACTTCACTTTTTTAATTTAATAATTCAATTATCAAATAAATTGTGATATTTGTAATTCAAGTTAAAATTACTCTATTGAATATTTAAAATCTATTAATTATTCCGATTTTAAATGCTTGAAAATTCCGGGCGTCACATTCTTCTCCCCTTAAAAGAATTTCGTCCCTGAAATTACTAATTAGGAAGAATGGTCCAATACTCATTTACTTATTCCCAAAACCAAACAATTCAACATCAAACTAACTATCCTTTCATAAAGGGCCCATTATCTTTCTTACTATCTTCCCAAACTTTTCCTTAGTTCCCAAACAACTTTACCTATTCAACTATTCAAATTATAATTCAAAACCACGTTTAAAATTTTCAAAATTTCTCAAAAAATTTCTAACTCACTAAATTTCCGAAAAAATTTGTCAGCGTCTCCTTTACGCGGCTAGCTCGATACAGCTACAAAAGGCCTAACAGGCTCCCAAATCCCAAAAGAAAACAAAAGGGCAAGTGGCTCGATCAAAAACCTAATCAAATTTCATATCGAAATTTAAATACATACCTTTTTGTCGAGAAATTCAAATTTATTATCTGAAATCAAAACCAATTTTCTTTTCTCTTTATAATACCTACATATCATACATAGCAATATGTCCAATCACATATTCAAAAACATTTTGTCGACTTCCTCACAAAGTGCCAATATCTATTCATTCAAATATGGACTTAGATTATATTTGTAATATCAATTTCCAATTAAGAATTCACCATTCTTTTCTTTAGATTTAGTATAAGCATTTTATATGTTTCTTTATTTATTTTCACTTCACCACTTTAGTTTATATCTACTTCAATTCAAATCGATTCTGTCAATTCCATATGAATTCGATTTATCTTTAACTCTGAATATTCGAATTTTATTTTCCATTTACAACTAATTCATGTCATTATTTTAAATTAGTTTCATTTACTAATATATTTCAATTTCCAGTTTGAAATCGTTTTGTCGTTAACAAAATTTTCCAAAAATATTCAAAAAAATTCTAACTCCCAAAATTTTCGAAAAATTTTGGCAGAGTCTCCTTTGTCTGGAGGAGCTTTTGCAATTTGACAAGAGATATAAATATATGTACATCGAACCACACGGTCGGAAAAACCAAAAACCGTTCATATTTCCTATTTTTATTGCGTAGGCGTACCTTATTTAGCATTTTTAAGCAAGCAGCTTATTTATTTAGCAGTTAGCATACCCAAATCCAGCCACACAGCTTCTAGGTACCTGTACTTACTCAATTTAAACATGTAAGTGCCATATATATAAATTTTATCAATATTTCACCTATTTACAATAGTTAAACACATAAATTGCAACAGCAATGCACTCTAAACATTTTTTATAAGCAATTTAAATATTCCAACATTAATTTCAATTGCTTACAACCAATCACCCATCGTTTCACTTAATCCGAATGGTTAACAACTCACAAGATTACATTAATTTATTTTTAAGAAAAACGAACTCATATTTAATTCAGTTGATCTCAAAATAAATTTATTTTATTCCTATCAATTCATAGCATTTTAATTACTTCCATTTACATCAATCGACAATTTATTCTATGCAATTTGACGAGATTTATGTGAATAAATAAGTACTTATGTTTTATAACCAATTTAAATTGATTTCAACTCAGTTTATACTTAATTCTATTCCATTTTTAAATTTATTCACAATCCATATATTCTCATTTTCATTGCATTTTAAATTTGAAACCATTCACTTGCATTTCATTTTATTGACCAAACTAGTTTCATTATTCAAACATGTTCCATTCAAAACCACTTGATCTTGCTCGACACATTCTATTAAATTTTATCCCTTTCCAATTTTATTCACGATCCATTCATTTACATTTCATTCCATATTTATTTATTCCAAACTATTTTATTTAGCTCGAAAACAATCTGGGCTATTTCATTTAATAACTATTTCTCAACTTATTTAAACCACGCTTCATTTTGAGTTCGGCTCTCATTCAACGCTTACTTAAGTCAATAACTTAAGTTCATTTCAATTTTTTTTATAATATGTTCTACTTCCATCTTTCATTTGATTCTTATTTATTCCATCCAATTATTTATTCAATATAATTAGTTTATCCACTCAATCCTCTATGAATTTTCATTTCCTTACTCAATTCATCTGAAATTATTTTATTAATAACCAGGCCGTTTCTAATTTATTTCCCCTTATTTGGATTTTATTTGCACATTCAAACCATTACTATTTTAATCCATTTTCATTTTTATTCGATACATTTTCAATTATATTTAATTTGTTAACACTTGAAGTCAAATTTTAATTAATAAATCAAGTTCTGATTCCACCATTTACTTTAAATTTACCATCCAATTTTATTGACTCACAATTCAATTTCATTCTCAATTCATTTAATTAATTGCAAGGCCACTTTCAATTATATTTTCTTCACTAATGGTTCAAGTCGAATTTGATTCATACCTTGAGTTTTATTTCCAAACTTCAATATTAACTCACAATTCAGCTTTTATTTAACTACATTAGGTTCCATTTACACATTTTATTAACTAATTTATTATCAAATTAGTGCTTCCTCTGGTTAAAATTCAATACTTGATTTTTAATTCCAAATACCACTTCATTTAATTTTCCCTAAGTTAAATTTATTTTATAATTCAAGTTTTGAATTTTTCGTTTTATTTTCCGATTCATCAAAAATATTTATTTTGGGTTTTCTATTTCACTTTCCAATTTTATAAGTCACAACTTATTATTTTACACAATCACAATCCCTTTCATTCTAGGCTTGAATATATTCTTCTTTTATTTTAACTCAAGTTCACGCTTATTTATAGCTCAAGCATATTTTTATTTCCACGGATTTTTAAATCTTTTATAAGTTATTCTGATTTATTTCAATCCAATCTTTATCCCACTTATTTTCCATTTATTCAGGTAAGGATCTAATTCCATTTAATAACTCAATTGAATTTTTATTTCAATTCAATTTTATTTTAACTAAACTCAATTCAATTTCAACTAAATTCGAATACAACTGGATATTATTCTCAGCTTATTCAATTAATTTCAATCCAGTTAAATTTTTATTCCCCAATCCAAGTTAATTTCATTTTTAACTTTTCACCTTAAATTTAAATTTCCAACATTCAAAGCTTATATTTCCTTCCTGATTTTAAAAATCATCTTAATTTATAAGCTTACAACCTATCTCAACAGGATTTTTAAACACCCGGCTTTGGTTTCAAATCATTTTGAAATCTCCAACATCTCAAATCACACTTCTCAAAAATTTTAAACCAATCCTGGTTTTTATTTCCAACAAATTTCCTAAGAAATTTCAAAAACAAACAGGTTTTCCTGACCAAATCAATTTGGCAGCAATCTGTCACTTAGAAATTCGAAAATGAATACTGATGATGCAGCCGTCATCATCAAAATTATTTCCCGATGATCCAAGTGATTTCAATGCTATATCACTTTCAAAATCCATTTAAAACAAATTTCCTTTCAGGAATACCTCTAAAACAATAAGGCTATTATTTATCTTCAAACCACTTCGATAAACACTTCCAAAATCTCTGTGATTTAAATTTCCAAATTCTGCTTAAATAAATTTTAACTATGATTCATTTGTATAGTTTATCCTTATATAAATTTCCATTTGATTATATTTCAATTTATAATTTACATTTATAATTCATATTTGTAAATTTCATTTTATAATGAAATTATTCCCTTAAACTTTGGTTATATTTTCAATTTCTAGTTAAATTTCCGTACAATAAGGATAATAATTTAAATATCATCATTCGTAACATCAAGCAACCATATATTAGCTAAATAGTTTAAGAAAAACTTTTCCTTATGTCAAAATATATTTTTGGGTAAAATTGTTCCATTCACCCACATTTAAGGCAATACCGTGTCAAACTTTTCTATTCAAGTGTTTAGAAACCCTTCGATACAGTTGTCCAGACTGTGCCGACGAAGGTTCATATGCCACTCAATAAATCAATCAACAAAATATTAAAATAATTTATATTCACTAACAAATACGCGCTCATATCTATTAATACGCTCAAACTCATTCTAGAGTACTACGGACTCTAATTTAAATGAGCAATTCCCACCAGAGCCAAGGTTATCACCAACCTAAGCTCTGATACCAAGTGTAACGATCCGTAAGTCCGTAGTACCCCTTGAGTCAACACTATTCTACGTCAATCAACTCAAGATGAACAGAAATACGAACCATTTGTGTTAAAGAAGAAGAGGTAGAAGAAGAAAATAGAAAACAACAACATAATCTAACCATCGCAGCGGAATAAAACATAATAGATAATAAATGATCTTTACACAAAATCAAATATCTCTGTTTTATATATTACATCATCAGAGTACATCAATCTTAGTTCAACATCAATAACATACATCTTGATACACAGCTACTCTACACAGCGGAATATATATAAAACAAGTACGGAAGGACGTATCGTCATCCATCTCGTCTTCTGAGCTCCACAGAATCATATCCTGTATCCTATAACACTCGGTCTAACCTGAGCATTATAGTTAAATAACACCCGAGTCAGCCTGGAATACCAGCATGAGAAAATCACACTCAATTGATTATTAAAGTTTCAAAAATCATTTGAAAACAAAAGCTTCTCGTAAGACCACGCCACAAATAAACATGTCGGGTTTTTACCTTACGATGGCTAAAACACTTTTTATAAAAATCCTCTGATATTATAATAAGGTCTATATACAAATACTTATAAAATAGCCAAAATTGTTACATCTATTAAATTCCAGCTACTAGCTATAGAGTGGGTAATACAAACAAAACTCGTACAAGGCTCGTAGGGGGAATGGATTTCCAACTAATGATTAGGCACTGGGGTACCACCTGTCATAGTACGTGGCCTAGATCACAGTACCGAGGAGTACGCCCGCTCCCCTGCAACACAAGACCGGGACTACCCCTTACTGGATAATCTCGAGTGAGATCACCCTGCGGTTGGGATCAGCAACCGCCCACTAAGCCGAAATAAAAGGGACATCTAGACGGGGATGACCTCACCCTGCTTGGGTGCTACCCACCTAGCCTTGCTGCATAACCCCTGATTTTCAGTCATTCCCGGTTGATGAGGCTTGAGGCTAAGCATTCCCTTTTTAGAACATATCCCTTAGAATGCCCATCGTCCACCTAACGACGTTCCGAAAGCATTCATCCATACAAGTCCGTTCCGAGTTCGAACGGAACCGAAGGCACTACTCCTACTACATCCATTTTGGAAATATCCTCAGGATTAGTAGTGACTAGTCCTTGCACTTCACTGCTCCATCTTCGAATCCAAAATCGTTTCCCATGAAACATACAAATCAGATCGAAGTGGTTATCGAGAAATAAATCCCGATCCCGGACTCTTCGAAACGATCAACGCATTTGTCCAATATTGATAATCGGTTATTTAACTATCAATTAATATTCACAAACAACCATCAACCAATAAATAATTTCCCAATTTATTTATTAACCTAAAAATATATTCATAAGATGTATTTCTATTTTCAACCCTTTGAAAACAGTTTCAAATCATCTTTCTTTTCAGAATAAACTTTTCCAAATATTTTCTATCTCCACTGAAATCACCAAGCACAGAACTAGATTTTTAAAATAATTTAAGACACTTTATTTTAAAAGATACTTTAAAGCATTTATGTTACAACTACTTCAACAATTTGTTAAAAATACATACTATATGAATATTTGAAAATAAAGTTACTTAATAAAATATAAAACTAGATTTTCACTTTTAAAGACAAAATACTAAGTCACTCTTTGAATAAGTTGTGACAGCCCGCAAATCTGTACCCCTTGAGTCAATACTATTCTACATCAATTAACTCAAGTGGAACATAAAAATGAACCATTAGGGATTAAAGAAGAAGAGATAGAAGAAGAAGAAGAAGCTAAACAATATCAGAATCTCACAGCCGCAGCGAATAAAATATAATAGTAAATAATAGATCTTTATACAAAATGAAACTATACCTTTTTTATACATCATATCATCAGAGTATCTCATACAAACAACATTTATCAGTCAGACAATTCCATACAATTCACAACAGCGGATATATACTCTAGTACGGATAATACGTCTCGGACTCCAGGTACTCTCCTGCTCCATAGCATCTTATCCTAAACATATAATACTCGGTCTGACCCGAGCATTATAATGAAATAACACCGAAGTCAGTCTGGAATACCAGCTGATAATATTGCATCCAAATTGATTATTAAAGTTTCAAAAATCCTTTTGAAAACAAAAGCATCTCGTAAGACCACGCCACAAATAAACATGTCAGGTTTTTACCTTACGATTGCTAAAACACTTTTATATAGAAATCCTCTGATATTATAATAGGGTCTATTTACAAATACTTATAAAATAGCCGAAGTTGTTACATCTATTAAATTCCAGCAACTAGCCACAGAGTGGGTAATACAAACAAAACTCTTAAAGGCTCGTAGGGAGAATGGATTTCCAACAATGACTAGGCACTGGGGTACCATCTGTCACAGTACGTGGTCTAGATCACAGTACCGAGGAGTACGCCCGCTCCCCTGCAACACAAGACCGGAACCATCCCTTACTGCACAGTTTCGAATAAGATCACCCCGCGGTTGGGATCAGCAACCGCACCACGAAGCCGAAATAAAAAGGGACATCTAGACAGGGATGACCTTACTCTCAAGTAGGGGCTACCCACGAAGCCTTGCAGCATAACCCCTGATTTTCAGTCATTCCCGGTTGATGAGGCTTGAGGCTAAGCGTTACCTTTTAGAACGTTTCACTTAGAATGCCCATCGCCCACCTGACGATGTTCCGAAAGCATTTGTCCATACAAGTCCGTCCCGGGTTCAAACGGAACCGAAGGCACTACTCCTACTACATCCATTTTGGAAATATCCTCAGGATTAGTAGCGACTAGCCCTTGCACTTCACTGCTCCATCTTCGACTCCGAACAAGTTTCCCATGAAACGTACAAACCGGATCGAAGTGGTTTTCGAGAAATAAATCTCGATCCCGGTCTCTTCGAAATGATCAGCGCATTTGTCCAATATTGATAGTCGGTGATTTAACTATCAATTCATATGCACAAGCAACCATCACACAGTAAATAATTTCCAACATTAATTATTTATCTTAACTATCTTTACAAGAGACATTTTTCCAATTTTAAACCCTTTTGAAAAGTTCCCAAAGTCTCTTTCTGTTAAAATAAATTTCCCAAACATCCAATAACTAAGTCCAAAACATTTAGATTTTAAAACAATTTTAAAACACTTTATTCTGAAATATACTTTTAAATACTTAAATTGATTACTCAATTTTGTGCTCAGAAATATAGTTTCAAATATACCAAGTAAAACTATTTTACAAGGTATAAGCTAGATTAAAACAAAGGTTTAGTTAAACTAAATTTTAAAAAAAGAGTTTTAAAAGAATTAATACTAATTTCAAATAACTTAAATCAACCTATTCGTTAAATAAATCCAGTTAGAAATTATAATAACTAATAATATTCTTAAATAATTACTACTGTAGCCAGTTATTAATTATTCATCTTTAAAAATAATTTCTCAAAACACTCTTTAATTATGTTTTAAACTTTAACTTTTACTTAAATAAAATCTGGTTAAACATGAACTTGGTTTCCCAGGGAAACACACTTCCATTCAAACAACCTATAAAATCCTTCTTATAAATCCAGCCCGGTTTATTCCAATTCAAATTTACGTTTAATTATCATAAATTTGTTTCCATGCTTAAAAATAAACTCCTTTTGAAGTTTTAAACACATTTTCCATTTCCAAAAATTCACTTTCAATGTATAGGCTTAAAATATTTTAAAATAAAACCATTATGAATTTACTTAATGAAAATCATACTTAAGAAATCACTTAATTAAACACCTACTTAAATTCCATCGGTTTAAAATAGTATTTCTAAAATATTCTAATATTCATTTACACTGCTAATTTATATTTTGAAAAGCTTCTTTGAAAACATATTAAATCTCCTGGAAAACATTATTCATTATCAAATAACCCCATCGTTATTTTACAACAATTTATAACTTCTTATAGAATTTATCACCAGAAATCCATACCTCCCATTTATCAACTGATAAATTTTCCACTTCATTTATAATTCCAAATTTATAAGTTGCCATTCTTTATTCAAACCAAATTCCAAATTTTATCCCTTAAATTCTTTATTCAATAATTTCTTTAAAAACCAATTTTATTTTATTTCTATTGAATATTCCAGATTTTATTTATTAAACTATCTCACGATATACTGAATTCTAAATTTAGCTAACGCAGAATATGAATGAGATACATCATCAATTATATAAAAATAATTCCTATATTGTGAGGTATCCAGTTGGATCACTCCAACCTGTTTCCCTGCATCCACAGATGTTAGCACAACATATATATATATATATATATATATATATATATATATATCAATCTAGACTGATATAAATATTAATATTCTACAAATTAATCAATTATTTAAATTTAACTATTTAAATCTGCTGTAATTCCATATGTGAGTGAGATTAACTCACCTTGAGTTTTTACGAGTGTTTAATTTTAAGTTAAATCGAATCGCATTCGATTTAACCTAAAATTCTTGCTAGCTCCAATTGCTTTTGGACCTGTTCTAACACGTAGAGTGCGTCGCTGCGATTTTGGCGCTTCTTGTTTCGTTGACATCTGATAAAGTATGCTCAAGTTATGGAATTATAAAGTCTGTACATAAATTTAAAACAAAATTTCCCTTTTTATTTTAATTTGGTTACTAGAACAAAATCTCGGCCGTTACTTCAGCAAATGGAATCAAGGTCGTAGACTATTTCTTCCACGCGCACGAAATCACAGCGCCGAACCCAAAAATACGACCTAGGGTTTGAAATCGCGACCACCACGGTCGACACGAACACGATCAACAACCACCATGGCGAGCCTACTACCTCCTCCACCTTCGCTCAAGTCGCGGCCAAGCTCGGTCAGTCCCTGACCTCGAGCTGCGTGCATAAACGCGCGACGAACGCGGCCATAAATCACCTCCAAACGACAGCTTCACATGAAATCGACCGTTGGATCTGAAGATCCTCTCACTCTCTACAACTTTCATGTAGAAAGAGTTGCGAATAAATGCATGGATTGGTTGATAATTGAAGGAGAAGAGTAATCATTTTCGACCATTAAAAAATATAGAAGCGGCGGCTGTGTAATTCATTAGGGTTTCGGCCCTAATTATATATATGTGTATACGTATATGTATATATATATGTGTATAAACGTTTAATCTATATTATTTTAATATTATCTCCGATTTTAACAAGCTTTTAAAAACGAACTCCAAATCTCACATGCCGCCTGGAATTCCTAATGTTTTACCCATGTTTTGAGCACAATGGAATGTGTTTCGGAAGCTAATTCGATCATATACGTAAGTTGGAAATAAACGATCAATTTAATTTAAATCGATTAAAGTATTTTCTAAGCGTTTTTAGCTACCGGGGTCAAACAACAACTCTGATTGTTACGAAAACTGAAATCCGATAATAACTAACTATTATGGATCCAATGGAACTGGTTTCGTCGAATTCCGAGACTGTGCCCAGGAAGGCTATTTTAACTCGTCGATTACATCGAGCGATTTCCAAAATCGCCGAAATCATCTAAAATTTCACTTCTAAAATTTTACTAACTCTATTATGGCTCGTATAAAATTTATATTCACATTAGAAATCATTCCGATTCAGTTTAAATCAAAATCTGAATATTTGCATTATTATATTATTAAATTTATTATTAAATTAATATAAAATTCTAAATTCAATCTATCGACTACTAATTCCATCCAACAGTCCAATATTATAATTCAAATCCAATTAAACTCAAAATAAACCTTAGAATCAAATTTTATATCTATTTGCACTCAGAATTACCAATTATCCCAATTCCAATATCAAGCTATTATTATTCAAATTTTAAATTTCATTCCCGTATATTGAAATTTAACTAATTCTATCAACTTAACCAAAATATTTTTATTTCAAAAATCAAATTATAATCCATATTCGACATTTGAAATGAATTACATGTTCAAATTTGGCGGCCCAAAATTCCGGGTCGTTACATTCCTCCCCTGTTATTAAAATTTCGTCCCCGAAATTTGCTAAGGTAGAAGAGTGTTCCTAACTCAATAACAAAACTTACTCCGAGAAATCTCAATTTCACTTTGCTCAAATTCTTAAGTTACAAAACAAAACTGCTAGTTTCGATTCCTATTCCCAAAATCCTTTTTATTAAATTTTAATTTGAAATCAATTTGTCGTTAATGAAACATTTTAGAAAAATTCAAAAAATTTCTAACTCCCAAAATTTCCGATAAATTTTGGCAGAGTCCCCCCTATACGGAGGAGCTTTTTCAATATCACAATAGATATAAGTATACATACATCGACCCATATGGTCGGAAAAACCAAAAATAGTTCATATTTCCTATTTTAATTGCGTAGGCGTACCTTTTATTAGCATTTTAACAGCATGCGGCTAATTTATATTGCATACACACACTCCAACTTTATCTACTGCCTCTCATAGCTGTTTACTTAGACAAACACATCAGTTCTCAATAATATGAGCATTTCATTCATTTATTTCAAACAATACATCAATTACCAAGCCTACGTGACACATTTCTCAAGTTACATATAAACCATATGTTATAAGCAATCACAAGTACCAATACTACTTTCCAAACTTCATGCTAACCCATTCGAAAGATTTAAATTCAAGTATATTATATCCAGTATATATTTAACACAATCAATTCAACTTTCACTTCAATAAAATTAACATATGCCTTAATTACATCTCTTTATTTCAATTTAATTCCCAATTTAATTCACAATCAAATTCTTATTTTCAATTTGAAGTATTTGCATTTCTTTTATGATCCATTCTCATTTATGTGCAAAACCACATAATAAAATTTCAATCCATTCCAATTAATTCAAAACCAATTCCATTTGCTTCTCTAAACCAACTCAATTCCGAATGCAACAATACAACCAATTCTTATGCAAATTTTCATGTCATTCAAGCAAAAATAATCACCACTTAAGCTAATACCCATTTATAATTAATTCCAACTTAGATTTATATTGATTCTATTCAATTCTGCACGGTTCATAATCCAAGCATTCTTATTCCATTTCAATTATTAAATCAATCCTTATTCTCACTTCAAATTCACCATTCAACTTAAGTTTTAAATTAATAACATCCCATTCTATATTATTTACAACTCACACATATTTATTTCATACATTATTATTCCATCACAATAATTAATTTAAACCATTTCACTTGCAATTCAATTTCATCATCTAAACAAATTTATCCAAGACCACATTATAAGCTCGATCATAAATATATTTTATTAATTTTCTTAAGTTGTTTCAATCACACGGTATTTCCAATTCTTCTTATATCACTTTTATTTTATTTCCACTTGATTCTCATCCAACCAAATTCCAATTCATTTACAAATTTTAATTTAATTTGTTTATTTATTCAATCCATTTGGAATTTTAATTCATCTCCTCGACTTATTCTAAATTTTATTAATACTATGACCACTTAAAATCATGTCACTCATTTGAATTTATTTATAAGTCAAACCCACACTATTTTAATCCAATTCCATTATTCATTCATACTCTCAACTTTTATTGCCAAAATTCAATTCCATATCAGAACTGGGTTTCTTTTTTTCTTTTCGAAATTTTCTTAACAATCCATTAAAATTCCATCCATGTCTACACAAATTTCATTTAATTTAGTTTACACTAAATTCATCTTCAAGCTTCTCTTTATTTAATTTAGCTTACGCGAAATTCATTCTCAAACAAATTTCTTTGGATTTAGTTGAAATTTTATTCACACAATATCATTCTTACTTCCCTGAATTAAATTTCCTTTCAATTTAATTCTTTTCCAAATTTAGTTCAAGTCCAACTAAGTTTATTTAGCCATCTTGAATTTATACCATTTCCTTTACTATCTTAAATAAGAATTAAATTCCATTCATTTCTATTCATAACAAAATTGACTCTTATTTTAATTAAGATCCAAATCCATCTCGGTTCCATTCAATTCAATTTTAATTTTCCATATACAAGTTCAAACCTTATTTACTGACGTAAGTTCATTCACATCTTTTATAATTTATATTTTCTTCACCTTATTTCAATTCACCTTTCATTCAGAATTAGATTTGAATTCACCATACCATTCAACTATTTCCCATTTGTGATTATAATTCCATTTCCTATTTGTAAGTTCACCAACTTATTTACTTTAAAGTTTATATTGCTCATTTTAATTCATTTACATCTTATAATCACAATTCCAAATTATATATATATCACTGAATTCTTAAGGATACAAATTTTATTTCACCTTATTTCCCTGCACAATTTTAAATCCACAATTTCAGCTTATAAGCATAACACTTAATAGCTTATAATTACAATTCATCACACAATGACCCACAATTACAAAGTCATTTTACATTTCAATTTAACCCGAATCAATTTAATTCTAAGTCCAATTTATTTAACTTATCCCAAGTTAAATTCAAATTTTCTATTCACTTCAATATATATCATTCACTTCCATTACACAAGTTAAATTTTTAGTTCCAAGATTAAAATTTTCATTTCCTTCTTATTAATTTTAACTTCACCAAATAAGTCCAATAGTTGATTCATTTTAATTTTACACACAATTTAAATAGAATCTTCCAGAATTCAATTGCCCGGTTTTTTTTTGTTTTTTTTATTTCAGAACCATCTTGAAATAATAAATAACTCATACTCTCCCGGTATCAAATCAAACTTCCAGATTTTTAAAACAGCCTACTTCCACCAAAGCAATTTCCTTTTTGAAACTTCTAAAATCACTTGTATCTCAAAAAAGTCCAACAAATACCATAATCATTCACATGGTAGCAATCCATCACTTTAAAAGCTCGAAAATGAATTCTAATGATGTAGCCAGCATTATCAGGATTATTTTCCAGCGACCGAAGTGAGTTTAGTGCTTCCTTACTTTCCCACATTCATTTCAAAACAGCTTCCATTCAAAAATACCTCCAAAAAAAATAATATTACATTATTTCCTTCAAACACCTTAGCAAACATTTCAAACATTCCCAAGATTTTAAATTTCCCAAACTTATGTTTCCAATACATTTAAAAACACTTTCAAAATTTCCGGGATTTAAATCTGATTTAATTCAAATTTAGTTATTCTTCTTTTATATAATTTATACTCATAGAATTTTATTTGGTTATAACTAATTCAAACTTTAGATTAAATTTTGGACTAAATTTTAGATTCTTATTTGATTAAGATATCCACATCCAAGAAATCAAATATATAAGTATATATAACAATTTCAAAAAATTAATTCTCTTATATCAAAATATAATTTTGGGTAAAATTATTTCATTTACCCTCTTTAAAAACAATGCTATGTCGGTTTATCTTGTTTAAGAGTTTAGAAACCCCTATCGATACGGTTGTACTTCCCGTAACGACCAGAATTCATAAACACTCAACCGATAAGTCAACACGGTATAAAAATAATTTTATATTCACTAACAAGTACGCTCTCATATCTATTATTACACTCAACTCATTATAGAGTACTATTGACTTTGTTCAATGAGTAATTTCCCCACCAAATCCTAGGTTGTCGCCAACCTAAGCTCCGATACCAAGTGTGACAGCCCGCAAATCCGTACCCCTTGAGTCAATATTATTCTATATCAATTAACTCAAGTGGAACAGAAAAACGAACCATTAGGGATTAAAGAAGAAGTGATAGAAGAAGAAGAATCTAAACAATATCAGAATCTCACAGCCGCAGCGGAATAAAATATAATAGAAAATAATATATCTTTATACAAAATGAAACTATATCTTTTTTATACATCATATCATCAGAGTATCTCATACAAACAACATTTACCAGTCAAACAATTCCATAGAATTCACAGCAGCGGATGTATATACTAGTACGGATAATACGTCTCGGACTCCAGCTCCTTTCCTGCTCCATAGCATCTTGCCCTGAACATATAATACTCGGTCTGACCCGAGCATTATATTGAAATAACACCCAACTCAGTCTGAAATACCAGCTGATAATATTGCGTCCAAATTGATTATTAAAGTTTCAAAAATCCTTTTGAAAACAAAAGCATCTCGTAAGACCACGCCACAAATAAACATGTCGGGTTTTTACCTTACGATAGCAAAAACACTTTTATATAGAAATCCTCTGATATTATAATAGGGTCTATTTACAAATACTTGTAAAATAGCCGAAATTGTTACATCTATTAAATTCCAGCTACTAGACACAGAGTGGGTAATACAAAACAAAACTCATAAAAGGCTCGTAAGGAGAATGGATTTCCAACAATGACTCGGCACTGGGGTACCATCTATCACAGTACGTGGTCTAGATCACAGTACCGAGGAGTATGCTCACTCCCTTGCAACACAAGACCGGAACCATCCTTACGTGACAGTTCCGAATAAGATCACCCCACGGTTGGGATCAGCAACCGCACCATTAAGCCGAAATAAAAAGGGACATCTAGACAGGGATGACCTTACTCTCAAGTGGGGGCTACCCATGAAGCCTTGCTGCATAACCCCCGATTTTCAGTCATTCCCGGTTGATGAGGCTTGAGGCTAAGCGTTACCTTTTAGAACGTTTCACTTAGAATGCCCATCGCCCACCTGACGATGTTCCAAAAGCATTCATCCATACAAGTCCGTCCCGGGTTCGAACGGAACCGAAGGCACTACTCCTACTACATCCATTTTGAAAATATCCTCAGGATTAGTAGCGACTAGCCCTTGCACTTCACTGCTCCATCTTCGACTCCGAACAAGTTTTCCCACGAAACGTACAAACTGGATTGAAGTGGTTTTCGAGAAATAAATCTCGATCCCGGTCCCTTCGAAACGATCAACGCATTTGTCCAATATTGATAGTCGATGATTTAACTATCAATTCATATGCACAAGCAAGCATCGCACAGTAAATAATTTCCCACATTAATTATTTATCTCAACTGTCTTTACAAGAGACATTTTTCCAATTTTAAACCCTTTCGAAAAGTTCCCAAAGTCTCTTTCTGTTAAAATAAATTTCCCAAACATTCATTCCCATTGGAAACAACTAAGTCTAAAACATTTAGATTTTAAAACAATTTTAAAATACTTTATTCTGAAATATACTTTTAAATATTTAAATTGATTACTCAATTTTGTGCTCAGAAATATAGTTTCAAATATACCAAGTAAAACTATTTTACAAGGTATAAGCTAGATTTAAAACAAAGGTTTAGTTAAACTAAATTTAAAAAAAAGAGTTTTAAAAGAATTAATACTAATTACAAATAACTTAAATCAACCTATTCGTTAAATAAATCCAGTTAGAAATTATAATAACTAATAATATTCTTAAATAATTACTACTGTAGCCAGTTATTAATTATTCATCTTTAAAAATAATTTCTCAAAACACTCTTTAATCAAGTATTAAACTTTAACTTTTACTTAAATAAAATCTGTTAAAACACGAACTTGGTTTCCCAGGGAAACACACTTCCATTCAAACAACCCACAAAATCCTTCTTATAAATCCAGCCCGATTTATTCCAATTCAAATTTACGTTTAATTGTCGTAAATTTGTTTCCATGCTTAAAAATAAACTCCTTTTGAAGTTTTAAACGCATTTTCCATTTTCGAAAATTCACTTTCAAAGTACAAGCTTAAAATATTTTTAAATAAAATTATTATGAATTTATTTAATGAAAATCATACTTAGTAAATCACTTAAATAAACATTTACTTAAATTCCATCGGTTTAAAATAGTATTTCTAAAATATTCTAATATTCATTTACACTGCTAATTTATATTTTGAAAAGCTTCTTTGAAAACATATTAAATCTCCAGGAAAACATTATTCATTATCAAATAACCCCATCGTTATTTTACAACAATTTATAACTTCTTGTAGAATTTATCACCAGAAATCCATACCTCCCATTTATCAACTGATAAATTTTCCACTTCATTTATAATTCCAAATTTACAAGTTGCCACTCTTTATTCAAACCAAATTCCAAATTTTATCCCTTAAATTCTTTATTCAATAATTTCTTTAAAAACCCAATTTATTTTATTTCTATTGAATATTCCAGATTTTATTTATTAAACTATCTCACGACATACTAAATTCTAAATTATGCTAACATGGAATATGAATGAGATACATCATCAATTATATAAAAATAATTCCTATATTGTGAGGAATCCAGTTGGATCCCTCCAACCTTTTCCCTACATCCACAGATGTTAGCACAACAAATATATATATATATATATATATATATATATATATATATATATATAAATCCAGACTGATATAAATATTAATATTCTACAAATCAATCAATTATTTAAATTTAACTATTTAAATCAGCTGTAATTCCAAATGTGGGTGAGATTAACTCACCTTGAGTTTTGTCGAGCGTTCAATTTTATATTAAATCGAATCGCGTTGGATTTAACCTAAAATTCTTGCTAGATCTAATCGCTTTCGGACCTGCTCTAGCACATAGAGCGCGTCGCTGCAATTTCGGCGCTTATTGTTTCGTTGAGATCTGATAATGCATGCTCAAGTTATGGAATTATAAAGTTTGTACATAAATTTAAAACAAAATTTCCCTTTTTATTTTAATTTGGTTACCAGAACAAAATGTGACGCCCCACCTCTATGCTCACAATAACAAAGAGTATTAATAGAAATACTGTATGTTATCACGAAGAATAAGGCTGGATAGGAGCGGCCATCTGTAGTTAGGCCTTACACTAGTATTGGTTATCTCGATAGGAGTGGTATATATTTTTATTTTTCATCTCATATTTGTTTACTCCCATCGACATACCCAATTCTGGTATAAAACGAACTACGATGGTTCATAATAGTTTAGGACAATATATATAATAATAACACAGATAAATAAGTGCGGAACACAGATAAAACAGAAGGTCTCATATATATATATATATATATATATATATATATATATATATATATATATATAACTGATGTCAGTTGATATACATGGGAAACAATACATATGATACAACTACAACTGTCGACTCTGGAAGTTACATATACAAGTACATTATCGTGAATAATATGCATGGATATACAACATCCTATACATATACCCTGGCTACTAAACATGACAACAACTACTCCAAAAGATATGAACAGACTTCATAGCTCAAGCAGCAATCCAAAGTAAAATATCAACAACCTGTAAATACTCGGTCTGACCCGAGTATTATATTCAAAAGAAAATAATACACGGGTCAGTCTAATTCAAACTCAGTTATTAGTGCACAGAAGCAATAATAATTAAATATGAATATACGACAGTCACAGTAAATTCCGTCTATCCGACCTTTCTAGAAGAGAATCGGATAACGGTAAATATATCACGTAATAGTGTTAAACAACAATTCAGCAGATTCAAAATATCAACAAAGATGAATGAAAAGAATATCAATGAAGATATATTTAAAAGAAAACATCAGAATTGCCTAATTGGCAATTAACACAAAATGATTAAATTAAATCAAATCAATTTAATAATTGAAATGTTACTTAACAACATCAAAACCGATTGGCTGCAGTACACGCACGCGTACACTGCCTCGCCAATATGGCATATAAAATACGCAAAGGATCAATGAATCAAAAGCAAAGAAATATCAATTAAAATCAATACTGTGTGGCTGCAGTGCACGCACGCGTGTACTGCCTCGCCACTTCAGTATATGAAATAGAAATCTTCATGAGGTCAAACCCGAATATAGGGTTCAACGCAAGCAAAACTGTATGAAGTGCGCAACAGGCTGAAGCTAGTGCACGACAACAAAAAGTAAGCAGATATCCCAAATGCATCAAATATATGGTAGACAAAACTGAGTCAATGCTGAAGCACCAAACTCCATATTATGAACAACAAGTCAAAGTGACCTCAAGTAATACAAATGATGTCACCATATTGAAACCAAATCATGAATGCACAAATATCAGACTCGGTTCAGGTCAGTGTAGAACCCTGACTCAAACCCAGGCTCACATGTATAATGAAGTACAATTAATAATCAAGTTAATTCATGATAGCAGAGGAATCACATGCTTAATGCAAACAGCAAAAGTACGGTGTAACTCAATGATGCAGCATAACAGGAAATCAAAGTTTACAAGTATGCATGTACGAAATAATATAGGACAACAGCTTCAACACCATGCAACAGCAATTCAGGTAAAACTTGTATGCATAGGGAATGAATAAGGCAAGTAAGACTAGAATGCTACTGCACAAGCCGAGTTAACTAAGTGCAGACACAGGTGGTACAATACTTGCAAATTTTGCTCAAAGAATGATACCCAACTATATGAATAAACATTCCCCCATGAGCCCATTTAAGTGTACAATTTCGTGACAATATCAAGTGATCATGACTAGAACTGATCTTCAAGAAAACCAGGCTAGAGTGAAAGCTACAAGTGCACCATGGATGCAACCCACACTACAACAGAGGCATACAACAATCAGGTCTCACACGAATCTATACCAAATGAAGCAAAGTCAAACTCAACTGACATGAACAATGCACAAAGAATCAAATCTGAATAAAGAAAATTTTCCCATCAACAAAATAATAAAATAACAATATGGAATGTTTACTGATACAAAATTAACCTTCAATATTTTTAAAAGTGAAATTCAAATACTGTCTCCATAAAATAAATTTTTCCCAAAACAGTAAATAAGTAATCAAAATTATAGTGCTAAGTTAGCAACACCCCAAAATAATTGTTTAGAAGTTGGAATATCTTCCCAAAAAGGCCAAAAGAACAGATTTGGCAGGTTGAAAGATAAAAAGAAGGAAAATCACTGAAAAGCTGATTGCTGAATTTGAAGGAAATCGCTGAAAGCTTGTTATAATCAAAGGATCTACAGACAGCTGATTAAATGACTATTTTCGAAAGCATTATGCATGAAAGCTTCCATAGCATTGAACTTGATTAGACAACAATAACCATGGACAAAAGTGAAACAGCCTCAACATACCACAAGACAGTTTCTACATGTATATGATGCACAGTGTAGACGCAAATGTCACTGTGAAGCAGTGAAAACAAATGTACAGAGTGTCCACCGTCTGTGGCGATGCAATGCAACTTGTCTACAACATGAACAGGTACTGTTACCAAAATATAGAATCAAATGAACAAGGTCAAAAGTGCTACCAGAGGCAATGAATTGTATGGCAAAAGTCGGACAAGATTGACATCACAAAATCAAGTTTGTAAACCAAGACCAACACAACTGCAGTTTGAATCAAAGTATGCCGAATTCATCAGTAATTCAAAAAACCAAAACTGTGAAACTTATAATCACTAAAAACATACGAGATCGAACATAGTCCAAGTAAACCAAATTTTTAACAAGTCAGTAAATTCGAAACCGTGACAACCAATGTCACCGGTGAAAATAATATATATACATAAGTACTCGAGGCAACATGGAAGCAGTGATAGTGCTAAAGTCACAGAGACCAAACTCAAAAGAGTTACAGTTTCAAACGCAACAAAACAATGAACAAAATCAAACAATTACTGGTTACGGTTTCAACGAAGATGAAGGAGATTTCAAAGCATTTAATAGTTGTAACAAATTCGAGCCGAAGTCATCAGAAATCCACAGAAAACAAAGACGAGATCAACAAATCAAACTCTCCTGGTTGCAAAATTACAAACTCCAATTCTTATATTTATCAAATCATGGAATCGTATACTTAATCTCAAGTTCGCAACCCATTCAAAACAATATCACAGAGAAATGACCGAAGTCAAAGTAAGAAAACATCGATTTCCAAACCAAACTCAAAGCCACGGAACTCAAGAAATGAAGAATCATATGACATCGAATTAGATGTGAGTGGGTAAGCACTCATGTGACGCCCCACCTCTATACCCACGCTAGCCAAGAACACTACGGTGTAGTGCTGTCAACTAGCACGGAGAATAAGGCTGTTGAGGAGCGACCATCAATAGTTAGGCCTTATACTAGTATTGGTTATCTCAATGGGAGTGGTATATAAATATATTTTCTTTCATTTTTCATCTCTGATTTATTTTCTCCCATCGACATACCCCGATTCCAGTATAAAACGAACTACGATGGTTCGTAATAGTTTAGAACAGTAAATATAAAATATCACACAGATAATATAATGCGGAACACAAATTGAACAGAAAGTCTCATATATACAATAACTGATGTCAGTTACAATACATTTGATACAATACATATGACACGGTACATATGATACAACTACAACGGTCGACTAAGGAAGTTACATATACAAGTACATTAACGTATTTAATATACATGAATACATATCTTCCTATACAATTTTACAGACTACTACAAATGACGACGACTACTCCAAAAGATATGAAAGAACTTCATAGCTCTAGCAGCAACCCAAAGCAGAATATCTACAACCTGAAATACCCGGTCTGACCCGAGTATTACATTCAAAAGAAAATAATACTCGGGTCAGTCTAATTCAAACTCAGTTATTAGTGCACAGGAGCAATAATAATTAAATAATGAATAGACGACAGTAATTAAACCAAATCAAAATGCAATTCAGAATATTGAATTGAATAAACAAAACAGTTAAAACCCTTGAAATATCAATTAAAATATTAATTCAAGTAGGGCTGCAGTACACGCACGCGTGCACTGCCTCGCTACTACGGAATATGGAATACGCAAAAGATCCATAAGTCGAAACAAAATAGAATATCATACACGCCATACCGTGTGGCTGCAGTTCACGCTTGCGTGCACTACCTTGCCACTATAGTGATGTCGTGCCCAAAAACTCAATACCGTGTGGCTGCAGTTCACGCTTGCGTGCACTGCCTTGCCACTACAGTGATGATGATACACAAAAGCTCAATAAAAACTTACAATCGAGCCCAAGGTCAAACCCAAATTTTAAAATTGGGTTCAACTCAAGGTTAATGCATAGCAACTAGTACGATCAAGTCCAAATGCATCAGTGAAGTCACAATGAATTCAAGTAGTGCAACAGGTCATAAAACAATTACAAAACTCAACCCAGACTTAGATATGAATGCAACAACAAAACTCAGTGAAGCCCAAGTGACAACAGATGCAAATACATGGAACAATACTCAAGTGAAATTTCAAAAATCAACATGAATGGATGCAAAGACCAGTGATGGCAAGCAATGACCATGCTACAGATATCATAGGTCGGGCCAACCAGAGTGGACACAAGTGATATAAGGCAATGCATCAATGACCCGATCAACAAATGATCAGACACAGGACAACAAGTGCAGACTCAAATAAATATGTACAACTGTGAAAACTGGAGTGAGCTAGTGCAATTTGTACAAAATTGCCACTGACAGTATAGATGCAAGCAAATGCAAACAAAACAAGCCACAATGAATACATAAACCAGACTCGAGCACGCATGAAGCTCAAGCAACAATAAAACTGTAGCATGGGAGATCATAAATGAAACAGCATCAAAGTATCACAAGTACAACAATGTACCAAGTAAGTGATAGCAAGACCAAAGTGCAACAGACGCAACTATGAAGACTCAGGCAAATGTCCAGTCAAGCAATATGAATCAAATGTCATCGGACCAGAGACCAAGTGAGTATGCAACTGCTACCATGACTCGAGTACATGCTATAGCTACGTTACATGTCCAGTCACAAGCTACAAATACCTATGATACAAGAGAGGTAACAGCATGGTACAATGCATAGATGACTATAGAATATAAATAAGACTCAAGTGAATGCCAAGTGAATGTACAACTCAATGCAGTCCCAACAGCAATGCGCATGTATCATGAAACCAAAGTGAGTGTGCAAGTGCAGACAAATGTAAATTCAAATACATGAAATCTCAAGCCTATGCCGATGCTACAGGGATGGACAAAATTAAACAGTGCTGTGTTGGCTGAAGCCAAATGCAAAATGGAGGGTATGCAACATGATGAAGCAGTGTAGAATCTCAAGTCAAGGCCGCCGAGGTGCAAGAAAATTCACAAAACCAAACTTGCCAGAAATAAAAATCGTGGTAGTCAAAGAAATCAACTCCAAGGTCAGAGAATTCAAGGCCTTGGAAGTCACCATAAAAATGTAACTAAACTCACTGTCTCAAAATCATCTCAAGACAGAAAAATATCGACATCGAACAAAAGAAATCAATCGAAGCTGAATACTACGAAAGCATAACAAGCAAACGAGGTCGATCGAATTCGAAATAGATGTGAGTAATATAAATTACTCACCTGGTTTACCCAATCGAAGCAGCCGAAGTAACTAAGAGATCATCGAAGTCGAAAGCCCTAATTTTCACCGAGGGACGAAAAAGAGGGGCGAACGATTGAGCAGCCATTATTTTCTTCCCTCGTTCGATTTTTTTTTTAGGGTTAACGAAAATGAGATGATAAGGGTGCGGTCGAATTCAATTAAGAAGGGAACGGCATCACAAAGGAAAATGGGCCGAAACAAATTTTAAAGTCCGATAATTCTCTCAACAATTTCAAACTAATATCAACACGATTAAATCCCTTTAAATTTTTCACGGCCCAATAATAAATGGACCACCATTTAATTTCTCAAAGCCCATCAAACTTTATAACAATTTGTAATTTAAATTTAAATTTAAATTTGAAAAACTTCAAAATGGCATTTGACGAAAATATAAATCGTTTTAACGTCGACTATGAATTGACGCGAATATCGGGTTGTTACAACTCACCTTCGTTACTGAAGACCACGAATTCAACGTCTTCGAATTTGCGAATACCCTAGTTGCTGAAGATTGAACGAGCGCAGACTCCAAGCACAAACGAAGTCGAACTTGATCGAATTGATTTGGCGTCTTCGGTTTTTGAAGAAGCCCTAGCTTCGAAAGAGGGGCGAACGAGAGAGGCCTCCATTTTTACTCGTGTTGTTTAGGGTTAGGTTTTTAAACGAATGCCAGAATGAGAAAGAACGGGTCAAATAATTTTTATAAAAAGGGAACGGTAATGTAGATTACCACAGTGCCATAAACATGAACGTGGGCCAATAATAATTTTCAAAGCCCAAACAACACTTAATAAATTTCTAAGCGAATTAGCAACTGATTAAAACACTTAACAGCAATTAACAACAAGATTAATCGTCTAACGACAGTAATTAATTACTGCGAAATCTTAGGTTGTTACACAAAATCTCGGCCGTTACTTCAGCAAATGGAATCAAGGTCGTAGCCTATTTCTTCCACGCGCACGAAATCACAGCACCGAACCCAAAAATACGACCTAGGGTTTGAAATCGCGACCACCACGGTCGACATGAACACGATCAACAACCACCATGGCGAAGCCTACTACCTCCTCCACCTTCGCTCAAGTCGCGGCCAAGCTCGGTCAGTCCCTGACCTCGAGTTGCGTGCATAAACGCGCGACGAATGCGGCCATAAATCACCTCCAAATGACAGCTTCACATGAAATCGACCGTTGGATTTGAAGATCCTCTCACTCTCTTCAACTTTCATGTAGGAAGATTTGCGAATAAATGCGTGGATTGATTGATAATTGAGGGAGAAGAGTAATCGTTTTCGGCCATTAAAAAATATAGAAGCGGCGGCTGTGTAATTCATTAGGGTTTCGGCCCTAATTATATATATATATATATATATATATATATATATATATATATATATAAACGTTTAATCTATATTATTTTAATATTATCTCCGATTTTTTCAAGCTTTTACAAACGAACTCCAAATCTCACGTGTCGCCGGGCGTTCCTAAGGTTTTACCCATGTTCCGAACATAATGGAACGTGTTTTGGAAGCTAATTCGATCATATACGCAAGTTACGGAAATAAACGATCAATTTTTATTTAAATCGATTAAAGTATTTTCTAAGCGCTTTAAGCTGCCGGGGTCAAACGACAACTCTGATTGCTACGAAAATTGAAATCTTATAATAACTAACTATTACGGATCTAATGGAACTAGTTTTGTCGAATTCCGAGACTGTGCCCTGGAAGGGTATTTTAACTCGTCGACTAAGTCGAGCGATTTCCAAAATCGTCGAAATCATCTAAAATTTCACTTTTAAAATTTTACTAACTCTATTATAGCTTGTATCAAATTTATATTCACATTATAAATCATTCCGATTCACTTTAAATCAAAATCTGAATATTTGCATTATTATATTATTAAATTAATATAAAATTCTAAATTCAATCTATCGACTATTAATTCCATCCAACAGTTCAATATTATAATTCAAATCCAATTAAACTCAAAATCAACCTTAGAATCAAATTTTATATCTATTTGCACTCAGAATTACCAATTATCCCAATTCCAATATTAAGCTATTATTATTCAAATTTTCAATTTCATTCTCGTATATTGAAATTTAAATAATTCTATCAACTTAACCAAAATCTTTTTATTTCAAAAATCAAATTATAATCCATATTCGACACTTAAAATGAATTAAATTTTCAAATTTGGCGACCCAGAATTTCGTTCGTTACATAAGTACTGCAATAATAGATTAAAAGAAAATACTTACTTTAGAATTTAAATATTTAGAAATAATAAATTTTTCAAAACTTGTTTTTTAAACAACTTTAAAACTTTTAACTTATATCTAAAAATTCACTTTGAAAACGTACTTGGTTATCCATGGAGAATTTCTAATCTCAATCACTTAAATAAATTTTCCAAATTGATTCCCAATTTATTCCATTTGAAATAAACTTCTTTACTTTCTCAGTTCATTTCAAAATTCATTAATATCATTTAACTGAAATATACCAATTTCATCTTCTTCCCAATTTCTTCTTTATTCTTTTCAAATTTTAAATTTAAAATTTAAAATAAATGTTTTGTTCTTTTAAATAATATCACTGAAGATTAAAATTCATTAACGTTCTGTTTATTCAAATTTTCTTTCTATACTCAAGATTTATTTATTAGAATTTTAAAGTCATTTTATTTCTTTTCCAATTCATTTTTAAATTTATTGAAATTTCTATAATTATTTTACTTACAAATTCACTTCTTTTATTTTCTTTCCATATTCCAATTTATATATTTTTGGTAATTCATCATACCTAATTATATCCAATCGAACCATAGCATTCAATATTCCAATACAATTCATTATAAAATATCAAATAATCACAACGGAGGGTATTAAATAATTTAAATAAATGTTGAGGGATACAGTTGGATCCCTCCAACCTATTTTCCCTACATCCATAGACGTTAGCACAATATAAAATGCCAATTCCAAAATATACCATACTATAGCACATCAATCAATTCAATCATTCAAAGAATTTTTTAAATCTAATCTTTTAAATTTAAATTCAGCTGAGTGAGATTAACTCGCCCTTATTGTTATGCAGTCCATTCCAAACTGGCTTGCTTCCGTGATTTAAAACCTTGTATAAACAGTTATACGATTTATTAATATTTTAATTTATCGAACAATTAATTTAATTAAATAAATAAGGCAACTAATAATTTAGTTAAACCAATCGTTCCTTTACAATTTCTTTTAGTAACTAAATAATTTAAATAGGTTTATTAATCATCTAAATCACCAATATACATTATTAAATAAACTTGTAATTTTCATTTCTAACTGCATATATATAAAAAAATTAAATTTCCAGTAAACCTTACTGAATATATTTTTTTCTGTGTTTCTATAAATAACAAAATAAAATTTCTTCCTAACTTATACATATATATATGTTTGAAACAAAACCCTATTTACAAATAAAAAAACAAAATACCTCACGGCGACGACGAATAGTTCCTCCCCACATCTACGACCTACCCAACATCGGCCATCTGCTCACCTACCACCATCAATCCCAAGCCCTAACTCGAACGAGCCCACAACTATTGACAATCATCGCGACCCTTAACTGACCTACGGTGCCATAAAACAAAGCTCCACCTTGTGGCGACCCAAGCCGACCACGACCTCGTGACGCCCTTCCCTACACTACAGCCCCCAAATCTGCGATCTACCTCGCGTCTGCCTCCCGAACGAAGCTCGCGATTACAAGCTTCGTTATTTATTTTCGATCGGCCAAGAAAAGAACTGTAGAGGAATTTCGGTTTTGAATCGCGTGAGAGGAGAAAGATATGGTGGACGAGATTGGGAAAGTTTACAGTGGCCATTAATATTTCCTGAAATTTGATTTTTAGTTTGATTCGAAGGGTTTTGAATAGAAGAAAACGAAAAAAAAGGCTCGCGACCTTTAGTCTGCCCTTTTTTTATCTTTTATCTTGAGCATCTGAATTTCACTGGAAATGGAATAGGTTTCGTATCTAAAAGAAAGGAGGATGAAGAATCGTGTTTGGAAAGCAAAAGGAAGCGTGTGCTGGAAAGAACTGGAAAGATTTTGATGTAAATTAAGTTTGACTAACCAAGTACAGTATTTACTTATTTTCAATTAAATTTCAGCGCGTTTATATATCGTACGCTCACACAACAACTCCGATTAATACGAAATTTGAAATCCGACAATAATTTAATATTACGGATTTAATGGAACTGGTTTCGTCGAATTCCAAGACTGTGCCTTGGAAGGCTATTTTTGAATTCAATTTAAAACCATAAAATTTCAAGACTGAACAAATCACTGTTAAATTCAATTTTAACACTTCTATTATCCTCAGTATTATCAATACAAATTTTTCAAGCCTTCGAATTATTTTTAATAGGTTTAAAACTCCAGATTCAACAATTTACCCAACTTCACTTATTTAATTTAATAATTCAATTATCAAATAAATTGTGATATTCGTAATTCAAGTTAAAATTACTCTATCGAATATTTAAAATCAATTAAATATTTCGATTTTAAATGCTCGAAAATTCCGGGTCATCACAAACAATTAAGTATTTTTAGTCATTTTTAGCTTACCAACTCGGTACAGTAACAGTTTTCTCATATCGGTAACGGTTACCATTACCATAACAGCCCTAGCAATAGATGTGTAAAAATTGATTAACCAAGAAATAACATGAGAAATAAGTTTTATTGTGAACTTTAGATAACATATTATTTGATTATTCAAATAGAACATAATGCGACAAAAATGAAAGAAAGCATAAAAATCACTCATGAAGAAATAATATAGGCATATCGAAATTAGTGCAATTTAACATAATCAAAATATAAAGGTAAAGGCTAACAAAAAGGAAATTCAACCTAAAAAAATACTTTTGGTATTATTTATATTTATTTTTGGATTACGTTTAGTACAATAGTCAATTTTTAAGATTAGAGTGATATATTTTTATTTTGCAATATAAAAATATATCATTGTGATTATACACATACAAGTACATTAATATGAAGCCTATGCCGATAGCATGGGTGTGATATTTTATCCTTTACAACTTATGTCATTATACAATGCATGGGTACAAATTTTGGTTGTCTTTTAAGTTCTCTTGTTTGGAAAAAATGAAATATATCCGGTATAGAAGTGTCATTAGAATTATGTATTAAATTTGAAATCCTTTAATGAATATTTAGTGCATACAAATATATACCATGAGTCTGTGCACATATGTTCGTTTATGTTGTGTTGATGAAAGTTTGAAGCTTTAACGCAATTTTTTTTCCTTTCATAATTAACAATGAAAATGTACAAAATAATGACTTATAAATGTTGTTATTTTGATTTGGAGTCTATTTCAAATGTAATACCATTTCAGTACTTTGAGAAATTCTAGCATTTTTTAAGTTGAGAATATGTTTTAACATTTTGGATTATCCTGCACTAATACAATTTAGAATACCTACTAACACGTATTTAATTTTTAACTGAATTTAACATAGTTTAATGCTTGTAAATAATATTTATAATTTTCTTATCTACTCCCAAATACTTTCAAATTTTCAATGATGATAGCATAACAAAAATATATCATAGAGTAACTTGCATTGTCCTATATCTATCCAAATTTCTACATGTATATCGTTTCCTAGTTTGAGTGAAACCATTTAGTAATTTTTTGAACCAAAAGGAATATGGCAATTCCCTATTAGTGTACTGATTGTATATTTTAACTTATTTCAAATTTGAACATCAAAAACACCAAGGATATGTTATTAATTACCCAATCTATTAATAAAATTTTGAATTAATTCTAAAAGTACAAACTATAACGGCTATGGACATCCAAGTAACATAACAGATTTGTATTAAAAGAATTTCATATGAACATGCCATTATAGTTTAAAATAATTGTACACTTTCCCCATTCAATATAGACAAAATTTGTTAAATACATTTTTAAGTTTCAAAATACACAACCGCTCTTCTTTAAAACAGGTTTTGAAAAACACTCATATTTTTTATTTCAACCAAAATGCAAATATTTGCACTTTTATAAAAAGAGTTCAGGATTTCACTACTAACATAGAAAGTTAATTTTGTCAAAGTGAAATAATAGTATAATTGGAGGAACTCAGATGGGTCTTTGGTAATTTAATATGTGGTTCCTCTTGAATCTTTCTTTTTAGTATACAATTTGACAAATTAATGTTTTTTATCATAGTAGCACTTTTAGAAAGTTTAATTTGGATGATACTAACCTTTTATTAAATACAGATTTGACTTTAGATAAAGAAAAAAAATTGTTGAAATAAAAACCATTAAGGAATGTAGTTTAGGACATGTTTTGAGAATGGTTTTTCATCTATCAAGCTTGAATATAAGGGTTGGATCCTAGCTTCCACTTGATTTTTTTTAAATTTTACTAAATTGATGTTGATATCCAGTTTCATTATGCTAGATAACCATTTCAATTATTATTATTACCATTCTAGTGTCATTTTCAATGCTCTTTATGCACAATACATATAAATATATATAAGTTTGGAACTATGTGCATAATTTTTGTTGCAAAATAAAGTATTTGTTTGTTCAAACTTTGTGCTCTTTCTTTTCCTTTAATTATATTAATAATTGTTGAATTTAGCGAGTGAGCTTAAATTCATATTATGGCCTCCTTAAAAATTTGATAATTTGTTTAAAACTTATTATCTATAATTTTTTAAACGATTGCATAAATATTACTTTAATGAATAAATTACCAACAAAATGGTTAGTACTGACAAAACATTTTACCAACCAAACTATAAGTAAATGGGACATATGCAAAAAAAACGAATCAAACAAAATAGTATCGAGAAGGATTAAGTTACTAAATAAATTGCTTGCTCAAACTATTAGAAATGAGTAAAGAAAGAAGTAGAGAATGATGCATATACAAACATTAGAATAAGTACATATAAAAAAACACTGTTTATGTTTGACCTTAATTTTGTGTCGTGCATTCACATTCTTGCGCTACATTGCACTAACCCTGAATTGCAATGAAGCCAATCCAATTCTGAGACTGATTAGCTATCCCACAATGCCACCATCAGATTGAGTACAGTAGCAAATCCAGTCGTTGTAGCTTGGAAGCATTAGATGCAGGCGGCTAGTTCAGAATGCAAGTATGCGTTGAAGCGTACTCTTCGCCCGTGCTCCTTCTAAGCAGCTCTATTATTTTCCCAGTACATTGATTTCATTCTTCCTAATCTCAGGCTGCATTAAATTTGTGTTATCTCAGATTAGGCTTAAGGCTGCAAGTTTCGCTTCTAGTTAGGTACTGAGTTGTTTCAGAACATTGTTGATCCCCTGATTAGCTGTTGTAGATAGTTTTGTGTAGTACAATTTTAGAAGTATTGTAACTCTCCACTTTTATGCTTAGAGTCTCCAGCATGCTTCCTGCACCTGTACCATCTCATCTTTAATGCTATGAAGCTACAGCTTAAGTTCTAACTGGTAACCTGATCAGAGATGCAATTGTTGCACCATATCCACTCTGCTGAGATGCTATAGTTGTTTGCAGCACGTGTGCTCACTTTTTGCCTTACTTGTTCAAAGTTTTAATGTGTTAACCGCATTATTTCATGGCATGTAATTTTTTAGCATCATCTCTCCATTGGATTACACCACCTCACCAGTTCATATGTGTTCTCTCTTCAGGCCATGCATTAGTTCAGCATTTTAAGCATGGCTACCTGGACATGCAACTACACATATTCCATGCAACTATTTGGCCACACAACTTTCAGGCCGTTCAGCTATCTAGCCATTTTAAGTGCATCTATCTCTCCATGTTTCTTTTACTTAAACTTATATCATGTTTTCCTATCTATAACTATGTATAATGTAGTTATATGCAACTATTTTAGGCAGTTGTAGTTTCTTTATGGTTTTTTTTTTTTTTTGAAGATCGCCGATTTAATGATTGAACTACAAGACTCAATATTGGGTTATTTGTATAGTTAAACAGTGCATTTTTTTTATAATAGTTAGTAATATCAAATGCTCTTCTCAACTTGGTAATCGCTCTTTCATTTAAAAAAAAGTTGAGTATTTAACATAAATTAAGAATGCACCCACCCAAATTATGTGCCCTTTAATCATTTGCAAGGTAGGTTTATAAATTCAGTTTGTATGATGAGTAACATGAATCAACTATTTCATAAAGATGAGCGGTGAAATCCACTTATAAATGAAAAGAACATGCCACAAATTAATGTCATTAGTATAATATGACTAATCTTGACAAGCACCTTTGTCCAAGTGGTTACTTGATTCGGCTTTGGTGCAGGATGTCACAAGTTCGAAACTTGCTTTCGAACGTTTATTTGACTTGGGATATGTTGTCCCAATGATTTGTTGTATATAAAGTACCTGTTCAAAAAAAGAAAAAAAAAATGACTAATCTTCTATTCACATAGTATTAGTACTCTTAATTAAGAAATTAAAACATAAGAGAAAATGAAAAATATGTAGCATACCTGACATTCTTCTTAAATTAAGGATCCTCGAACCATTGAATTGGGAAGTTTTCTCAATCTTTCCAGTATCAAATAATAGATGAATATGTGAACATAGTATGGTAAAATTTGTCATTTAAGAAGTTTGAAAGGTGTAGTAAATTTTATCAGTTTCAACAATATAGATATAGGTTAATAGATCAAGATAAACAATGGTTCAAGACAAAGCTAACATTATCTCTATGTCTTTTGATTCTCAGTATGATATAGACTCATGTATATTTGTGTTCATACTGTTATTGTAATTTTGTTATCAGTGTATTCCACTTAATAGTAATTTAAAAACCATCCAAGAGTATCTTAACAATTATACCAAGTTTGCAGTATAAGAATTGAATAGATTTGTAGAACTGCTTAAGTATGATATAATACACAGGTTCAAATGATACATCTTTCAAATATTCATGTGATTAAATGTGTGATCCATAAAACAAAATAGTAGTACAAGATTTTATTCATAATTTTACTATATTAGAATAGACTTCATATCCTATATGACGAAAGCATATATTTTGTTGTCATCATACTATTTTGAAATTTGTTCCATTGAGCAGGGAAATAAAAAAGGGTAACCAAAAAGGGGTATATGTTAAAACTTCTGAAGATAAAAAAGTATACATATATCCTTGTTAAGTGGTGTTAAAACTTCTGAAGATAAAAGAAGCATACATATATCCTTGTTAAGAGGTTTGAAATAGAAGTCGCCCTTTCGAAGGGCTTCATCAAATTGTCATTCTAATTCTTTAACTGATGACCAAGTAACAGAACATAAGTTACAAAACTAAAATCATTTCGTGGATTACGAAATGTTGAAGAAATAGAAATGTAAGTGAAAAGAAGATAGTAAACTCGTATAGATACCAATCAACCAAATGTAACACCAACTATGTATTCCACGTAAATTATCATCATGATTTTTTTTTCATTCTATTCTAAATGAGTGATCCACATCCCCAACATGAATGTCTAAATCAAAACATAAAACCTAAAAATTAAAGAGGGAGGTTATAGAAAGCAGTAAAGTTTTGAGCTTCAATAAAAATCTTTCATTGTCGAATCTACAGTACCTCAAATTAAGATGAAAAAATTCAAATTCACTTAGAGTATCTCTAATCTTGATGTTATTACAACATAATGTCAATGCCACGTGGATAATTAAATTTTTTTTATTCAACTTTGTATCTCCAATGGTATTGTAAGTAAATGTGAATGATGATGTGTCATGACTGTCTAGTGGTAGACATTCTACTTCACCATTTCAATTAATAAACACCATTAATATGATTACACATAATCAAAATTAATCAATGTTAGTTCATTTTACTAAAAGTGCATTGGAATAAAAAAAATTATAATTCGTAATATGAAATGAAGTCATGCAATATGTTCTACACAATGCTAAACAAACTATGTCATATAATTGATTCATGACATTACAACATAAGAGGGTTGGAGATGCTCTTGCTTTTATATTATGGTTTTTTCCACTATGAATTTGACAAAGAGAATTTAAGTAACTGAATGTGGAATTGAGTAAAAGAAATGAAAAAGTAGAAGAGTAGATATGCAAGCAGATTCAAACGATGTTAACTCTTTTATATGTGTCTTACTATGAGTTGCATGATACATACTATGAAGATAAATCTGAACCACCGATTGTCTTTTACGTTAAATCCAAAAAAAAATTATTTTAGCACCATTTTTTAGCCCTTAATATCACTGAGATTTTATATTTAAATATTTTTTCTTTTTTTCTTTTCTCCATTAAATATTTAAATGTAAACTTGTGTCCGTACTAGAGCATAAAGTTATCAGACTGGAAAGACTCAAGATATGTGAAGGGGGCTGCGTCGGGGGACCCAAAGACTGCTGTTCAGCGAATCATGGCATGGATTGGGTTGTAGCCCAAATTTGATGTGGTCCAATACAAATGGTGTGACGATACAGTAGGAAAATCATTTAAAGAGAGTGAGCTACTACCTTAGTGGTGTGGAATTCAGTCACGGCATGGAGAGGAGAAATTGAATTACAAAAAATAGCAGGTTGGATATCTAATTGGGCCCAGTTGTCCTCTACAGATGTTGGGTTTGGCTACAAAGTGGGCTGATGGGTTAAAGGGAGGATGGGCCTGGATAGAGAGAAGTTGGGAAAAACTTGAGGCACGAGACTGAGACAGCATAGGACTTTGTAGAAGCGGACCGGCTTGATATTCGTGTTGGGCTCGGAAGGACTACAATACTTGACGATGTACATGAAATTAACTAGGCCACCGAATTAAATTAATATTATTTACAACAATATTTAACATGTAGATTAGTAATTCGTTGGTATTAATTGTTAGTAAGATCTTCTTTAGATATATTGCCTATTATACATGTATATAAATTGTATAGAAAATAAGCATAAAGACAAATTTAAAAAAAAAATTGACGGAAGGATAGGGACGGACCTAATCATGTCTTACCTAGGCTATAGCCTAGGTGAAAATTGTGAAACTATATTTTTGCCAATGCTAAATAAAGCCCATTGTAAAAATAAACAAATTTATTTTCATTTGATCTTAAAATTAATTAATGGTATAGAAAAACAAAACTCATTTATTTATTTTCATTCTCTAAAGTTGTCTGATTTAAAATTGAATTTTACTGTATAAGAGTTTGTTAGTTCATTAATATATTCCTATTCTACTCAAGCCAACGGTTCATCTTTACAAATCGAATTAAGCCATGATAAAAGAAGCTGAAGTTTGAAAAAAAAGATAAATAAATCTAAAGGTGATGAAGTCAAGAATAGAATAAGTAAGACAAAATCAAGTACCTTTTTATCTTATGTTTCATAAAAATTTGGTGCTGTTTTAGCTAGTTCTCATCTAGTTTTTTTTTCTATTTTGTTTAGTTTCTGTTCAATATTTTATTATCTTTAGTACTGGTTGTAATACCTTCGGTGTCACGCTCTTTTGGTGTCAATATGAAGTATCAAAAATGCCCTTCAAAAGACATTACCAAATGTAATGCCTCTCTACGAATATTACCAAATCATAATAGAACTTAAAAATAAGATATAACAAATAAACTTCTTTTACAAATTCAAAATGTTTGTCTACAAATATTACCAAATCTTAATATCAATGGACCTAAAAAATATACTTTATTTACAAATTCCTTCTTTATTAGTTGATAATATATATAGAAATTCAAACTAAAATATTAGATATTGCAACTTCGATATAAAAATTGAAAACCGCCTGATTTCGGTGCAAAAGTATGGTGAACAATATATGTAAATCATTTATTTATTTTTGAATGTGTTGAATATATAAAATTTATAGAAAAACAAACCATATATGAAGCACATGCCATAAAGCTCGTTTCTAAAATTTGAAATTCTCAAGTTTAGCATAAACTTCTAACTTCACACATTGTAACTATTTTTTCTTGAGAAGTTTTGTTAAATAAAAATATTAGCTAGCCCAGGGTAATCTAAATTCCTAGCTCCGTCCATGTTGGAAGTCGTGTTTTCTTTTGAAATCGAAGGACAATGCTAGTTATAAGTAACACTTTGTATAATGTAAAACTGAATATAATGCTAATTATAACTAGCATTATTGTACATGCAAAAGTTGAATATAATGCTAGTTATAATTAGTATTTGTCTCTCAGTCTAAAAATAAAAATTTATTTCTTTCAACCTAATTTGTTTTTCAAAGTTTACCTTTTCCCTAATTTTCCCAAAATACATATTCATTGTTTACAAAAGCTACACAACAATTTGAAGTCAACCCCACCTTTCTTTTCATAACATACCATAAAGCATAAATGACATCCTTAAACAATTTGAATGCTAAAAGATCAAATCCATTAAAACTCCAATATCTAAACCTTTTTTTTTTTGGCCTCAATATTCTTTGCCATGTTTATTTCCATTCTCACAAACCTGTTTTATAGTACAAAACCTTCTGCATATAGTACATCATATAAGCCTGCGAATTCTTTACAACCTTTTCGCTAACCTTGACAACCCAAGCATCATTGCATAAATACCACTCACCTCTTAACCTAATGTACATCACATAGTGTCCCGAATTCATCCTGCCAATATGAGAAACAATGGAAAAGAGCTCATATTCAGTATCCGACACACCACCCTCAGGTTCAATGGAGGAAGAAGAAGACATATACTGTTTCAACTGAAGAGTAAACGGAAACTTCAAGTATTGGTTGATTTTCTTTGATGCTTCATGAATCATCGAATGTTCGAATCTTTTAACGTGGAGGCACAAAACTGTAGGCAGTTTTTGTATTGACATCTGTTTGGTCCAGTCTTCTTGATTTAACTGGCAATTCTGACAATATAGTTTTTGGTCAGAGCCGAGTTTTTCGGGTCTGGTGAAGTGGTCAAGGCATCTTGTTAGAGTTGGTGCTGTAGTGGTTTCTATAATGGGCTCGAAATCAAGAGAGATATCTATGCATGGATCGTATGTACTGGAGGTGAATCCGCATTTGGTGCAGGTGACATCCGATTTTAAGATCCCTGTAAAGACTTTGTGGGCAATGCACAGGCAATCGCCGATGGCTACATGTATAATGAGCTTGTGTGAATAAGTTTCTTGAATTATATCAATAATAAACATATTATTTATCGTACCTTTGCTGAATTTGTAAGGCTTCTCGTTTTCATGAATTTTGTCGAGCACTGAGATGAAAAACTCATGAGCATCTTGCTGCTTGTAACCAGCGAGAGTTGGTGAATGTTGCCACCATCTGAGAAAAGTTGAACAGTAAAGTTTTTGAGCACAACAATTAGACAGATGATGTAAGTATCTGTAATTATATACTTCATTTTATGTCAGATTTACAAATGGTAGCAGCAAAATTGAAGCAATATGTTATACTAAGTTGCTAACAATACTTGGCTGTCAGTGATGCATCTGCAATCCCCAGTTCATTTGTGCAGTTTAATCATCACATAATAACTTAAACGGGGAAATTCCTTTGCTCCTTTTTTTTATTTTTTTATTTTTTATAATTATACGGAGAACCAAATTTTGCTTGTAAACTTTAGGGATGTCAAACATATGCTCCGGAAACTTGTTGCGGAATTGTCAGTCTCGGTAACTATGTATTGGAAAGCACAAGTAACTGTTGCATAAGCAATAATCACACAGTCTGCAATTTGATTCATGCATTAAATGGTTTTTTCCACATATTTTGTGAAAGAGAATCAGCATTTAAGCATGTTTAAGCAATGCTGGATGACCCCTTGCCTTTTTTGGCACAAATAAAATGAATTGAACGATAAATTCATTTCAATAATACTTTTTAGTACATTCTGGAAACAAGTTTAGAAAGGAAAAATAATAACTGATGTGTAGTTCCATTCAGTCAAGAAGGAAAAAAATATCCAGTATGACTCCGCTTCTTTTAAAATGCTTTAAACTTTGGATAATATGTATTGTTTAACATGGAAAACAGTGGTTCTCTATAGATCAGGGCTGGACCTAACCATTTTGGCAATAAAAAGGAACAAGTCAACGTTAATTTTAATGGTTGAACATAATGAAATGATGACTAGAGATTTAAAGTCATCCTTCCAGTTATGGAATGAGTTATTTATCTCACAGTCCAATAACATTAAATGACTGATGTTAAATGGACAAGTAAAAGATATGAAGCCTTAAATGAACATTTTCCAATTTATAAGGAAAAATTGAACGGTGAGAATCCACTAGCGTACATAAGTTTACAATCACATTTGTGCGCACAAAGATGAAGAAATAAAAGCAAACAATGGATTTAGAATAGAAATGGAAGCGACATTTGATATGAGATTAAAGTAACAATACGAGTCTCTTATTTTAATTTTTTTTTCTTCTTTAGATACTGAATATTAAATATTTATTTTATATTATGGACAAGTGAGAATGCCATTTACATACGTCTTCCAGAAATTTATTGTTTTTCTAATTATATATATATATATATATATATATATATATATATATATATATATATATATAATCAAGCAAATAGCTACACATGCACAATACTAAGGGGCCAAGGGATCAGTCATAAATAAGTTTGCAATAGCAATAACAAGAAAGAATATAATTATTTGCGCTCAAACGACTAAGAAAAGAGATGGAGCTGTGTTAGTTATTAGTAATAATATAATAGTGATGCTATTTTATTTTATTTTTGATATCAAATATTGTAATGTTTAATTTGTTTTTGGATGAGTGAAGGTGCCATTTACTCTTTTTATGCTTTTTTTTACTTCTTTTTTTAACATGGTTCATTAGTCCTAACAGGTTTTCAGTTTTGGGACTCGAACTGTTTTCACCTTTTTTAACCAAATTTTATAAGGAAACGATTAAAAATATTTGCTAAGGGCATATATCTGAAATAGGCCTATGTTACACTAAGTGAACCCTGATCAGATATGAACTTAAGGAGAGGAAAAATTGACGTTTTAAAACGTGCAGTAAAAATGGCTAGTCAGACCTAACAATCACATTGCTGCCGAAATCCACAAACAAACCATAAACAATCAAGGATTTGAATCCAACATAAGATTACGTTATGTCTATTAGATAACTACTTATTATCGTTACCCCAATTTGTTTTGTGATAACAAGCGATTCTATAATATGATTTTAGTGTAAGATTTAATTCATACGTGCTTAACTATAATTATGCTTAATTGACACATGTGTTCCTCGTTATCCAACATAAATATTCACGTGTTTGGCTCGAGATACACCACATGTGGGATGTTTTGAGAATATTCTTCACATCACCAATTGATTTAGCGATTAACAATGATTCTCTAATAATGTCGAAGGTTAATCTTATGGTAAAGTAGACGTCACCGCCACCGGCATAGGGTTTTACGTAAGCTTGCCGCAACAACAATTACAATCTTTTTAACCTAAACTGTTAGAAATTTTAGTTTAACTTTGTAGACAGAGTGCAACCTACTGAAATCTTAGTACAATCTAGATTATTACTATTATTCTGGAATATTGGCTCTAATGCATGCATGTCTAGGAGATCATAGTTCGACCTCTAGATACAACACGCGCTAGAAGTTTTACCACTTGACATAGTGATCATTCGCAGTACAATCTAGATTTTTTTCATGCATCAACAATATATTTCTCAAAACAACTGACAATCAACTTGAATAGCATGTGACAGTAGTAATATCTGGTTGACCTTGCAACTAAATTTGGCACATCCGCTTAATAATTTCACGCAGCGTAGGGTTTGACGTAACTTACCTCCAAGCAACAATAATTACCATCTTTTTAACCCAAATTGTTAGAAATTTTAGTTAAAATTTGTAGACAGAGTGCAACCTACTGAAATGTTAGTACAATCTAGATTATTACTACTATCCTGGAATATTGGCTCTAATGCATGCATGTCTAGGAGATCGAAGTTTGACCTCTAGATATAACTCGAGCTTGAAGTTTTACCACTTGACATAGTGATCATTCGCAGTACAATCCAGATTTCTTTCATGCATCAACAATATATTTCTCAAAACAACTAACAATCAACTTGAATAGCATGTAACAGTAGTAATATCTGGTTGACCTTGCAACTAAATTTGGCGCATCTGCTTAATAATTTCATGCATAATGTGCATGATTTAAGGTCTTGAAACCATAAACATATTAACTTGTGCACGTCTTTCTCTACATCAAAGGGAAGAAAACTAAGCATCACGAAGAAATAGACATCCTCTTAATGTAACATAAACCAATTATCGGACATACGTAAAATGATCAAATTTGAAGGCTGATGGTAGAGAAACAAGAAGTGATAGTTTGATAGGATATTTATCACTATTTAGAAATTGTAGTAACAATGAGTGAGAACGAAGAGAAGATAGAAGTAGAATAAGCAAGAGACAGCAAGAATTGGATAGAAGAAGAAAGAACAAGACGAGAAGGAAACGAGACAAAATAATAGTTAACAGTGAAAATTTATAATATCCTCCACACATTTCCACTCATTCAATACCCATATATAAGATTACATAGTCCTACTGTAGAATTGGTTACATAAAAGACAAAACATAATTTACTAATAATCATTTGCTGGGACAGCTAATATGGTTTCCAAATGCAAAAAGTAGAATCCTACAATAGTATTCTGGTGCACACATTAAGCAGCTTTGTGCATTTTCAAATACCATAATTGTAGCGTTAATCTTGAGTTAATTCCCAAATCTAGCAAGTAGCACCAGTAGAGACACCGTAGTTGCTCATTATATCATTTCTCAAAGAAAACCTGTCGAGCAAAATCTAATATTGTACCCATTCTTCTTTCTGGAAACATTGATTTGGCAGCTTAAAAGAATTTTAAGAATATTCACTTTTTACCTTGTTCCCTTAATTCCATTTCTGATTGTTATTTTTGACATATTATTTGTTTTACTTCTATAGAGGATTTTTTGTATGATTGGAAAGTTAACTGTACTACATATTGAACAAATTACTTCCAGCAAATATTTGTTTGAAATGGATAATTGAAACTGCATCAATTATGTTTCATGTAACACTGCACTAGCTAAATACAAATGAAAACAAACATGGAAAGATAAGCATTTAACACAAAATGCATTGGATTTAACACTAATTCTACAGGTCAATTGATGTACATTTTAAGAAATTATTGTATATTCTAACCTGTATAGAAACTCAGCTGGACTATAAGGATTCTGATCACCAGAATAAATTGCAGTAAAAACTTTATCCAAATCACAAGCCAAGCAAGAAACTTCCCCTTTTGTCTCTGCAGTTTTCCTCCTCTTCCTAAACTTGCATACATCTTTGTGACCCAAAAAGTGTTCTTTAAATTGTGGGATATGAACCAATGCTTGGAGAATCGAATTCATAAAACAGGTATTCCCTAAATTATTCAACCCTCTCAGCCCCATTTCTGTTCTTTTATCAACAATCTTTCTCTTTTTACATCTACTTTTCCTCTTCATTTCGACTACTTTATCGAATTCTGCATCGTATATTTGATCCTGACACTTAAAGCAGTAAAGTTCCAATCTTTCCACGTCTAAGCCAACTTCATGGTCAGGATTTGACTCGATATGAACCAAGATGTGATCGGAACAGTAAGCTGTCGAACAGATCAAACAAAAATAGAGCCTGTTTAGATTTTTCGAGCAAAAGGAGCAGACTTTCGATCTTTCAATTGGTATTTTTAATGATCTGTAGTGGTTTGTTGCCTGGTTTACTTTATAAATCCAAAGATGGGAGCAGGACGTACAGTTGGGGCTGCTGGTGCTTGGAGATGACATTTCTTTAAAGGGATTAGACTAGAAAATTAATGCTTTCCGTGCAGAAAATTGATTTCTTTCCTTGTAATAAAAGTCAAAGGTTAGATACGGGAGATTATGATTGGCTAATTAATAACTAAAAATTTGGTTTTATTAGGGAACTTCTATGTTAAGGGTACTAGAACGCTCTGAAGAAGGGAATATATTTGCGTGGAAGGACCGGTGTGATGCTTTTTATTTATAAAGTGCCATGGACAGCAGCATAGGCGCTTCGTGAATACATTAATTTTTTTACAAATTATATATATTTAACATATTCAAAAGACATGATTCTCATAAATATTTAAGTATGTTTTTGCGTTGAAACCATGTATTTATTTTTATTTCTATGAAACATTTAATTTTTTTTGTTAGGCTGAATTTTTTTCTTTTATCAATTTACAAAGAGTGAAAATGTATAGAAAATTTAACTTTTAAATCTTATTTTTAAGTGATATTAAATTTGGTAATGTGTATAAGAGAACGTTTTGAAATTGTAAAAAAAAAATTGAGAGATTCTATTTTTAAGTGATATTAATATTTGGTAAGATCTAAAAAGAAACGTTTGAGGAAGTTCATGCTGTTAATAAAAAGTATTATACCAAAGTTATTATATTTAAGTCATTTGGTGCGGCGTGTACTTTTAAAAAGTACAAACAACGTATATTTCAGAAATACAAGAATATATATGTAACCAAAAATACATGATTTGCAAATGCGAAGTGTCATACAAATGACATACACAAAAAGCGTAGTATTATATACAAATAATCAATAAAATGGAGATTTATATCACCGCTGATTACTATTTATTGTACAAGATTGTATTATTTTAAAAAAAGAACTAAAAATAAATTTTGTGAATTATGTGTCAAAAACTACAAAAAGAAATAAGTAATAAAAATAGATATCAAATTTGTCCTTTTGAAGATAATAGCACATCCTTGTACACAACATTTCTTGCGTAGGTGCTAGATAGCCCTTGAACTTCACCGTTTTTAATAGAACTTTGGTGTTTTTCATTAACTTGATAATGCAACATAAAGTTGACCATGGTTGAATACCGAAGTAAATTCCAACATTTGGAATTGTTTGCCTTGAGCTTTGTTAATAGTTAAAGCAAAACTTAGCCTTATAGGGAACTGTTTACGTAATAAAGTAAATGAAAAATTGATATCTTCAGAGGGCTTCATGTGTATTCTTGGTAAGTGTTATCAGAAGAATATGTATATAGGTTGTAAATAATGTACATATAGCTGTGTAAATAATGTACAGATAGCTGCATACTTGTGTATTTGGTTTCTATTTTCTATTTGCTTATTTTCTCGGACTGTAAGTGTTTGGCCTAGCAGGTTCGGCCCAGTTTTCTTGTGAACCCAACTATATATGTGTAAGTAGGTCGAAGTAATAAAATGAGAAAATAATTTGAGTTTCATTCTCTATTCTCGTCTTCAGTTTTATCGTGGTATCAAAGCGCGGTTAAATTCAAATTTCAGATCTACATCTCTCAATCCTTTTTTTAGGCTATGGGAGAAGTTAAATCAGTCATGGAAGTTGTACCGATGATATCAAAGATAACAGAGCGCAAACTAAGTGAATCAAATTATTTTGATTGGAGTAAAACAATTCGATTATACCTAAGAAGCATTGATAAGGGTAATCATCTGAGTGAAGATCCGCCGAAAGAAGATCCATCAAACAAAGAAGCCGTGACTTGGTTTCGAGATGATGCTCGATTGTTTCTTCAGATTCGAAATACAATTGATAGTGATATCATTAGTCTGGTTAATCATTGTGAATTTGTTAAGGAACTTATGGATTATTTGGAGTTTTTATACTCTGGCAAGGGAAACTTGAATCGAATGTATGAAATATGTAAATCATTTTATCGGGTTGAGAAACAAGATCAATCTCTTATGAACTATTTTATGGCATTTAAGAAGACTTATGAAGAGTTTAATATGCTGCTACCTATTAGTGCAGATGTGAAAGTACAACAAAAACAAAGAGAGCAAATGGATATTATGAGTTTTCTAGCAGGGCTTCCATCTGAATTTGAATCTGCTAAAGCACAAGTTTTATCTGGATCGGGTGTAACCTCGTTAAATGATGTTTTTAGAAGGATACTTCGAACTGAAATATCAAGTTCAAACACAACTACTTCTGCTCAAAATAACAGTGCTCTAATAAGTTCGAATAATAGATATGTACCATGGAAACAGGAACAAAATATGCACAAGAGAGATACAGGTGTATCTGGAAATCGCATAGTGAATACAAATTCATGTGCATACTGTAAGAAACGGGGGCATACAAAGTTTGAATGCTGGAAATTACAAAACAAGCAAAGGCAACTTGGAAATTCAAATGCACAGGTAGCTCATGTGGCAAAAACACAAGATCAAGCTAATCAAACTGTACTTGTATCTACTAAGAATATGCAAAATTCACTGAATATCAGAATAGTATGAACAAATCTACATCAACTACACCAATTGTCTCTACTATTGCAAACAATAGTAGGTCTAGGAGTCCAGGCAAAACTCAGTGGGTGCTTAATTCTGGTGCAACGGATCATATGACAAATAATTGTCTTCTCTTCACAAATCTTCAATCACAAACTTCCACTCATAATGTTACTTTAGCTGATGGTTCTTCCTCTAATGTTCAAGGGTTTGGAACAATTAGTTCAAACCATTCACCTTTTCCACTAATATCTGCTTTATATATACCCAAGCTTGCATTCAATTTACTATCATTGAGTCAGTTAACTCAGAAGCTAAACTGTTCCATCTCATTTTTCCCATCTCATTTTATATTTCAGGATCTTATGACACAACAAATTATTTGTAAAGGGCATGAGTCAAAGGGATTGTATGTTCTTGATACTCCTTTTGTTGATAAAAAAAATCTATTACTTGTTCAAGTATTTCACAAGTATTAAAAACTAACAGTCAATTAGGTCATCCTTCTCTTTCATTTTTAAAGAAGCTATGTCCACAATTTAGTTCTGCTCAATCACTAGATTATGAGTCATGTTAATATGCTCAGCATCATCGAGTTAATTTGAGTCCAAGAGTAAATAAAAGAGTTGACTGTCCTTTTGAGCTTGTTCATTCTGATATTTAGGGACCTGCAATAGTCCTTTCTAAACCTGGATTTAGATACTTTGTTACATTTGTAGATGATTATTCTCGTGTAACTTGGTTATTTGTTATGAAAAATCATTGTGAGTTGTATTCAATATTTTGTTCATTTTGTGCTGAAATTAAAAATCAATTCAATGTTTCTATTCGAACTTTGAGAAGTGATAATGCAAAGGAATATACCTCAAATCAATTTCAAACTTACATGAATCAAAATGGAATACTTCATGAAACATCTTGTGTAGATACAACACCTCAAAATGGGGTAGCTGAAAGGAAAAGTAGACACCTTCTTGAGACTACCCGTGCTTTGTTATTTCATATGAATGTACCCAAACAATTCTGGGCTGATGATCTATCAACAGCTTGTTTCCTCATAAATCGTATGCCATCAACTATTCTGAATGGTGATATTCCATACAAAATTCTTTTTCCAAATAAAACATTATATCCAGTAAAACCCAAAATATTTGGTTGTACATGTTTTGTTCGAGATGTTAGACCACAAATGTCCAAACTTGATTCAAAAGCAGTGAAATGTATATTTCTTGGTTACTCTCGTTTGCAAAAAGGTTATAGATGTTTTTGTCCCTATCTAAATAAGTATCTTGTATCCATTGATGTCACCTTTATTGAAGAGACACCATTTTTCCAATCATCACCAAGTACATATGATCAAGTTCAGATAGAAAATGATGAATTCCTTGTATATGAAATATATGAAGCTCAACAGGAACCTGATATTGATACTAATGCCTCGTTACCTCCTCATAATACAACTCTACCTCCTCATCCAGAAGTCATACCTCCACATGAACCAGTTTCCACATTTGACCCTGAACGTGATTTACCTATTTATTTACGAAAAGGAAAACGTCAGTGTACATATCCTATTTCCTCATTTGTATCATATGAACATATCCCATTATCTACTCACTCACTTGTTGCTTCCCTTGAATCGGTGTCTATACCTAAAACTGTTGAAGAAGCTTTATTAAACTCTGGATGGCATGCTGCTATGGTTGAAGAATTAGATGCTCTTGAATATAACAAAACTTGGGACTTAGTCTAGTTACCCAAGAATAAAAGACCCATTGGATGTACATGGGTATTCACTGTAAAAGCAAACTCAAATGGATCCATTGCCAGATTAAAAGCACAGTTGGTTGCAAAGGGATATGCTCAAGTGTATGGTATAGATTACTCTGAAACTTTTTCTCCAGTGGCAAAATTAACTTCTACCCGATTGTTCATTTCCTCGGCAGCAACTTATAGTTGGAAGTTACATCAACTAGACGTCAAAAATGCATTTCTCCATGGGGACTTAGAAGAAGAAGTTTATATGATCCAACCACCTGGATTCATTTGCTCAGGGAAAAAGTGGTCTCGTTTGTCGACTTAAGAAATCACTGTATGGATTAAAACAGAGCCCCAGAGCTTGGTTTGGGAAATTTAGCAATGCTATGGAAAGCTTTGGCATGGTGAAGAGCAAATGTGATCTTTCAGTGTTTCACAAACATACTAAAGATGGTATAATTTTACTAGTTGTTTATGTAGACGATATAGTGATTACTGGTAATGATGAATTGAGTATTTCATGTCTCAAGACTTTCATTCATAAATAATTTTATACTAAAGACCTGGGAGATTTGAAGTATTTTCTAGGAGTGGAAATCAAAGAAGTGATGAAAGTATTTTTATGTCTCAAAGAAAGTATGTACTTGACTTGTTAGATGAAACTGGAAACTTAGGGATAAAACCAAGTACTACACCTATTCTATCGAATAACAATATCATGGAAGGTGGTGAATTATTCAGAGATCCAAATAGATATAGAAGGCTAGTAGGAAAGTTGAATTACCTGACCTTTACAAGACCTGATATCTCTTTCTCTGTAAGTGTAATAAGCCAATTTATGTCATCTCATAATGTCCATCGTTGGAGTGCATTAAAACAAGTTCTAAGCTATCTCAAAGGAACTGTTGGACGTGGAATAATGTACAAAAATCATGGACACGCACAAATTGAGTGTTTTTGTGATGCTGATTGGGCAGGGTCTAAGGTAGATAGAAAATCTACCTCTGGTTTTTGCATACTTGTAGGTGGAAATTTGATTTCATAAAAGAGTAAAAAGCAATGTAGTTTCATGATCAAGTGTTGAATCTGAGTATAGAGCTATGGCCAAAACACTTTGTGAAATAATATGGATATATCATCTTATGTGTGAAGTTGGACTCGAAATTGTGAAGCCAGTCATACTAAATTGTGATAATCAAGCTGCTATGCACATTGCGTTAAACCCAGTGTTTCATGAAAGAACTAAACATATCGAAGTAGACTGTCATTTGGTAAGAGAAAAAATACAACAAGGACTTGTTGTTACGAAGCATGTAAAAACTGAAGAACAACTCGCTAACATCTTTACAAAAGCTTTAAACGGAGCCAGAATCGAATATTTGTCTGACAAGTTGGGCATGATAAATATCTATGCACCAACTTGAGGGGGGGGTGTTATCAGAAGGATATGTATATGGGTTGTAAATAATGTACATATAGATGTGTAAATAATGTATAGATAGATGCATACTTGTGTATTTGGTTTCTATTTTCTATTTTCTTATTTTCTCGGACTGTAAGTGTTCGGCCTAGCAGGTTCGACCCAGTTTTCTTGTAAACCCAACTATATATGTGTAAGTAGGCCGAAGTAATAAAATGAGAAAATAATTTGAGTTTCATTCTCTATTCTCGTCTTCATTTTTATCAGTAAGAAAACCCAAGTTCCAGCAAAGTGACCGATGACAATCTCTGCGTCTATGGTGTTCCTGTGAAGTTTGTGGCATATAAGCCATGTACCATTGCATAATCCATTTTTTGGATCGAGGTTCCTTCGTTGCATAATTGGTTCACATTTTTCAAGACCAATTCATGTGGTAAACCACTCAAATTTATTGAATTCAAATATTCAAGCTGGTATAGATTTTTTATATCATCTTCCACATAATCGAAAGTGTAGTAGACATGATGATCATGAGGAAAAGATTTATAACTTGATTGTTTAACATATCCACATTTTCATTAAGTTGGAAGATCAAAGCCCTTGTAAGCATATATTTTGTATTGAATACATTAACGTATAAGTTTGGAAAAGTTGAATTTATTAGAGTAGTTATTGATTTTTCATTTTCTCATGGTATAACTATTTCATTCGGGAATCTTGTCATGTTCTCACATATAAGTGGCTCATTTCCATCACCAACTTTAAGTAGGAAATCCGCATAGAATGGATCTTCTTTTGTCCTCATATTTTGAGTGAGATGGATCACTTCTACATGTTTCCATAATGACGACTTAACAATGCATGCATCAATAATTTTCGATATTGTACCATTTTGTACATCTGGTAAAAATTGTCTAAAATCCCCTCTTATGATTATAGTTTTACCTCCAAATGGCATGTCATTTCTCGGTATGTCTTTTAAAGTTCTATCCAGTGCTTCAAAAGCACCTCTGTAAGTCATTGTTGTTTCATCCCAAATAAATATGGCCGCTAATCTCATAAGTTCAGCCACTTCAGACTGTTCAAGTATTGTAACATTGATGTTGAAGTTAGATTGATTGGGATTTTAAACTGCGAATGTGTTATTCGACCACCTGGTAAGATTGTTGTGGCTATCCTCGATGTAGCTATTGCAAGTGCAATTAAACCATCTTGCCTAAGTTTTACAAGTATTGCTCGATAAAGAAAGGTTTTTCCCGTTCCACCACGACCATCTATGAAATAGATTTTGCTCTTCTTATGGTATACAACATTACTAATTGTAGTATATGCATATTTTTGACATTCATTCAACTTTTCGTTAAATGAAAAGACCTATTTAAGTGTTACAATAGAATATTGTTCCTCTATTAATTTGGAAGTGAGGGAATCATCATCTATATCATTTCTAACACTTGGAAGATCAAAATCAGATATTAGTTTGTAATGGTTCATTAATAGATCATTAAGATCATGTAGTGGACGATTTTCAAGTATAGGCCGAGCCATTGCACTTGAAATTGGATAATCTTCAACCATATTATAGAAATATTCTTCCCATAATTTTCTCACCCCCGTTGGTGCACAATAAATTAAGATCGTTACAAACAATCTTCTTAAAGATGACGGCGTTTCTGTATTTTATGCTTCAATCAAACATGCCCTTATGCTTTGGTCTTCTTCAAGTAATCCCATCTTTTCCGCTGCTTGCCGATATGTTGGGTATCTGATGCCATTGATGGTTAGAAGATCTTCAAACGATGATGGTCCTTTTACATGATTTAAAAGAATTCGCTAGAAGTAATGTTCCCGTTCTGATGGAGAAATATTGCATATTCGTCCTATGACTTTTTAATGTGATGCTCTTCATCGCCACTTTTTAATATCTCATATCCAGGTGTATTTTTCTCAGAATTTACGGTATAAAAAATGCCTTGCTTCTGAATCTTGTGAGTTTGTGTTGAAGAATTCAATTACATTGGTAGAGAGGTTATCATCCAATAAAACATCATACACAGTTTGGTTAGCATGATAAGTCACTTGTTGCCTGCTTAGAAGTGTATCTGTAGACGTTGAACTGATGGATATATTGTATGCAAGCAGAATTTAAAAATTCTCCAAAAAGCCTCCAAGGGACGTATCCATCTTGCGTCTAAAAACTTTTGAATCTCATCATTTTTAGATGTTGGTTGAATTTCCACTGTCACATGATCTGGACCTTTGTATACATATTGTATAAATATTTAATATATTTGATACTACTACAAATTTCAACATTTATATGACAATCGTACTTTTTCAACGACCATGGGTTATATGGAACAACCTGTGACGACCCGAAATTTTTGGATGTTTGAAATTGGAATATTTAATTGATTTTAAATATTTAAAAGTTAATTTTTAACTTGATTTCAAATATTATTATTATTTAGCAATTAAGTTATTGGATTTAATAAACTGAAATTGGGTAAATAATTGAATCTTCAGTTTTAAGCCTGTTAAAAATTATTTAAGGGTTAGTAAAATTTATATTGATAATACTGAAGAAAGGAAAAGTGTTAAAATTGAATTTGAATGTGATTTGTTCAGTTTTAAAATTGATATTTAAATAGCCTTTCGAGGCACAGTCTCGGATTCGACGAAACCAGTTCCATTGGATCCATAATATTGTATTATTATCGGATTTCAAATTCCATAGTGTTTGGAGTTAACATTTGGTCATGAGATCTGAAAGCGCATAGAAATAATTTAATTTAATTTAATTTAAATAGTGGATTTAAAAGGCTATCTTCTACATACGATCGAATTAGGTCTCGAAACTTATTCCATTGGGTTCGGAATAGCGGTATAACATTAATAACGCCAGGCGACACACCTTGGTAGGATAGCAAGATTTCCCTACATATCATAAGAGATATTTTTAATATAAAAAATATAATAACAGGTGAAAACCTATAACATCCCCATCAGCCACCCCTACGCGTACAAAGTTGCCTTTCTTCACGTTAAAGTCGTGTATGCCTTTCTTCCTGCTGATTCCGAATTCGAAAAATCATACTTATAATAAAAAAAATAAATGGAACTGATAAAATCATGGCCGAACTTTCATCTTCTCTCCATTCCTCTTCTCGTTCGAATTCAAAACAATTCGATTTTTTTAAAATAAAAGAGGAAGGCGAGCACTTTTGCTAGCGAGCTCGGCGACGTCCTAAGGGAGGGGAGATGAATTGAGATGCTCGATTCGAGCAGTGGTGTCTCAAGGCCTGATGTAGAGGGGAAGCAGCGACGTCTAGGCACGTGTAAAGCAGGCATTCGCGCTTTGGCTCGGTGGCTCTCGAATCGAGTTTGGGGTATTAGATGTTGAACGTGGCGGATGCGTTGCAATCTGGAGCTTGAGTCATGGCAACGCAAGCACGGTTTGGGGTAGCGGTGATTTTGGGTGATGGCGAGTGTGGCAGCAGGCGACGAAGTCGCTGTGTGGATCTTATGCTCGAGGTTTCGATCGCAATATGCTCTGGTACGTACGCGCGAGACAGTAGAAGGTGGAGGCGACAACATTGTTGTATAGATAATCATCGATCTGGATTTTTGCATATCGATTTTGTTCTTTGGTTTTAGTTTAACCTGCTAAGTATAAGAATATATATATATATATATATATATATATATATATTACAGTAATAAAATTATTTTTATGTTATAAAAAAAAGAGTATATATGCATACATGTTTAAAATATAGATGGAAATGGGAAATAGGAATATAGATAAAATTTGGATAATAGATAGGAATTTTAAGTGTTGAAAGAAATTTATATAAATTAGATTTTAAATCTATATAAATGAGTTTTTAAGTGAATGAGTTTCAAGAAATATATATATGCAAATTTATCTACTTAAATATATATATGTGTGTGTGTGTGCATATTTTCACTAACTAGTTTATTATTAATAATTTATTAATAAACTTATTCAATTATTTTAGTTACTAAAAATATTTTATTAAAAGGAAATCAGTTTAAAATTAAATTATTAGTCTAAATTAAAATCATTGGTTAATTAAATTTATAAATGAAAATTTAATTGTTCGGTTTGTTCGAATATTAATAAAAATCATATAATTGTTTATACGAGGTCAAAATCTGAAAGGAGGCAAACCGGTTTGGATTGGATTACAAAACAAAATTTAAGGTGGGTTAACCTCACTCACCCGGGTTATTATAGTCAAATTTAAATTATTGGTTGTTTTGCTTGGATGATATTATATAAATCCCATATACCACGATATTCCACCTCGAAGTGGAATTGGTATTATATATATATATTTGGAGTGATTGATTTCTGGCAATATATAGCGAATGAGACCCTATGCACCGCATAATAGCGGATGATATTATATTAAACTCATATACCGCGATATTCCACCTCGAACTGGTATTGGTATTTTATATTGTGCTAACGTCTGTGGATGCAGGAAAATAGGTTGGAGGAATCCAACTGGATTACTCAAAATTTATTTAGATTATTTAATATTCTCTGTTATGATTATTTGATATCCTGGGATGAATTACGTTGATAATTGAAAATGTTGGATGCTATTGGTTGATCGAATATATTTAGGTATATTGAGTTATCAAAATCTATAAAAATGGATTTTTGAAAAGAAGATAAAGGAGTGAATTTTTAAGTAAAATAATTATAGAGCATCTGAATAAATTTAAGAATAAATTGGAAAATAATAAAAGTGATTTTAAATCTTAATTAATAAATTCTGGGTATGGAAATGGGATTTTGAATAAATAGAGGGAGAGAATGAATTTTTAACTTAAAGTGATATTGTTTAAAGTAATAAAAGAATTTATTTCAAAATTCAAGGTATGAATTTTTTTAATAGGATAAAGAAGGAATTTGGGAAATATGAAATTGGTATTTTCAGATAAAAAGGTTTTAAATCATACTGAAGAAATAAAAATATGAAGTTAATAAATTTTGAAATAAATGGAGTAAGTAAGGGAATTTATTTAAAGGCGAAGTAAATTGGAAGTCAATTTGGGAATTGATTTAAGGGTGTAAAACCGGGATTTTTAAAAGAGAAGTGAGACTTGAAATTTATAAACTAGGTTTATAAAAGTGAAGTAATATATCAGTGGATATTTGGAAGAATAAATTCACGGTGGGAATTTATTAAAGGAATGGAAAAATTTGTTTAAAAATAAATAGTGATTTATTTTTAAAGGATGTGAAGAGAAGTATGTTTCCCTGGATAGCGAAGTACGTTTTCAAAGTAAATTTTTTAAATATAAGTTAAAGGCTTTAATGTTGTTTTAAAAAGCATGTTTAGGAAATTTATTATTTCTAAATATTTAAATTCTAAAATAAGTATTTTCTTTAATCTATTTATAGCAGTAAAAACTTAAAGGTGGCTTGGTATTTTGGTTTTAAAAGTTAGAAATTCAGTTTTATATTGCACAAAGTAGTTTTATTTTAAATATTCTTAAAGTATATAGTTTAATAAGTATTAAATTAATTTTTAATTTAAATGTTTTAAAGTATATTTTATAATAAAGTATTTTTAAATTATTTTAAAATCTAAAGTGTTTTTACTCGGTGATTTCGGTGGAAATAGAAAATATTTGAGAAATTTATTCTATAAAAGGGAGATGGTTTGAAAACTGTTTTCAAATAGGTTTGAAAGCGGAAATATATGTTGCGAAGATATTTTGAGGTTAATAAATAATTTGGTGAAATTATTTATAGTTGGTGGTTGTTTGTAAATGTTATTTGATAGTTAAATAACCGACTATCAATCTTGGACCATGCGATGATCGTTTCGAAGAGACCGGGATCAGGATTAATTTCTCGAAAACCACTTCGATTTGGTTTGAACGTTTTCGTGTGGAAAACAAGAGCTGGGAGTCGAAGATGGAGCAGTGAAGTGCAAGGGTTAGTCGCTACTAATCCCGAGGATGATTCCAAAATAGATGTAGTAGGAGTAGTGCCTTCGGTCCCGTTCGAACCCGGGATGGACTTGTATGGATGAATGCTTTCAGAACGTCGTCAGGTAGGCGATGCGCATTCTAAGTGAAACATTCTAAAAAGGTAACACTTAACCTCAAGCCTCATCAACCAGGAATGACTAAAAATCAGGGTTATGCAGGAAGGCTAGGTGGGTAGCGCCCATTAGGGTGAGGTCGTCCCTGTTTAGATGTCCCTTTTTATTTGGCTTAGTGGTGCGTTTGCTGATCCCAACCGTGGGGTGATCTTACTCGTGATTATCCAGTAAGGGGTAGTCCTGATCTTGTGTTGTAGGGGATTGGAAGTAATCCTCGGTACAGTGATCTGGGCCACGTGCCGTGACAGGTGGTACCCCAATACCTAGTCATTAGTTGGAAATCCATTTTCCCTACGCGCCCGTACGGTTTTGATTGTGCCCAACTATTGCTGAAACGTGAGATGCAAGCATTTCAGCTAGATTCTATTTTACTTTCTATAGACACTATTATAATATCTGAGAATTTTAATAAAAGTGTTTTAGCTATTGTAAGGTAAAAACCCGATATGTTTATTTGTGGCGTGGTCTTACGAGACGCTTTTGTTTTCAAAGGATTTTGAAACTTTAATGATCAATTTGAGTGCGATTTTCTCACGTTGGTATCCCAGACTGACTCGGGTGTTATTTAACTATAATGCTCGGGTCAGACCGAGTATTATAGGATACAGGATATGATGCTGTAGAGCTCAGAAGACGAGCTGGATGGCGATACGTACTTCCGTACTTGATTATTATTCCGCTGTGTATTCAGTTTTGTAAGGATAAGTTGTGATAACTGTCCAATGGTGTGTATTGTGGTTATTGAACTCTGATGATGTATTCTGGTAACATAATGTATAAACAGATATACTTGCTTTTGTGTAAAGATTAGTTTATTATCTATTATATTTTATTCTGCTGCGATGGTTAGATTCTGATGTTGTTTTCTATTTTCTTCTTCTACCTCTTCTTCTTTAACCCAAATGGTTCATATTTCTGTTCATCTTGAGTTGATTGATGTAGAATAGTGTTGACTCAAGGGGCACAGATTTCCGGATCATTACATTTGGTACCAGAGTAGGGTTGGTGATAACCTTGGCTCTGGTGGGGATTACTTATTGAAAATAGAGTCCGTAGTACTCTATAATGAGTTTGAGAGTACTAATAGATATGAGCGCGTATTTGTTAGCGAATATAAATTGTTTTAATGTTTTGTTGACTTATTAGTTAAGTGGAATATGAATTATGATTGAGTAAGTTGACCGTTATTCGAGAAGAGCTTATAAACACCTTACATGATAAATTGACACGGTATTGTTTTAAAGACGAATGAATGAAATATTCTTACCCAAAGTATATTTTGATATAAAAGAAAAGTTTTTGTAAACTATTTTAGCTAATATATGGTTGCTTGGATGTTAGGAATGATAATATTTCATTATTGTGTGGAAATTTAACTAGAAATTGAAAATATAACCAAAGGTTAAGGAAATAAATTCATTTATAAAATGAAATTTATAAATGTGAATTATAAACGTAAATTATCAATTCAAATATGACCAGATGGGAATTTGTATGAGCATAAATTATACAAATGAATTATATGTTAAATTTTGATGTAAGTCAAAATTTGAAAATTTAAAATCCCGGAGATTTTGGAAGTGCTTTTCAAAGTGTTTTGAAGACAAATAATAACATTATTATTTTGGATTTATTTCTGAAAGGAAATTGTTTCAAATAAATTTTGGGAAGGGATATAGCATTGAACTCACTTCAGTCGCTGGAAAATAATTTTGGTGATGACTGCAGCATCATCAATGTTCATTTTCGAGTTTGTAAGTGACGGATTGCTGCCAAATTGATCTGCTTAGAAGAACTAGTTTGTTTTTGAAATTTCAAATGGAATTTGTTGGGGATAAAAACTAGGATTGGTTTAAAAAAATTTGAGAAATGTGATTTTGAGATAATGATGGGCGTAAAATGATTTGAACCAAAAGCCGGGTGTTTAAAATCCTGAATCCTTATATGAATTGGAAATCCTGATGGGGTTAGTTATAAACTTGTAAAGTTGAGATGATTTTTAAATAAGGAAGGAAAATATAAGCTTTGAATGTTCAAATTAAATTTTAAAGTGAAAAAGTTATATAAATATAATTTGGAAAAATTTAAGTGTGGGAAAATTTAGTTGATGGCGATTTGAAAGAAATAATATTTAATTGAATTAGAATTAACTTAAGCTAAATAGATGAAGGAGAGTTGAATTGAAGTCAACTTAAACTAAGTTTAATGATATTGGGTTGGATTTAAATCAAGTGAAAATAAAATTGAATTAAAATAAAATTCAGTGAGTTATAGATAATATTTAATGGAATGAAATTCTTAAATAAATAAACTTCGATAGCTATAAAAGAAGTGAAAATGCTTAAATAAAATTAGTAAGTAAATTAATTAATCTGAATAGGTAAGCAAATGAATATTGGAAGGATAATTAATTTATGTTGTGTTAAGTAAGGGTTTGGAAATAAACTTTTATTTGAGATTTAAAATAAATTAGTAAATGTAACTAATTTAAAATAAGTATGGAAACGAAATAAGTTAGAAGAATAAGTCGAATTTAATGAACGTAAGCTAAGTTTAATACTATTTTGATTGGATTGGAATTGAAGTTGAAATATAATTGAAATGGAATTGTATCACGTGGTGGATACATTAAATGAAATTAACTTCTTACTTGATAAAATTTAAATGGATTGTGAAGTCAAAAGAATAGTATGAGGTTAGATTTAACTGGAGTTTAGTTAAATAAGATTGAATGGGAGAAAAATAATACAAGCCAAAATAAAATTGTTTTGTAGAATTAAAATAGAAGGAATTAAATATAAATTGAATTGGAATCAATTTAAAATGGTTATAAGCCTAAGTAATTATTTATTCACATGAATATTGTCGAATTTCATAACAAAATGGGTCGTTCGATGTAAACGAGATTAGATAAAATCCTATGAGTTATTAGAAGTGAAATAGGATAATTTTGAAATCAATTGGAATGAATTTGAGTTTGTTTTGCTTAGAATGAATTAAATATAAGCGAGTATGTTGTAAATCACTTAAACTGAATGGAATGGTTTGAGAATTGGTTGTAAGCAATTGAAATAAGTGTCGGAACCTTGTATGTGCATATAGAAATTATATAACATGCATTATATGTGAAATTTATGTGTTAGCTATATTAAAATAAGTGGAATACTAGTAAATTTCATATATTTAGCACTTACATGTTTTAGTAAAATGCTAATTAAATAAGCCGCTTGCTTAAAAATGCTAAATAAAGTTACGCCTACGCAATAAAAATAGGAAATATGAACTATTTTTGATTCTGATGGGGTGGGTCGATGTATATATATTTATATCTCTTGTCAAATTGCAAAGGCTCCTCCTTACAAAGGAGACTCCGCCAAAAAAATTTCGAAAATTTTGAGAGTCGAAAAAATTTTTGAAAATTTTTGTTGGCGAAAAAACGATTTCAAATTGGAATTGAAATAAGGAATTTTGGAAATAGAAATTGAAACTAATTAAAAATAATGATATGAATCAGTTATAAATGGAAAATAAAATTCAATATTCAGAATTTAAGATAAATTGAATTCATATGAAAATGGGAAAAACTAATTTGAATAGAAGTAGATATGAAAACTTCTGTAAGGAAACGTATAAAATGATTTTAAAAGCTATGGTTGGATATTACTGATGTAGGATATACAGGTATTATAAAGGGAAAGGAAAATTGGTTTTGATTTCAGAAGAAAATTTTGAATTGCCCGACTAAAAAGGGTATGTGTTTAAACTTCTCTATGAAATTTGATTGGGTTTTTGATCTAGCCACTTGGCCTTTTGCTTTCTTTTGGAATTTGGGAGCCCGTAGAGGCATTTTGTAGTTGTACCGAGCTAGCCGCGCAAAGGAGATGTTGGCAAACTTTTTTTGGAAATTTAGAGAGCTAGAAATTTTTTGAGAAAGTTTTGATAATTTTAATTTTAATTTGAATAAATGAAGTAAATAATGTTGTTGGAAATTATGGAAGGTTTTGGAAAGTTGGCTGAAGTAATGGTGGGTCTTTAATAAAAGATATGTTATGGCAAGTTGATAAAACTGTTTGGTTTTGAAAAATAGTGATGGGTATTGGATCATTCTTCTTAACTACCAATTTCGGCGACGAAATTCTTTTAAGGGGGGAGGAATGTGACGACCTGGAATTTTCGGAAACTTGAAATTGGAATATTTAATTGATTTTAAATATTTAAAAGTTAGTTTTTAACTTGATTTCAAATATTATTATTATTTAGCAATTAAGTTATTGGATTTAATAAACTGACATTGGGTAAATAATTGAATCTTTAGTTTTAAGCCTGTTAAAAATGATTTAAGGGTTGGTAAAATTTATATTGATAATACTGAAGATAGTAAAAGTTTTAAATTGAATTTGAAGGTGATTTGTTCAGTTTTAAAAATATAACGTTTAAAATTGATATTTAAATAGCCTTCTGAGGTACAGTCTCGAAATTCAACGAAACCAATTCCATTGGATTCGTAATATTGTATTATTATCGGATTTCAAATTCCGTAGTGTTTGGAGTTATCATTTGGTCGTGCTATCTGAAAACGCATAGAAATAATTTAATTTAATTTAATTTAAATAGTGGATTTAAAAGGCTATCTTATACATCCGATCGAATTAGGTCTCGAAACTTGTTCCATTGGGTTCGTAATAGCGGTATAACATTGAGAACACCAGGCGTCACACCTCGGTAGGAGAGCAAGATTTCCCTGCATGTCATAAGAGATATTTTGAATATAAAAAATATAATAACAGGTCAAAACCTATAACGTCTCCATCAGCCACCCTTACGCGTACAAAGCCGCCTTTGTTCACGTTAAATCGTGTATGCCTTTCTTCATGCTGAATCCAAATTCGAAAAATCATACTTATAATAAAAAAAATAAACGGAACTGATAAAATCATGGCCGAACTTTCCTCTTCTCTCCATTCCTCTTCTCGTTCAAATTCAAAACAATTCAATTTTTTTTTAAAAAGAGGGAGGCGAGCGCTTTTGCTAGCGAGCTCGGCGACGTCCTAAGGGAGGGGAGATGAATTGAGATGCTCGATTCAAGCAGTGGTGCCTCGAGGCTTGATAAAGGGGGGAAGAGACGTCCAGGTACGTGTAAGGCAGGCATTCGTGCTTTGGCTCGGTGGCTCTCGAATCGAGTTTGGGGCATTGGCAGTTGAACGGGGCGGAGGCATTGCGATCTGGAGCTCAAGTCACGGCAACGCAAGCACGGTTTGGGGGCAGCGGTGAGTTTGGGTGATGGCGAGCGTGGCAGTAGGCGACGAAGTCGCGGCGTGGATCTTATGCTCGGGGGTTCGATCGCAATATGCTCTGGTACGTACGCGCGAGACAGTGGAAGGTAGAGGCAGCAACACTGTTGTATAGGTAATCATTGATCTGAATTTTTGCATATCGATTTTGGTCTTTGATTTTAGTTTAACTTGCTAAGTATGAGAATATATATATATATATATATATATATATAAATTTTACAGTAATAAAATTATTTTTATGTTATATATAAAAAACAGAATATATGCATATATGTTTAAAATATAGATGGAAACTGGAAATAGGAATATAGATAAAATTTGGATAATAGATAGGAATTTTATGTGATGAAAGGAATTTATATAAATTAGATTTTAAATCTATATAAATGAGTTTTTAAGTGAAAGAAATATATATGTAAATTTATCTATTTATATATATATATATACACACACATATTTTCACTAACTAGTTTATTATTAATAATGTATTATGGAGATATATTTTGTTTAATGAGCTTATTCAATTATTCTAGTCACTAAAAATATTTTATTAAAAGGAAATCAGTATAAAATAAAAATGTTAGTCTAAATTAAAATCATTGGTTAATTAAATTTATAAATGAAAATTTAATTGTGCGGTTTATTAGAATATTAATAAAAATCATATAATTGTTTATACAAGGTCAAAATCTGAAAGGAGGCAAGCCGGTTTGGATTGGATTACAAAACAAAATTTAAGGTGAGTTAATCTCACTCACCTGGGTTATTATAGTCAAATTTAAATTGTTGGTTGTTTTGCTTGGATGATATCATATAAATCACATATACCGTGATATTCCACCTTGAAGTGGAATTGGTATTATATATATTTGGAGTGATTGGTTTCCCGCAATATATAGCGGATGAGACCCTATGCACCGCATAATAGCGGATGATATTACATTAATCTCATATACCGCGATATTCCACCTTGAAGTGGAATTGGTATTTTATATTGTGCTAACGTTTGTGGATGCAGGGAAACAGGTTGGAGGGATCCAACTGGTTTCCTCAAAATTTTAGATTATTTAATATTCTCTGTTATGATTATTTGATATCCTGGGATGAACTATATTGATAATTGGAAATGTTGGATGCTACGGGTTGATCGAATATATTTGGATATACTGAGTTATCAAAATACATAAAAATGGATTTTTGAAAAGAAAATAAAGGAGTGGATTTTTAAGTAAAATAATTATAGAGCATCTGAATAAATTTAAGAATGAATTGGAAAAGAATAAAAGTGATTTTAAATCTTAACTAATAAATTTCGGGTGTGGAAATGGGATTTTGAATAAATAGAGGGAGAGAATGAATTTTTAACTTAAAGTGATATTGTTTAAAGTAATAAAAGACTTTATTTCAAAATTCAAGGTTTGAATTTATTTAAAAGGATAAAGAAGGAATTTGGAAAATATGAAATTGGTATTTTCAGATAAAAAGATTTTAAATCATAATGAAGAAATAAAAATCTGAAGTTAACGGATTTTGAAATAAATGGAGTAGGTAAGGGAATTTATTTAAAAGCGAAGTAAATTGAAAATCAGTTTGGGAATTGATTTAACGGTGTAAAACGGGATTTTTAAAAGATAAGTGAGACTTGAAATTTATAAACTAGGTTTATAAAAGTGAAGTAATATATCCGTGGATATTTGGAAGAATAAATTCACGGTGGGAATTTATTAAAGGAATGGAATTTTTTTTTAAAAAAAATAGTGATTTATTTTTAAACGATGTGAAGAGAAGTATATTTCCCTGGATAGCGAAGTACGTTTTCAAAGTGAAATTTTTAAATATAAGTTAAAGGCTTTAATGTTGTTTTAAAAAGTATGTTCAGGAAATTTATTATTTCCAAATGTTTAAATTCTAAAATAAGTATTTTCTTTAATCTATTTATAGCAGTAATCATTTAAATGTGGCTTGGTATTTTGGTTTTAAAAGTTAGAAATTCAGTTTTATATTGCACAAAGTAGTTTTATTTTTAATATTCTTAAAGTATATATTTTAATAAGTACTAAAGTGATTTTTAATTTAAATGTTTTAAAGTATATTTTATAATAAAGTGCTTTTAAATTATTTTAAAATCTAAAGTGTTTGTACTTGGTGATTTCGGTGGAAATAGAGAATATCTGGGAAATTTATTCTGTAAAAGGGAGATGGTTTGAAAACTGTTTTCAAAAAGGTTTGAAAGCGGAAAAATATCTTACGAAGATATTTCGAGGTTAATAAATAATTTGGTGAAATTATTTATGGTTGATGGTTTTTTGTAAATTTATTTGATAGTTAGATAACCGACTATCAATATTAGACCATGCGATGACCGTTTCGAAGAGACCGGGATCGGGATTAATTTCTCGAAAACCACTTCGATCCGGTTTGAACGTTTTCGTGTGGAAAACAAGAGCTGGGAGTCAAAGATGGAGCAGTGAAGTGCAAGGCAAGTCGCTACTAATCCTGAGGTTGATTCCAAAATGGATGTAGCAGGAATAGTGCCTTTGGTTCCATTCGAACCCGGGGCGGACTTGTATGGATGAATGCTTTCAGAATATCGTCAGGTGGGTGATGAGCATTCTAAGTGAAACGTTCTAAAAAGGTAACGCTTAGCCTCAAGCCTCATCAACCGGGAATGACTGAAAAAGCGTTATGCAACAAGGCTAGGTGGGTAGCACCCATTAGGGTGAGGTCATCCCTGTCTAGATGTCCCTTTTTATTCGGTTTAGTGGTGCGGTTACTGATCCCAACCGTAGAGTGATCTTACACGAGATTATCTAGTAAGGGGTAGTCCCGGTCTTGTGTTGCAGGGGATTGGGAGTAATCCTCGGTATAGCGATCTAGGCCATGTACCGTGACAGGTGGTACCCCAGTGCCTAGTCATTAGTTGGAAATCCATTTTCCCTACGCGCCTGTACGGTTTTGATTGTGCCCAACTATTGCTGAAACGTGAGATGCAAGCATTTCAGCAAGATTCTATTTTACTTTCTATAGACACTATTATAATATATCAGAGAATTTTAATAAAAGTGTTTTAGCTATCGTAAGGTAAAAGCCCGACATGTTTATCTATGGCATGGCCTTACAAGATGCTTTTGTTTTCAAAGGATTTTGAAACTTTAATAATCAATTTGAGTGTGATTTTCTCACGCTGGTATTCTAGACTGACTCGCGTGTTATTTAACTATAATGCTCGGGTCTGACCGAGTATTATAGGATAAAGGATATGATGCTGTAGAGCTTAGGTGACGAGCTGTATGGAAATACGTACTTCCATACTTGATTATTATTCCGCTGTTTATTCAGTTTTGTAAGGACAAGTTGTGATAACTGTCCAATGGTGTGTATTGTGGTTATTGAACTCTGATGATGTATTCTGGTGATGTAGTGTATAAACAGATATACTTGCTTTTGTGTAAAGATTAGTTATTATCTATTATATTTTATTCCGATGCGATGGTTAGATTCTGATGTTGTTTTCTATTTAATTCTTCTACCTCTTCTTCTTTAACCCAAATGGTTCGTATTTATGTTCATCTTGAGTTGATTGATGTAGAATAGTGTTGACTCAAGGGGTACGGATTTGCGGATCATTCTACAACCCAACGATTATCCATTATAATATCACCATCATTGTCTAGTGCGATGTATACCATTATCCTGCCATCGATAAATAGGGTATGAATCATTACCTTGAATAGTACATGATGAAAATTGCTTAGGATATTTTTTTTTGCAATTTCCGTCTTTTGTGCATGCAGCATTTGGTCGTTGTCTTCCACATGGTCCATGAAGCATCCATTTGATGACAGCATTGTACAATTCTGGTTTTTCATCACGATTTTGGATTTCAGCTCTTACAACAGCATCATAATCATCTGGGCTTTGTAATTTATCTTTGTTGTCTAGAATAATAAGCATGTGAGCATGGGGTAGTCCTCATTTTTGAAATTCGATGACATGAACATGTGCTGCAACCAATCCAAGAACTTTTCTGTCGTAGATATCACGCTTTAATTCTTCATATTGGCTTGAAAAATTCTAGTAGTAAGCTCTGGGCGATCTTGCAAGGTTTGTCCATATGAAAGTTTTGATGTGATTTCATCCCACGTAGGATTGCATGTCATTGTAATAAACAATCTGGCTTTCCAAATTACTTTTGTACTAAAGCCATAACATCTTGATAACGTTGGTACATATTACGTGGACTTCCATTGAGCGAAGAGGGTAATATTACTCTTCTGCCTCGTTACCTATGTCAAAAAATTAATTTGATATAAAATTATGTATTTGTGTGTATGTATTGTATAAATAGACCAAAGAGAAGGGAAAAGTGTCATACTTGAATGCCATACTTGAATTATTTTCTCCAGCGTTCAACGCATCTTGAAGTCCCACATACAATTCCAATCTAATGTGATTTTGTTATTGACGAAACCATCTCACTACCACTTTCAATTTTCACATAATTATCCACGACATATTGTTGTAATAAACGTCCTTCAAGTAAGAAGAGAGAAGTACCTTCACTTTGAATCTAAAGTTTAAGATGATTAGAAATAGCAAATGGAATATATATATAATATCTATATAATAAGTATTTAAGTTGATTAAAACTGCTAGATCTTGTACCTATTATATTTATTTTTAAGTGCTCGTGTGAATCAAAAGAATGAAATCCATTACATCATCAACAATGTTTAAATGTATGCCTAATAATTAATCGATTTATATAACATGATGATGCTAGATGTAATTTTTTTTGTTGAATGTAAAAGTACTTGGTACCTGCAAAATATAAGCATAGTAATCACGGCATGTAAGAGGAGTTCCATTTATACTATAGCTGTTAAGATCCCAACCATAACTTCCATAAGGTAGTAGGAGAGGATACCATAGAGGATCATAACAACCATGTGTTTTTGGAATTATCATAAGCTGACCCTTCATCGTATGTAGAGCAATATCCCTGCCATTTATAAGACTTGTCTCATCCTGACCAACTATCAGTGCGGAACTTGTGAAGATGTAGGCAGCACATACTGTTGGTGCAATGGTTTTTCTTCAATTATAAATGTATAATTATGGATGTCAAGAAGTTTTGACACTCTATGAAAGTACTAAGCAAAATCATTATTATCATCCAATATACATTGTATCCTTTCCAGTATTCCTCTATTCAAGTCTTCATTTTCAATCATTTTTTCAACTTCATGATCAGTATCATATATATATAGTTGTTGAAATCTGGGTCTACCTCCTTCTTTAGGAAGTAGGCTTCCAATATTGTGATATATACATCCTTGAACACAGAAAGTGTAAATTCTAGCTCTTCCATATGTTTGATTTTCATCGACGTGCACTCCCATTGAAGTGAAGGAAAATACATGATTACATGATCGAATATTTCGTTTGAAATGTAAACCACCAGCACCTCTATCGTTGTAGAGCTCCAAGAGCTCATTTGGTGAATTCATGGGGGTGAAAGGTTCTTCCATTCGAACAACACAATGATGCACTCTCGTATTGAAATAATTTTTTCAAACAATGTTGACAAAATGTCGGCTTTTTCAATAAATGCTTTGGAAATCCAGCATGATCTTCGAAATTTTTTGCAGCATTGTGAATTCTAACATTTCTTCGCATAGTTTGATGTCTTTGTAGTTGATTATTATTTTGTGATGATTGTCTCTGCTCTTGGGTAGATTGTGACATGTCATTTATAATATTTTCTCTTTCCTCAATAAACGTTGTTTCTGTTTGTTCAATTTTTATTCTTGGATTTCTTTCTTGCAGGTAAATATGAGATTCATTGCTTGTAGGATTTATATTTCTTTCCAAATATGCATTTTGGGATCTTTCTCTTCTTTGTCGGTGCATTTCACGATGCCGAGCAAGATAATTTTCCCTTTGTTCCTGACTCATAGCCCTCCTTCGTTCTCTATCTCTCATACGATGCATTTCTCTTTATTCATCATTAAAATATTTGTTCTTCTATTTTGTCTTCGTTGACTATTCATCTTTGATGTACATCCGGCTAGAAAGCAAGTATAGTTAGGTTATTAATTTTTAAATTTCAAATACTTTCTTTCACATAACATTTAACTACAACAGTAAAATTGTTAGAATGCAACCGAATTCGAATACCATATAAAAGATAAGGTAACTATACTATTTGAAAACAGTAATATAAATCAGAATTTTATTTCAAAATTGGAAAACGTAAAAGTAGAGAATACATAGTATAAGGGCTACAACATCTAAACAGTAATACTAAGAAATGTTAGTTATTTTATCCTACATAGTGAATTTTGATTCAAATTTATTGCATAATTATCACCATCCATTTTCCTCCATAAATTTGACCTGCAAAAACATGGAAAGAAAACCGATAAGGTAATAAAATTTCATTATATTATTTTTTCAAAATTCTCGATCGATATAACACTTACCAATTCAGAAATAAATTTATGGTTCCAAAAATCATCTGTTTAGAGAGACTTTTCATCAGCATTTGTTGGTTGTTCGACGTGTGCACTATCCTTCGTTGAAGATGCTTTTGAAGATGTATTATCGTTTTGACTCGACCTTTGTTTATCACAGTGTGTAGCATCCATCGTATGACTGATAAATTATGTTAAATTAACATAATATATCGTCAAATAAACCCTATATTTGAAAATCTTTTTCCAATATAGCAACTACTTGCTCCTGTTACATATACTTATCCATTTTCTACTCTATTACTTTTCTCTAGAGGTGCGAAACTTCTTGTTTTAAAACCGTGTACTTTTGAAACCATTTACTTTTGAAACCAAGTATATATAAATGTCTGAATTAAAATGTTGTCAGAAACTTATATATTAGTGCGTCTAAAACCAAGGCTTATGAATCCAAATGCATGCTTAAAACCATATGCGTATGTTGCCATATATATGCAAAACTTACACATTTTGAAGCTGTAAACATTCACAACTGTACGTACATATTAAGCAACCGAATATACTTAATGCTTTTATATATAAAACTATGCTACAAAAAATGAACTAACTATGACTAAATCGACAGAATATATATGAATGTTGTGGACTGGTTTATGTGAACTGCTATGTAAATAACAAATTGTATTCGTGCATTGTAATTGCTTGAGGGGTGAACTGCTATGTGAACTCATTTATGTATATTAATTAAATATCGATTTATATATCTGACAGTTATAGGCATTTAAAATCTACTTATCAAGATCTAAACCAATTTACGTACGCTGATGGTACATGATGTCAGAGCAGAGCAAAAGATACAAATATCGATACACTATTTTTATATGTATAAATAGGGGATACATATAGTTTACCACTTTAATACGTGAATTTCTATATTTGTCCTGTTTTCATATATCTCTTAAAGCTTGAAAGTAGCATCGTCTATGTTAGTATTTGCAACCGTTGGAAAATTTTGTTGTCAATGAACTGTTGAATGTTATAAAAGCCATGGAAAATGTGTTTGAAAGAAAATGTAAATGATAAAAGCGTGTGTAAACTGCATGCAAGTGCATTCATCAATCCTTGCCATATTATTAATTTTATTGGGTACAAAGTTTATATAAACTGTGTACTGCTCGTAGTGAAGAAAAAACTATGCATATATTTACTTCTGCACCGGTTGTGAAGACATTTGATCCTTATACTGTTGAGACTGCTAATGGTTCTACTATAAGGCTTCAAGGTGGTATCAATAGATCACGAATGCAGGTTTCCTCCTGAAGTACATTGCTATTTCCCTAAACTACACATTATAGCATGCGACAATGATTTTATTTTTAGTAGTTACACTTGCAAGGGGAAAACTGTAGGCTGTTAAATCAATTTAAGGGCATGGATGCACTTTAGTCCAGGACATGGACGCAAAAATATTTTTAATGATAAAGTGGGACCAATAGCCCACTTTTGTGCTAGAACATAATTTACGTGAATGTAGTGATAAAAATATTTCATGCATAGAATGAGGAAATTATGCAGATAAAAAATGAAATAGAAGATAATATATTGATGTGAAAAAGTGTGACGCCCCATGTTTGCACCAAAATTGGTCACAAACCCCGATGAATGTGAAAGCACCAGTGTTGGAATATAAATCAGCAATATCCAAACACAAATCGCAGATCTAAGTAACAAAATAGTAAATGTAAACAAGAACACACGATTTTATAGTGGTTCGGCTATCTCCGGCCTACGTCCACTTCAAAGGTTTTTCCTTTTATTGATGTTCTTTGCTGATTACAATCGATTACAGCGGATTACAATGAATTGTAGTTCTGAAATTCAAGTACAACGGTGGTTCTGATAGTTAAACTTGAATCCGGCAGAGTCTTGGCGTTCAATCGCGGAAAGATCCCTTTTCTGAATGACCTGGAGGTCTATTTATAGGCGTAGGCTGCTGCTATCTCGCTGAAAACTTGGGAGACCACTTCTGGCACGTGAGGGGACCCACATGTACGGTCTCGGGAAGTTTGGGCCCACTTTGGCATCGGTTCGAACTCCATTCGAACCGATCAAGAATTCATCCAATCGAGGTGAAATTTGGCGTGGACATTCTTCATCATGTAGACAAACTTCTGTAAAAATTTCACGGCATTTGGATCAGTAGGTTAGGAGATATGTTGGGTTCGAAATTGACTTCATAGCCAGGCTGTTAATTTCGAACCCCTGTTACTCGAAACGATGGTTTCGAAACCAGTGTGGCACGCGACTTCGTGGTGACGTGGAGCGCAAGCTTCGAATCGATCCGGACTTCTCTCCGTGTTGACCGCTTCGACTCCATATATCTCGGCGCATTCGAACCGATGGAAGACACGTCATCGTGATTGGTTGACTCAGTCGGTTCGAATGAAGCTACACAGGTTGGGTTCGAAGACGATATCATGGATGGGTTCGAAGTGTGGCTCTGTGATGGGTTCGAAGAGAGGACATTGTGATGGGTTCGAAGTAGGCAATGGCTTGGTGGGTTCGAGGTGGAGTCGAGGCTAATGGATGCGAACTAGGTGGACTCGAACCCGATGGGTTCGAGTGTGACATGGCTGGGCTATCAGTTCGAACGCAGTCGATTCGAACTGGGGCAAATGCTTATGGATTCGAGGCGCGGACCTATTTCTTGGGTTCGAACCAGACGGTTTCGAATGTGATGGGTTCGAACACAATGGGTTCGAACCGAACAATGTCAGTCCCCCTTATCTTGAATCCATCATAACTTGAGCATACGACTTCGGATTGACTTGAAATTCGGAATGCAGATTCCTATGGTCTTTCTTGTCATGCCCTATCAATTGTGGCCCGTTCCGGACTCGGACAAAATTCATCGATATCCATGGTTATCCTGCAATGCATGGTTGATATTCATGAATAGTAATCATTGATTTTTAGTAAATTTTGGATATCTCAACTTTGCCAAAAGTTGGGATAACATTTTGCCCCCCAAAACATGCCTTTTTGTAAAAGGTATGTTTTGAATGGTCTTAGATCAAGTGTAATAAATTCATGTTTCGTTGATAGCTGTGGCGTTATCGATCAAGTATGTGGCTGTTCGAAGCCAAATCAATGTTTGTTCTTCCCGTAGGAGTTGAGAATGAAGTTTCATAGTTTCTCTGGACTATTATTGGCTGCTCTAAACCCTTACTGAGCTCATTCTAGACTCAGTGATTGAATAGAAAGATCCCATTGCTCTCTGGCGTTGCCTTCTATCCCTTGCACTCTGGTCCCAGTTAGGACGTATAGCGATATCATGGTCGTTCGGGACCGATCATAGCCTCTCCGGGCTCTTGCTGGATCCCATCCTGTCACTCTCCGGTGAAGGGGAAACAGCGTTTAAGTGAGTTGATCCTGTCGCTCTCCGGCGAAGCAACCCACTTCTTGCACTCCGGTTCAAAGCAGTTGAACATTAAGCGATGTCATGACCTGAATCATCGGCCGATCATAGTCTCTCCGGACTCTTGTCGGATCCCATCCTGTCACTCTCGGGTGAAGGGGAAACGACGATAAGTGAGTCGATCCTGTCGCTCTCCGGCGAAGCAACTCACTTCTTGCCTTCTGGAATCACCTCTCCGGGTGAAGGCGATCTTTCTTGTATAAGTGAGTCGATCCCGTCGCTCTCCGGCGAAGCAACTCACTTCTTGCCTTCGGACCCCGTCTCTCCGGATGGGGTTATAAAGCGATCATGCTTATACTGGTGTTCAATGTTCATCCTTTGACTCTCCGGTCAAAAGGTTTATTGCAAGAAGTTCAAATTTATTTATTAAAATTCAAGTTCTAGATGTTCAATCTCAAACATCAGAAAAAACTAAGGATTGCCTCTCCGGGCGTAGCGGTTCATCTCCATCTCAGAGCATGCCTAGGGATCTCTCCGGTTCCCGTACATGTGTAAGTGGAGTAACCGTTTTATTCTGAAAATAAATTTAAATAAAATCATCCGACCGAAGTCCAGATCGTGGACTTGGCCCTTGCCATCTTTGATCAGTTGATGACGAGTCGTGATCCCGATCCAGGATCGTTCCTGCAAGGTGGAGGCGGTAGTTGTTCATGCCTTGTCGCCGTTGTCCGTTCTCTGACATACTGCGGTAATCTACCACCCCTAGCGTGTTCTTCCACCTCATCCTTCAAGTGACGGCATTCATCTGTGGTGTGCCCATCCAGCTCATGGAATAGGCAATATTTTCCAGTCCTGCGCTCCCGCTCAGTGGGATCCCTTACAGGTGGCTTTCGATAGTGAAGTTGCCCCCTGGTTTCAGTGAAGACTCTTTCTAGGCTTGCATTCAGATCTGTGTACTGCCTGAATCTTGGTTCTCGAAATTTCTTCCGTTTATCAGGACCATCATGTCTGTCATCCTGTTTCCTTTTTCCCTTGTCCGCTCCGGACTGCTCTCCAGAGGTTCCTATGCTTTTCGTGGCATTTATTTCACGACTCTCGACTCGTGATTCTTCTAATCGAATGAATTTTTCAGCTTTATGGAAGAATTCTCCAAGATCTTGCGGTGGATCTTTAGTTAGAGAATCCTTAAATTTGGTGCCTTCCGCGACTCCTGCCACCGCCGCCATCAAAATCATTGATGGATCCGGGCGATCCACAGAAGTCACTGTCACGTTGAATCTGAGTAGAAAATCTTTTATGGACTCTCCGGTCCTCTGCTTGATTGTTGCTAAAGTCATCACACTCTTGGGTCGCGTCACGTGGACCCTGAACTGTCTCATGAAGCAATCAACGAGCTCGCTCCATGTTCCAATTGATCCAGTCTCTAGTTGTCTGAACCATAGTGAAGCTAAATCTGATAAATATAGAGGGAAGCATCGTGCCATCACTTCCTCGGATGCCCCCAGTACTTCCATGTGCCTGATATATCTTGTGATGTGTACGGTTGGGTCTGATCTTCCGTCATAGGGATCTAGCGCTGGTAATTTGAACTTTGGAGGGTTCCTTGCATTTCGGATGTTCGGAGTGAATGGACTCCGACTGACTTCTTCTAGGCCTCCGCTAGGCAATCCTCCTCTCATGATTCGTCGCATTAGGCCTATCATTCTCTCATCTCCGTCTAGGGGTTGCCCCCTTGTCAAGTTTCTGTCCTGCCCCCCGAGCCTTGAAGGGAATTCCGGTACGTACTCTTCCGGTGGCTCGTTGGCGTATGCATTGGCTCCTGTCTGTTGGGCTACGTCTGTTGGTCTTCCAGTATCGGACCCTGAGGGTCTGCCCCCAAGGCCTTGTTGACCACCTTCAATCCCTGTATTCTGGCCTTGCGCCTGTCCTTCATTTGCATCTGCAACCCTGATTCCTTGTCCCGTACTCGTAGCTGTTGTAGTTGGTCCAAGGTTTTGCATATTTGCTGTCCTCATCTGCTCGAGGAAATTCTGCAGCATCTCCTGTTGACTTTTCATTATGCTCTCGCGTAGTGAATTAGCCATTGCTTCCATCTCGTCTCTGGTAATGTAGACGGAAGCCCGTCCTTCTCTCGATCCAGAGGATGCTTCTTGGCTTCCTCCTTGTTGGCTCCTATCAACTCTTTGTCTTGTTTGTCGAGTCATTGTCACTGAATTGGAGTTTCTTCAAACTTTTGAATCCGAGTTCTGAATCTGATGTAGCGGGTGCTAGTTCTTCTCAGTGAAAGCACCAAAATGTTTGCACCAAAATTGGTCACAAACCCCGATGAATGTGAAAGCACCAGTGTTGGAATATAAATCAGCAATATCCAAACACAAATCGCAGATCTAAGTAACAAAATAGTAAATGTAAACAAGAACACACGATTTTATAGTGGTTCGGCTATCTCCGGCCTACGTCCACTTCAAAGGTTTTTCCTTTTATTGATGTTCTTCGCTGATTACAATCGATTACAGCGGATTACAATGAATTGTAGTTCTGAAATTCAAGTACAACGGTGGTTCTGATAGTTAAACTTGAATCCGGCAGAGTCTTGGCGTTCAATCGCGGAAAGATCCCTTTTCTGAATGACCTGGAGGTCTATTTATAGGCGTAGGCTGCTGCTATCTCGCTGAAAACTTGGGAGACCACTTCTGGCACGTGAGGGGACCCACATGTACGGTCTCGGGAAGTTTGGGCCCACTTTGGCATCGGTTCGAACTCCATTCGAACCGATCAAGAATTCATCCAATCGAGGTGAAATTTGGCGTGGACATTCTTCATCATGTAGACAAACTTCTGTAAAAATTTCACGGCATTTGGATCAGTAGGTTAGGAGATATGTTGGGTTCGAAATTGACTTCATAGCCAGGCTGTTAATTTCGAACCCCTGTTACTCGAAACGATGGTTTCGAAACCAGTGTGGCACGCGACTTCGTGGTGACGTGGAGCGCAAGCTTCGAATCGATCCGGACTTCTCTCCGTGTTGACCGCTTCGACTCCATATATCTCGGCGCATTCGAACCGATGGAAGACACGTCATCGTGATTGGTTGACTCAGTCGGTTCGAATGAAGCTACACAGGTTGGGTTCGAAGACGATATCATGGATGGGTTCGAAGTGTGGCTCTGTGATGGGTTCGAAGAGAGGACATTGTGATGGGTTCGAAGTAGGCAATGGCTTGGTGGGTTCGAGGTGGAGTCGAGGCTAATGGATGCGAACTAGGTGGACTCGAACCCGATGGGTTCGAGTGTGACATGGCTGGGCTATCAGTTCGAACGCAGTCGATTCGAACTGGGGCAAATGCTTATGGATTCGAGGCGCGGACCTATTTCTTGGGTTCGAACCAGACGGTTTCGAATGTGATGGGTTCGAACACAATGGGTTCGAACCGAACAATGTCAGTCCCCCTTATCTTGAATCCATCATAACTTGAGCATACGACTTCGGATTGACTTGAAATTCGGAATGCAGATTCCTATGGTCTTTCTTGTCATGCCCTATCAATTGTGGCCCGTTCCGGACTCGGACAAAATTCATCGATATCCATGGTTATCCTGCAATGCATGGTTGATATTCATGAATAGTAATCATTGATTTTTAGTAAATTTTGGATATCTCAACTTTGCCAAAAGTTGGGATAACACCCCACCTCTATACCCACGCTAGCCAAGAACATTACTGTGAATGCTGTTAACTAGCACGGAGAATAAGGCTGTTGAGGAGCGACCATCTATGTAATTGCTTTGTGCGAGTACCGATATACAGGATAAAAATATAACTTTTCATCTCAAGAGGAAATCCGACATACCGACACAAACTCAAAGCTACTACACAGTGGCTATAAAGGTCTTCGGAAACAAATATAGAAATAAACATAACACAAATCAGTCACAGACAATTCATATCACAAAGGCGGAAATAGATATGAATATTACACATGAAAGTGTATATCAGAGTAGTGGTCTAAAAAGATCCACAATATCACAAAAGAATAGTTGTATGAACTTCACAAAAATGAATAAGTATACATTATGGAGTCTATATCTCAAATGTATACAACAAAAACTACTAATCTAAGTAGTTAACCAAAAGTCAGAGGAATTAATCCCAAGAGAGAAGTCAAGCAGAAGCACCTGTAACATCTCGGTCTGACCGGAGTATTATTTAATAAGAAAATAATAAACGGATCAGTCTAGCTATAAATATCAGGTGAAACGATATAGAATAAGAGATATGACTAAACACATAATAATCACTATGCCAAGCTGTGATATATATAAGTAATTGAAAATCAACAAGAGATTAATCAATATCACCAAATCTACACAAGAATCAAAGAAATGTCATACTCCTTATTTCGTTCACCAAACCACAAATATTGACGATAATATCAACGTCAATCATAAAAGTCAATGACACACAAATTCACCAATGCACAAATATTGACAATAATATCAATGTCAATCACAAAAGTCAATGACACACAAATTCACCAATGCACAAATATTGATAAAACTTATCAATGGAAATCACGAAAATTGGTGAAACACAAATTCTAGAAATTATCTCAAGAAATCCAGAAATCACAAAGGGGGGAGGCCTATCACAAACGGGAGCATAAAGCCCACCAACACGTGTATCACAAACGGAATGCTAATTCCATGGTTGCTAACCATCACAAATTGAGCCGAAGCTCCACAAACGGCCCGAAGACCATGGGTTGCTACCCCACCAAATTGAGTTGAAACTCCATAAAACGGGGTTTAGTCTCCCTCGCAGACAAAGAGACATCGCACATTGCTAGTCTAAATCACAAAGATGATTGTCATGATCATCAAGAAGTGTCAATTACACTAATCTAGTAAATATATGAGTTTAGCATCATGTCCCATAACCACTAGCTTAACTTAAATATTTACGAACAAATTGTAAGTTTCCACTAGAAAATTGTCACAATAGATTCAATCGAACGAGTCCAAGAATTAACCGAACAAGTAAACGCAAGCTTTTCATACCACTTGTTTTACTAAGCCGTTTAATTAGATTTCTCATACGAGTGAGGTAAAGGTTTGTGTATACTAGTAGATTGGAAAACGGTTTTATAAACGAGTTTGATATTGAAAATATAGTTGAAATCGTTTTGATGAAGAGGTTTTGATATTTAATACTAGTATTGAAACCTTTATATTTTTAAAGTGACAAATCACAAAAATGATTGTAGAACAATCAATCACTAAAATTCACACACGAAGATATGAATAAAAATCCAACGAAACCGATAAAGAATCCATCGAAATGGATATTCAAAAATCCCTAAAAAGGAGTCAACAAAGTCATAATAAATGATAACAACAAATAGGATCATCACGAATCGATTTAAATTGGAAATTCAATCCAGAAAGGCAAAATGGACTCAAACAGCAGGCTCAGTGGACTGAATAGAGTTTTCAGTCGACTGACCCTGTACCTGGAAATTTTCCTGGTTCAGGAAACTTTCTGTTTCCAGGTTCAGTCGACTGAACAGAGGATTCAGTCGACTGAATCATGCCTGGAAACTTTCGGGTTCCAGGTTCAGTCGACTGAACAGAAGATTCAGTCAACTGAATCATGCCTGGGCTGTTTTTCAGCCTATTCAAATGAAGAGCAAATTCTTCCAAAATGCAACCAGACGAACATTGGCTCTAAGGGTTTATGCCAATCGGCAACCCGGCCCTATATGCTCCTCGGTGCATCACTAAAAGCATGATCAAACATCCATAAAAGGATTTTCACACAAATTTGACTTAAAAACCCAAAAATTGGAATATTCACAAAACCAATCCAAATCAAGAGCAAATGCACATGAAGAAGTGTTAGGAATTCATACCCAACAACCAAAGATAATTATAGTAATAGATGTGAGATAAAAATCTAACCTTTTCACAAAATCGAGCAAGAAGAAGCTTGAAAGCAAATGGAGAATCAACCTCTCTTCAACACAATCCAATCGAGCTTGAATCTAAGCTCAAAAACAAGAACATTCCCAAAATTAGGTTTAGGAATTTCTGAAATTGGTAAGAGAATAAGTTGGAGAAGATGAAGAGAATGCTTACCAATGGGTTGTTCTTGAGTTTGGAGCTAGGAATTTGATTTGCAAGAGAAACTATGGTTTTGGAGTTTTTAATTTCCAATCTCTCCCACCATTAATGTTATAAAACCGAAATGAGAAGAGAATGAGGGTGAGTGGGGAAGAGTGGCTCAGATTTGAGCATAAGTTAACATAGGGCTGAGCCCAAAACTAAACCCAAAGTGAAAAGTAGCAAAAATCAACTTTCTCCAAACATATCGAAGCTTATACTCAAAAAGGTCGCAAACGGCATTTTAAACTCAATGGGAGTGGTCCCGAGTCCTAATTCGACCGTATGCAAAAAGTAGCTTTTCGGACTAAAATCCGACTAACGATAAAATATTTAAATAAAATATTTAAATATAAAATCAATAAATATGCGGGTTGTTACAGACTCCCCTCCTTAAAGAAATTGCGTCCTCGTAATATTTAAGAAGAGAACATAAAGTAACAACCATAAAAGCATGTTCAATCACAAAAGAAACTTGAAATAAGAAGTTCACCTCAAAGAGCACGAGAAAGTAAGTCCGGATGTGTTCGCTCGATGTACTCTCTAGATTCCCAAGAACAATCCTTAGGATTTGAAGACCATCGAACTTTAACAAGCGGAACATCTTTATTTCGAAGTCGTTTGACTTCCGAAGCAATGATACGAATAGGATGTTGCTCATAAGTTAAATTAGGCGAAACTTCAATCTCTTCCACAACACCGGACTCAAGAACAGAATCGGAATCTCGAAGACATTTCCGAAGTTGAGAAACGTGAAACACGTCATGGATAGCAGAAAATTGAGCCGGTAATAAAAGGCGATAAGCCATGGAACCAATACGTTCAATGATAGGAAATGGCCCAATATATCGAGGCGCCAATTTTCCCGATCGACTGAAACGTACAACACCTTTCATAGGTGAAACACGAATGAACACAAGATCTCCCTCAGAAAATTCTAACTTCCTTCTCCGGTTATCGGCATAGGATTTTTGTCTACCCTGGGCTTCTTTCATCCTATGACGAATAAGATTAATCTTTTCTGTGGAATCACGAATAAAATCTGGACCTAAAACCAGCTTCTCACCGGCCTCAAGCCAACAAGAAGGAGATCGGCATGGCCTTCCATAGAGTGCCTCAAAAGGGTCCATACCAATACTAGATTGGAAGCTATTATTATAGGAAAATTCAACAAGCGAAATATGATCTTCCCAACTTCCACCAAAATCAAGAACACAAGCACGAAGAAGATCTTCAAGAGTTTGATTCACACGCTCGGTTTGTCCATCGGACTGGGGGTGATAAGCGGTGCTAAAATTAAGCTTCGTTCCTAAAGCTTTTTGAAGGCTCTTCCAAAATCCACTAGTAAACAATGGATCACGATCACTAACAATAGAAGTAGAAACTCCATGCAATTTAACAATTTCTTTGATAAAGATTTTGGCCAAAAGAGGAACGGTTCGATTAGATCGAACGGGAATAAAATGGGCGGATTTAGTAAGTCTATCAACAATCACCCATAAGCTATCATGACCCGAACGAGAACGGGGAAGGCCATCTATAAAATCCATGGAAATACAGTCCCACTTCCAAATAGGAATTTCTAAAGGTTGAAATAACCCACAGGGCCTTTGATGTTCGGCTTTAACGAGTTGGCAAGTCATGCAACGCTTAACGAAGTTAGCGATGTCAAGTTTCATTCCCTCCCAATAATAAAGTCGCTTCATATCCGCGTACATTTTACTACTACCGGGATGAATGGTAAATTTAGAATGATGAGAATCTTCTAAAATATCTTTACGAAAATCACCAATATTTGGAACGATGAGTCTACCAAATCTCCGAACGCCGCCACGAGAATCGATATCAAAGTCTTTCAATCCTTCAATATCAATCTTATCTGGCTAAGAAGAGCCAATTCGGGATCTAGCCTTTGAGCTTCAAGAATGCGGTCTAAAAGAGAAGGATGAGCCTCAAGGCTACATAAAACAAGAGATGAACATAAATCGGGAACACGCTCTCGAATCTCACAAGTGGTTAAGATTTCGAGATCGTTCCATTCGGATATCATCATAGAAACAACAGCTTGTTGTTTACGGCTAAGAGCATCGGCGACACGATTACCCTTACCAGGGGTATAAAGAATATCAAGATCATAAGGAGCAAGGAACTCGAGCCAACGCTGTTGACGCAAATTAAGTTCCTTTTGGGAGAATAAATACTTCAAGGACTTATGATCGGTATAAAGAACAAATTTCTCTCCTAAAAGATAATGACGCCAAATACGAAGGGCGAAAACAATAGCCGCGAACTCTAAATCATGAGTGGCATATCTAGTCTCAGCAGGCTTCAATTGCCTAGAAGCATAAGCAATAACACGTTCTCTTTGCATGAGAACGGCACCCAAACCAACGCGACTAGCATCGGTATAGACAACGAAATCTTGATTCCCCTCGGGAATAACGAGAATAGGAGCATCAGAAAGAAGTTCTTTTAATTTTCGAAAAGAAGCTTCACATTTGTCCGACCAAATGTATTTAACACCTTTCTTCGTCAAGCCAGTGAGAGGCACGGCAATCTTGGAAAAGTCTTTGATAAAGCGACGGTAATAGCCCGCCAATCCAAGAAAACTAAGAATCTCTGTCACACTCTCCGGTCTCTTCCAATCTTGAATCGCTTCAATCTTTGAAGGATCCACGGAAATTCCGGATTCGGAAATAATATGACCGAGAAATTTCACACGAGATCGCCAAAAGTGGCATCTAGAAAATTTTGCCTTTAATTGATTACTCCTAAGAGTTTCCAACACAATCCGAAGATGTTTTTCATGCTCCTCCTCGGTTTTTGAATACACAAGAATATCATCGATAAAGATGAGAATAAACCGGTCGATAAAGTCTTTGAAAACTCTATTGATAAGGTCAACGAAATTGGCCGGAGCATTCGTCAAACCAAATGGCATAACAAGCCATTCATAAGATCCATAACGAGTATGGAACGATGTCAAAGGAATACTATCCTCTGCAATACGAAGCTGATGAAATCCAGTAGCTAAGTCTAATTGTGAAAAGACTCTAGCACCACTAAGTTGATCGAATAGATCATCAATCCGAGGTAGAGGATATTTATTTTTGATAGTAAGATCATTAAGCTTGCGGTAGTCAACGCAAAGCCTAAGTGTTCCATCGGATTTCTTCACAAAAATAGCTGAAGCTCCCCAAGGCGAGGAACTAGAGCGAATAAATTGCTTCACCTCCAATTCAGATAATTGTTTACGCATCTCCTCGTTTTCTTTATTGGACATACGATACGGAGGACGAGTGATAGGTTGAGCTCCAGGAATGAGATTAATTCTGAACTCAATTGCTCGCTTAGGTGGTAATGCTAAAACGGGCTCGAATATGTCGGAAAATTCACGAACGACGTGAATAAGAGAAATAATATCACCCTTATCGTCATCATCGTCATCACGAGGATTTAAAGAATATAAAGATGCAACCAAGCTGGAATCTGAATCTTTAAGATTAATAGAAATCTGCTTAACAGATTGAGGATGTCGAAGATGAATAGTCCGCTCAGGACATAGGATATGAGCTTCATAACGGTTAAGCCAATCCATTCCCAAAATCATTCCAAAGCCTAAATAACGCATGACATGCAAATCGGCTAGGAAAGGAAAATCACACAAAATAATTTCGACATCTTTACACAATAAACTGATTGTTGCGGATCCACCAACCGGATTCGCAATTCTCAAAGAAGTCATCAAACACAAAACATCCAAAGAAAAAGCATCAACAAGTTCTTTTGATATAAAAGAATGGTACGCACCCGTATCAAAAAGAACTCGAATAGGATGATCACGAAATAAAATAATTCCATCAAGGATAGAATGAGGCATACCTTGACCACGAGATGTGTTGCCAGGGGCTTGAGCAACATTTAACTTTCCCTCCTTCCTGCCCTAAAGCTTGGGGCATGAAGATATAACATGTCCGGGAACTTTGCAGTAGCGACAAGAGAGAGACTTTGGGCACTTGTTCGCATAATGGTCCTTCGAACCACAATTATAGCATTCCCCACGGCCAAAGGAAGAAGTCTTTGCCACGGAGGTTGCTTGTTTCCCCTTTTTATTGGGATAAGGACCTTTAAATTTGTTTGGCCTCTTCTTGTTATTGTTGAAGTTTGGTTTGGAACCCACAACTTCAACATCATTCTCGCTATCCGCCTCTTCAAGACGAAGAGCGATATCAACGAGTTGGTCAAAAGAAACTTCTAATTTTAGAAGTAATGGCTGCTTGAGACTTTTGTTTAGCCATAAACAAATCTCTGATTCTTCTTCAGAGGGGTGTTGATGTATTCAACCCCGTATTTAGAAAGCGACTCGAAGGAGGCGACGTAATCAGTCACGGAGGACTCACCTTGAACAAGGTCTATAAAACGTCGAGCCAATGTCACTTTCTCAGCTTCCGGTACGAATTTCAACTCGAAGCGTTCTCGGAATTTCTCCCAAGTGAGATCCGCTTCATTAGTTTCAGAAATAAGAAGCTCGTACCAGTCCAATGCTCTTTCTCGGAGCATACTTGAGGCCACCTGAACTCGGTGAAGGTCAATAAGGTTCATGCGTGAAAAGATGCGATCACATGTTCTAAGCCAAGCTTGGACTTCAATAACAGTTTCGGAACCTTTGAACGGCTCCCCACCCAAATTAGTGTAATCGCTACACAAGCGTGCAAATCCCAACTTTGGGTGAGTAGGTTCCGAGGTAGCTCCAGCTGCTTGAGCATTTGTCACTAAGTCAAGAAGCTGTTGAGCAGTCATAAAAATTCCATCTTGGGGTGGAGTGCTAGATGGCACGGCTCTGGGGCGGCCCGGTCTAGACATTTCTCTTCCTTTAGAAAGAAAGAAGAAGAAGAAAAAGGTTATTCACCAAATTGAATATCAAGCAATCTTGATAGATAAACAAGGAATCATAAGGAAAATAGGATGAATCGGTACGAAGACTCGAATTAAATCCTAAAGCACGACTCTTAAGATGGACTTAGGACAATGATCCTTGTTATAATATTCCATATTGTTTCGAAGTTTGGCTCTGACACCAAGCTGTGACGCCCCACCTCTATACCCACGCTAGCCAAGAACATTACTGTGAATGCTGTCAACTAGCACGGAGAATAAGGCTGTTGAGGAGCGACCATCTATGTAATTACTTTGTGCGAGTACCGATATACCGGATAAAAATATAACTTTTCATCTCAAGAGGAAATCCGACATACCGACACAAACTCAAAGCTACTACACAGTGGCTATAAAGGTCTTCGGAAACAAATATAGAAATAAACATAACACAAATCAGTCACAGACAATTCATATCACAAAGGCGGAAATGGATATGAATATTACACATGAAAGTGTATATCAGAGTAGTGGTCTAAAAAGATCCACAATATCACAAAAGAATAGTTACATGAACTTCACAAAAATGAATAAGTATACATTATGGAGTCTATATCTCAAATGTATACAACAAAAACTACTAATCTAAGTAGTTAACCAAAAGTCAGAGGAATCAATCCCAAGAGAGAAGTCAAGCAGAAGCACCGATAACATCTCGGTCTGACCCGAGTATTATTTAATAAGAAAATAATAAACGGATCAGTCTAGCTATAAATATCAGGTGAAACGATATAGAATAAGAGATATGACTAAACACATAATAATCACTATGCCAAGCTGTGATATATATAAGTAATTGAATCAACAAGAGATTAATCAATATCACCAAATCTACACAAGAATCAAAGAAATGTCATACTCCATATTTCGTTCACCAAACCACAAATATTGACGATAATATCAACGTCAATCACAAAAGTCAATGACACACAAATTCACCAATGCACAAATATTGACAATAATATCAATGTCAATCACAAAAGTCAATGACACACAAATTCACCAATGCACAAATATTGATAAAACTTATCAATGGAAATCACGAAAATTGGTGAAACACAAATTCTAGAAATCATCTCAAGAAATCCAGAAATCACAAAGGGGGAGAGGCCTATCACAAACGGGAGCATAAAGCCCACCAACACGTGTACCACAAACGGAATGCTAATTCCATGGTTGCTAACCATCACAAATTGAGCTGAAGCTCCACAAACGGCCCGAAGACCATGGGTTGCTACCCCACCAAATTGAGTCGAAACTCCACAAAACGGGGTTTAGTCTCCCTCGCAGACAAAGAGACATCGCACATTGCTAGTCTAAATCACAAAGATGATCGTTATGATCATCAAGAAGTGTCAATTACACTAAGCTAGTAAATATATGAGTTTACCATCATGTCCCATAACCACTAGCTTAACTTAAATATTTACGAACAAATTGCAAGTTTCCACTAGAAAATTGTCACAAGAGATTCAATCGAACAAGTCCAAGAATTAATCGAACAAGTAAACGCAAGCGTTTCATACCACTTGTTTTACTAAGCCGTTTAATTAGATTTCTCATACGAGTGAGGTAAAGGTTTGTGTATACTAGTAGATTGGAAAACGGTTTTATAAACGAGTTTGATATAGAAAATATAGTTGAAATCGTTTTGATGAAGAGGTTTTGATATTTAATACTAGTATTGAAACCTTTATATTTTTAAAGTGACAAATCACAAAAATGATTGTAGAACAATCAATCACTAAAATTCACACACGAAGATGTGAATAAAAATCCAACGAAACCGATAAAGAATCCATCGAAATGGATATTCAAAAATCCCTAAAAAGGAGTCATCAAAGTCATAATAAATGATAACAACAAATAGGGTCATCACGAATCGATTTAAATTGGAAATTCAATCCAAAAAGGCAAAATGGACTCAAACAGCAGGTTCAGTCGACTGAACAGAGTTTTCAGTCGACTGACCCTGTACCTGGAAATTTTCCAGGTTCAGGAAACTTTCTGTTTCCAGGTTCAGTCGACTGAACAGAGGATTCAGTCGACTGAATCATGCCTGAAAATTTTCGGGTTTCAGGTTCAGTCGACTGAACAGAAGATTCAGTCGATTGAATCATGCCTGGGCTGTTTTTCAGCCTATTCAAATGAAGAGCAAATTCTTCCAAAATGCAACCGGACGAACATTGGCTCCAAGGGTTTATGCCAATCGGCAACCCGGCCCTATATGCTCCTCGGTGCATCACTAAAAGCATGATCAAACATCCATAAAAGGATTTTCACACAAATTTGACTTAAAAACCCAAAAATTGGAATATTCACAAAACCAATCTAAATCAAGAGAAAATGCACATGAAGAAGTGTTAGGAATTCATACCCAACAACCAAAGATAATTATAGTCATAGATGTGAGATAAAAATCTCACCTTTTCACAAAATCGAGCAAGAAGAAGCTTGAAAGCAAATGGAGAATCAACCTCTCTTCAACACAACCCAATCGAGCTTGAATCTAAGCTCAAAAACAAGAACATTTCCAAAATTAGGTTTAGGAATTTCTGAAATTGGTAAGAGAATAAGTTGGAGAAGATGAAGAGAATGCTTACCAATGGGTTCTTCTTGAGTTTGGAGCTAGGAATTTGATTTGCAAGAGAAACTAGGGTTTTGGAGTTTTTAATTTCCAATCTCTCCCACCATTAATGTTATAAAACTGAAATGAGAAGAGAATGAGGGTGAGTGGGGAAGAGTGGCCCAGATTTGAGCATAAGTTAACATAGGGCTGAGCCCAAAACTAAACCCAAAGTGAAAAGTAGCAAAAATCAACTTTCTCCAAACATATCGAAGCTTATACTCAAAAAGGTCGCAAACGGCATTTTAAACTCAATGAGAGTGGTCCCAAGTCCTAATTCGACCGTATGCAAAAAGTAGCTTTTTGGACTAAAATCCAACTAACGATAAAATATTTAAATAAAATATTTAAATATAAAATCAATAAATATGCGGGTTGTTGCAGAAAGTTTTATAGGACTATGCAGGAAAGCTAACCTGATGCAATGATGTCGCTATCAGTGGTGGCGAGTAGATGTGAAGAAAACAAAACAATGATGAACAGTGAGTAATGTTTGGAAGGAAATAGCGGTTGAGAGGGATATGAATGCGAATGGCAGAAGAGGGCTAGGGAAGAGAAATAGTGGTGCATAGGTATGGACAATAGTGGATAAAGCAATTGGTATTTACAGGGTTCTATGGTATTTTCTAGAAGGCTATATTTGTGATGTAAAGGTTTGAGCATTTCTGTAGAGGACCTTTCAAAAATTTTTGTAAGGTTATTCATGCTGTTGCGTGAATTTTGGTTTTGATATTTTGTATGATTTGACCCAATCATATAGCATAGCCTGTAGAAATATTTTAATGTGATTTGACCCAATCAAGCGGCACTGTATTTTGCTATTTTATTTATAATGTAAATCTCTATTTGGATACAAAATGTGAATCAGCAACGACAGATCAAGTATAATGACACATGGAAGTTTTAGAGCAAAGAACGGAAACAAATTTATTTATAGTCTTGCGTTCGATAAATGTAAAGGGCAATTTTGAAAGTTTGCAGTCGGACCAAAAGTTTGCGCTTCCAAGCCAACTATTAAGAAAGATTAAATTTTTGAATAATATATTTATAAATAAAGCTTTATCCCTATATTATATATATATATATATATATATATATATATATGATATTTCGACATAAATTTGCCACACAAAAGATCCGAACCATTGGATCCCTTTATCTTTATAAGAAAGGTGGAAATCGAGAGGCAATTTAATGGTAGAGATTTTTTGCGTCATCAAATTGTATTCAAATAGACTTTCCATGTGTGTGTATTAAAACCAACTGATGATACAATAAATCTAAACTGTTAGATTCTATGTTTATATTTGATGTTGAAATCCAAGAGTGATTTAATGGTTGAGATCGATGTATCACCAATTGTCTCATCAAGTTGTGTACAAATAGAATTTTCCATATATATAATTATCTCGTAAATATTGCTAATTGCAAAGGCAACCAATTTTATAAACATAGAGACATGTATCCTTATATTTTATAAATAAAATATTACCTTTCAATATTAATTATTCGAAAGATAAATTTGAAATATATATCCTTAATGTTATATTTTTGAATTAAATACTTCCTTTGCAATACTGATTATTGAAGGGATCGTGTTTTATGATAGAAAAAAAATACGCTATTTTATGTTTTAATAGACAATGGAAAATACCAAACTAAACTCCAGGATAATATTCTCCATATAGAAATTTGGAGTTTTCTATTTAGAAAATAAATTTAAATGACATAAAAGTACATATAAGTGTACTTGGAGGACTTGGCCTCTCTCGGTCAAAGTACCAAAATATTTGCGGCATATTGGCACTAACACCCAACTAAATTTCATATAAAAATATTTAGTAGATTTATCGTTTATTGAGATAAATTTTAGTTTGTAATAAATTCAAAAGGAAAATAAAAATATATTAGCAAATCCAGATCAAAATAAATAGAAAATAGGAAAAATAAGAAGAAGGAAAAATAGAAAAGTAAGAAGGTGACACCAAATTTTTTATCGAGGTTCGATCTAATGACTTACACCCTCCGTAACTGCATTATTCATCATTTTATCTTTTATATTTATAGGTATCTTCTCGGAGTTATAATTTATTATTTTTCTATTGGAGGAGTTAATAAACTAATGGAGTGGTGAAAGCTATAGAGTTGTATCTTTTTCAAATAAAAAATTCACCGTTCTTTTGTTATAAATTCATATGTTTATAGTTGTAATTATTGATCGATAGCATGATCATTTTCTTCAAGTGGAGCACAAATCAGAAGCAAACCACTTTTCTTTAAGCGGAGTTGCTTCAAGTGAAGGAAAGATTAGAAGGGAAGCCCTTTTCTTAAAGTGAATCAAAGTTTGGAAGTGGGTCGTTTTTCTTCAAGCAGAGAGGGTTGTGAAGCGAATTAAAGCTTTTTTTTCTCTCCTCTTATTACCGATTAATTTATTTTTGTAGGGAATACTCTGATATGCTTCCTGCTCATGCTCTTTGGGTCTTCCATGGGAGCTCTTGAGCGTTGCTTTTAAAGCATGCTCTGAGGCTAGCTCTTTGTGGACCTGAAGCATGCTTCGGGTCCAAATTTAAGAGCTTTTTCCGGGCATATTTTAGCCTACTTTCTGGTGTGTTTCAGAGTCTACTCTTCAACCTTTCTTCCACGGTTTAAGTTGTTTTCTGTTTCAAATGTAAATGATATTACGAGGTTTACCTGAGGCTGACTTTGGTTTTTATTTTTTGTGTTTTTATGAATTTGCGTTGTCTTCTTCTAATAAATCCCAGGCTTCCTTCTTTTTATTTCTACTAACCAAAAATAGGTGTAACGTCTATTAAATCTTTTAAATGTCGTCACCCATTAGTACTATGCCCATGCATCTCATCGAGTTGGCAAAACTTCCTCGTGTTCCATTCCTTCTCCATTGACTACCTTAGAGGTGGCTTCTTATAGTGGATAATCTCTTGTGTGGCCAAATAAGTTTCCTTTGTAGAGTTTTTTTTTTAATTTATGTATGTATCATATCATAGGCTAAGTCTAAACGTCTTCTTTGGATCATTATTCTTTCCAACTTGTATGTTTCCATTTCCTTTCCTCTTCGCTTGGGGACCATTTTCATTACTTCATTCTGGATTAACATTAGATGGTTCCCTTTTCAAGACAGTAGCCACCATTGCTAACTCGGAATTGCACAGCCTCCTGATACATAAACTTGTAAGTGGTGCAAATAAATCCTGCAAACATTTTATCTTTTCTCTTGTAATGCCTAAAAAATTATGTTCACTTGTTCAATCGAACACAATGGAGATAAGAACCTGCTCTTAGTCAAACTGTCTTACAACAGTAGCAGCTGCATTGAATTAAATATGGTAATCTTTGAAGATTTCTTATCTCTCTATTTTATATCATCCAAGGAAATGACATGTTTTATATACACCCTAAATTGTATTTTAAAGTTTTCTTTCAATGTCTCTCATGGCTCAATGGATCCCGAGTTAGCCTACAAAACCGCATCATCAATTAGCTCATCAAGAAAAGGAGAATGCGCCTACACTTCATCGACTTATCTGTGTCTTCCATTAACATGTATAGTTCATATCTTTGAAAAATGTAGCATTGGATTTGTCATTCCTTCTCATGACCAAATCATTAGAATCATAAATTTATGGGGATTATTATCAAGCGAGATATCATGAGTAAATGCACTCTGATTATGTCATATTGCATCTTTTCTCATCTTTTCTTTCTGGAAGTAATCTCTTATAAACTCTACAATTTAGCCTTCTGAGCATGGAATCTCCTTACGGACATGACTACCAGTTGCATTCAAACCTAGCTCATGATCAAATGGACGACCATGAAGGTCTCCACCCATACATAAATGGCTAACAACGTGATGTCCACACCACTAGTTATCAAGATAGTGCCTTCTCCTCTCTCTCCCTCATGTTAATTAGATTGTTTATCTCCAGTGTTTCATCCATAATGTTCTTTTTCCACCCCTAACATTGACATTCACATTCGATACAAGTTCAAGAAGCACTATATTCTACTATGTCTTTCTAATAGCTGCATTTTGATATGTTCTAATTCGAGTTGGTCCCATCCCTTCAACTCCCATGATGCTCTGATCTTATGCTATCTTTAGAAACCCCTTCATTTGAATTTGCTATGGATTTCCTTCTTCCACTTTGACCCTTGTAGCAGAATCTTTCTAGATTTTCCATATTTTGTGATATTTTACCTTACTAATCCAATCACCTCAAAACTTCTTCCTTTATTACCTATTGGCGAATAACAAACTTTGTCTTCATAGTTGTGAACATTTATGCCAATTCCTCTTGTATCACAACGTTTGTTTATCATGGTCGAGTAGAAACTCCTCCAACACTCACCCCATGGTTACTCTTGTTTGTTACATCAATCTCTTTATTTTTTCGTTTTCCAACCTCTTTACTTAGACCCATGATCCTTTAATTGGTAGAAGAGCCTAACAAAATGGATATATTTTACCTAGTCGTGTTCTCGGAGAAAGCACCAAAAACCTTCTCTTAAATTTTGGAAAACACCTCTTAGAGATTTAATAAGAATGTTGATCTGCAATATAATCAAGAATCATAAGTTTTTGCAATATTTGTCTCTATACCTATGAAATTCAATAACACAAACACATATAATAAAATAATTACAATAACATATAAGAAGTTAAAAAGGCTGAAAGAAAGTATGCACTAGAATATATAGTGATCTGGAGAATCTACGACCAACATCCACTTTAATCATTATTTTTGTTCATGTCTCTTATATTTTAGCGAATTTCAGCAAAGGAAAAAAACTACAACTACTTTTAGCTTAGAAATTCATTTGAGAAAGTTTCCTGTTGAAAAGGTTGATCCCCAATCCCGTGGATATCATGGGGTATTTATAGGTCAGAGCTTTAACCCAAAATACTACAGATCTATTGAAAATAGCCCATAAATCTCACAATTAGCCAAAATATCATCATATCGCTCATCATAGATAGTGGTAGATTATAAAATATCGCTAGTAGTTATCTCAAGATCACTTTCATTCGTCACATCAACCCCATTTTGTTGATTTTCCATTTCTTTTGGATGATCCGTCTGACTATTTGAATTATTATGGATTTTTGTTCGGTTGGAGTTAGATTTTGGTTCAGTTGGAGTTGATCCGATCCAAACCAAACATGGGAATAGTAATTCTAAGTACAAAAGTACGATGATCCTATTTATTTGATTGGTTGTTGTTGTTTCATCACTGATCTATATAGCTCTAGTAGTGAGTTTTAGATTAAGAAATATTATAAGTATTGATTCCTTCCGATCAAACTTGTTGTGTTGGTAGCGGTTACTCCAATATCGATCCATAAAGCTGGTTTAGTATAATTTGTGCTTGGAATTGTGTGCATTCTTCTTTCTATTGCATTCCCTCATTATTCTTCAACTCTCTACATGTTTCCTGTTCCATTTCCTTGTTTTCTTTTTAATCACACTTTTGAATTTTGACTCAGTATCATGAACTTTCACTGATATTAATCTTTCCAAATATATGTAGGTAAAATCACTGATAACATTAGACCTTCTAATAGATGTCTCTTAAATTATAGTTGAATAGATATCATATAATTGGTTTGTTTCCATTTAGAATCTTATACCTTATCCAAATTTACAATACTACTAATAATTGTTCTATAAAGTAAAGAGAACGAATTTAAGGATGATGTATCCATTGATACACTAAGAGACAAAAGTAAAGAGATTCTATATCAAACTATAATCTTAAACCTTATCCATGTCTTGAAATAATGACTTTTCTTTCTTATCAAGATAAAATTAGTATCCAAGGATGATGTGTAAACTTACAAAAAATAATTTAACCACGAGTTCATTCGGGCTTACATTCTTAATGTTGGCTAGAAAACCCTCTATTTTAAAATGTTAAGATGTGGTTTCTTCTTATTCCATATATAGTAGGGAGCTTCAAACATATTTTAGATGATACTACATCTTATATATGCATTCCATAACATAACTTCTATTTTCCTAAGGAAAGAGGCAATTAACATCACATATCATATATAGAACCATGTCCAAAATGATTTGATTTATCCTTTTCAACACGTCATCATGTTGAGGAGTATAAGATCTAGTTATTTAATATTGAATCCAATTTTCTATTAGGTACTCTTGGAGTCATATCAAAGAGACTCACATCGTTAACCAAATTGGATAATTTTGTTCTTTCTTATGTTTTTAACTATGGGAATATGATGCGCTACCCTAGTACCGTGTAGAATGGATCTTAAGACTAATGTAACACTAGAAGGGGTGAATAGCATTTTAATACTTAATATCAATTTTCTTTATGATTATCAAATTTAACAATACATAATCAAATTCATAGATGATAATATCATAAACAAAATAAGTAAAAGCACTAAAAGTAAAGAGAAGCCATCCATATATTTATAATGATTTGAATTTTCAATCCTATATCCAATCATGTACCCCATATATAGTTTCCTTATAACCTCTTGCATTTCTATAGGTGGCAAGAAAACCTTTGCAACTTGACTTTGAACCAGGTGGAAAGCAACAATTATCTTGACTTTCCATGGGTGGTAATACACAACTAACCTCTTGCACTTCCATGGGTGAAAATGAAACCCGACCACTTAACTTTACACGGGTGGTCAATTTCATATATACAATCCTGACTTTATATGGGTGGTAGGACACATTTTTACAAATAAATAGTAGAGTAACATCTACAACAAATTAGATCTTTTAATTATAATTTCAAATAGTCTTCAATATAACTTCTCATGGTCCTCAAGTAGCCTTTTTTTATAGAAAATGAAGAGATTTGACTTTTGATGAAAGGTGAAAGGAAATGTCCGTACATTTAAATGAAAAGTTGCAACTAATAGCTAGTACATCGGCATACATTACTTTAATATGTTGACATATCCAAGTGTAAAATATAATTTCTTTATAAAGGTTGTTTTAACTATTTTATCTTGTAAAACCAAAACAAAACTTTAATAAAATGGTTATGGAGAATAAAATAAAGAGTTTTAAATGATAAAATTCAAGGAGCTGCTATGGGATCTTTAACAATAAGATCTATGACTCGATATACTTAAAAACTAATCGAATGTCATCTTATACTCTTTCAACCTTTGTTATTGAGTCTCTTGTATTACCCCAGCCTTGCCTTTGAATCTCCTTTGTTTCTTTTGATCTCCTTGATTCCTGTTATGACCTATAAATTTATAATTTTGAAAAATAATGTTTAAATTTAAAATATTCAAATATAAGATTTTTAACATTAATAATGGAGTTTTGAACAATAAATAATACTAGTAATCTTATATTGAATAAATACTTATAAAATATACATTTTGGAAAATATCAATAAAATGACTAAAAATCATTTTATCGATAAACAACTCTTTGGCCATCCAAAGTCGTGCAGAGAATCAGATACGTACACTCATTTATTTATATGAGTGAGTATATGTAATAAAATTATTTATTTTATTTTTGAAATTTAAATCTCTTTATGATATCATTAATGATGTCACAATTTTTGAATAATTTATTTTTGAATTCAAATTGAGTTTAAATGATTTAATAATTACATTAATTATTAAATAAGCCCTTTTAGTTATTATATTTTGTTAGAAATATTATTATCAAACTTTATTTATGTATGTATATATATGTATGTATGTATTAAATAAAAAGTGAAAATATGATCGGAAATCAAAATGGAAATCCATAACGATTTAACATAGAAAAGTTATGCAACGTTGTGAATCATTTGAGATATACTTTTGCACACATACATGTGCACATATATATACATGCACATATGTGTCACATGCACACATGTACATAAATATAACATATATATATATATATGTGTGTGTGTGTGTGTGTGTGTGTATGTATATATATTTCAAAATATCTAAGATATTTTCCTAAAACTTCATGCTTAAGCATCATAAAGTCAACTTCTTACGCCCAAATTATGAGCACATGGGTACACACAAGGCGGGTGGGTACTCGACCGTGGATGATGAGGTAGGAGGAGGGAGTGGTGGTGAGGAAGTGGTGATGTGTGTGCACATAAATATTATGATATTTTAGTTCACTTCTTGCCTATATATACCACCATCAATCTTCATTTCATTTGCTTATAAATTCATAAGCTTCCTTCAGTTTTCCTCTCCACTTTAATGACTTCCTACCTTAGAAATTAATGAAGAAAATTATGGCAAAAAGTAATTAAAACTATATGGTATACAAACACCTCTAAAAAAATCTCCTTCATCTTCCCCTCTAAACCCACAGCCATACCGTCCACACCGTCCACCACCCAAAGGATGATCCTTTCCTCTCTTCCAAGCAAGGTTATGAGCATCCAAGCACCAAAGGCCAAGTTTAGGCCCATCTAGGAGCTTTAGTGCAAGCTTAGTAAGCTAAAATTTTCAAATAGCGGAGCTATACTGTTTTAAAGTTAGTTCGATTGAATCTAAGGTGAGAAACTCTATTTATATTATGATATTTTGGATGATATATGTCTATCTATGCTTGGTTGTGAACCATTTTTGGAATACGTTTGCTTGGATATATAAATAATTCACGTTTAACAAACATCGAATATCACAAAGGAAATCACTTTCCTTTAATAAACGAATGTTGTATATGAGATTGTTAAACCTCTATAAAATGGTTTAAAATAATTTAGAACTGTTTTATAAACATTTGAAAGTATTTCGACAAAGTTTGGAAAGGATATAAAAATTGAGTAAAATGGGCGCGTCGCGTAGTGGTAGTCCGCGATTTCGCGCCGTAATAGTTTAGAAATCCATTTAAATAATTCAATCGGAGTCGGAATTCTTTGAAATAGAAATTTTCTGAACTCTTATAATATTAGCTTTCAAAGGAAAGAAAAATATCGAGATTTTGTTTAGTACAATTTGAAATATGAGCAAATCAAGTTTTTAAAATAGTCGCGTTTTTGCAATTCGAAGACCAAAGCGATAAATTCTTCAAATTTATATTTTTAACCCTTTAAAAATATAGAATAATCTCTAGAAATATATTAAATTGTTTTAAAAGAGATTTGATTTATAAAAATGGATTTCTAAATGATAGAAAAGTTGTTTATATCAAATAAGCCTTAAAAGCACTATTCGTAGCACTTTTTGTAGCAGTTTTTAATAACTTCTGAAATATGGCTTTAAACTTAAGCATTCTTTACCAAATCTTTTATAAATGTTTTCAAATAAATAATTAAGAATTTATAGAAAATGTGGAGGTTTTATAATTTATTTTAAAGAGTTTATAAATGATTTAAAGAAAAGATGTTTTAATTAAGTGATTTAATTTTGGCTTTAAAAGCCGATGTGTATATTGGATTTTTCTATTTGTGAAATCCGAATGTAAGGTGCTTAAACTAAGAAATGTTCAGGAGCAACTAGTGCCTTAGCTCACAAAGGCTCTTTCTTGGCAAGGGATAGATAAAGTCGAAATGTCGGAAATGAGGCAAGTATAAAAGATTTAATTTTTTCAAATTTAATACAACTTGGATTATATAGAAATAATCTTCTTATACTTTGTATTAAATTTCAAGGATGGAATCTGTACTATTTGTGTGAATTTGAAAGATGATTTCACTGTTGTACGATGGATAGTAAAGGTTGAAGTGGAATTTGATGTCGAGTAGATTAGTATAATTTCCATCGATCCTTTTTTTACTCAATATTATTTTCCAATACGACTCATGAAAATGATTTGGTATTTTCAAAGTTAAAGATAGGTTTATTAATCTCATATATACGGAAAAGGAATGTTTTAAAGATATATATCTCTAAAAGATATTTTTTTGATAAAGGGTAAGTAATGCATCAAATCATAATCATATTTTTACTTAACATCTTTTTATCGATGATTGGTTCGAAGGAACCGGGATCAGATTTGGGTGGTTCCTATCGGAAAGCCACTTCAAACCAATTTACGCATTCGAAGGAGAAGACGTGGAATGATAATAAATTAGAAGATGGAATGTTTGGCTGCTTGTCACTGACCCTTGGAGGAAATTTCCCATATCATATATATGTGGCAGTAGTATCTTCATTTAACCTTCGATGCAAGGGCTGCTCGCTACTAATCCCAGGATGATTCCCGAAAGGATGTAATAGGAGAGTTCCTTCGGTTTGTCCTATTTTTGGATAAATTATATGGGCAAATGTTTGACACTGCATTTTTAAAATGCATGTATATTGATTTTTACAAATGTACATCTGTTTGGTAGTGCAGAAGGTAACGCTACTTGATACCCTTCTTTGAGATGTATGAGCTCAGAGGTTGTACATCTCTGGAAATCAATAATGCATGGTTCAAGTAAAATGTATGCTATGAGAAAGGTAATCGTTACCTGGAGCCTCGTCACTCGAAAAGGGATTAAACAGGGTAGATGCAACAGGGCTACATAGGTTGCACCCATTAAGATATGGTCATCAACTTTCTAGTTTACCCTCTATATTTCAGGTATGTTGTGTAAGCTTTGGGATCCTGGATAAGTCGGGAATGACCGGGGTAACATCAAATTCGGTACTATATATGGTAAAGATAGGTTGGTTCTATCTTGGTAGAGGACCATCTGATGGTGTCTTTGTGCATTTTCTAGAGACGTACTATCGAAAGTTAGTCCCTTACCTTGCCATTTTATGGAATATGTTCTCCAATAAGTGCCTTCGGACTTGATTGTAGAGCCTAATATGTTGGAATTTAATAGTGTAACAATTTTGGCTAAGATTATGTATATTTACCTGAAAGTTGTTTTCAAAAGAATGTCATTAAAAATAATATTACTAGATTTTGCATAGCAAATGTTTTGATTATCGTAAGGTAAAAATTAGTTCCGTGTTTAAGTGCGGCATGGTCTTATGAGATACACTTTGTTTTCAAATATCCTTATTTTGAGTTTTTTACACCAGTCTCATGACCGACTTGGAGTTTATTTTCCTTTTCCCTTAAAACTAGGTGCCCTATTTTTGCGAACAGCTTAGTAGTTAGGTAGTATGGAGCATTTCGAGAAGGAGCATGGAGCATGGATAATTTTGAGTCCTTTGTAGAAAATTATCTATTAATTCCACTGTATTATGTATGATGTATGTATCTGCTATCACTTGTGAGGATAGCCGGTTATAATATCCTGTCTAGATTAGTGCTTACTAGAATTTTGATGGAGCAATTTGGAGTAATTGCATAAACTACTCATATGTACAATTAAATATTGAATATGATGGGAGATTCTATTTCTTTATTTTACCTTTATATTCTTTTACCCTGTAATAATCTGCCTCTCCGGCACTTAAATTCACAACAGGTGAGTACCGAGGATGTATAAGTGTTGATATTTGAGGGTTAAGGAGGTGGGTTATCCCATTTGGTACCAGAGCTAATGGTTGAGCGAATACCTACGCCTTGATAAGGTCAACTCATTAGAAATAAGGTTAGTAATGCCCTAGAATGAGCTTAGTTAGAGAGAGCACATATTTGAAATTTTTGCCTGAATAAGTATATTCGAGTTTTATTCCCATTCCCTAAGTTAATCTTGACTATAACTATAAAGATGCTTCCTTACTATATGTAGATAGTAGGAGATGAGTAACAGAAGAGGATAAGGAAAGGAAGGTAGCAACGCCACGGCCACCAACGGTCGACCAATTTGTACAATAATTGAGGAAGCGGTAATTCCTATGCAACCTCAAATTAGCTTTGCTATTCTATGCAAGAATTACACCACTTTGGGAGGGAAACCATGCAAAGGAACTGAGTCCATTATTAAAGTATAGGCTTGGCTCCGATCATGTGAAAGGATCTTTAAAGGATTGAATATCAGGGATGAGTGGAAAAAGTTTCTTAGCTTCTTGGAAGAAGGGGCTCTAGCTTGGTGGGAGTCCATAACTCTGAATGATTTGGAGGACAATTTCTCATGAGAAAAGTTAAGGATGCATTTGAAGAGCAATACATGCCAGCAGCCGGAAGATCCCGTCTCTATAGGAATTTCATGGACTTGAAATAAGAAGAAATATCCGTGGAGGAATATTCCCACAAGTTCAATGAACTTTCTCGCTTCGGGCCTGGTTTGATAGACATGCCCCTCAAAAAGAACAAGATGTTCATTACAGGAATAAAGGAACAATATTAGGATTGGATGACTTCCCATGTAAAAGGAACCTTTATAGACCTGTTGGATATGGGTTTTCGATATGAAACCTTAGATAAGAATAACTCAATACTTGCTTAAGGAAATAACAATAATCAGAAATAGAGAAAGAAGCCATGGTAGGGAAAGATGGGGAAGGATCATAAGAGAATTGTTTTAAGGATGTGACTTGTTATAATTGCCAACATAAAGGCCATCTTTCCAAAAATTGTAGAAATCCCAAGGTTCAAAGGCAGCAGCAAGAAATTGTCACTCCTATGGTAGATAAGTCTCTTCCATAACTGCCACCAACCTGGACATTAGAAAAACAAGTGCCTATTAATGAAGAAATGAGAGCATGCTAGAGTTTTTTCCCTAAAGGATGAGCCTTCAACCTCCGTAGATGTAAAAGGTAAAGGAGCTCTTGAAGGTAACATTTATGTTAATAATAATTTAGTTAGAGTATTATTTGATACAGGAGCTTCCTAGAGTTTTATTCCGAAGAGATTAGTAGGTAAATTAAAAATAATCACAAAAATAGCAGATACCCATATTTATGTGTCCAACCCCATAGGCTGTGCGACTAATCTTTGTATGGTTTGTAAGGATATCCAAATCACTTACCCTCCCCATCATTTTTCATGTGTCCTATTTTTCCTTTACTTTATTGGGTTTGAAGTTTTACTCGGTATGGACTAGTTATCCAAGAATAAAGCTATTTTGGACTGTGTTAAGAGTACAGTATCTTTATGGACTAATTTTGGAAAATTAATATAATTATTTTGTGAGGAACCCAGTTAAGTAAGGGATAGTTTCTTGTATGCACTTGACTCATCTCAAAAAGGTTTAAAACAATGCCAACTGTCAAGGAATTTCAGGACGTTTTTGAAGAAGTTAAAAGTTTTCTCCCACATTGGGAAATTGGATTCCGTATTGACTTAATTCCTAGTGCAAGACCCTTATTCACCCTATTAGGAGGATGCACCCAAAGTAAAAGATTGGTTTAGAAAAACAAATAGATAAGTTGGTAAAGAATGGACTAATTAGACCAAGTCACTCTAGTTAGGGAACAACGATGGTTTTTGCTATAAAGTCCAATAGCTCCCTTAGGCTTTGTGTAGACTATCAAGACCAGTCGATTAAAAACAAGTATCCTCCATCCCGCATAGATGACTTGTTTGATCAATTTCATGATTCCCGAGTATTATTGCAAATGAATTTAGCCACATTATTCCATCAACTAAGACTAGTTGAGGATGGCATTCCATTAAATGCATTTAGCGATTCAGATTGCTTGTATGAATAGTTAATAATGCCACTTAGGTTGACAAAATGTGCCCGTTTATTTCATAGACCTTGTGAATAGAGTATTCGTAGATGTGCTAAACAAATTCGTGTTAGTTTTTATTGATGATGTTCTTATCTATTCCAAAACCGAGGAGGAACACAAAAGGCATCTAGAGATTATGTTGGAAATATTGAGAACAAATGTACTTTAAGCTAAATTGTTGAAATGACACTTTAAGGACAAAGAAGTAAGATTCCTTGGGCATATTGTGTCAGGAGAAGGGATCTTGGTAGATCCAAGAAAGATTTTGGCTATATAAGATTGCAAGCAACCACAAACTCCGAAGGAAATTTGCAGCTTCTTAGGATTGGTATGATATTACCGTAGATTCATTCAGGACCTCTCCATAACTTCTTCCATCTAGTTGATTGTGAAGGATGTTAAATTTGAATGGACACCAAAATGTGAAAGATCATTCCAAGAACTCAAGAAAAGGTTAATTACCGCTCTAATCCTGGATATTGCTAATGAAAATGGTGATTTGACTATATATATATATATATATATATATATATATATATATATATGGATGCTTGTGGAGGAGTAGGTGAAATTCTGATGCAACATGGAAAAGTTATTGCTTATGCGAGTAGAAAACTGAAGATTTATGAAATGAATTATGCAACACATGACTTAGAATTATTAGTCGTTGTTTTTGCATTAAAATGTGGATGCATTATTTATTAGGTAAGAATTCCTTATGGTTTATTTTGATAAACTTTGTTTCACCTTGGTAAATAATATTACTTCTTTAAATAGGTGAAAAGTTTCAAACTCTTCACAAATCAAAAATCTTTGAAGTATCTTTTCACTTAGAAGGACTTGAATATGAGACACCAGCGTTGCCTAGAATTTCCCACGTCTTATGATTTAAATAGCCTATATATGCCTAGGAAAGCAATATGGTAGCATATGCATTAAGGAGAATGCATGACATTATAGCTTATTTAATAGTACATCCAACTTTGATTAACCGTATAAAAGACAACTAGCTCAAAGATCTATTTATTCCAAAAATAGTCAAAGTAGTAGAGAAAAACACAGTATTAGGAAGATGGATAGGATTCAATGTAGATTATCAATGAATATTAAGGATGAATGGAAGAGCATGCAACCCAAATGTCGATGGGATAAGGTAAGAAGCTTTGACAGAATGTCACAATTCTCGAATTTTAGTACATCTTGGAGTTACCAAAATGTAACAATTTATGAAGGAGAATTTTTGGTGGGATGGTTGAAGAGGGATATCTTTGTCAATATTAGTAGATGTGCAATTTGTCAACAGATCAAAAGGGAATGGAAAAAGTTTACTGGATTACTCCAACCTCTTGAAATTCCAACTTGGAAATGGGACCAAATATCAAGGATTTCATCGATGGTTTACCTTGATCAAGAAAAGGGAATGAAAGCATTTTGGTTATCATAGATCTATTGACCAAAAGCGCACACTTTATCCTAGTAAAGATAATGAGAATTGCTGCAAGTCTTATATAAATATACATGAGAGAAATTGTTTGATTGCATGGTGTCCCAAGCAGCATAGTCGCTGATCTAGACCCAATCGTTACGAGTAAATTCTGGGAGGCATTATAAACTGCTTTGGGAATAAAGGTGGATTTAAGCATCGTATACCACCCTCAAACTTATGGGCAAATCGAAAGAGTAAACAAAGACTTAGAAAATCTTATGCGAGCTTGTGTCTTAGATTTTAGAGGTTCATGGGAGGGTCATCTTCATTTAGTGGAATTCTCCTACAACTACATCTATCAGGAATGCATTGATATGGCCCATATGAAGCTTTATATGGTCGTTTGTGTAGATCCCTAGTAGGATCGATCGAAACATGAGATCGGTTAGTACTTGGCCTTGATATTATCTGAGAAGCCTCAGAAAAGGTGACATGATCCAGAAAAAGCTAAAAGAAGCACATAGTAGGTAGAAGAGTTACACGGATCAAAGGTACAGGAATTTAGAATTTTCAACGGAAGATTTTGTATTCTCAAAAGTCTCTCTGATGAGAGGAGTGGTAGGATTTGGAAGGGCATGGAAGCTAGCACCTCGATTTATTGGGCCTTTTCTTGAATGGATTGGCCCATTAGCTTGTTGTGTGGAATTTCCCGAAGGGTTGTCTGGTGTGCCAACGTCTTTCACGTATCCCATCTATGAAAATATGTGCATGATCTGTAACAGATTATAGAAACAACTGCCTAAGAATATTTAGAAGTAGAATCAAATTTGGCAATTATCAAATAACCAGTTTGAATTGTGGATCGCGATGAGAAGCGATTGAGAAGGAAGGTTGTAAGGTTGGTTAAAGTCCAATGGAGTGGCGATGATAATGATTGCACATCGAAAGATAGAATGAAAAAGGCTTATTCTGGGTTTAGGATAGATGTGTAGCATGTATGTATATATTGTATCGTCATAGTGTACTCATCGCGTGTGGTGTAGTCACTTCTTGAATCTTTGTATACATTTCATCATACATATACACACACACACACACACACACACACTCCTTTTTGAGTTATCTTCTTGTCATAATTTTGAGAACGAAATTCTTTTAAGAAAGAAAGTTTGTAACGACCCGTGAATTTATTATTTTGGAAAATAATGTAAAAATTTAAAAATATAGTTTTTTAATATTAATAATAGTGTTTTGAATGATAAATAATAGTGAATATTAGGTTCAGGTCCTTAAAATCAAACTTTATACACGAAAACTCCTCCCTAAAAAAGATTGTAAACTAGATTCCTAAAATTAAGTTGCTAAATAATTACACATATTTATGCATTCAGTGAATAATTGTAGATATTTATGCAATTATATCCAAAAATTGTACAAATATCTACAATTATCCAATGGATAATTACAGAAATTTCCGCGTTTTTTTAATTATGTAAATTTCCACAATTTTTTAATGAATGATCGTGGAAATTCCTACAATTTTTTGATTTAATTGCATAAATATTTGCAATTATTCAGCGAATAATTGCATAAATGTATGCAATTATTTAGTAACTTAATTCTAATGAATTAATTTATATACTATTTTAGCAATGATGTTTAGTGTATTTTGAAACTTAATAGGGACTTTAGCCAAGCTATCCCTAAATATAATTGGTAATCTTATTTTGACTAATTATTTACAAAAATGTACACTTTGGAAAATATTGATGATCAAAAATTGTTTTATTAATAAACAGCGTTTTGGCCATCCATAGTTGTGCGTGGAGCTAGATGCATACACTTATTTATCTATATAAGTGAGAATATGTAATAAAATTATTTATTTTATTTTTGAAATTTAAATCACTTTATGATGCCATTAATTATATCACTGTTTTTAAATAGTTGATTTTTGAATTTAAATTGAGTTTAATTGATTTAATAACTATTTTAATTATTAAATAATCCTTTTTAATTATTATATAATGATATAAATATTATTATAAAACTTTATTTACAAATATATTTTTATATATTAAATAAGAAGTGAACATATGACTCAAAATTGAAATTGTAATTTGTAACATTTCAATGCAGAAAAGCAGTGCAACGTTGTGAATCATTTGAGATATATAAATGCACATATACATGTGCACATACGTGTTACATGTACACATGTACATACATATAGCATATATATATATTTCAAAATATCTAAGATATTTTTCCAAAACTTCATGCTTAAGCATCCTAAAGTCAACTTCTTACACCCGGTACACACATTAGGGGAGCGACTCGGCCTTGAGCGATGAGGTAAGAGGAGGGAGGGGGGCGAGGAAATGGTGATGTGCGTGCACATGAATATCATGATATTTTAGTTCACTTCTTTGCCTATAAATACCACCATCCATCTTCACTTTATTTGTTTATAAATTCCTAACCTTTTTTCACTTATCCTCTCTACTTTAATGGCTTCCTACTTAGGAAATTAATAAAGAAAATTATGCAAAAAGTAATTAAACTACATAGCATACAAAAACATCCAAACCAAAGCAAATCTCCTCCCCACCCCTTCTAAACCCAGGGCCACACCATCCACCACCCAAAGGCCAAGCCTTTCCTCTCTTCCAACAAGGCCGTGAGCACCCAAGCACTAAAGGCCAAGGCCGAGTCCATCTAGGACCTTTAGTGCAAGCTTAGCAACCTAAAATTTTCGAATAGCGGAGCTATATTCATTTTGAAGTTAGTTCAATTAAAACTAGGCCACACAATTCACCACCTAAAGGCCGAGCCTTTTCTCTTTTCCAAGTAAGGCCATGAGCACCCAAGCACCAAAGGCCAAGGCCGAGCCCATCTAGGAGCTTTAGTGCAAGCTTAGCAAGCTAAATTTTTTGAATAGCGGAGCTATATTTGTTTTAAAGTTAGTTCGATTGAATCTAATGTGTGAAGCTCTATTTATATAATGATATTTTGGATGTATATGTTTGGCTATGCTTGGTTGTGAATCGTGTTTAGATATGATAATATGTTTTTTTGGATGTGTAAACAAGTCACGTTTAATGCATGTCAAATATCACAAAGGAAATCACTTTCCTTTGATAAATGAAATGGTATATATAGGATTGTTAAAACTCTTTAAAATGGTTCTAAATGATTTAGAAATGTTTTATAAACATTTAAAAGTGTCTCAACAAAGTTTGGAAAGGATGCGAAAATTTCATATTGAGTTAAAATAGGCGCATCACGTAGCGGCAGTTCATGATTTTGCACCGTAGTAGTTTAAATCCATTTATGTGATGGATGCAAAGTCGGAATTCTTTAGAATAGGAATTTTCCAAACTCTTACAATCATAGGTTTAAACAAAAGAAAAAGATCAAGATTTCGTTTAGTCAATTTTGAAATATGAGCAAATCAAGTTTTCAAAATAGTCGCACTTTGGCAGTTCGAAGACCAAATCGATAAATTCTTTAAATGGATATTTTTAGTTCTTTAAAAATATGGAATAAACTCTACAAATATATTAAAATCTTTTAAAAAATATTTGAGTTATAAAAATGGATTTCTAAATGATCGGAAAGTTTATTTGATCAAATAAGCCTTAAAAGCACAATTCACGGCACTTTTTGTAGTAGTTTTCAATAACTTTTAAAATATGGCTTCAAACTTAGGTATTCTTTTCTTAATCTTTTGTAAATGTTTTCAAACAAATAATTAAGATTTTTAAGAAAATATGGAGACTTTATAATTTATTTTAAAGAGTTTAAATAAATGATTCTAAAAAAAGCTATTATAATTAAGTGATTTAATCTTGGCTCTAAAAGCCGATGAGTAGACTGGATTTTTCTTTTTATGAGATTTGGATGTGAGGTCTTAAACTAAGGAGATGCTCAGGAGTAACTAGTGGCCTTGCTCATCCGGCGTCTTTCATGGACGAGGGATAGATAAGGTCGAAATGTCGAAAATGAGAAAAGTATAATAGATTTAATTTTTCCAAATTTAATACTACTTGGATTGTATAGAAATATTCTTACTATACTTTGAATTAAATTCCAAGGAGGGAATCCGTACTATCCGTGTGAATTTAAAAGGTGATTTCACCGTCATTCGATGGATAGTGAAGGTTTAATACATAATGTGTTGAGTATAATTAGTGTAATTTCTGTCAGCCCTATTTTACTTAATAGTGTTTTCCAACATTACCTATGAAAATGATTTGGTATTTCCAAAGTTAAAGAGATGTTTAATGATTCGATATATACCGAAAAGGAATGTTTAAAAGATATATATCTCTAGAAGATATTTTTTGGATAAAGGGAAAGTAATAAATCAAAAGATAATCACCTTTTTTACTTCTTCTTTTATCGATCATTGGTTCGAAGGAACCTGGATTGATTTGGATGATTCCTATCTAAAAGTCACTTTGAACCAATTTATGCGTTTGAAGACATGGGATGATAATAAAATAGCAGATGGAATGTAGGGCTTCTTGTCACTGACCTTCGAGGGAAATTTTCCATATCATATATACATAGCAGTAGTATCTTCATTTGACCTTCGATGCAAGGGTTGCTCGCTATTAATCCTAGGGATGATTCCCAATAGGATGTAGCAGGAGAGTTCCTTCGGTTTGTCATGTTCCTGGATAACTTGTAAGGACGAATGTCTAACATTGCATTTCTAAAATGCACATACATTGAGTTTTACAAACATATATCTATTTGGTTGTGACGACCCACCTTTTTGGACAATTCAAGTTGACATTGAACCCCACATGTATAACTCAAACAATTCAAAAAGGAAGACTATCAATGGGGTTTAACAAGAAAATAAAATAAAGAAGGAAATCAAACATAGAATCTCGTAGTGGAATGACAGAATATAATAATCAAATAAACAGTTCATTGAGCTGTTTTACAATATACATTTGATTTTAATTTTACTACATAATCAGAGTACAATCAACAAACGTACCAAAATAATGCAGCCGGATAATAATAGTAATAGTAATAGTAAATACTATCTAGAAAACTCCACCTTCATCTTCACAAAATAATCTCTCCAATACTGAAACACTCAGGCTAACCCGAGCATAATGAAAAGACAAAACATTCGAGTCAGAACTAAAAGTTCTTATGTCAGTTAAATCAATAACTAGTAAATATGAGTGTAATAGCTTTAGAGATGTTTACGGGATTTTCCAGCTCTTATCAAGTGTACAACATGAGTGCAATAACTTAAGGGATGTTACGAGATTTTCCATCTCCTAAGGATCCGTCAGACTATCAATATGTAGTAAAATACACTATATATGTAGTGTCTATCACTAAAGTAAAGTATTAAATAGCCTTAAGGCTTTACATTGATCCCCTTTAACACATTTTTAAGCAGGTAGTTTATGTAGGTCCTGTAACACAACCAGTAACGTTGGTAGCAAGTGAGTTCCCTATAGGAACCATACTAAAACAAAATCATAGTGGATGCGTATAAGGATAAAATTATGACAAGGCACATGAGGCAATATCCAAGGTAGGATTCTACTATTTTGCCTTTCTGGCTGGTCGTAACACATCGTTGCAACGACTGCCGATCGAGTCCACCACCCCAAAATCGAATCAAGGTGCACTGATCGAGTCAAAATCAATATAGTAATACGAAAGGGTGATGGCCCTAAAGGTAGCTAACCCATTAGCCATACATAGGCTCCTGTTTTAGCCATTTCAAGTTGATACAAGTGTCCTGGTCATCCATCATCGTTCTCTTTCTTCATTCCATTAAACGTCGCTAATTTAACCTCTACATTATGGATAACATCCACCACGTACACAGTTATTAAAATGGTTCCGATAGAATTACAGAGAGTGCCATTCATCCAGCCCCGGTCTCTTTAACAACCAAATGTCATTTTTAACACCGACTTTAAATTTCAAGAACGAGTCATACTTCATATCAAACCATCAGATTCGCTTCAAAAATCATTCCGAATTCAAAACGGTTTATACCTTTATATCAAAACATTCATAAATAAATCAATGATTTAAATCTAGATAGTTTCCATTTTTAAAACTGTTTGAATATTGAAAGTAGATTGAATAATTAAAATAGTTTTTGAATAATTAAAATAGTTTTAATATTGAAAAATAGTTTGGAATAATTAAAATAGTTTTAATATTTTAAAATAGTTTGGAACAATTAAAATAGTTTTAAAGATTGGGAATAGTTTTGAATATAAAATAGCTTTAATATCAAAAATAATTTGGATAATTTAAATAGTTTATATATTAAAATAATTTGGTTATTAAAATAGTTTATTTATTAAAATAGTTAATATTAAAACATGTTTCTTTCTTTCGCAACAATATAAACTCATGTTCCAAATCATAACGAAATCGATTTTTGACATCCAACTCAAGTCCACTTCATATTCAATTTTTAATTTAAATCTTAATTCAAACGCTTTCAAACTTTGCTTCTAATTCAATTTAACCAATTTTATCCAATGGCCGAAAGTTTCAATTCGCTTTCTCATGTTGAAACAACATAGTTCAAATCCATTTCACGTCCAAACTTTGAAATACCAATTTAAACCATTTTAATTAAAGTAAATTCAAAGTTTAAAGTAAAATTTATACAATAAAATAATTCAGTTTCAATAAATTCAAATCATATCTCAATTTCAACTTTAAGATTTCAAACTAAATCTTCAAACACTTCCATTTAAACAGTTTCAATATCCACTCGAATTAGAAAATAATTCAATTCATATAAGTCAAAGTTTTATTTTATTTGAAACAATATCATTTATACCAATTCAAATTTTAATATTTTTAACCATTTAATTTAATCGGATATGATGCCTATATATAATTTTCCACCATATGGCCAAGCGATCATTTATTTCAATTTTAATTACATGGATGGATATATATCATTTCAACTTATTTCTTAGTTCGATTCGAATAATCCAAATGATAATTTATAGGATGTCAAATAATAAATCGGGTAATAATAGGGATATGCCCTAATAAATAAACAACTATACATCAAACATATCAACCAATAGGCATCCAACTACAACTAACATCCAAATCAACCAATATATCACAACAGTTACTAGTTATTAATTTTCAATGTTTAACTAGCAATTAAATTCAATATTACTTTAAATGTCAATTTAATTCAATATAAAATTCAAATTAAATTTAAATGAAATTTAAATTGCCAAACAGCAGTCAATAAATTTTTATCACTTCATGATTCCAATTTAACTAACATTAAAAAATTTAGCATTACGTGAGTGGGTTTAATCACTCACCTTTATAAGAATATGAAAATAATAGACTCCTAACCAATAGCACCTCCCTAGGTTTCCTTGGTCTCCTTCTTGATTGCTAGCTTTGTTACTAAATTTTTCCTTTGATTTGAGTTACTATAATTTGCCTCCTTGTTATATTAATATATACATATACATATTCATACATACATATTAAGAAGGTTTGAAAAAAGGAAGAAGATCTAAAAAAGAAGAATTGAAAAAAAAGGATTAAAACAAGAAGAACTAAAAATGGAAGAGAAGATCAAGATTTTAAAAGGAAGAAGAACTTTTGAAAAAGTAGAACATTTTGAAGAAGAAGGTAAAAAAATGAGGGAGGAGAAGAAGAAGATTTGAAGAGGAAAAAGGAAAAAAAGGTATAGAATGGAGGCTGGGGTTTCATTTGCATCCTATATAAAGATTAGAGTTAGGTTTAGGGCCATTGAAATTTGAAAAGAGAGGCTACTAGTGATGAGAAATAAATAAAAGGAGGCTTCCGGAAATTAAGTTTGAAAGCGAACGAAACTGTAATCAAGTAAATATGAACAAACTAGGTATTGAAATAAAGTAAATATGAACAACCTTTGTAAAAGTAGCAGGTATTAAAAAAAGGTGAAGGAAATAATTAAAATTATGAAAAGTAGTTCATATTTGCGAAATGAAAAATCTTTTGATAATGTAAATGAAAAGGATTAATGGAACAAACGAGAAAACAATGAAAAGAGTGTGGCAATTATTAATTAGAAAGGGAATGAACAGACCAACTATACACTATAAACAAACTTTTAGAATTCAAATTCAAAAACATTTGTTCACAGTATTAATTTTGTTAGCCCTAAAGAAACTAAAATTGACATCCATTAAAGATTTAATTAACATACAATAAATGAAAATAAATTCTATACACAAATTTAATTAATTAATTAAGAGATTGTACAACATTAAAATATAACAGCATAAATAGGTAATATAAACAGGTGTACACACACACACACACACACACACACATATATATATCGCCACTTATAGTTTACATCATAAATAAAAGGTAAGAAAATATCTACATAAAGAGGCAATGAATGTAAGATTAAATTAGAAGAGTGAAGATTGAAAGGTAAATTATGTTGTAATTAAAATCTAATCAAGTCTAAGTGAAAAGGAAATAGTCAAGTATAAATCTATTTTACCCCCTTTAAAATCTCCTCTTAACATGGAATTTAATACTGTATGAGATTTGAAATTGAAATAATCCATTTGTTTAATGATATAATTGGATTGAAACATAAGTTTATATTTAGGTATAAACATATATGTAGTAAAATAAAAGTAAATTTTGAAACAAGTTTGAGTACTTACACTTTGAACGTAATATTTCTCATTGAAATATTCATTATATTTTTAACACAAAACATAAGTGGCCCATATCACTAATTAATTACCATTTACTTCTATTTCTTATTAATGGAAAGATTTAATTGGTATTAATTACAGTAATAAATCTCAGTAGCAAGATAATTAATCTAATTGTTTTCTTTTGAGATCCAATTTTTCATATTAAACTCAAGATAAATATTAAAAAAATTCCAAATTAAACTTTATAACATTAACACTTGTTATTTCAATTCTTGTTTTTAATATGCAACCCAACATTGTTTTACATCAATAAATCATAAATTTTTAATTTCCGGCAATTTTGAATTTCAGTGTCTTATTTAATTTAAAATTTTTAATAGTTAAAAATAGGGGTCGTTACATTGGTGGTGTAAGAGGCAACTCTCCTATAATTAACACCCTTCTCTAGGAAGTACGAGTTCAGAGGTTGTATATTTGTGGAAATTAATAATGTATGATGGAATTGACAATGTGGCGTTTAAGTGAAATGTCCGTTATAAGAAAGGTAATTGTTACTTCGAGCCTCAACACCCGTAAATGGCTTAAACCGGGTAGTTGCAACAGGGCTATGTTGGTCGCACCATTAGGATGCGGTCGTCACCTTTCTAGATCATCCTCTATATTTCAAGTATGTTGTGTATGATTTGGGATTCCGGATAGGTCAAGAACGACTGGGGTGACGTCATGTTTGGTACTACCTATGGTAAAGTAAAAATTTCGTTCCATGTTTATGTGCGACATGGTCTTATGAGATTCTCTTTGTTTTCAAATATCTACATTTTAAGTTTCTCACACCAGTCCCCTGACTGACCCAGAGTTTATTTTCCTGTTCTCTTAAACTCTAGTTGCCTATTTTTATGGGCAGCCATGTAGTTAGATAGCATGGAGCATTTCGAGAAGGTGCACGGAGAATTTTGGATCCTTTGTAGAAAGTTATCTATTAATTCCATCGTATTACGTATGATATACGTATCTAATAACACTTGTGAGGATATGCGGTTATAACTATCCTTGCTGGATTAGTACTTACTTGAACTTTGATGAAGCGATTTAGAGTAATTTCATATGCTACTCATATGTATAATTAAATGTTGTATACGATGTGAGACTCTATTTTATTTGTTTTCTACCTTTATTTTCTTTTATCCCATGATAATATGTCTCTTTGGCACTTGGATTTGCAGCACATGAATGCCGACGATATATTATTATCGATTTTTGAGGGCCGAGGAGGTTGGTCATCACAATTCCTCCTGCTTTGCTTGATTCCTCTTGATATCCATGGTTTTGTACTTGTTCTTTTATTGATCTGACTTGATATGTGTACTGTATCTCTATTTGATTATCCTATAATTATTTTCGATGGCGTTCCTGTATTTCCTGTACTATATCTTACATACACTTAAAATCATCAGTACTAATATTTCTATGGTTGTTATCATCAAAACTAATACATGTGGGCTTCACAGTCTCCTTTTTGATGATGACAACCTTATAAATACTCTTAGCTAAAAATAAGATGGATAAAGCATAAGATGAATATAGATTTCCCTCTCACTTATCCACTAACTTCGTCTATATAATGCTCCCCTATCTATTTAACGATTAAATTTTATTCATTTTTTCTCTCCCCTTTCATCATCAATAAAAATGAGATAATTTATATAAAGACTATATGTGTGTAGGTAATTATTATGCTTGTTATCATCAAAAATCTCGATCTTTAAAAAATGGTAAATTGTGAACTAAGATAACCTGCGTAAAATTTATTCAATGGTAATATATGTTAGTCATCGAGATGATGGTTTTGATGACAACAACCTTAGAATAGGATTATAAAATATAAATATTAACATTATAGTATAGAAATATATGTATATGCAAGATTTAACCATGCAGGTACCAAGAATGAAGACTGTACAGTATAGAGATTCAAGATATCAAAATTGAAGACTCATGAGTATCAAGAATATCAAGATTATCAAAAGTTCAAGATTTCAAGAATAAGTAATTTAATTAGGATTTTTTTTTAAAACTCCTAGAAAAGCACTGGCATCTTAAAATCCAATTTATTCATGGAATGGAATCCACTTCGAGCCCGTTAAAGGGATGGAACCCTAAGTAGGATGGAACCTACAAAAAATCTAGTGGGACATTGTTTTGCATCCACTAACTTTTATTCAAAAAAATTTCATAAAATTATATCTTATTTTCAAAATGATTTCAAAACCTTCCTTTTAAAAGAATCAAAATCATCTATCTTGGTTTTAAATACTTTTAGCCTTAAAATAATCTTTAATTTCAAAATCAAATTATCCTTAGTTTTAAACTATCTTTTAATAATAATATATTTAACTTTTAATATTTATACTTAGATTTAAATATAAAATTATAAGTAAAATTTTATTTATACCAAAATATTATTCTCCACATTTATTTATGTATTTTAACTATAGTTAAGTATATTTATAAAGTTTAAAATAGTTTTAATATAAGATAAAAGTTATTTTCAAAGAAAAACAAAACACCAAAATTTCCTTTGGGATGTCGACATACCCAAGTTACCCATGTCAACATAGTGTCAGTTGATTTCAAAAATTTGAATTTCAAAAGAAGTGTATATTCGTCATATCCCTTCATGAATGGACATGGCTATTGTTCTTCTATAAATAGGGGTTGTTTTCAACGAATTTCTAATCATATTTTTCCGGTTTACACTCCTCTTCTTCTTCCACATTTCTTTATACATATTCTTACCATTACTCTACCGAAATCAACATTGGATCTTGCTAGATCATTTTTGATTTGATTCTCTATCACTATCTCAATAAGATCCTCAGTGCTATTCAGAGTTATAGACTTCTTTGTAATCAATTTAGTGAGAAAAGGTGTGATTGTAGCCTTGGAAATCAATCAAGCGTAAAGGTGTGATTGTAGCCCAGCAAATCAATTGGGTGAACTTGTTGCCCGTGAAATCAAGTATCTCCACCCAGAGGATTGTGAATCTGGTGGGTGTAGCTCATAGCCCTGAAATCGAGGGTGTAATTGTATAATTGCTTTTGAAAGGAAATCTGTACTTGTGTGCGGGACTGGATGTTGGGTAACTTCGAACCAGTATAAAATCCGATGTGTTCTTTCCTTTATTGCTTTTACTTTATTTCTGCATCTGTGTTTGTTTCTGTGATCGTATCTGTGTCTTAATATGGCATACATTTGCGTTTAAATTAACATAAACTCAAAAAGATTTAGTAATTCCTATAAACACTATTCACTCCCCCTCTAGTGTTTATCCTAGCCTTAAGATCCACAATCTGCATTTCTAACAATATAGTGATGGAGTGTTGATCAAGAATAGAACTATATATTAAGCAAATCTAAACATTTTGTTTATATTAATTTTTTTACATAAGATTCTAATATTATAGGAATTAGTTTATACTACACTATACAGATAACAAACAAAACAGATATATACAAAACATTTGCACAAATTCAAATTCTAGACCGATGTTGATTTTTAAAGTTTTCTAGAAGAAATTTTAATCCATCATTGTTAGAACCAAAGATGTGATTGGTTGAGATTACTTTCCATTCTTGACAAACTATTTATCAGTATTTATGTCTTCATCCATATCTCTATTGAGGACATAAACGATAAAATGACAAGGAGATTTGAATCGCCTTTCTTATTCGCAAATCATCCACTTCTTATCTATTTCCAGATTTTTCTGTTTTCTTAAGATGATACATATTGCTATCTTGAAGTTTTTCAAGGTTTTCTTTAAATTTTCACTCATACTTTCATGGGAAATCTCTCTTTATTTATTTTTGAGTATTTTTCTAAGAAATGAAGGTGATTTTTAAAGAAGGAGATGACTTGTTTTCTGGTTTAAAATATTATATTTACATTGTCAAAATAATTTATAATTTTTCCCTCTATATATCAAATAGTCAATTTTTATTTGGATTAAATAATAAATTTTTTACCATTATATGTCGACATATAGTTTTGTGTAAGTTGACATATAACTATTGATTTTTTTTTTATACATTTCAAAAGAATATAAAATACATACTTTTTATAATTCTCATAATTTAAATACGTTCATTAAATAGAAACAAAGTAAAAGAATATAAATTATGACCAAAAAGAAAATAAGATACAAAGCTTTAGAAAGAGGTAGATAAACATGGAAAGTGGCCATCAAGTTTTCTTATGATTTTTCCAAAGAAGTTATCCATCTTCTTAAAAAGTTTTGAGAACTTTTTGCCAAAGGATTTCTTAAGCTTCTTTTGATTTTCAATCAGCTTCCCTTGATTTCTTTGTAGGTCTAAGTTGCTTTGCCTACTCCTTTTGTCAATACTTTCAAGAGAAGTGTATTGCTCTTCCTCTTCCTCTTCCTTTTCCTCGTCTTCTTCTCCCTCTTCAATTTCCATGCCATGTTCTTCCACTTTTTGCATTCTTTCCTCCATAGTATCTTCTATAACTAATCTTTGTTCTTTTTCGAAAAAGTTTCATTTGATTTTTCTGGTCAATATGTCTTCTTTTAGAAGTGGTTTCTCTATTTATACCAACTCTAAAATAAATGAAGATTTTTGTTAAGTATACCTCATGATAGTGTATGTTTATGTCTTGAAACTCCTTTAGCCAAAAAGTTGGAAAGAACAACTCATTCTTGATAGCAAAAAATGCAAGTAAGAGTACATAAAACCTTGAAGCAAGATTATTATAATTCCCAATTCAGGAAGTCATACTTTATTGTAAAATCAAGTTCATAAGCTTTGCTTTTAGTCGAAGAATTTTCCCTTTAAATTCTACTTAAAAATCATTTTCAAATTATGAATTTCATGATTATTTTAATTTATTTCTTCTCCCAAAATATCATTGCCACTATTTTGCAATGCAAAACTTCAATAAGTAATTTTTTGCCTAAAACAATACTAGTTCCTTTCGTACTACTCTAAATTTAAAAATAGTAAAGGAAATCATTTTGTAAAGAATCAATTAAACCAAAAACTTCCATTATTTGTAGAAAGAAAGTAAATAATGATGGAAATCGTGAAATTTTTGTAAAACAACTGAAAAATAAATTTGCATACTCTTTGTAATCTATGAATGCTTTCATTAGTTCCTTGACATTATAAAGTCAATTTCTAACTTTTTAAGAGAATCTAAGAGTTTGAGAATATTAAACTTGATGTGAAGCCATTTATTATAGAGAAAAGAGAATAAAGACGGTATTAGTTTTTGAATTTTGAATAGGGCGATGTGTGAATCAATGAATGAACGAGATGTGAAAAATAGGCACTAAAAGGCAAATGACAGTCAATAAAGGTGTTATTTTGTACTTTGAAATGGTGAGAAAAGGCGCGACTTTCAAAAGTTAGAATTTTTAAAGGTTGTACCAATTCCGCTTTGTGTATATCGGCATGTTCAATCATGAATGTCAACATACACGTTAAACTTTTGTCAACTTATTTATTTTTATTGTGTTTTACTTTAACTCAACTTATTTATCATTGTTATGTCTTATTTTAATTAACTATTTTCCATATTCTATAATGTGCTGTTACTTATAATTTCACACATTTTTGTAAGTACGAATAATATATATATATATATATATATATTATTTATAAATTTTTTTAGTATTTCAACAAATTTATTTATATTTATTATTTATAAATATTTTAATTACTTTGTTTATGAGAATAAATTTTTATATTTGTACATATACCTATATGTAATAATAATATTTATTGTACTAAGGTAAATATTTTAATTTATTTACTCATTCATTAATTTATTTTAACAAATTTTAATAATTTACACTCATTTTCATTTATAATTGTAGATACGAAATGTCTTAGATATAAGCTATTTGAAGTGTCTTTTCAAAAAAGCTAACAAATGTAAATGTGCATCCATTATCTTTATGATTAACTATCAAAATAATGAAGTAAAATTAGTATAATCGATTTATCAATAGATTTGTTTTTCAACTTCTCTAAAGAAAAATCTTGATTTTTTGAATCTGAACTTGTATTACTTGAAGTGGTGTAGGAATTATCCTAAGTGGCTACGACATGCTATATATTATATATTACTCATCATAATATGAGATTTTATTCTGTCTTTTCTTTCTTTCACCCCAACAATCCGTCTTTTCATCACTTGGATGTTCAGTACATGAATACCGTGGACGTATTAGTGTCGACTTCTGAGTATCAAAAAGCGGAGTTTTTACAACTATGTTTCACAGTGCATGAATCTTAGCTAGTAAATTCAAATACCCTAAATGAAACAAACTTGGAAAAAAGAAGAATGATTGCCCTGATTCGGAAAAAACTAAGGCCAATGCTTTGGAGGGAGTAATAATATTCCCCAACTTCTAAGGAGAAAGGAAAAAACATAGTCATTGAAGATATGATTCTAATTTATGATATTTCAGTTGCCATGCTATTTGACATAGGCGTTATACACTATGTCATTTTGAAGGATTTGGTACATAAACTTGCTTAGTTACATACCGATGTGTGATTATATAATTACTGGATAACCATTGTCGAATTAAAGTGCACTAATATGGAATTTATTTTTTGTAGGCACATTTTGTTTATAACTTGTATGTGCTAATATTTTGGGTTTGGAGATACAAAGTTATTTTGCCACATATTTGTTCCTTAATATTTGGATTTTTCCGCATTGAAGTGCACATATTTTACTTCATGGAATACAAAGTTATTTTAGGTACGCATTGGCTAGTGCATTATGATGTTAGATTTTACTGTGTCAATGGGATAGTTAAACTGGTCATCCAAACAGTAAAGAGGAAGTAATAGCTGCACTAAAGATTTCAACAGAAGAAACTGAAGGTTTCTTTTTTCTTCATTAAAGACGAAGGAGGATGAGATTTTTGAGGTCCTTGTGGTTGGAGAATTCATTCTTCTCCAGATAGATCTCTTTAATTGTGTAGTGTTTACCAGAAAGTTAAATGAGTTAAGGGTAAAGAAACATTATCCATTCCAAGGATTGACAATTTATCTAACCAGTTTAATGGGACAACATTATTCACAACTAGATTTAGAAATGGGGTTTCACCAACTACAAGTGTAGAAGATATTATTCTGTTAAATGCATTCAGAACCTGACATGGGCATATGAGTTGATGTTACGCCTATTTTTTAATCCAGTAATTAAAGCTAGTTTGGTTATAAGAAGTCAATAGGAAAAGTACTGTTGTAGGGAATGTATCAAGTCAATGTCACATAACAAATGCACAAGTTTGAGATATATTATTCGAGGCCTAACAAATTCCATACTAAACTGCATAAACCTAAAAGCTTTCCACTACCAACCACTACACACCACTTTTTGGGCTACATCATCAAAGATCAAGACCATAATTCCACAATATTCTCGGAGTATGATGTGCCTTCACAACTTCAGCTAGAGCTACTCTGATTGCATAAAAAGAATTGTGTATGATATCATCAAACATAAAGAAAAAATGAACTCCTTACGAGCATGATATACCCAAGATGTGTAGCAAACATCTTGTGGAATCACTCCCATTTCATCACTTCAAATTCCAATTATCCCTCATATTCAAATTATCTCACCTTAATCCAAAATTATCCTTCTTAACCATATTGTCCCACCTAAATCCAAGTTAGTAATCTGCATCATGCAATCCTAGAATCAAGGAAGAAACTTATGTGGCAAGATCTAATAGTGACAATCAAGTACAAGGAATAGAGTCAATAATACATGCAATGTATTTCTGCTATAAAAGGAAATGATTATAGCAGAGAAAGAAGTTCAAACTTTTTCATACTTCAAGAACTTATTGTTGTAAAAGTTGTACAAAATATTCATTTATTTATGTGGCTGTACTAGAAAAAGAACTATAAAAGATTGAGTGATTTAACCCATGGATGTAGGATTTCTTAACATCTTAACCATGTGAATTCTCCATGTCTTTACTTTCTTACATTTTCATTTTCACTACATTTGATCTTGTTTAAATTTTTATAAGCTAACTTAGGCATTTTAACAAATGGTTAAATTGCAAACCTCATAATTTTGTGTGCATACAATGGCACAATTACTTCTAGTCTTGATATTTTAATTAACATTAACTTATCGATTCCTAATTTTATAAGCATAAAGCAACATGGTTACTTGTAAAATTTAATGTTGTAAGATAGAAAATTCTCGGTAACATTTATGCACTAGAATAAAGGGCAAGACTCCAGATATTTAATTTCATAAGTTTTTGTCAATCAAGCAATCACATCCCTACTAACATGCTCCTAGCCACTTCCCAAACCCCCAATCCTCCCACTCCTCCTCCACTAAAAGTAAAATACCTTGCCACTAGGACAAATACATACAATAAACCAAGCTCCTTCAGATAAATAAAAGGCCCACCACAAAATTATTCCTCAAATCCCATTTGAGGCCTTGAATCAAATTACATCCTTAATAAGTGAAACTGAGGGAAGGGCTAGAGAAAATAATGGTCCAGTATCCACCTCCTAATCAAACCCGCTCATATATCTCACAATTCGCCACTATGATTCACCAATATCACAAGCTACACAACCTTTGAACAAAAATGACAATCTCGATATTGAGAATAGCAATGCTAGTTATTCGAAATGGGCTAGCACGCAGCAGGTTAAATGAACGAATTTGATTTTTTTTACCATTTTCGAATTTATTAGGCCAACAAAGTCTAAATTTGTTTTAGATCGGATCGAAATAAATCTTAAATAAAATTATTATTTTATTTTATTTTATTTGTTAATAAAAGTTAGGTTTGATATAATATTTTGTACTATGTATAAGTATGATGTACACATGTACGAACGTTCACATGTAACATATATAGTGTGCACGGTTTAACATGCCTCTATCTAAGTGAAAAGATTTACACCGCAACGGACATGTTAGCCCTTCTATATAATGTGTGTTGTTTAATATATATATATATATATATATATGTATACATATATATATATTAATGTGATATATAATATCATATTCATATTTTAATATATATATATATACATATTATTATGTAAAGAAATATTATTGTACACACACACATATATATACATAGAAGGCATTATTTATAAATAAATATAGATAGCTAAAATTCAAATTCAAACTTCAAATTTAAAAACTAGATCCATATTTGAAAATATCTTTTAATTTCAAATTTAAAATCATTGATATTTTAATAAAAAGAATATAAAGAATATATTTTTAATTTTAATAATGTATAATATATATATATACATTAAAATAATATTTAAAGTAGTTTATAACATAGAATGATATATATATGTTTGTTCTTCAGCCAAATAATGTATTGACAAAATCAAATTTTTTTCTTAATTAAATCCACATTAATTTAATTTTTTTTATTATTAGTTACCATACAGAAATAAACAATATATATGTACAAAATTAATTTTTTGAAATTTAACTTTTACACAATCTATAAATTTTGTGTAAATATATATATATATATATATTCTTATTTCGCAAATATAATACATATATAGTTTTGAATTTTAATATACACACATACATAATATTCTTAAATTTTCAAATCATTAAACTGTACTTAATTTGATGCTGAATTTACACATATTACAAACAAATCCTTATATAGTTTAAAAATTAAAGTGTCTTTTAAAACCACTTATAAATCACTTTTGGATTCAACTTTTTTTACAATTTCATTTGCTATGGTCAAAAAAAAACAAACACACACACGCACACGCTTACTTATATATATATATATATATTCTTAAATATAATATATTTGTATATTCATTTCCAAGTGTGACATCATATATACATAAATTTTCATGATAAACAAATCTAATCTAATCATAAATACATATGAATAAATGGAAATACACACACATGTAAATTGGAATACTACCTTGATTATAACCCAATAGCAACAATTTTAATGTCGGATCTATCGAAACCCTTTAGATGTGAATCCAACCTTTTATAAAAAGTGCTACCCGTTTGAAAGATTTATGCACCTTTGCCCTATTTGATTTGAATTTTTGGCTTTGAAGTTTGAAAATGATGGAGGAAGGAACAAACAAATTTTAGCTAGAGTTATGGTGTAAGAGAGTGAGCAAAAGTGAGGGTTAAAGAAGTTTAAACTGAAGAGAAAGGAAGGAGCTAATTATGGATCCAGATCCACTAATTTCTCTACTAATTCAAACTCCACTATAATCAAATTCACCTCCTCCTCCTTAACGTTATAATTGGCTATAATAGGCCCCTTTATGGTCCTCCGCACTATTTCATGTTCAATTAGATAATTCACATTTAAATTAAATTTAAACTTACATCAATATCATATATTGATACGTAGGTGTACATATGTAACTTTTATATATATATATTATTCTCAATACAGCTAAACCCAACTCATATAAAATTTTGTAATTGATATTTTACAAATGGTAATTAATTTAATCAATTTATAACAATTATAATTTAACTAAATCAGGTGGTAATTGGAGTATTTAATATTTCGGTTGTGTGGCTCTTAGGTGTAAATTCAGTCAGCGGTTAATATCGAACAATTCTAATATTAATGCTAACACATCAGTTAAGCTAGTGTTGTATGGCCAAATTTATCTCTTATACAGTTAGGATAAAATCTAATTTTTCTTTTTTTCCTTAAGTGGTCCTGGTGGTGACAATTATTTATACCAATTCTTTTATAAAAACTATACCATATTAGGACATACGAAATTTGATATTGGTCAAAATTCCAATACCGTCTATTCAACTTGTATAGTCCAAAAAATTATTTGGTTCAATAATAATAATTACTATTAATCGAACTACTCTGGTCAAAGATTTTGCATTTAGTTGACCAAGATAATAACCTTATATAACTCAAGGGACGAAATCCTCTATCAAATAGTGTTTCACTTCCAATGCTTCAACTTGACCCAAAGCCATTTGATGGATACTGTGCCATGATTTAACTATAATCAAAGTGCAGTTTTTCACATTGAAGTTCGATGGTATTCTCAAGTTGAGAAAATTGTGTAATATTGTCATATAACCTTAGTTATATTAATCAATAGAAACCGTCGAGCAAGTCATTCCATTGTTATCCAATAACTATCAGTATGTGACCCCTTGGCTCCCCCAACAACCATGATTAATAAACTACCAAACATTTAGAGAGTATTACATACTCTACTCTCAATGAATGTATCGATATCCAATCTCGATACATATTGACTAGGATATTTAAAACTTTATGTTTTATTATGATAAATTTCTCATAATTATAACACATTGTATTTACTATCACAGAACATAACATTTATGGATTTTCTATTAAATATACTTAAATTAAATTAATAAAGTAATTAACATATTATATCAAGTATATAATAGAAATGAAAACACCTTTTAGTTTAGACGATATTTTATTATAAAGTTAATATTTTATAGTGTGGAATTGCCCCTGAGGCATACCCCTAACTCCACCAATCTACCACATGCACTTGGGGCCAATTATGGAATCTCTATCCTATCCCATCATTCAGTTTGATTAGAACTGATCAAGCTAGTCCCTTCATGAATGGATCTGCTTTGTTGTTTTAATAATGTATTATGTCAATCAACTCTCTCTGATGCTGATAAACTACCTTTGTCATATGAAACTATTTAGATTATGATCTTTCCTTCTATTAAGCTCTTATCGTTACATGTATAAGGTAAAGGAAGATGTCATGCATGAGGTAAAGGAAGATGCTTAGCAAATGTGCATCAATGGGAAGTCTTAAGTGTTAGGTAAATGATAAAGGAGAAGTGCTATTAGTAATTAATGCGATAAGGTTTTGTGGGGTTTTTGGTCTTTTCCCATCACATTTTAAAGCCTATATAAGGAGGGTAATAATCTTAGATAATTATTAGACATATTCAAATAAGCTTGAAATGAAGTAGAAGGGTTGAAAATGGTGGATATGCTTAAGCACTAATCCACTTATTACTCTCTAACTTTTTCAGAAGTTAATCAAATATTCTCAAATCTCTTCTAAACCTTATCTTTAGGACTAAGACAGCATGAGAGGCACGATTAGTACGTAAGAAGTGGGAGTAGGTGAGAAGAAAAAGGGGATCCAAGGAGGGCCATGAACATGGAGAAGGAGGAGGAAGGTGTAGGCTTTGGTTTGGAAATGTTAAAGGTTGGGCCTTTAGACTTGTGTTGATGGAAGGAGATGGTTCTTTGGTTTTGTGACATTGAGCTAGGATTAGGTATGGATCCAAGTGAGTTATCTCACTATCTCTTAAATATATATTGTGTATATATATGTCGTGTTTGAATTATAAAGTTAAAGTTACATTAACTAAGTAAAGTTATAAACTTTAGACCCCTCTTGCTTTTGAAAGAAAATGATAACTTTATATTTTACAACATCACTTCTACTATCCTCTTAGACATGTAGAGCATAATTTACTTGATGTTTAAATGGTTGTTTAGCTTCTATACGAAATTGAAAAAATTTCGAAAATATTTAAAATGAAAATAGTAGTTATAAATGCTCCTTTATTTTCAGGGATTTTTATAAATAAGAGGAAAGATATTATTAGGGATTTCTTTCCAAGATATTTGACTATCCTAATGGTAGTACATACTATAAAAATTCAAGTCTCAAATCATTTGTTTATGTGGTTAAAATTAGTCGCAACAACGTTTCTTTTCAATGTTGTTTTAACAAGGACTTCTAATAGTATTTTTAAATACTGTGGTAAATTTTCTATTGCTTTAAGTGTTTAAAATGCAATGTTTTCGCTAGTTTTTCATGATTTAAATAGTTTCTGATTTACTATTTTTAGAAAATATTTTTACAGAGATTCTTATAAAATGTGTTTGATTATAAAAAAAGTTGAATATTGTTTTAATAATTATTTACGAAGTTTGAAAGTAAAGTGCTTCAAAACGTAAAATATGTTTTTAATCAAACTTTCAAATTATTTATTTTTAATTAATATTATACATAGATATTTAAAACCTATTTATAAGTATTTCTAAAGTAATATTATATATATAAGTTGTCACAAAGGTGATTGACAAGGCTTATCACTGAAAGCCGACGAGTTAACTTGTTTGTTTGTGAAATTCAAGAGTGTGGTGTGTAAGCGAGGATGAGAGCAACTAATGCCCCAAATTATCTCGCTTCAATCTTGAATGAGGAAAAATATAAGTTGAATTGTCAAAAACGTGTTAATCTTTTTATTTACGTACTTGTCTAAAATGGTAACTAACTTTGCATAACGCTAAAAGCCGACGAAGTAGGCTTATTTATTTCTGTGAGTCGGATATTGGTCTCGAGTAAGGATGGACCAATAGAGCTCTAACCTACCGAGCTTTCCTCTTGAATGAGGAATAGTTATGTCAAGAATGTCGAAAATGAGTTAACAAGGTTATTTGTTACTTGTTTATTGAAATCATTAATATTACACTTAACACTAAAAGCTAAAGAAGTAGGCTTTTCTATTCATGGTGGTTAAGATTGATGTCAAGTAGGAATGGAGCAATAGAACTCTTACCTACCAGACTTCCCTCTTGAACGAAGAATAGTTAAGTCAGGAGTTTTAGAAACGAGTTAAGTATACGAACATTGATTTGTATAAGCAATGGTTTTTGAGTAGATAATCAATTAGTCGGTTATCGATCGTAAACGAATACGAACTCAGATCTTTGAAAAAACGATTTGCAAAGATAGTAACAAGTAGGAAAATGATTTTTGTTTGTTATGACAATGTTTTAATCGCATTCGTCTTTAACCTTTTTCTAATATACTTAGTGACATAAATAGATCTTTCAAAGAATGATTTAAAGATGCAAAATTGAAATGGTTTTGGTTTTGTGATAACGTGTTAATCACATTCGTCTTTAACCCTTCCTTATAATACTTATGACTGTAAATTAATCTTTCAAGAATGTTTTAAAGATAAGCATAAGTGATATGGTTTTGGGTTTGTAGTGACAGTGTTTAAAATAACATTAGTCTTAAAACTTTTTGAATGGATTTGTGGAAGTACTTATATACCTAAAATGGATATTTTAAAGAAAATTATTAGTAAGAAATCTTTTTGAAAAAGATAGAAAAAGCAAATGTTTAAAGTAAGAATCTTGTTAATGATTTGTGAATATACTTGTGCCATTTGAGATAAGTGTATGTGCACTTTTTTGAAGTATTGAAAAAAGTAAAGGTCTATAAGTAAGAAATATTGTTAATGATTTGTGAATATACTAATACCACTTGAGATAAGAATATGAATACTTATTGAATTATAAAAAAGAAGATGTTTATAAGTAATAAATCTTGTTATTGATTTGTGAATATAACTATACTATTTGAGATAAGTATATGAATACTTTTGAAATATTGAAAGAGTACAGATGAATAATATAAATTCATAAATGATGTTTTATTGAATAAAATAAGTTTTACTAATAAAAGAGGTTTTAATTGGTGAAATATTAATTAAACAAAAAGGGGATTGAAAGTCGCTTTTGTGACTTAATCATGTTTTGTATGGCTTGATTGTGCTCTGTATGTTCACTCATTTATGAAAAAAAATTAGTCATATACTTAGCATTAAAATCCGATGAAGTAGGCTTGCCTATCTGTGGGAACTGAGACTGATGCTCATGAGTGATATGAGCAATGGAGCTCTAACTATCGGCTTTTCTCTTGATCGAGGATAGAGTGAGATGAAAATATTAGAAACGTGATAAGTATATGAGACTTGATTTCCATATGCAATCATCCTAATATTATTGAATGACCAAATTCATTGATTCAGTCTTGAAGAGACCAAGATTGATAGGTGTTTTACTTACCGAAAACCACTTCGAAGCTGAGATACATGTTTTATTTATTGGAAGTGGATTTCTTTGAGATGTAGGGACCAATGTGGAGATTCGAGATCCATTTAAGATGCACGAACACATGTATTTCTTCATAATTTATTCCGGATTTAGGAATCTATGTGTGATTCTGAGATCTATTGAGATATGAGAATCCATTTACAGTTTCGTGATCTGTTCAAGATGTGGGGTATCCAACTTAGGATTTCTGTTCTATCCAAGGGATGAAGACTTATGTGAAAGATGTCGAACGTAACCGCAACATCGGAAATGGCTAATAACAAGCAGGATGCATAATCTGGGGATAGCGATCCATGACTGGATGTTATCAACTCCATAACTAGAGATACATATCAGTTGTTGGCTAGCAGGAGTTGATGATATTTGGTTCGCGTTTTTTATGTTCGGATGCTGGTCCACTTGTGTTTACCTTATGGTATATTCTTATGGTATATTTTATCAAGAAATATACGAGGCTCGAAGATAATTTCTGATCCTTTGGCATGGATTTCAGATTCGGCTCCACCGAAGCTGTAATGACCCAGAATTTTTGTTAATTAAAATTTGAACATTTAATTAATTTTAAATATTAATAAGTGAAATTTTTAAGTCGAATAATTTATTTTTCGAATAATTAGATTTAATTGGATAATTAAATCGATAATTTAATATGTTAAATTTCAGAAATAATTGAAAATTGGGTTAAATATGATTGAAAATGATTTGTAAAATTTTATTTTATCATATTAGAATTAGAACGATATTTTAGAATTTTTAAAATTGAATTAAGAGTTAATTTGTGAAAATTGAATATTTTAATATTTAACCGACTAGTGAAATTAGTCAATTTTCGAACAGTCTCAGAATTGGACGAAACAAGTTCCATTGGATCCGTAATAGTTTTTTATTATCGGGTTTCAATTTTCGTAGCAATCGGAGTTATCGTCTGACCGTGGCAGCTCGAAATGCATCGAAATTGTTTTAATATTAATTTGGCGAGTTAAAATAGTCATTTTTCAAACAGTCTCGGATTTCGACGAAACTAGTTTCATCGGATCCGTAATGTGATATTATTGTATGAATTCAAATTTCAAGTCAATCGGATTTATCGTTTGTCCGGGGCAAGCCAAAACGCCTAGAAATTAGTTTAAATCAGTTTAATTTAATTTGAACGTTTATTGCCATAACTCGCACAGATGATCGAATTAGCTCCCGAAACATGTTCCATTATGTTCGAAACGCGGGGTAAACCTTAGGAATGCCAACCGGCACGCTTCGTTTGGAGTTCGGAAAATCCGGGATGAATAGTGTTTGTAGAATTTTCTATAAAAGCCCTTAAAATTTCACTTTTGCAAAATGAAAACAAGGCTAGGGTTTTAAGAAACCGGCCGCCATTTCTTTATCGTCAATGGCCGAAACAACATCCTCTTCTCCCTCAAATTTCTTGCAATCCATTAACCAATTCACAAAACTTTCTAAACGAAAGTTGTAGAGCATGAAGAGATCCATAAGTTCAACGGTTATGATCGCGAATGGTGTTAAGGATCGACACGAATTTGGGTTGGAAGCGGCCGTTCATACACGTTTTTCGAGAAAGATATGGGGCCGAGCTCCATGATATTGGGCGCGATGGTGGAGGCTAGCAAGAGCTTTGGAATGGTGTATCCTGATCGTCCTGGAAGTCGACGATGTTCGATCGGCAATTAGGGTTTTCGAACGTGTTGGGTTACGGTCACGAGAGCATATGTGAGAGGGGAGAAGAGAAGTAACGCGCGTGCGGCCTGATGATGGGGAATGCAAATCAACGGCCATGATTAATTCAGGGATTTGAAAATAGAATTTAAATTTGTAAATTCATATATATAAATTCATGTAACTTTAAAAATTCGTATCCTTTTCGTATGAGGTCGAAAGCGCACAAAACAAGTTGCATTGGGTTCGTATGGACGAGCACTACGCTATGAAATTGGATTGGAGTCATTTGGAGCTAGTGAGAATTTCGGGTAAAATTGAATGCGTGTTTAATTTTATTCGAAATAAAATGCTGGAACGGAACTGAAATCGGGGTGGGAACTTCTCACTCAATCGAGTAGTTTCGATTTATAATTTTAAATAGTTAGATTTAAAAATTGTTGAATGAATGCTTGAATGATGATTGTTATCTATTGATTGTTAAAATAGACATTATACGCCGTTAGTAAGCGGAGGTTATTTATTAAAAACATATACCGCGTATATTTCACCGTATAGTGAAATTGGTATTATTTATGTACTTGGAGTTGATTTCCCGCATTATATAGCGGATGAGACCCTATTGCGCCGCCTATTAAGCGGATAATATTCTTATAAATCCCATATACCGCGATAATTCCGTACTGGAATAGAATTGGTATTGTGCTAACATCTTTGGATGCAGGGAAACAAGTTGGAGGGATCCAACTGGATTCCTCAGCTGTATTGATTTGTTTACAGATATTGTGACATTTGTTGATTATCATATTGATATATGATGTTTGGTTTATCGTGATTGACTATTTGGTGTTGTTGCATCATTGGATTCATTTTTGAAGTTTTAAAGTGATGATTTTGGTTTTTAAAAGAATTTTTAAAGTAATTTTTGAATGTATACGTTTTATTAAATTTTGAATTGATTCATTTTAAATAATTAAAACGTTATAAACTTTTATGTTATAAAAATTAAGATTTTTGTGAAATATAACCAAAAGGTGATTTTTGAGATAAGTAGTTAATAAATTTATAAAGTAGTTAAATTGGGATTTTTGAATTATTTTAAAATGGGTTATATGGAGATGTATAAATTTGATATTTTAAAATTAAAAATATTGGAATTATAAAACGAGTTTTTATAAGCATTAAAATGAAGTATAAATGGATTCATAAGTGAATGAAAATTTATAGATTTATGAATTGTGAAGTTGTAAAATGAATAGATGTTGTAAGACAAAAGATTTTAAAGAATTAACTTACAAATCGGATTTTTGCATTTAAATTGAAATCTTTGATGAAGCAAAAATGGTTTATAGTTGAGATTTATAAAATATATATTTTACAAAATCGAAATAATAGAATTTTAAAAGGAGTTCTATTAATGTTGAACATAGGGTTATAAATGAAATCTTATAAGTAATAAGATTTATAATTTGTGAAGTTTTAAGAGAACGATTTTGTAAATAAATGGATTATAAGCATTCAACTTATAATATGGACTTTTGGTATATAATTGAGTTATATAAATTGAATTGGATTAATAAAGGAGATTTATAAATCGAAGCTTATAAACAGAAATGGAATTTATAGACATTGTTTATAAATTCGAAATCAACGGAATTTGATAAATTGAAAGTTGAAATTGGTTAAGGAAGTATATTCACGATTTTGGACAGTGAATATATTATCAAATAAAATGGATATGCTTGGGAAAATGAATATTATAAAATGAAGTTAGTTGTTTTAACGATGTTTTAAAATGTATTATAAACCGAATACATAGATTTCAACATTCATTGTTGAAATAGACGTTTTCGAGAAATAAGGAAATGGTGGACTATAACACTGTTGTTATAGTAAATGGTTTCCGAAAGGAAATACTTTGTATAGTATTGGGATTTATATATCTATTTTAATTTTGAATCCCTATACTAGTGATTTTGGGTCGTCGTAACGGTGTTTTACGCAACATTCGTTTTGACTCAAATAAATGTGTTTAAGTGAATGTTTTCCTTAAAGAATGAAATATATACTTAATTTCGATTTAAGTATAGTGAATATTTTCCAAATGTTGAAAATAAACAGATCTGTGAATTACTTATTAATAAATATATATGGAAATGTTTTTCCAATGTGAAATGAAACGTTTTGAGAATTTATCTTTTTGAAGATAAATTGAAAATGAATAATTGAAATCGTATATTTATAGATATTTTGGAATTGTAAATTCACTATGGAATTTATAAAAGAAAGGGAAATTAGTTAAAAATAAACGTTGATTTATTTTGAAGTATGGAGATTAATTTACGGATTTGGAACGTAAATTTAATAAATCTGTAAGGATTTTTTTAATTGGTTTAAATGAACCATTTTGAAATGAAAGTTGTAAGGGTGTAAATTTATTTGAAATTGGTTTTCAAAGGGTTGAAGTGTGGGATATATATCTTATAAAGATATTTTTGAAAATAAATAATTTGGGAAATTATTTGAAATCGGGTGATGTTGTGCATACCTATTGATAGTTAAATAACCGTCTATCAATATTTACCTTTAAATAGGTATTTGTTGTGATTTTCTTGAATTTGAATGCTACACTTATTTTTGAATAAGCGCTCACTATTCGGGTTAGCCGGGAAAGGACCTTGGGGTCGTATAACCCATTCCGAATATGTGATACGTCGTTATGGATTGCATTTGATGACCGATGGTGAAGACCGGGTATTTGTGAAAACGATAGGATGACCTATCGATTGTCTCTGCACCGTTAGCTACGGTATGGAAATTTCCTTTGTGATGGGAAGTTTTATCGGGATTGTGAATACCCGGATTGCAAGGGCTTCATTTGAAGTGCCTTCGGTTCTGTTCGAACCCGGAACAGACTTGTATAGTTACGTGTCTGACATTACATTTTGAGATATAAAGCATATTTCTTTCAAATACACTTCTGTTGGTGGTGGAGAATTTATTCTCTTAGCTTAACACCCTTCTCTGAGACGTACGCGCTCAGAGGTTATGTAGTTGAAGGTTATCAGTGATATATTCCCAATTTGGTAATGTGGCATGCTTAATGTTGCTGTGTGATGATTATTTATTGATCATTTGTTGATCAAAGCGTGGCTTTGTGCCTAGCTTTATGAGCGAGACTTCGTCAGACCTCACTCCGCGGAAATGGTCAAAACAGGAATATGCGGCAAGGTTATGAGGGTCGCGCCCTTTAGGGTATGCCATTTCCTTCTGGAAAGGGTGGTATCATGGTATTGAGCCCAGATACTTACTCATGTTGATACACTATATCTATTACTATGTGGTGTTGTTGGAATCGAGCGCTCGGATAAAGGTCCAAAGGGACTGGGGGATGGCATAGTCGTGTAGTAGTTACCTAGTGACAAAGGTAATCCGACCTTGTGTTAGCAGAGAGCTGGTTAAGTTCTCGGGACGTCCCGCCAGAGGCGATCCCATGTGGCGGTAGGAAGTTCCTTAGCCTGACCATTTGTTGGAAATCCAAATAAAACAATACGATCTTGTACGGTTTTAGTTGTAGAACCTATCATTCACTTATGGTGGTCACCACTGTTTGGATGGTAGCTATAGTAGGCATAAGTGCGAAATGCCTATGCTGGCTAAGATTTATATCTTTACTTTCGAAATGATTTTTCCTACACTATGCACAAGTAATAATATCAAATGCTTTTTTTAATGCGTATCAAGCATCTTTGACTATCATAAGGAGAAATCTCCTCCGATTCTGCGTTTGCACTGTGTGTGTGTGCGGGAGGCCTTATGGTAGTCTCATTTTTAAAAGCATTGCGAATTGACTATAAAAATATTCCTCTATTTTGTTTTTGAAGATAAAAATAAACTGTTTTAGTTCTCACACCAGTCTCATGACTGACTCGGAGTTTATTGTTTTCGTTCCTAAACTCTGGGTGCCCATAATTTTCCACACGGGCATTCAAGAGTCAGGTTTATCAGGATATTCTGGAATTCAGGAGTTGCTGGAGGCAATCTAGAGAGCATGGCGTATTCACTAGTATATAGTATTTCTTTTCCGCTGTTTGTTCTTGTACACTCTGATGATGTAATGTAAAGTGATGTAATGTAATAACTGATATAGTTCTTTGTTTAAAGACTATTCATTTATTTATTATATGTTGTTCTGCTGCGATATGTGAGATTCTGATATTGTTCTGTTGCTTTTCTTTCTTCTTCTATCTTTTTCTTCTACCTCTTCTTCTTTAACCCTAACAATTCGGTTTTCCGGTATTCGATTATGCGACATTTGATACAGTGGACGTAAGAATGCCGACCTTCAGATCCCGATGAAATCGAAATGTTACAGAAGAGATCTCCATGGAAAATCCAATATGTGAACGTTCTTTATCGGGATTTGATTATACTCTTATTATGCTGTTGAAAGTAATCAATGTAACTATTCAAGCTATGTTATAATACTTATATTTTTCACCCTAGACATTATCTATTATACCACCTTACGTACCTATTAGATGATGGTTCTTTTGACGTGGTAATCATTATGGTATTTCATGCGGTCCTAAAAGTATTGTTATATATATTGATCACATATTTCTTGAGTTTCTCATACCAGACTTATCTCTGGTGCTTAGTTTTGGTTTTCCTAAATTCCTCGCATGCTCTTTGACTAGTTTCAGAAAGGCAGGTTTATCGTTGACGTTCATTGGAGCTCGAGAAGATGAGCTGGATGTTTCACCTATCGTAGTATTCTTATTTCTGTTGCATTACTATATTGTACATATCAGCATTTGTAAGGACATGTTATAACTATCCAGTCCGATGATGGTACCTAGGTTTGGTAACTCTGAAATTTCTATATCAGAGAACCCTTTATACTATTCCTTTGATATTATATATTATCGTTCCGCTTCAAGATTCTTGTGATGACCCGAAATTTTGGGCAACGTCAATTTAGTAATCTGTATTTAAAATTAAATTGATTTGATAAATTTTGTTAATAAAATTTGACTTGATTTAATAATCCAATTAAATAGATATTTAATTGGTAAATTTTATCTTTTAAAAGCTAATAAAATGCTTTCTATTTATAATGTATATATATATATATATATATATTTATATATATTGTAAACAGATAAGCTTTGATTTGAAGTTTAATAAACAAATAAAATATTGTTTTTAAATTCTAATATACATTTTGATAACTTGGAAAATTATGATTTAATTTAGTACAACTATTCAAAGCTAGTTAATAAATAACTATATGGTTTGTAAATACTTAAGATAAATTTTAATTGTTTAAATGATATCTTAGCTTAAGTTTAAATTTAAATATAAGGTTTATTTGATCTTCTTTTTAAATATAGCTTGATAAATATGATTTGAAGTAGTTTAAAATACAATTTTTCAAATGAAACATTAATTCATTTAAGTAAGATAAGTAATAAGTAATTTATAATCTCTTTTATAAATTATTTAAATATGATTAATGTGTTATTTTCAAACAATATTAATAAATGTGTAAATATAAATAGATTTTAACATGTATAAAATTGCTATTTTTAAATTGAATATGTTGTTACAAATTGACTTTAAATTGGATTTTTAAATTTAAGTTGGATTTGAATTTGAATTAATTTTTAAATTCAAAAGGGTAAACATTTTAAAATGTTTTGGATTTTAGAATATTCGTATAAACTTTTATTTATGTATATAATTGGTTTTAGTTACCTATATATATATAAATAATAAAGTACTTATTAACTAATTAATTAAGTATATACTTATATTAAACATTTAAAATTAATACTAATTACTAAAAAGACAAGTGTTTTTATATTAAGATCTCAATATAACAAGTGTAAATTGATAAGTGAATAAAATTGACAAATGTAAAGATCTAATACAAGTGTCATTTTGTTTTTAATTTTTCTTTTATTTCTTTTAAATAAATCATTTTCACTTATAAAACATGTTTCTCCTCCTTTTAATTTCTTTTAATCTTCATTTTCAAAAGTTAAGATAAAAACTTCAGCGGAAAATTATTCAAAACAAACCTGTAACTCAAATGTTTCCCAAACCAGAAACCTTTTCCAAATCAATAACCTGTAGTTTCATTTTCAAGATCAAAACCATAAACATATTCAAATCAATAGCCTGTATATCATGTTCAAATCTGAAAATTTCCTCCTCAATCCAAATACAAATCAAAGCCTGCATGTTTTAAATCCTGAAGCATCTGCATTTTTCCAAATCTGAGAATAAAACATGCAAAGCATTTTCAATTCAAAGGCTACATACATTTTCTTTAATCTGGAATCATCTTCAAAAGCCTACCTGTGGTTCACTTTCTTCAACCTAAGATGAAACCATCTCTACATGCAACTGCAAGTTTTTAAATTAAAGCATTTTAAAGCAAAGCATTCAAATTTAAAGTTTTTAAATGCAATATGGAGTCAAGCCTGCATGCAAATATTAACAACAAGAAATCGGTTTTTATAGCGAAAGGCAATTCAAGTTTTCTGAGTTAAAAGCAACTTCAAATTTGGTGCTCTGTTCTGCCTTCTTTAATCAGGTGCGTAACATCACTAATTAAAAGATTAAGTATATGATTCTGTTGCATGTTTCCCTTTGAAATAAGTATGTTTTGTGTGAATGTATATTGATGAATTTCTGTGCAGTTTGGATGTATGATATATGCAAGTTTTTGAATGTTAGTAAACATCTCTGTTCCCGTTTTTTCTTCAAAAAAACTCAAGCTTTGATTTAAAATCCTTTATCTCTAAATCTAGTCACTGTTAAGATTTTTGTTATAAACAAAAATTGTATGTTTAATCTTAAATCAAAGTTTAAAATTTTATTTGAGTCAAAATAAATTGGATATTGCACTGGAAACCAAAAAGAACAGGGAAGTTTAAGTTTTGGGGAAAATTCAAACACTCGAATTCATTGAATCAGGATTAAAATCTGAATACTTATACAAAATCATGATTTTTTTTAAATGAAATCACCAATTTTAATAGTAAATTGAATGAGAAGCTTTGGTTTTACTAGAAATTGGCATTTGAGGGTTTGCTGATGTTCTCGAAGGTCAGGAGGTTGAGGTTTCTTCTGGTGATAGTGGGAGGATCAGTGATGATAGGAAATTGTCAGGGTGGTGATCAAGGAAAGGTGGTGGCGGCGACGACTATTTTAAATTTCTAAACCTAGTTTTGGTTGGTTTAAAAATTTGTGATCTTCCTAATGTCTCTGGGTGATCGAGTTCGATAGAACTTAAGGAGGTGGAAGCTGGAGCATTGAGGATGGTCTGGTCAAAATCTCAAAGGTGATGGTGGTCGGAGATTCAAGGACGAGGTGGTTACAAGTCTAAAATTGGTTGTTCTAGTTTGGGTTATCATACTTGAATTTGACTTTGATTTGATGGTCACGATCTGATGATCGTGATGAGTTACGTGGAAGTTCGTTGGTGTGGTGAGGCCATTGGTGATGACCGGATAGGGTCGAAGCCACCGTGCATATGCACGGTGCAATGGTTTGTGTCAGGTGATGTTTTTGTTTAAGGGGATTGTGTAATCGAGCTTTACTCAAGTGATTTGATGTTTTGCTCGAAGATAGTTTAGTTGGAACTCGAAGCATTTTAGAGGGTGGCTCGGGTCAATTGTAGATTACATGTTTTAATGAAAACACGTCCGTTTTTAAAGAATTTTAAATTGATTTTACTATTTGAAAGTAAAGTAAAAAAAAGTTTAAATCTAAAACAAAGTTTTAAAATATGAATTCTAAATCTAATTTGTATCTTAGTTTTGAATTAAAGGAAGTTTTATAAATTAAATTGTTTTAATAACTTTAATTGATTAAAATGTATTTTAAATGGTTGGAATTTAAAGGTAAATTTGGTTTAAATTCTTTAAGTTTCTTCTATAAGATGAGTATGTCATTAACATATGATTTTAAATGTTGTAAATGGTTTTTAAACATTGTTAAAGTTTTCATTTTAAATCTTAAATTTAAAATGAAATTTAAAAGTAAATTTGAAAGTTAAATGGTTTTAAATGTGTTTTTTTTGAGTTTTATCATTAATAAGGAAATGTTTCTATAAAGCCTTAATGATTTGTGACAAATTAAATTAATAACGTAAATTAAAATGGATAACTAATTAATTAATTTATTAAATGGTTAATAATTAGAATTAATTAATTAAGGTTGAAGTTAATTAATTAAGATTAATTAATTTGAAAATAAGATAATTAATTAAATAAGTTGAGCTTTTAATTAATTATTAGAAATTAATTTATCAAGTAATTAAGAATTAATTAAGTTACAGTTAACACTTGATTAATTAAATAATTAGTGATTAATTAAATGGTTATTAGAAATTAATTAATTTTTAATTAATAATGATTAATTTAAGTTAATTACTTAAGAAAGTAATTAAAGAATTATTAATAGTTAATGAAGGTCATTAACTTAAGATTATTTAATTATCAATTAATGTGATTAATTTTTAAGGATAATCATTTATGGAATTGTTTAAGTGTAATTATTTAATGAAAGTAATTAAGGAATTAATTACTAATTGTAATTAGTTAAGTTAATTTGATTAGTTTAAGTTAATTAGTTAAGTTTAATTAATTTAGAATAATCATTGGATGGTTTGATAAGTAATTACTTAATGTAATTAATGAAGAATAATTACTTAGAGAGGTAATTAAAATAAGTAATTACTGGATGTAATTAATTGAAGTATAGAAGAGTTTTGAGAGTAATTGCTTTGTGTAATTAATATAAAGGGTAAATACTTAGTGAAAGTAATTAATAATTAATTACTTAGTGTGATTAATTAAAGATTTGATTAATTAAGTCATTTGTGAATAATTAAGTAATTTAATTAATTAAGGGTAATTAATTACCATTGAGATTAATCAAGAGTGATTAATAAATATAATTAATTAAAAATTTATTTATTAGATGTAATTTATTAAGGAGCAATTTATTTATTTGATGAAGTAATTAAGGGTAGTTAATTACTGAATGTGATTAATCAAGAATGATTAATAATTATGGTTTAACTAAAGATTAATTACTTAATGTAATTAATTAATTTATTAAAAAGTAATTAGGGATCAATAATTTATATAATTAATGATATAATTAAGGTTGATTAACTAAGATTAATTAATCAATAATAAGTGATTAATGAAGTAATTAATTAAGGTAATAAATTAAGGATCAATGTAATTAATTATAATTAGCTAATTAATGAAGTAATTAAAGGTTAATTATTGTATATGGTTAAGGATAATTAATTTGTGAAATTAATTAAAGAATAATTACTTGAATGCAATTAGAGGATAATTAATCAAGGGTGGTTATTAAAGGGATTAATTAGAGGTTAATTAATTGATTGATTTGTAATTAATTAATGGTTATATAAGCAGGATTTATAGAATGAAGTAATTAATTTAATTTACTTTAAATTAATTACAGATGAAATAATTAATTTAATTCATTTTAAATTAATTATAAATGGTGTGATTATTAATCCTTTTTTATATATGGATGATATAGATTTCCTTGAATGGTTTGAATCTCAGATATGAGATAAATAATGCTGTGTGATATAGATACTTTGGTTGCATTGTGATGATAATATGAATTATCTATTTGTGATGGTAATGTAGATTATCTATTTGTGATGATAATATGGATTATCTGTTTACGATGATAATGTGGGTTATCTATTGTGATGATGTGAATTATCTATCTGTGTGTATATAGATAATTAAATTGAATTGTTTTAAACTTTAAAACAACTTGGACCTAAAAGACACGTTTTGGATTTCGATGAGACCGGGATTGGGTTTTCAGATTTGGATATCCGAAAACCACATCGATCCAAATTAACGATAGGTCGTGAATCTCAAGTGAAGATGAAGACTCAGAGTGCAAGGGTTATCGTTGTTAACTCTGAGGGTGATTCCAAAATGAGTGTAGCGAGATAATGCCTTCGGTTTCGTTCGAACCCGGAATGAACTTGTATGGATCGAATGCTTTCAGAAAATCGTTAAGTGGACGATGAGCATTCTAAGATAGATGTGTTCTATAAAGGTAATCGTAGCCTCAAGCCTCATCAACCGAGAATGGCTAAAACAGGGAAGGTGCAACAAGGCTAAGTGGGTCATGCCCAAGTAGGACGAGATTTTCCTCTGTCTAGAGGTCCCTTTTTATTTGGCTGTGTGGGAAGTTGGTCGCGACAACTGCCGGGGTTGTCTTGTTCGGTACTGTCCAGTAAGGGATGGTTCCGGCCTTGTGTTGTAGGGAATTTAGGGTGGATCCTTGGTACGTTGATCTAGGCCACGTACTGGGACGGGCGGTACCCCAGTAGCCCTGCCATTGATGGAAACCCATTCTGCCTACGTGCACTTACGGTTTTGGTTGTATTACCCGCTTTTGTGGCTAGTAACTGGAATTTAATGAATGTAACAATTTCGGGTATTTTCTATTTACTTGAAAACCCTAGACCTATTATAATATCACCGGATTTCCTATCAAATGTTTTGGTTAGCGTAAGGTGAAAACATACCCATGTTTATGTGTGGGAAGTCTTACGTGATACCTTTTGTTTTCAAAGGTTTTCAAAGCTAAGCAACTTTAATCTATTACTCACACCAGACCCATGTCTGACCCGTGGTTTATCTTCTGTTTTCTTAAACTTTTGGGTACTCAAATTTTACAAGTAGCCAAGGGATTCCGGTTAGCTTTGATGAATTATGGAGGAGCAATGGAGCAGGAGGCTTCAGCGTTGTAGATATTTATAGTTTCCGCTGTGTGTTCTTTGAGTCATTTGTTGTGTTATATTGAGTTGTAATAACTAGGCAGGTGTTTATAACTGTCTAGTATGTGATGTATAATCTGTGTAACTCTGATAGATGTTGCATACTATGTAATACTTACGTTATAAATGTAATTTATTCATTCTGCTGTTGAGATTCTGATATTGTTCTTCTTTCTGCTCTATCTTTTCTCTTTCTCTCCCTTTCTTTCTTAATTCATGATGCGTCTTTCTGGATAGTGGAAGACGGGTCGTGACAATTCTAATATTGTGTTCCTTCTCCCTTGTTTTGTTTATTTTTCTTTTTTAATTCACCCTAAAAATTCATCCTTCCGACACTTGGATGCTTAACACATGAATATCGTAAATGTATCAGTGTCGACATTCGAGAGTCGAGAGGGCAGGTCATTATGTCGCATTATGGTTTACTTGCTTATTTCGAATGAACTAATTTCATTTTGTTTTTGTATATTACGAGTAGCGGCATTTTACTATATAACACTGATATATGATTTAAAATATATCAAATATTCATATCCTTGTATTGCTTTTAGAGATTGAAACTCATTGAAGATAATACATAATATCGGGCAAGTGAACACGTAAGTGACTAATTTACGAACATATTTATTAGTTACATACTTAGGCTCATGCATGGGACCACATGCAAAAATTTATTCGTGTGCACATTTTACATTTCTATTTGTATATATTAATTCAGTTCATTTGAATATTTTAATTGATAAAGATTACAACAATTATATTTAATACATAAATTTATCGATGTAGATTAGTTTAATTTATACATAGTAGTTGTTCTTACAATATTAGAAAAGTTAAATGTTACCATTTCATTTTTATAATCAGGTTTCAACTGGACTTTCATGTTACCCTAAACCCTAAAAGAAAATGAAATCTTTCGATCTCTCTGGTATGTGCTAGGAATCGCTTTCCTTAGGATTCTAACCTTGAGTTTGCTCAAAAAATCATACGCCCACATGCATTGGATAATACTTTATTAGTTATATCATATACAACTCCTAACCCATGGTTCTCTTCTTAATTTCATTTTGACTTGGAGTTTGTTCAACAACTCGAAAGAAATTATTCACGCGTACCAACCATTTCACGATGGCTTAATAATAGTAATGTACCTTAAGTTTGCTCAATAAATACATATAGTTATCTTTCCTCATTTACCTTGTATACTAATAATACAACATATAACATCCCTAGCTTAAGTTTGCCTAACAACTAGAGAGTATGAAATAATTTATTAATATATAAATGGTAGGTGGCAACACTTATATTAGAGATTCATACTCTTTAATATATTTAATTTAGTGATATCAATTTATGGAATAATGTTGTAACAACCCGCATATTTATCGAGTTTGTATTTAAATATTTTATTTAAATATTAACTCGTTAATCGGATTTTGGTCCGAAAAGTTACTGTTTTGCAAACGGTCAAATTAGGACTCGAGACCACTTCCATTGAGTTCGAAATGCCGTTTACAACTTTTTTAAGTATAAACATCGATAGGTTTGGAGTTAGTGAAATTTCACTAACTTTTCCCGCTTTGGACTTTGGGTTAGTTTAGCCTATTAAGCCCAAGTTCCAACCCTCTTCTCCTCACTCTTCATAAATTTCCTAACTAATCAAGCTTTGGCATTAATGGTGGAGGGAATGGGAAATTAAAATTCCAAAACTCAAATTCAATTGCAATCCATCTTTCTACTCCAAATTCAAGAAGAAGACATTGGATTCAAGCTTCTTGTGCTTAGATAGAAGAAGGATTGATTCTTGCTTGCTTAAAACTTCATTTTCATTGATATTTGGTGCAAAGGTGAGATTTTTATCACACGATTCTAGTCTATAACCGTATTGGACTGTTGGGAATGATTCCCTATCACTTTTGCATGCACATTTGCCTTAGATTTGCATTGGATTGGCGAAAAACCCCAATTTTTAGCATTTTTGGAAATTTCCTGCACTTAGCTCGTTCTGGCCACTTGACTCGTTCGGTGATAGGTCGCAAGGTCACTGGGTCGTAGGTCGCAGGGCTTTAGGTCGTTCTGGAAGAATTGGCACTTCGGAATTAGGTCGCTCACGAGTTAACTCGTTAGGTCGCTCGCGAGTTAGTACCATAGGTCGCAGGGCTTCAGGTCATTCTGGAAGTATTGGCACTTCGGAGTTAAGTCGCTCGCGATTTAAGCCTTAAGTCGTAGGCCGCTCACGAGTTAAGCCTTAAGTCGTAGGTCGCTCACGAGTTAGGCCTTAAGCCGTAGGTCGTTCGCGAGTTAAGCCTTAAGTCGTAGGTCGCTCACGAGTTAGGCCTTAAGTCGTAGGTCGTTCGCGAGTTAGGCCTTAAGCCGTAGGTCGCTCACGAGTTAAGCCTTAAGCAGTAGGACGTTCGCGAATACCTTAGGTCGTGAACCCTGTTAGGTCGTTAGGCCTATAACCCGTTAAGTCGCGAATACCTTAGGTCGTGAACCCTGTTAGGTCGTTAGGCCTATAACCCGTTAAGTCGCGAATACCTTAGGTCGTTAGACCCTTGAGTCGTTAGGTCGTTAGACCCTTGAGTCGTTAGGTCGCATGACCTTATAACCCAATAGGTCGTTGGACCTTTAAATCATAGGTCGTTGGACCTTATCCCGATAGTTCGCGTGACCCCTTAGACCCTTAGGTCGTTAGACCTCATTTTGTCTTCACTAGGTCGTACCGTTTTGGTCGGGGCGCTGCCCCGCACCCCGCCGGGGGCGCTGCCACCTGGACCCCCGCGACCTGACCGGGCAGGTCGAACCTCGTAAGCGGTGGCATTGCCCCTGCACCCCCACCTTGGGGGGTTGCCACCCCCCCTGGACCCCCCTCCGTAGGGGATCTTATCTGAAAAACATTGAGCCGATTTCCTTGGATTTTATTCACATCTCCGTATGCGATTTTTGTGACTGATTGTTTCTACAATTGCTTCTGTGTTTTGTCACTTTATAATATAAAGGTTTCAATACTAGTAGTAAATATCAAAACTCTTTTAACAAACAATTTCTACTCTATTTTTAATAACAAAGCTCTTTTCTTAATCCGTTTTCCAGTCTATTAGTATATACAAACCTTTACCTCATTCGGATGAGAAATCTAATTAAACGACTTAGTAAAACAAGTGGTATGAAACGCTTGCGTTCACTTTGTCGGTTAATTCTTAGACTTGTTCGATTGAACCTCTTGTGACAATTTTATTAGTGAAGATTTACAGTTTGTTCGTAAATATTTAAGTTAAGCAAGTGGTTATGAGACATGAAGCTAAACTTCTATATTTACTAGCTTAGTGTAATTGACACTTCTCGTTGATCATGACGATCATTCTGATGATTTAGACTAGCAATTGTGCGATGTCTCTTGTTGCGAGGTTAGACTAGACACCACTTGTGTGATTCCACTCACACATACCTTTTTGCTTTTTGATTAGTCTGACCTTAATCTGTGTGATTCCATTCACACATGTGGGGTAGTCCCCTTGGTCTTCGGACCGTCATGTGATAGGCCTCTTTCTCTTTTCTATGATTTCTGGACTTCTTGCATTGATTTCTAGAATTTATGTCATTGACTTGTTATGAGTACAAGTTTGGGGCATGATGCCCTTTCCGAATCTTTGAGAAGATTCTTGTGATATTGATTATCTCTTATTGATTGGTCTTCTATTGATCATTATTTACATACTTATGGTGGTATGTCATTATGGATATTTTATGTTTATGCCATATCTTTTATGTTATATCATGTCATCTGATATTTATAGCTAGACTGACCCGTTTATTATTTTCTTAAATAATACTCGGGTCAGACCGAGATGTTACAGGTGCTTCTGCTTGACTTCTTCCCAGGGATTCATCACTCTGACTTTTGGCTAACTGTTTAGATTAGCAGTTTTTGTTGTATACACTTGAGATATAGACTCATAGTTGTATTCTTTTGTATAGCACGTGTTGCTATTCTTTTGTATTATCGAGGATCTTATGGACCACTACTCTGATGTACACTTTCATGTGTTAGTTATATATTCATATCTTCTTCCGCCTTTGTGATATGGATATCTGTGACTGATTTGTGTTATGATTATTTCTATGTTTGTTTTCGAAGATTATTTATAGCCACCGTGTGATAAGCAATTACATGGATGGTCGCTCCTCAACAGCCTTATTCTCCATGCTAGTTGACAGCACTACTCCGTAGTGTTCTTGGCTAGCGTGGGTATAGAGGTGGGGCGTCATAAATGTATTTCTTACGAAATACCCTCGTGATTTAGGTATCGGACACACACGAAATCATGGCATACGTATTATACGTATTTATTTAGTCCTTAAATCTATTTGGGTTTCTTACAGTTTCACCTTTTATTATACATTTATATCATATAAGTTTAATTCTTGTATAATATTTTATAATTTAATTAAATTATGTAATAATCTTACGTATTATTCTAATATTAATTTTATTAATTAAATATTATTTGATTAATTTAAGTAATTAACATTTTAATTAAAATTATTCATTCAATGTATACGTTTTAGATTGAATATGTGCACTGTAACATTTATAGTTATATACATATCTTGAATATAGAAGTTATTGATTAATTAATAATTAATTAATTAATTTAATGAAAACAATTTTAGTTAATTATAATTAATTTTGAAAATTTTATACAAACATACATATATATATATTGCCTTAACATTTTAAAATAATGTTACATAGATCAATTTATACATATATATTATTTAATTTAATTAGTTAAATTTTATTACTTATTCATTTAATTAATCTAATTAATTATTAATAATTTTTGAAAATAATTATTTTATTTTCAAAATTATCAAAAATTATTTTATTTCATTTATAAAATCATTACTATTTTAAATTTTAAATATTAATTTTATTTATTTTAAATTTAAATATTTGAATTTAAAATTTTATTATAATTTTAAAACAAATTTGGAAAATTAGCCAAACAAATCAATTTGGGTTTATATATCGGGGATAATCTTTAGGCTTACATCATACTTTCGGGCTTAGCCAATAGCCAAGTAGGGTAGAGTACCCAATCTTAACTTTAGGCACTACTTTTCTAGATATCCTACTATATGGGTATGCTTTAATAAGTTAGCACTAATACATTTAGTCTAGACCATATACTTTATTATGCTCTTATACCATTGTTGGAACTGGGCTCACATGCATCGAGTTAAATGGATGAATTTCACTTCTTCTGTACCATTTTAGATCTTTTTGGGCTAATTAAGTCTAATTCGATTTAAATTTGGTTGAAAGAGATTTTAAATAAAAGCATTATTTTATTTTATTTTATTTTATTTTCTAATAAAAGTATGTTTTAATATAATTATTTTTATTATATAACGTATACATGCGTATCATATATACATGTATGTGTATGTGTATGTGTATGTGCACATGCAATGTATACAGTGTGCAGGTTTAACATTCCCATATCTAAGTGATGTGATTTACACTATAATGAACATGTTAGCCTGTACATGTGCTGCCTAATAGATATATATATATATATATATATATATATATGTATGTGTGTATATGTATGTATGTGTGTGTGCGCGCGCATGTGTGTGTTAGCCTACATCATATATATACCATTGATATATATATATATATTGATGTAAAAATAAAATTATATTCATATTTAAAGAAATATATATTATAATGTAAAAGAATATTATTATATATAAAAAAATATATATAGATATAAAGCATTATTTTTCAATAAATATAGATAGCTGAAATTCAAATAAAAATTTCAAATTTTAAAACTGGACCTAGATTTGAAAATATGTTTTAATAACAAATTCAAAATCGTTAATATTTTAGTAAATATACACATGAAAATGTTTTTTCTAATCTAAAACACACACACACACATATACATATATGTATACATTAAAATAATATTTAAAATTATATAATATAAAAGATATTGTACGTACCAGTATATAAATAAATAATATACATATATGCATATATATATATATATATGTATCTGTGTGTGTTTTTTGTGTGTGTTTCAGCTAAATCATATATTAACAAAATCAAGATTTTTAATTAAATCCTTATTGATTTACCATTTGTTTTTCATTATAAATTTTGAATGGAAGTATATAATATATATGCAAAATATTCAATGCTTTTTGGAAATTAACTTTTACCTCATATATAAATTATTTGTAATTAAAGATGTGTGTGTTTTTATATATGTATATATGTATTTATGAATATTAAATTGACTTAATTTATTATAATTCCAAAATAAGCATTGCAACTCTCTATATATATGATTTCAAATTTTAATAAAAATATATAAAATTTCTTTCCTTTCTCAAATTATTAACATTTATTTAATTTGCTAACAAATTAACATATATTACATACACATGTTTATATCATTTAAACATCAATTTTTTTAGAACAATCTATAAATCATTTTTAAATTCGAAAATAGTTTATTTTTATTTTTTGCCTTAGTTGAAAACATAAATAGATATGTTTGTGTGTTTATGTATATATATTTAAATTTTTAAAAATTATAAATTTGTATTTTCATTTCCTCGGGTGACAACACGTATAAATAAAGTTTCATTATATATTCATCTAATCTTACCACATACAATTATGAATAAATGACATATATGTATGTACATACATACACACACACACATGTTTGTATATATGCATGTAAATAGGAAGATTACCTTGACTATAGCTCAATAGTAAAGCCTTGAATGTTGAAACTGTCGAACACCTTTGGATCTGAATCCAATTTCTTCCAGATAGCACTACCCGATCTAAAGATCTATTCACCTTTGTATTATTTGATTTAAATTTGTGTTTTAAGGTTTGAAAATGTTAGAGGAAGCTCAAACAAATTTCGGCCTTAGGTATGGTGTAGGAGGGCTAAAAGCGTGTGAGCAAAATTTAAGGGTCAAAGGAGTGTAAATAGGTGAAAAAGGAAGGAGCTAATTGTGGATCTGGGTCTACAATTTTCTCTTCCAATTAAAATTCAACTAATATCAAATTCACCCTCCTCCCTATACTTATAGCTGGACATACCATGCCCCTTTATAGGTCTTAATTCCATTTCAAGCCCGATGAGATAGATGACTCTTAAATCAAATTTAAGCGTACATCAATATTGTACATTGATAGGTGTGTATATAACTTACATATGCACTATTTTCAATACTGATCAATACGAATCAAAAAAAGTTATATTTGATGCTTCACAAATATTAAATAATTTAATTAATTTATAGCAGTCATGATTTAATTTAATTAGGTGGTGGTCAGAGTATTGAACATTTCGGTTATGTGACACTTAGGTGCAACTTCGGTCAGTGATTAATATCGAACAATTCGAATATTAATGTTTACATCATTTAAGCTAGTAGTGTGACATTATGACCAATTTTGTCTCTTATACTGTTTCGATAAAGACCCAATTTTACTTTTTTTAAGCGATCTCCGGTATTGACAATTATTTACGCCAATTCTCTTTGTTAAAACTTTATCACATTAGGACTTATGAAATTTGGTATTGTTCAATATTGCAATACTGCCAACATTCATCTTGTGTAGTTCAAGCACAAAAGTCTTTGTTCAATAATGACAATTAATATTAAATGAATTTTTCTACCAAGATACTTTAAATTTGAGTTGACTTAAGTTGACCGTGATACTAAGCTCATATAACCGAAGAGACTAATCCTCTATTTAATAGTGTTTCACTTTCAATGCTTTAGTATAACGATCTGCCTTTCTTACACCTAAAGACGACACTTAATTCATTCCCGATATTCTTATGTCGATCGGATAGGTGTCCAAAAGATAGGTAATAGGGAAAAGAAAATAAAGGACAAGGAAACAAACATGGATGTTTCTAGGTAATAGGGCAAAGAAAATAAAGGACAAGGAAACAAACATGGATGTTTCCCATAAACATCAGAGTTATTATACATCATCACATAATAGTACATATGGTTACTCAAAAAATGTTATATCAATGTTGCAACAAGTACTATTCCCAATAAGGACAACTATGTCAGTATGCTCAAAATACTAATAGATAATATATAGTTGCAGCGGAATTATAGACAACTACTAGACGCTGAAAGCTCATACTCCATACTTCTTACCAAAATGCTCCGAAGAAACCTGACTACTTAGCTACTCATAAAAATTTGAGTACCCAAGAGTTTAAGGGAAAGAAATAAAACTCCAGATCAGACATTGGTCTGGTATAGTAAAGCATAATTTTAAATCTTTCGAACAAAAGGTATCACGTAAGTCCACGCTGCACATAAACGTGGATGGGTTTTTGCCTTACGATGACTAAAACATTTCTATATATAATTCTATGATACTATCATAATGTTTAGTTTTAAAATAAATATGCAATCAGAGCTGAAACTGTCACATTAATTAAATTCCAACATAGTTGGTAAACAACTAAGTCCGCAAAGGCACGTATTGGAAAATGGATCCCATCAATGACAAGGCACTATGGTACCACCTGTTACAGTACATCTCTAGTTAAAATGCACCAAGAGCCACACATGGACTCCCTACCAAAAAAGGACCAACTTACCCCTTACTGGATAGTACAAAATACGATCATACCTTGGTTATGATCAGCAACCATATTGGACCAGAAGCATAATCTAAAGGAATAATATCGACTCTAGAAAGGGATGACCATACCCTAATGGGTGTGACCCACTTAGCTCTACTATATATTCCCTGATTTTAGTTACTTCCGATTGTGAAGTTTAAGGTTACACTTTACCTTTCCTCCTAGCAGACCATCTTGGAATGCAAACTACACCCACGGGAAGAATAGTACATCACCATAGCATATTTCATAACGAACCATCGCGAACATTATTAGTTTGGAGTGCTTCAGATAAATTATACTTATCTAAAACCGGTGTCTCCAAACTAAGCTGTATTTCCCTATTGACTCAATTTCGGCTGTTTGGTAATATGCAACAGGTATTTGAGTCCTCATCGGGGAAGTCGAATATACACAACATCCTTCTTGAGTTAAAACAAGTCAAGTTATAAATAGTGAACAACACTACTATGGGTAATTATACAAAGTTTTTGTATGGATAACCTATACTTAATTTAAACGTGACCTATTTATAGAAATTAACCTTCCCATGTATGTCACGTTTCCGGTATTTCGAACTTACTTTATCCCTCGCCTAGAAATAAATTCTAGATCTCACAGATAGAGGATTATCCTACTCATTTGCTTTTAGTGCTAACTATAGGATGACTTACTTCCTATAAATATGTCACCATATTAGCATTGGTTTCATATTTGTTTAAGGTTCCTTAAGGGTAATCGTTAAAGAAATCCCTTAACTTAAAATATTTTCGAAAAAGAAAACCAGCTTTAAACAAAATTGATATTTTAAAAACAAAGCGATTTAAAATCCTTATTTATTAAATAAATATAAATTAAACCCTTATTAAATAATAATTAAGTCCTAATTAACATCTTAATCAAATTTAACTTAATCGATAATTAATTCATAATTAAACCCTCTTTTAAATAAATAAGAAATTATTAATTAATCTTAGATAATTCATTAAATAATAAGTAATCCCCAATTAATAATTAAATAACAATTAACTTTTAATTAGTTAACTAATTATAATTAACTTACTTAATTAACATTTAAGTACTAATTGCCTTTGTTAATTGATGATTAAATACTAATTACCTATAACATTCCTGAAAATTTACCAAGTTTAATTTGGTAATTAAATTATTTTTTGAGAATAAATTATGAATTGATTAGATATTTCTAGAATAAAAAAATAATTTTTGATTATAAATAGAAGTTTAATTAGAAATTCAAGCATATGTAGCTTAAAAAAATTGGATTTAGGAAAATAAATGTATTGGGGGTAAATAGAAATTTGATTCAAAATATAAGAATAAGTATTTTATAAACAAATATTGGATTTCAAAATAAAATGTATTAAAAATAAAATGGAAATTAAAAGCTTGAGAGTAATAAAAAAATTAATGATAGTTGTTTTCTAAATTTTTAATTATATTAGAATTTGGAAGTTGTAATAAAAAGAAAAACGAGTGTACTCATTTTCTAAAATATTAAATATATTTTGAAGATGTATTAATTTTCAAATAATTTATGTATTAATTTTCAAAATATTATTTTTAATATTTAATTCTCTTATATAAATAAATGTAACTATTGTTAATATGAAATCAAAATTTTTATATCTTTGTTTTCTTTTATAAAGTTGTAAAAAAATATATAATAAAAAAATGTATGAATGTAAATTGTGTAAATATAAATAAAAGAAGAAAATTATATTTATTCAAATGTGAAGATAATATAAAGATTGTGATATATGTTAATATATAATAAAAAGAAAGAAATTTTTTATAAAGTAAATATGGTATAAAATTTTATATAAATATTTCTTTTATCTTTGAGAATTACAAATGTAAACATACATAAGGAAGTAAACATACATTAAAATTCCATAATCATTCCTTTTTACAAATGGCATTCCTTATGATTTCTTAAATAACATAATAGAATTTAAAATTATAAAAAAACTTTCCATATCCCCATATTCAAATCCTATAACCTCTCACCAAATCTGTATATATAGTAAATAAAGATTTGAGGCATTTCAAATCTCAACACCCAAGAAGAAAAATGGCGAGAAGAGTAAAATCAGAAAAAAAGGAAATAGCAACCTGAAAGAAAAGATGAAAGCCTCTGTTCAAAAACAAAAGCAAATTCAAAAACGAGATCTGGAAAACAAAGCATTTCAAAACTTTAAATTCAACTGTAAAGGAGAAGTAACAGAGTTCAAAAGAGCTGATTCAATTCAGAATATTCAGCCCGAAAACAAGCCTGGAAAATCAAACTAAGCAACTTCAAATTTGAAAGCGATTCAGGGATCAAGTGTAGATCAGAATCAAAGTTCAAGTCCAATGACCAAGGCAAAGAAAAAAAATAAAACAAATAAAACAGCAAATTCAAAGTTCAAAGTACAAAACTAGTTTCTAGTTTCAGATATCAAAATCTGCTCCTCTGCCTTCATACTTCCAGGTGAGCAAACACACTCGAACCCATTCATATGTTTCGATATTTGAGTTGATGCTTGAAATATATGTGTTTAGTTGATAACTTTGTCAGTATGTTTGCATGTATGTTTTAGCACGAATATGAATTGAATTGATATTTAAATTTTGGATATGCCTGTACATATGTTTGTATTTTGGGTCTCTGTTGTTTACAGTACTTGAATCCCTCTATTTAAAAATCCATATCTCCTGATACAAGTAATTTTAAGTCTGGATCTCTGAATAAAAGTTGAAGATAACAACATGATAGTAATTCTAAAAAATGTTTTCAAGGTTTAAAATTCAATAATTATTTCTGAAACAAGAAAATACCGTAGAAGTCAAATATTTGTCAAAATTTTATGGTAGCGATTTCATGATTTGAGTGCATGTATAGATTCGTATAAGTGAATCCAAAATTTTAATATTAATTTTGTGATTTTTAAACTAGCATTTGACGAGAATTGGTGAGTTACCCGTTTTTGGGATTTTGGTCGATTGTCGACGATCGGAAGGGGTTTGGGTGTCAGGTTTTGGTCCGGAGGAAGAAGGGGGTACAGTGAGCTCTGGAAAAATGGGTGTTGATTTTATAAGGGACTGTGGTAATCAGTCATCGACGATCTAGGGTTCGAAACCCAGTTTTGGACTGTGGGTTTGCATGACGATTTCAGGCATCATCGGCGCATCGAAGTGGAATGCGTGAGGAGGGTTAGGTCGTGTGGCCAGTGATGCCGCTGCGGTCAGAGTATGGGCAACTCCGGTGTGCGAGGTTGACGGCGGCGTTCGATTTTGGATCATTCATATGGTTTTAGTTTCCATTCGTATGGGTTCGATATTGATTCGCTGCCCAACCAGCGAATCATGGTGATCGTTCATGACGATAGGGTGGTCTTCGACTTGATAGGGGTATCGGTGTCGACCTATGGTGGTCAGAGTTATCGTGCACGTGCACGTGCATGATTGTGTCTGACGTTTGGTTCTGGGTTGATCAAGTTTGAAGGAAGGAGGGGGCGACTCGAAGTTGAGCTCGAGAAAAGGGACGATGAGCTCGAGTTGATTCAGGGGTGTTCGCGTAGGCAAGCGATTTCCAGGTTTAAACTTTTAAAATAAAAAAAAACAAGTTTAAAAATATAAAGGGGAAAGAACTCGGGTTTGGGCTCGGGTATTTGAGAGATCGGCTCGGGTAAATGAACGTGCGGCTCGGGGGAGTGATAATACAGCAAGTTTCTTTTAGTTTTTTTTAGTTAAATGTTTAACAAGGTTTATACTATTAAATGTTTAAAGCAAGTTGGATAATGATGAATTTAATCAAGTTTTCAAATTTATTAATCATATTTTAGAAATTAAAATGAAAATTAAATGAGTTCTTAACAAAGTTTCAAAATTTAATTTTTAAGTTAAACCTTAAAAATTGATTTTTTTTTAAAATAGTATATATATACACTATGTATTTTATTTTTAATGCTTTCAAATAGAATTTAATAGTTAACTATTAAGATAGGCGATTAATTAGCAATAAGTTTAAAATAAAGGGTTATTTGTTTTAATCGAAGCAATTTATTAGACTTTATTAATCCGTTAAGAATTAAGGTAAAATAATTACATGAATCAGGTTAATTAAATAATGACTTAAAGATTAATTAATGAAAGTATTTAAGGGATGATTTATTAATAAAAATAATTAATAAATTAATTAGGTAATTAAGGGTAGTTAATTGCTTAGAGATAGCTACTTAATTAAAAGTAACTAATTTATGATTAAAAAGTTGATTGACCAAGTGATCAAACAATAATTCATTTAAGGATAACTAATTAATATGATTGATTGGAAGATGACTAATGAATCAGTGAATTAAATAATTTAAGGTAAATTATTTAATAATTAAAAGTTGATGGATTGAAATTAAGGGTAATTGATTTAATGATAAATTTATTTATGAAAGTAAATAAAAGATAATTACTTTGTGTAATTAAATGAAAGCCAATTACTTAGTGAAATTAATAAAGGATAATTATTTAATAAATAAAAGTTGAGGAATTTTAATTAAAAGTTAATTAACTTATTATTAATGGTTAACTAATAAATGATTAAAGAATGATAAATCAAAATGATTTGTAATTGGTTAATATTAATTAACCAGAATTAGTAAATTTTTCCTAAGTAATTAAGCTGATTCATATTAAAAGGATTAATTGATCTTACTTATGGATGCTTGGACTCTATTGTGATGGATTGATATATTTGATATGTAATGTGATTCTATGTAATGCTTTGTGCTGAGCTGTTATATCTGTGATGACTATACTGTTGTATGAATATGAAAAACCTTTGACCCGTAGAACAACATTTGAATTTCCATGCGACAGGGAGTCGGATTCCAGTTGGTTATCCGACACCCACATCGAATTGTAAGGGTAAATCTTTGTGATTGATAAATCTATTTAAGCTATGAATATGTGATGATGATGTTATGCACTATTGTGTAAAACCCATGGACCACACTTACACACACACAAATATGGATTGCACGTGGAAATGGGTTAAGTCACCGATTTTTGAAATTATTTTAAAAATTGAATTTTTGAATCCAAAATAGTTTTGGAATTAGGATTGGGAGCTTTTGAAAATGAATTTCAAAAATAAAAGTTAATTTGAATAACTTGATTGAGTTTTGAAATTTAAATAATTTGATTTAAATTTGAATTCAATATTTGAAATTGAATTCTATGAGTTGGAAACTATGGTTTAAAAAGGCTATTCAACTTATAAATGTGTTTATATGGGTTTTAAAACCATTTTAAAAGTGTTATTTTGGGAATTTAAATTTAACCGAAGATTTTAACTTGTATAAATATAATTGGATTTTTCTGAAACGAAAACTGCTTGTTTTCAAATAATAAAAGCTTTCACATAAGAAATGGACGCCCAATTTGTGTTAAAAGGATTTCATGTCTAAAATGAAAATAGTTTCCCAAGTTATGAATAAATCTTTGGAAACGTGTTCTAAAGCTATAAATCTTTAATTTTAAAGGTTTAATGAGGTAATCCAAATTGAAATGGAAATTGTTTTGAAATCTATAAATGGATCTTTGTGAAACTAGGTGAACTTTGTGAAATGAATCTTTTTGTCAAAAGATTTAAATGGTAATTTGTTTAACCATTTGAAAGAAAAGCTTTGAATTTCTAAGTTGTGACTTAACTAGAATCCCATATCCATATGTTTTTAAATATATTGCGCTCACTATCCGGTTTAGCTGGGAGAGGACCTTGTGTCATATAACCCATTCCGAATAGTGATACGACGTTATGGATTGCATTTGAAGACCGGTGTTGAAGACCGGGTGTCTTCGAGAACGATTGGATAACCTTTCGATTGACTCTACACTGAGTTGCTCCGGTATAGAGTTCTCCCTATGTGATGGGAAGTCCGAACGGAATTGTGGATACCCGGATTTGCAAGGGCTTCTTTGGAAGTGCCTTCGGTTCTGTTCAAACCCGGAATAGACTTGTATTGTTGTATGTCCGACATTACACTTTGAGATATTGAACTAATCTCTATCAAATACATTTCTGCTTGGTGGCGGAGAATTTATTCTCTTATCTTAACTCCCTTCTCTGAGACGTATGAGCTCGGAGGTTATGTAGTTGATATTTATCAGTGAAATACTCCTAATTTGGTAGTGTGACATGCTAAGTGCTGCTTTGTGTTGATGATAATTTGTTGATCATTTGTGATCAAAGCATGGCTTTTGTATAAAGGGTATCTTTATGGACGAGACTACATCAGGACCTCACACCTTGGAAATGGTTGAAACATGAAAGATGCGGCAAGGTTATGAGGGTCGCACCCTTTAGGGTGTGTCATTCCCTTCTGGAAAAGGGTGGTATCATGGTATGGAGACCAGATACTTACTCATGTGGATAATGCAGATCTATTAGTTTGTGATTGCTTTGTGGTTGTTGGATTAGAGGTATCTCGGATAAAGGTCCCAAAGGACCGAGGGATGGCATGCTCGAGTAGTAGTTACCTAGTTATAGAGGTAACCCGGCGTTGTGTTGGCAAAGATTCGATTAGGTTTTGGGGACGTCCCGCTAGAGGCATACCCATGTAGCAGTAGGAAGTTCTTTAGCATGACCATTTGTTGGAAATCCATTCATCCAACACGCGCCTTGTACGGTTTTAGTTGTAGAACCTGCCATTTACTTATGGTGTCGTAGAACCTGCCATTTACTTATGGTGTCACCCCACTCTTTAGATGGTAGCTACAGTAGGCATAGTTCGGAATGTCTATGCCGGCTAGGATTTATATTATACTTTCGAAATGGTTTTCTACACTATGCACTAGTAATAATATCAAAGAAATTTTCTCGTATCAAGCATATTTGTCTATCATAAGGAGAAATCTCCTCCGATTCTGCGTTTGCATTGTGTGTGTGGCGGGAGGCCTTATGGTAGTTTCATTTTCTAAAAAGCATTGCGCATATATTTTAATTCTTTTGATATTTGTTTTAAAGACCAAACTGCTTTTGTTTGCTCACACCAGTCCCAAGACTGATCTAGAGTTTATTGTTCCTTTTCTAAACTCTGGGTGCCCACTATTTTCCCACACGGGCAGTCTAGAGTTGGGTTTTTCAGATAGTCAGGTTTAGTAGATTATCTGGAGCTAGTTCATTCTTTGGATCAGGACTGTACTTTCTTACTTTGTGCATTTTTATTGGGAGTTCGAGCTATTTCTGGATTGGTGCCTTGGAGACGGAGATTACCGATGCTGGAGTTCTTTCTTGAAGACAATCTTGGAGATATTGTTCCGCTGTTGATGTTATCTTTTCTTTCCACTGCTATTGTCTTGTATCATATCTCTGATGTATATTGATATCTATTGTATTATCTGTTGTATCTTATTGTATCTTATATTGTATCAATGTGGTATATTGATTTATGCTATTCATTTCTTCCGCTGTGTTGTACTTAATGTGTTGTAAGCTCCGACATGACTCGAATTCCAACGTTTGGATCTGTGGCATTCAAGTACAAGTGGAGTACGGATGTCGATTTTCGAACGCTAAAGTTTGGATCGTGACATTTTTGGCATCATAGCTGAGGGTTAAAACTTTAGCTCATGAGTATAACACATTAAGTAACTTATTAGAAATACGGTGAAGTATAACCTAGAATGAGTATATCCCTAAGCAATCCATTCGAAAGCCTCAGTAAATTCTCTTACTATTCACTGATAGTAAGTATGAGTGCGAGAAGAGGACGAGATAGGGGACAGGGGAGTACCACTACAAATGTTCAAACCCTGTTACAGTGGAAATAACTTTCTTCTCAATCTCCTTTGATTCGATTCCAAATTCTTTTGATGGCTTCGTGACAGCTCCAGAAGGAAGTTTCAGTGTGATGATGCCCTACGAATCATTGTAGAAAATTCTCGCTTCGTATCTTCATCGATTTCTTATTAGCTTTTCGTCCTAAACTTTAATGAATCTGGAATTTGAAATTGAAAATTTTAAATAAATGGGAAATTTTAAATTAAGTTAAATTGGTTAAAAGAATATGAAGCCAAATTTAAATTATATCAATAAAACGATATCAATTAAGACCAAATTTGAGATTCTATCGTATTTCTTGTGTATATCAAAGTCCGAAGAGGGACAAGTTGGTATATACTTTGGGGTATTCCGAATTGAATTTGGAATCCACATCTAATGTTTGAGAAATTATATAAGATTGAATCATCTATCTATTCTCTGGGATCCGATATATTCTACGAATGATTAGTTATCCTTTCGAACTAATCAACGCCCTTGCATATTCTTAGACCAGAGGACCCAAATATCTTGTGTAATATTGTATGAGTTTGTTCTCATATTTTTGTTATTTTGATTTGGGTAAACCGAATGCAGAATAAATATTTCGATCTGATCTGATCAATCATTTCTTTATCTATCATCTATTCGTTCTCGTCTCCCTTGTAAATTTCGGGGACTAAATTTTTTAAGGGGGAAATCTGTAACATTCCTGAAAATTTACCAAGTCTAATTTGGCAATGAAATTAATTTTTGAGAATAAATTGTGAATTGATTAGAGATTTCTAGAATAAATAAATAATTTTTGATTATAAATAGAAGTTTAATTTGAAATTCAAGCATAAATAGCTTAAAAAAAATTGGATTTAGGAAAATAAATGTATTGGGGATAAATAGAAATTTGATTTAAAATATGAGAATAAGTATTTTATAAACAAATATCAGATTTCAAAATAAAATGTATTAAAAATAAAATGGAAATTAAAAGCTTGAGATTAATAAAAAAATTAATGATAGTTGTTTTCTAAATTTTTAATTATATTAGAATTTGGAAGTTGCAGTAAAAAGAAAAATGCGTGTACTCATTTTCTAAAATATTAAATATATTTGGAAGATGTATTAATTTTCAAATAATTTATGTATTAATTCAAAATATCATTTTTAAGATTTAATTCTCTTATATAAATAAATGTAACTATTGTTAATATGAAATCAAAATTTTTAAATCTTTCTTTTCTTTTATAAAGTTGTACAAAAATAAATAATAAAAAAAATGTACGAATGTAAATTGTGTAAATATAAATAAAAGAAGAAAATTATATTTATTTAACTGTGAAGATAATATAAAGATTGTGATATATGTTAATGTAAAATAAAAAAAGAAATGTTTTATAAAGTAAATATGATATAAAAATTTATATAAAAATTTCTTTTATCTTTGAGAATTACAAATATAAACATACATAAGGAAGTAAACATACATTGAAGTTCCATAATCGTTCCTTTTTACAAATGGCATACCTTATGATTGCTTAAATAAAATAATAGTGTAACGACCCAGAATTCCCGTCATTTGAAATTTGTATATTTAATTGATTTTTAAATATTAACAAATGAAATTTGTATGTCGAGTATTTTTTCTTCAAATATAGTGATTTGATTGGATAATTAAATCAATAATTTAATATTTAAAATTACAGAAATAATTGAAAATTGGGTTTAATGTGATTTAAATTGATTTGTAAAGTTGTATTAAATTATGTTGGAGTTAGAATGATGTTATAGAACTTTTAAAATTGAATTAAAAGTTAAATCGTAGAAATTGAATATTTTAATATTTAATTGACGAGTTAAAAATAGCCATTTTTCAAATTGTCTCGGATTTCAACGAAACCGGTTTCATCGGATCCGTAATGTTATATTATTGTATGGTTTCAAATTTCACGTCAATCGGATTTATGGTTTGTCCGCGGCAAGCTAAAACGCGTAGAAATCGGTTTGAGTGAATTTTTAAATTTAAATAGTCGATTCGAAAATCTATCTTCCAAATTTGATCGAATTGGCTCCCGATATATATTCCATTGCGTTCGGAAAAGGGGTAAAACATTATAAACACCAGGCGGCGTGCTTCGTTTGGAGTTCGAAAAAATTTCGGGTGAATAGTGTTTGAGAATTTTCTATAAAAGGCCCCCTGTTTTCACATTTTGCAACAAACCCAAATTTAAAACCCTAGCCGCCAGTTATAATTTTAATGGCCGAAAATTTTCAATTTTCTTCTTCAATTATCTTCCAATCCACACGTTAATTCAAGAAAGCTTCAACTACAAACTTCTAGAGCACGTCAAGATCTATATTCTCAATGGTTGCGATCAAGAATGGAGCTTCGGTTCGACGTGAATATGGGTTTGAACGCACGAATTTCATGCGCGTTTATCAAGGAAGATGGACGACTGAGTTTGCTATGCCTCTGGCCGATAGTGGCGCGCGTATTGGGCTTCGATGTGGAAGTGTCAGATCGTCTTCAAGTTGCTTATAGGAGTCGCGAAAATTCGAAGGCGGTGGTGGCCTATATGGGTTGTGCGTGTGTTTTTTTCTGTTGGGGAAGACGAAGGGTAGTTACGGCCTGGATTTGAGCAAAAGAAACGAACGGTCCAGATGTAAATTAGGTTAAGAAATAAAAAGAAAATAGTAATTTATTTATTTAAAATTCGTGTAATCTTTGTAACGCGATATCTTTTTCATACGAGGTCCGTTTTGGACGAAACGAATTGCGTTGGCTTCGTATTGACGAGCACTACGCGATGGAGCTTGATTGGAGTTGATTTGAGCTAGTGAAATTTTTGGGTAAAATTAAATGCACGTTTAATTTTATTTGAAATAAAACGTTGAAACCGTTATTGAAAATAAGGTGAGAATTTCTCTCTCAATCGAAATTGTTTTGATTTAAATTTTAAATAGTTAGATTTAAAATTGCTTGATTGTGTGATTGAATGATAAATTATTATCTGTTGTATTGAAATAGACCCTATATACCGTTTATTAAGCGGTTGTTATTTATTAAACCCATATACCGCGATATTCCATCTTGAAGTGGAATTGGTATTATATATGTACTTAGAGTTGATTTTCCCGCATTATATAGCGGATGAGACCCTATTGTGCCGCAGAATAGCGGATAATATTTTATAAACCCATGTACCGCGATATACCGTCTTGAAATGGGATTGGTATTGTGCTAGCATTTGTAGATGCACGGAAACAGGCTGGAGGAATCCAACTGGATTCCTCACCAGTATTGATTCATTTATAGATATTGTGATATATTCTGTTATCATATGATATATGATGTTCTGGATGCCGTGATTGTTATATTTAGTGCTGTTGCAACATTGGGCCTATTTTTGGAGTTTTAAAAATGTTAAAGTAATGATTTCGAACTTAAAAGGATTTTAAAGTGATTTTTGAAAGCATACGTTTTATTGAATTTTGGAGTTGATTCATTTTAAATAAATAAACGTTATAATTTTAATGTTATAAAAATTATGATTTTTGAGAAATATAGTTGAAAATTGATTTTTGAAATATGGAGTTAATAATATTATAAAATAGTTTAAAATTTAGATTTTGAATTTATTATAAAAACTTTCTATATAAGATTTATAAAATTTAATTTTATAAATCAAAGTGATGAAATTATAAAGGAGTTTTGAAGATGTTTTAAAATGATGTTAAAATGGGTTTTATAAAAGAACAGAATCTACGATTTTGAAGTTACAAAAAGAATGAATTTGTAAATAGAGAATTATAAGTAATTAACTTATAAATTGGATTTTTGCATTTAAATGAGAGATAAATAGAATTTGTTAATTAAGGGATTTTATAAGTTGAAGTTCTTATAAAATTATATAGATGTGAATTTATAAACGTTGTTTTAAAAATCCGAAATCAATTGAAATTGATAAGTAAATATGAAAGGTTAGTAAGGGAGATATATCCACGATTTTGGACACTGGATAATCCTTTAGATTTAAATACATAGAAGTGTTGAATTTGGTAAACGATTTATATTCACGATTTTGGACGGTGAATAATATATTAAAGAAATGTTTTGGGGAAGTGATATTTTAAATAGAATTAAAATGATTTGAAGTTGTTTTAAAATCTGTTAAGGATTGAAACCATAGATTTCAACATTTATTGTTGAAATAGACGTTTTCAAGAGATAAGAAAATGGTGGACTATAACACTGTTGTTGTAGTAAATGATTTTCGAAAGGAAATGTTTTATATAGTATTGGGATTTATATATCTATCCTAGTTTCGAATCCTTATGCTAGTGATTTTGGGTTGTCGTCACGATGTTTTACGCAACATTCGTTTTGACCTAAATAAATGTGTTTAAAGAGAACGTTTTTCTTAAAAAATAAAATATATACTTAATCGTGTTTTAAGTATATTGAATATTTTCTAAGTATTGAAAATAAATAGATTTGTAAATTACTTATTATTAAATAAGTATGGAAATGTTTTCCAATATGAAGTGAAATGTTTATAGATTTTATCTTTTAAAGATAAATTGAAAGTGAATATTTGAAATCGATTTGAGAATCGTATATCAATAGATATTTTGGAAATGTGAATTCACCATGGAATTTATAAAGGAAAGGGAAATTTTTTAAAAATAAACAAACATTGATTTATTTTTGAAGTGTGGAAAATTATATATCTTGTAAAGATATTTTTGGAAAATAAATAATTTGGGAAATTATTTGGAATTTGGTGATGATTGTGCATATTTGTTGATAGTTAAATAACTGACTATCAATATTTACCTTTAAATGGGTATTTGTTGTGATTTGCTTGAATTATAATGCTACACTTATTTGAAAGTAAGCGCTTGTTATTCGGTTTAGCCAGGAGAGGACCTTTGGGTCATAAATCCCATTCCGAATAGTGATATGTCATAATGGATAGCATTTGAAGACCGATGTTGAAGATCGGATATTTTCGAAAATGGAAGGATTACCGTCGAATGACTCGGCATCGGCTGATCTCCGATATAGAGATTTTATCATCCTTTGTGATGGGAATTCCGGACGTGATTAGTGAATATCCGGATTGCAAGGTCTTCTTCGGAAGTGCCTTCGGTTCCGTTCGATCCCGGAACGGACCTGTATGGATGTGTGTATGACGTTACAATTTGAGAAGTAAAGCTGGTTTCTATCAAATACGTTTCTATTGGTGGCGGAGAATTTATTCTCTTAGCTTAACACCCTTCTCTGAGACATACGAGCTCAGAGGTTATGTAGTTGATGGTTACTAGTGATACTTTTCCAAATTGGTAATGTGGCATACGAAGTGCTGCTGATCATTTGTTGATTAAAGCATAGCTTTTGTATAAAGCGTAGCTTTGTGGACTAGACTTCATCGGACCTCACACCCCGGTAATGGTCAAAACAGGAAAGATGCGGCAAGGTTATTAGGGGATAGCGCCCCCTTAGTGTATGTCATTTCCTTCTGGATAGAGGTGGCATTATGGTATGGAGCCCTGATACTTAACCTATGTTGCTGCTACAAACTTATTATTTTGTGGTTGTTGGTGAATCCCGGGACTTAGGTCGGTTGCGACCGGGGGATGGCACACTCATGTCAGTAGTTACCCAGCTAGGGGTAACCCGGCCTTGTGTTGACAGAGATCCGGTTAGGTTCTCGAGACGTCTTTCCAGAGGCGTACCCATGTGGCAATGGGAAGTTCCTTGGCCTGACCATTTGTTATAAATCCAAACTCCAATATGTACCTTGTACGGTTTTAGTTGTAGAACTTGCCATTTACTTATGGTGGTCACCACTGTTTAGATGGTAGCTATAGTAGGCATAGTGCGAAATGCCTATGTCGGCTAAGATTTATATTATACTTTCGAAATGTTTTCCTACACTTTGCACTTATAGTAATAATATCAAAGAAAATTTCTCGTATCAACCATGTTTGACTATTATAAGGAGAAATATCCTCCGATTCTACGTTTGCATTATGTGTGTGTGCGGGAGGCCTTATGGTAGTTTCATTTTCCAAAAGCATTGCGAATCTATTTTAAAATATTTCTTTGTTTGTTTTAAAGTTAAACTGTTTTAATTTCTCACACCAGTCCCATGACTTACTTGGAGTTCATTGTTCCCTTCCTAAACTCTGGGTGCCCACCATTTTCTACACGGGCAGTCCAGAGTTAGGTTATCGGGTCATTCTGGAATGCAGGAGTTGCTGTAGAGATTTGGAGGCAAGCTGGATGGCTTGGCGTTTCAACTAGTATATAGTATTTCTTTTTCGCTGTTTGTTGTTGTAAACTCTGATAATGCAGTGTAATGTGATGTAATGTAATAACTGATATAGTTCCTTGTTTTTAAAGATATTCATTTACCTATTATATGTTGTTCCGCTGCGATTGTGAGATTCTGATATAGTTTCTGTTGCTCTTTCTTTCTTCTTCTATCTTCTACCTCTTCTTTAACCCCAGCGGTACGGTTTTTCGACCTTCGATTGCTCGGCAGTTGATACAGTGGACCTATTAATGTCGACTTTTGTGAGTCGAAAATCGTTTCGTTACAAATATAATTTAAAATTATAAAAAAAACTTTCCATCCCCCCATATTCAAATCCTATAACCTCTCACCAAATCTGTATATATAGTATACAAAGATTTGAGGCATTTCAAATCTCAACACCCAAGAAGAAAAATTATGAGAAGAGTAAAATCAGCGAAAAAAGGAAACAACAACCTGAAAGAAAAGGTGAAAGCCTCTGTTCAAAAACACAAGAAAAATCGAGATCTAGAAAACAAAGCAATTCAAAACTTTAAATTCAACTATAATGGAGAAGTATCGAAGTTCAAAAGACCAGATTCAATTCAGAATATTCAACCTGAAAACAAGCCTGGAAAATCAAACTAAGCAACTTCAAATCTGAAAGCGATTTAGGGATCAAGTGTAGATCAGAATCAAAGTTCAAGTTCAATGACCAGAGCAAAGCAAAAATAATAATAAAACAAATCAAATAGCAAATTCAAAGTTCAAAGTACAAAACTAGTTTCTAGTTTCAGATATCAAAATCTGCTCCTCTGCCTTCATACTTCCAGGTGAGCAAACACACTCGAACCCATTCATATGTTTTGTTATTTGAGTTGATGCTTGAAATATATGTGTTTAGTTAATAACTATGTCAGTATGTTTGCATGGATGTTTTAGCAAGAATATGACTTGAATTGATATTTAAATTGTGGATATGCCTGTACATATGTTTGTATTTTGGGTCTCTGTTGTTTACAGTCCTTGAATCCCTCTATTTAAAAATCCATATCTCCTAATACAAGTAATTTTAAGCCCGGATCTCTGAATAAAAGTTGAAGATAACAACATGATAGTAATTCTAAAAACTGTTTTCAAGGATTAAAATTCAATAATTATCTCTGAAACAAGGAAATACTGTAGAAATCAAATATTGGTCAAAATTTTATGGAAGCGATTTCATGATTTGAATGCATGTATGGATTCATGTAAGTGAATTATGAATTTTAATATTAATTTTGTGATTTTTTAACTAGCATTTGACGAGAATTGATGAGTTACTCGTTTTTGGGATTCTGGTCGATTGTTGACGATCGGAAGGGGTTTGGGTGTCAGATTTTGGTCTGGAGGAAGAAGGAGGTACGACAAGCTCTGGAAAAATGGGTGTTGATTTTATAAGTGACTATGGTGATCAGTAACCGACGATCTAGGGTTCGAAACCCAGTTTTGAACTATGGGTTTGCGTGACGATTTCAGGCATCATCGGTGCATCGAAGTGGAATGCGCAGGGAGGGTTAGGTGTGTGGCCAGTGACACCACTGCGGTCAGAGTATAGGGAACTCCGGTGGCCGAGGTTGACGGCGGCGTTCAATTTTGGATCATTCATATGGTTCCAGTTTCCATTCGAATGGGTTCGATTTTGATTCGCTGCCCAACCAGCGAATCAGGTTGATTGTTCGTGACGATAGGGTGGTCTTCGACTTGGTGGTGGTATCGGCGTCGACCTATGGTGGTCGGAGATATGTGCACGTGCACGTGCGCGATTGTGTCTGACGTTTGGTTCTGGGTTGATCGAGTTTGAAGGAAGAAGGAGGAGGCGACTCGAAGTTGAGCTCGAGAAAAGGGACGATGGGCTCGAGTTGATTTAAGGGTGTTCGCGTAGGCAAGCGATTTCTAGATTTAAACTTTAAAAAAAAAACAAGTTTAAAAATATAAGTGGGGAAAGAATTTGGGTTTGGGCTCGGATATTTGAGAGATCGGCTCGGGTAAATGAACGTGTGGCTCGGGAGAGTGATAATACAGCAAGTTTCTTTTAATTTTTTTTAGTTAAATGTTTAACAAGGTTTAAACTATTAAATGTTTAAAGCAAGTTGGGTAATGATGAATTTAATCAAGTTTTCAAATTTATTAACCATATTTTAGAAGTTAAAATGAAAATTAAATGAGTTCTTAACAAAGTTTCAAAATTTAATTTTTTAATTCAAACCTTAAAAATTGATTTGTTTTTTTAAAACAATATATATACAATGTATTTTATTTTTAATGCTTTCAAATAGAATTTAATAGTTAATTATTAAGATAGGTGTTTAATTAGCAATATGTTTAAATTAAAGGGTTATTTGTTTTAATCAAAGTGATTTATTAGATTTTATTAATCCATTAAGAATTAAGGTAAAATAATTACATGAATCGGGTTAATTAAATAATGACTTAAAGATTAATTAATGAAAGTATTTAAGGGATGATTTATTAATAAAAATAATTAATAAATTAATTAAGTAATTAAGGGTAATTAATTGCTTAGAGATAACTACTTAATTAAAAGTAACTAATTTATGATTAAAAAGTTGATTAATCAAGTGATCAAGCAATAATTCATTTAAGGATAACTAATTAATATGATTGATTGGAATATGATTAATGAAATGGCGAATTAAATAATTTAAGGTAAATAATTTAATAATTAAAAATTGGTGGATTGAAATTAAGGGTAATTGATTTAAAGATAAATTTATTTGTGAAAGTAAATAAAAGATAATTACTTTGTATTTATGAAAGTAAATAAAAGATAATTACTTTGTGTAATTAAATGAAAGCTAATTACTTAGTGAAATTAATAAAGGATAATTATTTAATAATTAAAAGTTGAGGAATTTTAATTAAAAGTTAATTAACTTGTTATTAATGGTTAATTAATAAATGTTTAAAGAATAATTAATTAAAATGATTTGTAATTGATTAATATTAATTAACCAGAATTAGTAAATTTTCCTAAGTAATTAAGATGATTCAAATTCATTAAAAGGATTAATTGATCTTACTTATGGATGCTTGGACTCTATTGTGATGGATTGATATATTTGATATGTAATGTGATGCTATGTAACGCTTTATGCTGAGCTGTTATATCTGTGATGACTATACTGTTGTATGAATATGAAAACCCTTTGACCTGTAGAACAACATTTGAATTTCGATGCGACATGGAGTCGGATTCCAGTTGGTTATCTGAAACCCTCATCGAATTGTAATGGTAAATCTTTGTGATTGATAAATCTATTTTAGCTATGAATCTGTGAATAATGATAAGCGTTATGGGTTATACCGCATATCGATATGATTGAATCTGTGATGATGATGTTGTGCACTATTGTGTAAAACCCTTAGACCACACTTATACACACACAAATATGGATTGCACGTGGAAATGGGTTAGGTCATAGATTTTTGAAATTGTTTTAAAAATTGAATTTTTGAATCCAAAATAGTTTTGGAATTAGAATTGGGAGCTTTTGAAAATGAATTTCAAAAATAAAAGTTAATTTGAATAACTTGATTGAGTTTTGAAATTTAAATATTCTGATTTAAATTTGAATTCAATATTTGAAATTGAATTCTATGATTTGGAAACTATGGTTTAAAAAGGTTATTCAACTTACAAATGTGTTTATATGGGTTTTTAAACCATTTTAAAAGTGTTGTTTTGGGAATTTAAATTTAACCCAAGATTTTAACTTGTATAAATGTAATTGGATTTTTCTGAAACGAAAACTGTTTGTTTTCAAATAATAAAAGCTTTCACATAAGAAATGAACGCCCAATTTATGTTAAATGGATTTCAAGTTTAAAATGAAAATAGTTTCCCAAGTTATGAATAAATCTTTGGAAACGTGTTCTGAAGCTATAAATCTTTCATTTTAAAGGTTTAATGAGTTAATCCAAAATTGAAATGGAAATTGTTTTGAAATCTATAAATCGATCTTTGTGAAACTAGGTGAACTTTTTGAAACGAATCTTTTTGTTAAAAGATTTAAATGGTAATTAGTTTAACCATTTGAAAGAAAAGCTTTGGATTTCTAAGTTGTGACTTAACTAGAATCCCATATCCATATGTTTTTAAATATATTGCGTTCACTATTCGGTTTAGCCGGGAGAGGGCCTTGTGTCATATAACCCATTCCGAATAGTGGTACGACGTTATGGATTGCATTTGAAGACTGGTGTTGAAGACCGGGTGTCTTCGAGAACGATAGGATAACCTGTCGATTGACTTAGCACTGAGTTGCTCCGATATAGAGTTCTCGCTATGTGATGGGAAGTCCGATCAGAACTGTGGATACTCGGATTTGCAAGGGCTTCTTCGGAAGTGCCTTCGGTTCTGTTCGAACCCGGAATAGACTTGTATGGTTGTATGTCCGACATTACACTATGAGATATTGAACCGATCTCTATCAAATACATTTCTACTTGACGGCGGAGAATTTATTCTCTTAGCTTAACACCCTTCTCTGAGACGTACGAGCTCAGAGGTTATGTAGTTGATATTTATTAGTGAAATACTCCTAATTTGGTAGTGTGACATGCTAAGTGCTGTTGTGTGTTGATGATCATTTGTTGATCATTTGTGATCAAAGCATGACTTTTGTATAAAGCATAGCTTTGTGGACGAGACTGCATCAGGACCTCACACCCCGGAAATGGTCAAAATAGGAAAGATGCGGCAAGGTTATGAAGGTCGCGTCCGTTAGGGTGTGTCATTCCCTTCTGGAAAAGGGTGGTATCATTTTATGGATCCCAGATACTTACTCATGTGTATACTGCAGATCTATTACTTTGTGATCGCTTTGTGGTTGTTGGATTAGGGGTACCTCAGATAAAGGTCCCAAAGGACCGAGGGATGGCATGCTCGATTAGTAGTTACCTAGTTGCAGAGGTAACCCGGCCTTGTGTTAGCAGAGATCCGGTTAGGTTCTCGGGACGTCCCGCCAGATGCATACCCATGTGGTAGTAGGAAGTTCCTTAGCCGGACCATTTGTTGGAAATCCATTCATCGAATAAGCTCCTTGTACGGTTGTAGTTGTGGAACCTGCCATTTACTTATCGTGGCGCCCCACTGTTTAGATGGTGGCTATAGTAGGCATAGTTCGGAATGTCCATGCTGGCTAGGATTTATATTATACTTTCAAAATGGTTTTCTACACTATGTACTAGTAATAATATCAAAGAAATTTTCTCGTATCAAGCATATTTGACTATCATTAGGAGAAATCTCCTTCGATTCTGCGTTTGCATTTGTGTGTGTGGCGGGAGGCCTTATGGTAGTTTCATTTTCTAAAAAGCATTGCGGTTTTATTTTAATTCTTTTGTTGTTTCTTTTAAAGACCAAACTGCTTTTTTTTTTCTCACACCAGTCCCAAGACTGACCTGGAGTTTATTGTTCCTTTCCTAAACTCTGGGTGCCCACTATTTTTCCACACAAGCAGTCTAGAGTTGGGTTTTTCAGATAGTCAGGTTTAGTAGATTATCTGGAGCTAGTTCAGTCTTTGGATCAAGACTGCACGTGCTTATCTTTATGCGTCGTTATTGGGAGTTCGAGCTATTTCTGTATTGGTGCCTTGGAGATGGAGATTACCAATGCTGGAGTTCTATCTTGAAGACCATCTTGGAGATATGGTTCCGCTCTTGATGTTATTTTTTCTTTCCACTGCTATTGTCTTGTATCATATCTTTGATATATACTGATATCTATTGTATCATCTGTTGTATCTTGTTGTATTTGATATTGTATCAATGTGGCATATTGATATATGTTGTTCATTTCTTCCGTTGTGTTGTACTTAATGTGTTTTAAGCTCCAGCACGACTCGAATTCCAACGTTTGGATCTGCGGCATTCAAGTACAAGTGGAGTACGGATGTCGTTTTCGAACGCTGAAATTTGGATCGTGACATTACCTTACTTACTTAATTAATTAATAATAATTAAATAATAAATAATTACTTTTTAAAACATATGTTATGTTTGAAAACATTTTCCAAAAATATTCCTAAGTGAAAACACTTTTATATTTTGGAAACAGTTCATTTTCATGAACTACACTTACAGCAACTATCGTTATACGACTCGTAATTTTCAAAACCATGAAATTTTGTTCTCTAAATCTTTAAAACTTTAACTCTTGGAAACTTTACCACTTTGAAAAATATAAAATCATGTTTTTGGAACTAAAAATGTTTAACTTAAAAATATTTTTAAATTTAAAGCCCAAGTTCAAAGCTTTCAAATAAGGGATTACATGTCGCTCAAACGAGAAAAAGTGCTAAATTTCTTAGCATACATCATGTCTTCAAGACCATAATATTATATTCACATCACAACTATTAATATAAGCCAAGATCTCAACTTTATTACTAATATAAACATTAGAATTCATTTCAAGTCTAATTTCAAATCATGGCACATAAGCACATATAAATCATACCCAAACATTACTGTAATCCAAGAACTTATGCATTCATACAAAACAATAATTATTTCACCCAAACATATATCATATTTACAAAAGTTAAGCAATGATGTATGTTTTAAGATCTTATTCAAAAGATGAGAACTTTCCTCACCAAAAGTTAACTAAATCAAGGCAACTTCCTCTAGAATTTTATATTACCTAAGACTTCACCTTTCCATTTGGAAAATGATATTTTTATGGGCTTTAGCAAGCATTAGAGTTCGTACAAGGGGTTTATAATGCTTGGCCTAGATGGTGGAGGGTAGTGGAGCTTATTTTGAGAAGGAGAAGTTGAGTAGAAATAGAGGAAAGGTGTTTAAACAAGTTTTCTATAATTTAAAGTGGAAAAGAGTTAAGATTTTTGAATTTAGACTTTAGAGGAAGCCATGGAAATGTTTTAAGTGCTTTGAGGAATTTTTATAAAGTGGAAATAAAATGAGAAAAATGATTAAAAAATTAGGAAAATGGTATATATACATATGGATAAATCAAATTACCAAAATGACCTTAAAGTACATACCCTCCTCTCTTAGCTTTCCATCTCACCATCCATGATTCTCCTCCCATTTTATCATGTTTTCCCTTGTCCCCTCTTTCTAGTTTGAACCAACATGAAAATAATACTAGTTTACTTCATTTTTTTATGGAAATGTCATTTTATGTCACTTATTTTTAAATATATATTCTTTAACTTATTTAACTTTCGTAAGATGCCATATCATATTTAAATAACTTAACATATAAATATTTTAAAATGTACACCAACTTATGTATAAATGTGCCTATCTATTTTATCTATTACTCAAATGTGCATAATGTTTTTTGATAAATTTTAAACAACGAAAAGTCAAAAATTTGAAAAATGATTTTCGATCACATTTTCTATTTTTCTTTAAACTCAATATTTTTGTAAACAAATTTTAGAAACTATTTCAACATCATTAGTTATTATTTAAAAGAGTTTTGTTTTAAGTTGTAAAATTCATTAATTAATTATTAAAAATATTTTTAAATATCTGTATTTAAATTAATTAAATTCTGAGTCGTTACACTCTTCCCCCTTAAAAGAATTTCGTCCCGAAATTAGTTAACGATGACATAAATCATACTGACTTAAGAGGCCATATATTATATATCACGAAATTCATACAAAGGACATACGCTAAGCATTATAACATAATAATGCGTACACTATACGTAAACAATAACTATCCTAACATCTATTCTGGGTAGGCTTCCCTAATATGATCCACCATCTCCTAAGTACAATCCCGGGGATCCCCACTCCACTGAATCTTTACTAACTTCACCACTTTATTACGCAATATCTTCTCATCCTAATCTTAATATGAACTGGATGTCTAATCCCCATCAGGTTTGGTTCTATCTCTAAATCATCTTGAACCGATGATTCTACTATTAACGAAGGGTCATGAACAAATTTTCCCACATGGGAAACGTGGAAAACATTATGGACCCTCGATAACCTTTCTGGCAACTGGACTCTATAGGCGAGCGGTCTAATCCTTTCAATAACGTTAAAAGGTCCAATATATCTTGGTGCTATCTTTCCAGCCCTTCCGAATCTAACAACTCCTCTAATAAGGGAAATATTCATAGACATAGAGTCCTCGACTTCAAACTCCAAATCCCTTCTCCTTTTGTCGGCATAACTTTTTTAACGATCATGGGCTTCTTTCATCGTTTTATTTCACAGCATCCTTTTTGGTAGCTTCCCAGATCATCTGGTCCAAGTACAAGCCTATCTCCAATCTCAACGCAACATGTTGATGACTTGCATGGACGTCCATAGAGGGTTTCATAGAGTGCTATGTTGATGGTCGCTTGATAACTATTGTTGTAGGATAATTCTACTAAATGAAGATGATCATCCGATGATCCTCCAAAATCCAAAATACATGCGCTTAGAAAATCTTCTAGAATCTGGCTCACCCTTTCCCTTTGTCCATCCAATGCCTTCCAAAATTCATTCGTGAAGATGGGATCTCGACCACTTACGAAACTCACTAGGACTCTTTGTAACCAAAAAATCTACCTCATAAAATTTCCGCTAAGGAAGCTACGGTTCTTGTCGGCTTTACCGGAATAAAATGAGCACTCTTTGTTAGCCGATCCATGATCACCCACACTCCATTTCCCCTTCTTACTCTAGGTAATTTATCAATAAAATCCATCGATGTCATCTCCCATTTACAATTAGGTATCTTTAAAGGTTATAATAGCTCGGCGGTCTTCAGGTGTTTGCCTTTGATTTGTTGACAATTCGAACATCTACAAATATTGAGACTTCCCTCTTCATTCCTTTCCACCAAACACTTCCTTCATATCTCGATACATCTTAGCAACACCTGGATGGATATTCAATTTGGATCAATGACATTCCGATAAAACTTCTTATCTAAGCCCATCAACATTAGGGATGCAGATCCTCCCAATCATACGCAAAATGCCTCGATTATCCATCTTAAAACTTGCACACTGCCCTTCCTCAACATCCTTGATAATCTTCATTAAGCTCTTATCTTCCTTTTTCTTACTAGCGATCCTTCCCAATAATGTTAGTGTAACCTCCAAGTGGGCCAAAACTACATTCCCAGCTGGAGCATCTAGCACTGCAATTGCTTTTCCTAGTGTATAGAGAATATCCAAGTCGTAAGCTACTAGGAACTTCAACAATCGTTGTTGCCATAGGTTCGGTTCTTTTGAGTGAAAAGATACTTCAGAGACTTATAATCTATGAAGAGCTCGAACTTTTTAACTATATAAAGAAGGACATTACTAACTAGGTTCCTTAAAGATTAGAAATAAACAAAAAGGACAAAAAAGGATTCTTACCCAGCAAGTAATGCCTCTACATCTTTAACGCAAAAACTATGGCCGACAGCTCCAAGTCATACATTGCATAATTATTCTCGTGAGGCTTTAACTATCTACTTGCATAAACTATAACCTTTTTGTGGCGACCCGGCATTTTTGAGCATTTGAAATTGGAATATTTAATTGATTTTAAATATTTGAAAGGTTAGTTTTAACTTGTATTCCAAATATCACTATTTATTTGATAATTAAATTATTAAATTTAATAATTTGTAATTGGGTAAAATGTTGAATCTGGAGTTTTAAGCCTGTTCAAAATAATTTGATGGCTTATATAATTTATAATGATGATACTGAAGATAATAGAATGGTTAAAATATAATTTAAAGGTGGTTTGTTCAGGTTTTAAATTTTATCGTTTAAATTGAATTTAAAAATAGCCTTTCGAGGCATAGTCTCAGATTTCGATGAAACCAGTTCCATTAGATCGTAATATTGTTTTATTATCGGATTTCAATTTTCGCAGTGTTTGGAGTGACCGTTTGGCCGTACGATAAGTAAACGCGCTGATAATTAAATCGAAAATCAATATAATAACTGGGTCGGAAAAGCTATCTTCTCCATACGATCGAACTAGGGCTCGAAACCTTTTCCTTTACGTTTGAAAGAGGGGCATAACATTATAAATGCCTAGCGGCACGCCTCGATAGGAGGTCAAGTTTTTAAGTTGCATTTTTCGGAACGGTTCGAATTTGAATTTAAATTGAAAATTTATATCAGTCAGCTGCAGTTGAAATTTTTTCCCATTAGAGCTCTTTAGCCTTCTCTTGCACGCTTCCCTCTTTTCAAGAACATCACGTTCCTTTCATTTAAAACAGCGGAACATTTCTGGAAAAAATATCTCGAGCCTATCTTCCTCTAATGGCCGAGCATCTTTCCTCTAAAATTAAAAAGCAACAGAAAAACAAAATCTCGTCCCTCATTCGGAATATAAAATTGCGTGCTTTCTTTTCCTAATCTATGGTCGTGCGATTTCATTCAAGACCGAAAATCGTGAATCAAATCACATTTTCCATTTATTCTCTACATCCTCCAAATCGAAATCACCGCGTGGGGAAAAGTGGAGCTCGCCGTCGCTCGAGACAATGAGATGGAAATTCACGAGCTCGAGGTTGTCTAGGGTTGGGTTCGAAGTCTCGGGGTTCGAAGTCTCGAGCTCGAGGCAGCGACCATGCAAGGTGGTGCCGTGGAGGGAGAGCGGCGACGAAGAGGTCGATCGAGTCGGTGGGAAGCATTGCCGTTCGAATCAAATTGGGATTCCGAGCTCGAGCTCGAACTCGAGCTGCCCCTATGAAGTCGCCTTTGGTGGCCGCTGGGATTCGTGGTGTTCGAGCATCGGTGGGTGTCACGTAGGAGGCTGTTGGCGATTGGGGTCAACTGGGTTGCTCGATGGCAGTAAGGTTATTTATTTATTTATTTTACTTTATTAAATTATATATATGTATACATATTAGGTAAAATAGAAATATACATGTGATTTTGATTTACAACAAGATACAAAATAATGTTTTTTTAATTTAATACATATATATACAGTAAAAAGAATATAACAATTATATAAATATTTTAGCGTACTGTTTAAATTTAAATATGTTCAATGTTAATCAGGATATACATCCTGTTATAAAATTACTAAGTGAAAACAAAGTGTAAACTAGGTTAGTAAAATCATCATTCGAATGGTAGTTCATTATTCGATTAATTAAAATATTAATAAACCATACAATGTTTATACAAGGTCAAAATATGGAAGGAAGCAAGTTGCATTTGGAAATAGATTGCAAAGCAAAAATCAAGGTGAGTTAATCTCACTATTCTGAATTGTTATTTAAATTTAAATGGTTAAATTTAAATAATTGGTTGAATGGTTGAATTGATATTATGTACTATATTATAGTATATAATATATCTTAGAATGATTGATTTCCCACACTGTATAGCGGATGAGGCCCTACGTGCCGCATAATAGCGGATGATATTATATTAATCCCATATGCCGCGATATTCCACCTCGAAGTGGAATTGGTATTGTGCTAACATCTGTGGATGCAGGGAACAAGTTGGAGGGATCCAATTGGATTCCTTAAAATTTTATAGATTGTTCAAATAATTCAGTATCATGATTATTTGATATTCTATGATGAATTATATTGAAAATTAGAAATCTATGGTTGAAATTAATATATTTCGGATACCGAGTTATCAAAATCTATAGAAGTGGATTTTTTAAAGGGAAAATAAAAGAGAAAAATCTTTAATTAAAATAATTATAGAGAAGTTTGAATAAATTTAAGAATGAATTGGAAAAAGTAAAAGTGATTTTAAAATTCTAATAAAGAAGTTTCGAGATGAAAAAGAGATTTTGGATAAACAGAGAAATAATGAATTTTAAATTTAAGTGAAGTTATATCAAGAGATAAATAAATTATTTAAAGGGGTAGGAGGAAATTTGGAAAATATGAAATTGGTATTTTAAGTTAAAATATTTTAAATCATAATTAAGGAATAATGTCTGAAATTAATGGATTTTGGAATAAACTGAGCAATTAATAAATTTATTTAAAATGAAGCAAATTGGGAATCAATTTGGAAATTGATTTAAGTGTTCGAAATTGGAAATTTAAAGGAGAATGTGACTATGAAATTTATAAACCGGGTTTATAAAAGTAAAGTAATATGTCAATGGATATTTGGAAGAATAAATTCACGATGGGAATTTATTAAAGGAATGGGTAAATTTGTTTAAAAATAAATAGTGATTTATTTTTAAAGATAGAAAGAGAAGAGTATTTCCCTAGATAGCCAAGTACGTTTTCAACGTAAATTTTCAAATATAAGTTATGTTGTTTTTTTAAAAAAAAGCATATTTTTTAAAAATTTATTATTTCTAAATGTTTACATTCTGAAGTAAGTATTTTTCAAATCTATTATCGTAGTAATTGTTTAAAGGTGACTTGGTATCATGTTTTAAAGGAGAAAATCTAGTTTTATATTTTATAAAATAACCTCATTTTAAATATTCCTAATATATATATTTTTAATAAAGTATTAAAGTAGTTTTTAATCTAAATGTTAAAATATATTCTAAAATAAAGTGTTTTTAAAGTATTTTAAAAATCTAAAGCTTTTTGGCGCTTGATGTTTTCCGTGGAAATAAATATTTGAAAATTTATTTCATGAGAAAAGTGAGGTTTGAAAACTGTTTTCTAAAGGGTTGAAAATGGAAATATATATTGTGAAGATAATTTGAGGTTAATAAATAATTTGGTGAAATTATTTATGGTTAATGGTTGTTTGTGAATGTTAATTGATAGTTAAATCACCGACTATAAATATTGGCCAATGCGCTGATCGTTTCGAAGAGACCGGGATCTGGATTAATTTCTCGAAAACCACTTCGATCCGGTTTGTACGTTTCGTGAGGAAGACGAGTTCTGAGTCAAAGATGGAGCTGTGAAGTCCAAAGGCTAGTCGCTACTAATCCTGAGGTGATTCCAAAATGGATGTAATAGGAGTAGTGCCATCGGTTCCGTTCGAACCCGGGATGGACTTGTATGGATGAATGTTTTCAGAACATCGTCAGGTGGGCGTTGAGCATTTTTAGTGAAACGATCTAAAAAGTTAACGCTTAGCCTCGAGCCTCATCAACCAGGAATGACTGAAAATTAGGGGTTATGCAGCAAGGCTAGGTGGGTAGCACTCATTTAGGATGAAATCATCCCTGTCTAGATGTCCCTTTTTATTTAGGCTTAGTGGTGCGGTTGCTGATCCCAACCATGGGGTGATCTTACTTGGGATTATCCAGTAAGTGGTAGTCCCGTTCTTGTGTTGCAAGGGGTTAGGAGTGATCCTCGGTACGGTGATCTAGGCCACGTACCGTGACAGGTGATACCCTAGTGCCTAGTCATTAGTTCGAAATCCATTCTCTCTATGTGCCTTTTACGGTTTTTGTTTGTATTACCCACTTTGTGGCTAGTAGCTGGAATTTAATTATGTAACAATTTTGGCTATTTTAATAAGTATTTGTATATAGACACTATTATAATATCAGAGGATTTTAATAAAAAGTGTATGGGCTATCGTAGGGTAAAAACCCGACATGTTTATTTGTAGCGTGGTCTTACGAGTTGCTTTTGTTTCGAAAGATTGGAACTCTAATAATCAATTTGAGTGTAGTTTTCTCACACTGGTATTCCAGACTGACTTGGGTGTTATTTAACTGTAATGCCCGGGTTAGACCGAGTATTATAGAATACAGGAAAGTATGCTTTGGAGCTCAGGAGACGAGATGGATGGTGATACGTACTTCCATACTTGATTATTATTCCGCTGTGTATTCAGTCTTGAGAACAAGTGTATATGACTGTCCAGTTGTACGATATTGATGTTGTTGAACTCTGATGATGCATTCTAGTGATATAATGCATAAACAGATATAGATTTGTTTTTGTGTAAAGATCTGTTATTATCTATTATATTTTATTCCGCTGCGATGGTTAGATTCTGATGTTGTTTCCTACTTTCTTCTTCCACCTCTTCTTCTTTAACCCAAATTGTTCATATTTTTGTTCATCTTGAGTTGATTATTGTAGAATAGTGTTGACTCAAGGGGTACGAATTTGTAGGCTGTTACACTTTCCATGTTGCATCAACTCTACAAGCGTCGATATAAACAGTCAAACCCTCTGCTCCATCTATAATTTTCAAAACAGGGCACTGGTCAACCTTTCTTTTAACTTGAGGAATGCACTCTCACACTTCGGAGTCCACTCAAATTTAACATCCTTTTTTGTCAACTTGGTTAGATGAGCAACAATTTTGGAATAATCATTTGTCAACTTTCTATAATAACATGCCATCCTTAAAAAGCTTCTTAGGTCTGTAGCAGTTTGGGGTCTCTTGAAATCTTGCACAGTAGGTACCTTAGATGGATCAAATGAAATGCCATCTCCCAACACAATATGTCCTAGGTATCTTACCTATGATTGACAAAAGTGTCACTAAGAAAACTGTCGTAAGAACTTTTTTCCTTAATGTTTCTAACACCACTTTCAAATGGTGTTTGTGCTCTTTCTTAATCTTCGAGTAAATAAGAATGTCATTAATTAGAACCAACACGAACTTGTTGAGAACCTCCCTAAAAAATCAATTCATAAGATCAATGAAAAACTCAGGTGCATTTGTTAGCCCAAAAGGAATAACCGACCACTTATAGAAAATGTATGGTCCTCTAAAAGTAATTAAGGGTATACTATCCTTCGCTACCTTTGTTTGATGGAAACCCATAGCAAGGTCTAATTATGAGAATATCCTAGCTCTATGAAGTTGGTCGAACATATCGTATATGCAAGGTAAAGGGTATTTATTCTAAAATGTCCGTTTAAATCTCTATAATCCATGCACAATCTTAATGAACCATTGGACTTAACTACAAAAACTATTATTGATCCCGATCTTGAGCGGCTCTGCCTACAATCCTCTTCTTAACTAATCACCAGTTTGATCCTCAACTATTGCTTCTCTCTAGGGGACATTTTACATAGAGGTTGAATAACAAGTCTCATACCGAGAATTAGAATGGAACAAAATTCGATTTTTCGATAGGGAGGTAAATTATTAAATGGCTCAAACATATCAGGGAAATCTTTAACCACTAATATAGACCCTGCTCTTCTTGGGATGAATCTAAAGTATATGAGAAATTACTCAATAATTTGATAGGCTCATCACAAGGCACTACCACCAAACTTCACAATTTGGTTACTAAAGATATCGTCCTTCCAACACAATCTAAGATAGCTCTATTGCTCGCTAGCCAATCCATACCAAGTAAAATTTAAAACCTCTTAAAATCTAGAACAAACAGGTTACAGGAAAAATGGTGGGTAAGATACAAAACGTCTTTATAAACCATACATATAGTTATGCCTCCTATGGGATTTCACACATAGATAGGGATTTCTAAGATTTTAGGGACGCATTGCATTTTTCTAACCAAATTAAGAAAACTAAAGCTTTGGGAAGCCCCATATCAAACAAAACTCTAACAAAAATGTCATTAATAAGTAAAGCACCTTCCAAGATTCCCTTTCCCTTAACATTTTCGGAAGTTGAGGGTTCGTCCTTGATTTCATAAACTTTAACTAGTTATCCCCTCTTCAACAATGGGCGGTCCTTAACTATGTGCCCCAGCGGTTGGTAATTGTAGCAAAGTGTCTTTTGGACCATAATAGAAAGAGATCCCGCCTTTTGATTCTTACATAATTTTGGAGTATGTTCCTTCTAATTACAATTCTGAGAAATAACTTTCTTGTACCATTTCTCCTATGCCCTACTTCCCGTCTTTCCCTTATCTTACTTCTTCCAATTTGTATTAAACTTCCTTTTGTTTGAGTTATTGGTACTGCCACTAGGTGTTGCTGCTGATGATGCCTTCTTCTTTAAGAGCACTTTATATCTTAAGGCCATGTCTACCAAATTTACAAATGATTCCTTTACATGAGCGGTCATCTTCTCATGGAACTCTTCTCTCATTCCTAATAGGAACATTTAATTTTGTAACGAGGTGTCAATAAGTCCTAGGCTAGAATAAGATAACTCATTAAACTTCGTCTTATATTCCGCCGCTAATATGTCTTCCTACTTTAGATCCATGAAACTTCTATATAAGCGATTTTTTCCCGTAGCTGGCATGAACTGGTCTTTGAATACTTCTTTAAATCTAACCCATGAAAACCCATCTTCTGGAACATTTGAGGTGATAAAATTCTACCACGCAGCATTACCCTTCTGCAACTGCCATGACACTAAGAAGCATTTCTGATCATCAGTAATGTCCAAGACTTTGAAAATCTTCTCATATAACCGTACCCAAGCTTGTACTTCAATGACGGATTCTGTACCCTTGAAAGGTTTTCCTACTAGTTTTGTGAAATCCTTACAGGGAGCTGCGATGTTATACTTGGGCTTGCGTTGGGGCTATTACTGCCTCAATAGCTATTCCACCCTTTCTAACATTTGTGGTTTTTCCATTTGTGGTTTTTATGCCACTATTTCCCTTTCCTCGTCCCCTTATCGTACTCATTCTTACTACCTGAATAAAGTAAGATAATTTTAGAATACGTAGACGAGATTATCTTAGGGACAAAAGAGCATAAAACAAACATATAAATGCTGATCAGAACTGCATGAATACGCACTCTCAAAGACCAAACTCATTCTAGGGCATTACTAACCCTATCTCTAATGGATCGACCCTAACCAAGTCATTGGTGTTCGCTCAACCAAAGCTCTGATACTATGTATAATGATCTACTTTTCTTACACCCAAAGATGACACTTAATACATCTACGGTATTCTTGTGCCAATCATCTAAGTGTCTGAAAGATAGGTCGTAGTGTAGAAAACAAACATGGATGTTAGAGTTATATATACATCGTCACATAATAGTACATATGCTTGCTCCAAAATGTTACATCATATTTACAACAGGTACTATCCCCAATAAGGACAACTATATCAGTCTGCTCAAACTACTAATACATAATAAACGGTCATAGTGGAAATATAGACAACTACTAGATGACGACGATGAAAACTCCTACTATATACTGCTTTCCAAAATGTTCTAAAGAACTTCACTACTTGGCCACTCATAAAAATTTGAGTATCCAATAGTTTAAGGGAAAGAAGTAAAACTTCTAGTCAGACATGGGTTTGTTGTGAGTAAATCGTAAATTTTAACTTTATAAAAATCTTTCAAACCAAAGGTATCTCGTAAGACCACGCTATACATAAACACAGAAGGGTTTTTACCTTACGATAACCAAAACATTTCCATATGAAATCATTTAATATTATCATAATATCTAGCTTTAAACTAAATATGGAATTATAGACGAAATTGGTACATTAATTAAATTCCAACATAATAGGTATACAACTAAGTCCGTAAAGTTACATATTAGAAAATGGATTCCATCAATGATAAGGCATCGGGGTACTACCTATCACAGTGCATCTCCAGACAAAATGCATTGAGGACCACACATGGACTCCCTGCAAATATATGACCAGCCTGCCTCTTGTTGGATAGTACCGAATACTATTATATCTAGGTTGTGTTCAACAACCATATTGGATCCAAAGCATAATATAAAGGATTGATATCAACGCTAGAAAGGGATAGCCATACCCTAATTGGTACGACCTATTTAGCCTTGCTGCATATCCCCTGATTTCAGTCATTTTCGGTTGTGAAGTCTAAGGTTATGCTTTAACTTCCCTCCTAGCATAGCATCTTGGAATGCTAACATTAACCTTCAGGAAATCAATGCAATGATAACATTAATTCATACAAGTTATTCCAGGATCGAACAAACATTCAACAAGCACTATTTCTTCCATTTTAGAACCACCTCAAGAAGAATAATACAGATCCATAGCATACTTCATAACATCGCGAACGTTATTAGTTTGAAGTGGTTTGGATAAATCTTGCTTATCCAAAACCGATGTCCAAAACTAAGTGGTAATTCTCCGCTAACTTAATTTCGATCCTTTAGAAGTATGCAACAAGTATACGAGTCCTCACCGGGAAACTCGAACATACACAACATCCTTCTTGAGTTAAAATAAGTCAAGTTATAAATAGCAGACAATCCGCTACTTAGTGCAATATACAGAGTATGCATATGGATAACCATATACTTAATTTAAACATGACCCACTGATAGAAATTAACCCTTCCATATCTATCACATTTTTGATATTTTGACCTTACTCTATCCTTTGCCTAGAAATAAATTATAGATCTCACAGATAGAGGATCAGCATACTCATCGGCTTTTAGTGCTAACTATGGGATGGCTTACTTTCCATAAATGTGTCACCAAATTAACATTGGTCTCATATTTGTAGAGGTTACTTAAAGGTAATCAAAAAAGAAATCCCTTAATTTAAAACAATTTCGAAAAAGAAAAAAGTTTGAAACAAAACTGATATTTTAGTAGCGATTTAAAACCCTTATTTATTAATTAAATATAAATTGAACCCTTATTAAATAATAATAATCAAATCTTTGTTAATTCCTATTTAAAATCTTAATTAAATTTAAAATAATTAGTAGTTAGTTAATAATTAAACCCGCCTTTAAATAAATAAATAATTATTAATTAATCTTAGATAAATAATTAAATAATAATCAATCCTTAATTAATAATTAAATAATAATTAACTTTTACTTAGTTAACTAATTATAATTAACCTACTTAATTAACACTTAAGTACTAATTACCTTTGCTAACTAGTGATTAAATACTAATTACCATAAATTAATTAATAAATATTAAATAAATAAATAATTACTTTTTAAATTAATTATGCTTGAAAACATTTTCCAAAAAGATTCCTAAGTGAAAACATTTTTAGATTTCGGAAAAAGTTCATGTTCACGAATTGCACTTATAGCGACTATCGCTATATCACCCTTAAGTTTAAAAAACTTGAAAATTTTCTTTTTAAATCTTTAAAATTTAACACATGGAAATGTTAACACTTTGTAAAACATATAGGCATGTTTTTGGAGCTAAACAAGTTTAACTTAAATATATTTTTAAATTAAAACCCAAGTTCAAAGCTTTTGTATAAGGGATTACATGTCACTTAAACGTGCCAAAGTGCTAACTTTCTTAGCATACGTGTATTCAAGACCATAATATTATATTCACATCACAACCATTAATATGAGCCAAGATCTTAAATTTATAACTAATATAAACGTTAGACTTCATTTAAAGTCTAATTTCAAATCATCGCACATAAGGACATATAAATCATGTCAAAACATCACTATAATCCAAGCACTTGTACATTCATAAAAAAATTAATTGTTTCACCCAAACACACACATCGTATATACAACAAGTTAAGCAATGATATTTGTTTCAAAATCTTAGTAAAAAAGTGAGGACTTTACTCACCAAAAGTTGACTAAATCAAGGCAGCTTCCTCTAGAATTTTAATATAATCTAAGACTTTGCCTTGCCTTTTGGAAAATCATATTTTTATGGGCTTTAGCAAGCACAAGAGTTCGGCCTAGGGGTTTATAATTCTCAGCCTAGATGGGTGGAGGGTGGTGGAGCTTGTTTTGGAAAGGAGAAGTGGAGTAGAAATAGAGAAGAAGGTGTTTAACAAGTTTTCTATAATTTAAAGTGGAAAAGAGTTAGGATTTTTGAATTTAGACTTATGAGGAAACCATGGAAATGTTTCAAGTGCTTTGAGGAGGTTTTATAAAGCAGAAATGAATGAGAAAAAATGATAAAAAAGTTAGAAAATAGGCATATGTATACATGGTTAAAATAAATTACCAAAATGACATTAAGGAACATAACCTCCTATCTTATCTTGCCACCTCACCATCAATGCTTCCCCTTCCCTTTTCTCAAGTTTTCCCTTGTGCCCCCTTTTTTGAGCCGACGTGAAATTAATACTCACGTATTTAATGTTTTTATGGGAACGACATTTTATGTCACTTATTTTTATGTGACGACCCGGAAATTTTAACGAATTAAAATGGAATAATTAATTGATTTTAAATTTTTGAAAGTTAATTTTAATTTGAATTTCAAGATACTAATATTTACTTGATAATTTAACTGTTGAGTTATATAGTTTAAATATTGAATTTAATAATTGAAAATTGAGTAAAACGCTGAATCTGAGATTCTAAGCCTGTTTAAATTAATTTGAAGGCTTATAGAATTTATAATGACGATACTGAAGATAATAGAAGGGTTAAAATTTAATTTAAAAGTAATTTGTTCAATTTTAATAATATATCGTTTAAATTGGAATTTAAAAATAGCCTTCCGAGGCACAGTCTCAGAATTTGACGAAACAAGTTCCATTGGATCCGTAATAGTTAGTTATTATCGGATTTCAATTTTCGTAGCAATCGGAGTTGTCAGTTGACCCGGCAGCTCGAAACGCGTGGATTTATTTTAATCGATTTAATTTAAAATTGATTGTTTACTTCCGTAACTCGCGCATACGATCAAATTAGCCTCCGAAACACGTTCCATCGTGTTCAGAATACAGGAAAAGCTTTATAATCGCCTAGCGGCATTCCTTAAGAGAACTTCAAATTTTTAATTGGCGATTAACGAGACGTTTATAATATAATTAAATTTAAAATAAATTAGCAAGATATTTTAACAACACAAGATATTTTTATAGTCAGGCGTACTCAAGAAGCTTCCCTAAATATATTTCATCTCCGTCCCCCTCCATTCTCAATAGGAGGAGATCGAATGCTTTTAATAAAAAAAACGCAAAGAAAGGGGCCGAAACCTTCACTTTCTAAATCAAGGAGAAATCAAAAAAAAAAAATGGCGATGTGGATCAAGTTCGAATTCGATGCTTGAAGCAGGTCGCAGCCCATTTCAAGAAGGGGGAAAGGAGTTCTCGTTCGAACTGTGAAGCGAGTCGTATTCGAATCGACAACGTTGGGGAAGGCATCGTGTTTGGGGTCTCGCGATCGGTCGTGCAGGGCCGCGAGCGTGAGATGACGGAGGGCAAGTCGATTCAGGGGCTCGCGAATTTGATGATGGTGACGTGAGTGCGAATGGGTTGGTAGGGTTCGACAGTAGCTTTGGGGGGGGGAGGGGGGCGCAGGAGGAATTCGAACTAGGGTTTTGACAAATTTGATTTTTTGAAATTTTGGGGCCGAAGTTGCTTGAGGAGTAGGGCACCATTTCGGTCAAAGTTTGTGAAGAGCAAACCTAATGAAAGTGGACTGCAAATAACAAGGTGAGTATTCCAAACTGTTTTCCCCTGATTTGGTTCGAAGATTTTATGAATAACATCACCAGTTAAATTTTTAAGTGTAATATTCTGTGGCATGTCCATCTCTTGAAAAAAATGTTTGTTTAGTGAGTAATCATTTCCTTTATAAACTTAAGACTATTATACAGGTTCATTCGATAAACTAAATATGTTTCTGAGATTAAATATATGTTACATGAATGTATTCACTTGAATTTAAAATCAGTCTGTTCTGTTGTTATTCATGACTGTGTTTTAGATAGAAGACTTAATTAGGTAAGGTAAATTATAAATTGGGTTTTATTAAACATAAGGTTACAAAGTTTAAGATGTAAAAAAAAAGGTTTACAAAGGAGTTGATAATTTAGTTTAAAGAATATGAATTCGAATAAGTTCTCCAAGGATTTAAGTGTTTAAATTATTTTGTTTAAAGACAATAAATATACGCAATCGGTGTATTGTTAATGATGTAATTGATATAAAGATCATTAACTAGTAACTTTGATGATTCATTAAAATAGTCAAATTAAGATAATTAATTTGTAAATTATTTATGGATAATCACTAAGGAAATTTAGTAAGTATAATTACTAAATAATAAAGGGATTACTTACTCTATGAATTAATTAATATGATTAGTTAATTAATTGATTTAATTAATTTAAATAATCACTTGATGATGGGATTGAGTATAGTTACTCAGTGGGTTTTATTAGTGGAATCACTTAACGAAGTAATTAGTAATGGTAATTAGAGGGTGTAATTTTTGAAGATTGAAAGTGGTTTGGATTAATTACCTGGTGAAATTAATATGAAGAATAATTGCTTAGTAGAAGTAATTAATAATTAATTACTTGGTGTAACAAATTTAAGAATTGACTAATCAGAGTTATGGGAAATTAATTAAGTGATGTAATTAATTAAGAGTAATTAATTACAGAATGAGATTAATCAAGGGTGGTTAATAAATATAATTAATTAAAGATTAAGTATAATTTACTTAAGGTAATTAATGAGGTATAATTCCTTAGGTAAAGAAATGAGCAGAAGATTACTGGATGTATAATTAAAAGGAAATTTCTTAATAGAAAGTAATTAAAGGATACTTACTTAAGGGAAGTAATGAAGAGATAATTGCTCAATGTTATTAAAGATTAATGTAATTAAATCAAGGAGTTGATTTAATGGATATAAGTAATTAATGGAAGTAATTATTAATGTGATTATTCAGGATTGGTTGATGAATTTTAATTATTTAAGGATAATTAAATTGTGAAAGAGACATCTTGTATTTAAAATTGAATTGTAATTGGGCTAAGAGGGTATTGAACTCGAAGAGACCGGAGTCGGGTATTAGAAAATACCCGAAGCCACTTCGAATTTTTATAAATTGATTTTTGAAATCATTAGGCTAGAATGAAATGATTTAAGTAAATTGGATTATCTTTATCTAAGTTTGGACATAGAAATTGATATGTGAAATAAGTGTTGTTTATAGCAAGTTGTAAGTTGGATAAATTCATAAATGGAACCCCGGTTTATATAAGTAGATTGCTTTGGTATTTCATGTTAGTTGGGTTTACTCACGCTGGTTTCCAGCCTGACCCGGGTGTTACTTTGGTGTAATGCTCGGGTCAGATCGAGTATTACAGATTTTCAGTTAGGTACATTCTGGAGCTCAGGAGACGAGCTGGAGGGTGATAGCGTATAGAGTTTTTCGCTGTATATATTACTGTTAATCTGAGACATGATAAGTGTTTATATATATTCAGTGACTGTATATATGTGATAACTCTGATGTATATTAAATGTAATTGACAGATATAGTATTCTTTTGTAAACTGTTATTATTTATTATTATATTTTATCCGCCGCGAATGTGAGATGTTGTTGATTTTGTTCTTCTTCTTCTATCTCTTTCTTCTTTTTCATAACTATCTGAAATTTTCGGGATTGAAAATTTCGGGTCGTTACATTTGGTATCAGAGCTGAAGGTTAAGCGAGAACCTTGGCTCTGGTGGGGGATTACTCAAGTAATAGAGTGTGTAGTACTCTAGAATGAGTGGAGTGTATATATATGAGCGCGTACTTGTTATGTTCTTATAAAAAGATTTTAAATGATTTTATATAAAAATATATTTTGTATGTAAAGAAATATTTCCTTCTAATAAATATTTAGGCGATTGGTTATTAAATCATTGGAATTAAGTTAAGAAGTAATATAAAATACGACCAAATTGAAACTTATAACCAAATTTGAAGAATAAACTTATATAGCAAAATGGAATTTGAAATATAGATTGTAAATGTAATTTATAAATTGAAATAAATTTCATAAATAAATGAGATTATAATTTGAAATAGAATTCCAGAGAATATTGGAAAATAAAGTAAGATGAAATTCCAGAGTAATGTTTAAATACGAATTGGAAGGATTGGGAATTTGAAATCTTTGGGAAAATTTAAAATTCCTTTGGATTTGAAAGTGGTTTCCAAAGATTTTGGAGAAATAATAGTATGATTTCAAATTTTTTTTAAAGAGATAAAAGCATTGAACTCTTTCGGTCCCTGGAAAGTAATGTCGGTGATGACTGCAGCATTATCGATGTTCATTTTCGAGTTTCTAGAAGAGAAATTGCTACCAAATTGTTTTAAATTGGAATTGTTTGTGAACTGGGTTTGGTTTTGAAGTTCAAAGGGATAAATGAATTTGCCAAAGAATTTTGTATATAGTTGAATTCTAAGGTGATATTGAAATTTTGGAAATTTGTTTAAACTTTGGAATCTTGATTTAAATGTTTATGGAATAATAAAAATATATTGGCTAAATAAAATGTATAATTCCGAGTTAAAAGAAAAATGTGAATGTAATTGATTATAAATGGAAGTTGTAAAATTGAAATTATAATTAAAGTTGTACAAGTTTAAAGACTAAATGGAATTTGATTTGAAGTTGGAACTAAATTGAGAATCCATTCAACTTGAATTGGGATTAAATCAATTTCAGTGGAAATTGAAGTTAGAATTGAATCAATTTAAATGGTAGTGGGAATTTAAATTGAATTGTTGGGGGAAGTGAATAGTTTTGACTCTGGACTATTTTTAATATAATTGTTTTGATGTAAACTTATTTTTCCAAGCTCTTAACTTAAAGCCTAATTATTTTATACTTGTTTACAATTATTTTTGGAACTATTTAACCATTTTTCAACTGCCTTTTAAACTAGTTACTATTTTTCAACTATGTTACAATTAATTACTATTTTACAACTATTTTGCGATCATCTAAAAGTTTTGAAACTATTTAACTAGTTTCCAACTATTTTATAACTACTTAGCTATTTTATAGCTATTTTTCAAACTAATAATTATTTTTCAACTACTTATCTATTTTTGAAATTTTCAAGCTATTTTCTAAAAATAAACTAGTCGGAGTTCAAACTGTTATTGATTTAAATAGCCAACTGAGATAAGGATTGAAGTGATAATCAAAATGGGGAATAAAGGCAATTGTAAATAAGTGAAGAGGAAATTTAAGGAAATGTGAATAGAAAGAAAAATTGATTTGGCTAATAATCAATGGAAATAAATAAGTAGGATGTACGTATATTATTCTATTCGCATAGGAATTTGATCCAGATTCGAGCACAAAATTTCGAGATAGTATATCGATCCGAGTTGGGGTTTTTCACTCGATTTTCGGCGGCGAACCTGGATATGGATTGTTGATTGGTTCTTGATATTCTCTATCATAGTTACAGCTATGCACGGAGAATGACGGTTTCTAATCAAGAAACCAGATCTGTGTCCGCACTAGGAAGTCGGGTGGACGATACAAGTTCGGAAGTGGAATTGTGTGATCGAGCGAGCGATTAGGTTGATATAGCGTATAGATGGTATGTGTACATCATACGGATTTGAATGAAGTTGATATTGGAAATAGGAATTAAATTGGGATATTTGGTTTTGAATAAACAAAGTTGTATATCTTTGTTATATGAGATAAATCTCCCCTTGTTGAATTTATTGCTAGAAGAAAAATGATTTTGAAGATGTTTGAAGTATAAAAGGAGTTTTATACAAGTTTGAAAAGATCCAAAGTTTTTAAATTTTATATATCTGAATATATAAAGGATCTTATGAGGAATTTGGAAAAAGGTTTTGGGAACCTTTGGATTTGGAAAGGCTTTTGATGTTGGGTAAAATCAATATTGAATTTGGAAAGCCTAGTTTGAGAATTATCGATTTTGGGATAATCGATTTTGTGTAAAGGAGCTTTGTATGATATCATACTAGGTGTTTGATTTGAAGATACTATATGTGTATAGGATAAAATATTTTGATGATGGCTCTGGGGAAAAAGGCGCTCCCTTGAAATGAACTTCACAGGAGTGCCACCGGGTGGTGCTGCCTTGAGCACCAATGGGGGCTCTAAAGTTGATCCTGTGAGGAGTCTGGACAAAACTAGTTCCTGGGGATTATGAGTAGTGTATAACATAGCGAAGGTCGTGTGTGCCACTGAGAGCCAACAGTCCGCGCTTGATTTTATATAAGTAGAGTGTGACCTATGGTATAACATAGCGAAAGTCATGTGTGCCGCTGAGAGCCAACAGTTTGCGTTTGATTTTATATTAGCAGACTGCGACCTATGTAGGAGTGGAGAGGCTTCATTTCGATAGTGAAAATCAGAGGCCGCTGAGAGCCTGCAGTTACATGGACTTTTGTTGCGATGGTAACGTAACCCTAGATGTAACTGTGATCTGTTGTGGATTCCATGGCGAAATCGAGAGGCCGCGGAGAGCCTGCAGTTGCATGGACTATTGCTGTGACGGCAACGTAACCTGGAATGTAACTGTGACCATGGATGGGGGTGATGATTTCCAGAGCATCCTCACCAAAGATATTTCCTCTATTTTCAAAAACTGATTTCTATATTTTCAGTAAAATTATTTTTCAAAAGTATTTTTCACTGGATGTTGAAAACGAGTTTACCAAGTACTTACAGATTTTCAGTTCTACGCCTGATCAACGTATGACTGAATTTCTGTGAGAACAAGGATGGACTTGTTGAGACATCGAGTTATAAAAAAGTATTTTTATAAAGAGTTATTTTAATAGTATGATGTGAATTTGGAAACATTTCTAAATTTTTTAAATAAAGTGTTGGGATTTTGGGAAAATAAAAAGGAAATCCAAACTGGAAATTTAAATGAGGTGATTTTTTTTTAAGTTAATAGTTGGAAGTAAGTTAATAAATAATTATTTTATAGAGTATGTTAATAAAAATTCAACTTGGTTAAACAAATGGATTGTAAGGTTATAATGGGTGTGGGAATGAATTCAAATTTTAAATAAAATTCAACTTAGATCTAATAATGAATTAAATAAGAAGAGGTGTTGTAAAATAAAAATCAAATAGAGTTGGATTGAAAATGTGATGGTTTGAATCAAGTGTGATTTGAATATAAATTAGTTATAATGGAAGTGATGTCGATTGAAATGAAAATGGATTATAATCAACATGGTTTGAGTGCAAAACAAAACCCAAGTGAATGGAAATAAATTGAGAATGGCCTTGTATTAATAAAATAAATTCGGAAACGAATTAAGTAAGTAAATGGAAAATTTAAAGTGGGTTAATTGAATTAAATAATAATAGGATGAAGTTTGACTGAATGGAAATTAAATAAAGGTTTTAGTTGGAATAGGATTGTCAAAATGGACTTAAGTTATGAGACAATTAAATATGAAGTAAAATTTCTTAAATCAATGAAAGCTTGGATTAAATTAAGTTAGGAATGGTCATTAATTTATAAGTTTGAATGAGCAAAGCCTAATAAATTATTTGGATGAAATCCAAGGCTGAGATAAAATGAAATGCAATGAATATTTCGTATATAATTTAGAAAAGAAATTGAATTGAATACAGAATGAGTTGAAATCAATTTAAAACAGTTATAAACTAAATAAATACTCTATTAAGCAAATATTGTCGAATTTGTATAAAATGAATCGTCGTATGACGTAAATAAAAGTAATTAAATTTCTGTGAATTGACAGGGACTAAATAAATTGGTTTTAGAATTAATCGAAGTGAATATGAGCTCGTTTCGGTTAAAAATCAATGGAATGTAAGAAATTGAGTTGCAAACCATTGAAATTAAATGAAATGGTTTATAATTTGGTTGAAAGCAATTGAATCATCTTTAAGATTATATAAATCACTTATGGGAAGCGTTTTGGTGCTTGTTGCATATATCATATGTGTTTAGCTATTGAATATAAGTGAAATGCTTGTATTTAGCCATTAAAAGTAAGTGAGATGCAAATAGATTTTCTTATGTGACAATTACAAATTTAAATTGAGTAAGTACAGGTACAGGGAAGCCGTTTGACTAGATTTGGGGCATGCTAATTGCTAAAATAAATAAGCTGCTTGCTTGAAATGCTAAATAAGGTACGCCTACGCAATAAAAATAGGAAATATGAACTGTTTTTTCTTTTTCCGACCGTGTGGGTCGATGTATACATATTTATATATATTGTCAAATTACAAAAGCTCCTCTGTACAAAGGAGACTCGGCCAAAAATTTTCGAAAATTTTGGGAGTTAGAATTTTTTTTTTGAACATTTTTGGGAAAATGTTTGTTAACGACAAAACGATTACAAATTGGGAATTAAAGTAAATTTATAGATGAAACTAATGTGAATCAGTTAGAAATGGAAGATGAAATTCAATATTCAGAATTGGAGACAAATTGAAATCATATGGAAACGGAAAAAACGAATTTGAATAGAAGTAAGTATGAAAACCTATATAAAAGAAGGTATAAAATGATTTGTAAAGTTTCTATTGAATATTGTTGCTAAACAAGATTTGCAAGTATTAAAAGGGGAAAAGAAAATTGGATTTGATTCCAAAGGATAAATTTGAATTGCCCAACAAAATGGTATGTATTTAAATTTCTGTATGAAATTGGATTGGGTTTTTGATGTAGCCACTTGGCTTTTGTTTTCTTTTGGAATTTGGGAGCCCGTAGAGGCCTTTTGTAGTAGTACCGAGCTAGCCGCACAAAGGAGACGCTGGCAAAAAATTTCGGAAATTTAGAGAGTTAGAAAAATTTTGAGAAATTTTTGATAATTCAAAATTTGGTTTTAGATTGAAATTTAGATGATTGAGCAAATGGGTGTTGTTTAATACTATAGAGGGTTTTGGGAAGTTAATTAAGGTGATAGTGGGTTTTTAATAAAAGATAGTTGGTAGGATGTTGAATTGAGAGTTTTGGGCAAAGTAAACGGGTATGGTTTCATTCTTCCTAACTAGTAATTTCGGGGACGAAATTCTTTTAAGGGGGAGGAATGTGACGACTCGGTAATTTTAGCGAACTAAAATGGAATAATTAATTGATTTTAAATTTTTGAAAGTTAATTTTAGTTTGAATTTCAAGATACTAATATTTACTTGATAATTTAACTGTTGAGTTGTATAGTTTAAATATTGAGTTTAATAATTGAAAATTGGGTAAAACGCTGAATCTGAGATTCTAAGCCTGTTTAAATTAATTTGAAAGCTTATAAAATTTATAGTGACGATACTGAAGATAATAGAAGGGTTAAAATTTAATTTAAAAGTAATTTGTTCAATTTTAATAATATATCGTTTAATTGGAATTTAAAAATAGCCTTCCGAGGCACAGTCTTGGAATTTGACGAAACCCGTTCCATTGGATCCGTAATAGTTAGTTATTATCGGATTTCAATTTTCGTAGCAATCGGAGTTGTCAGTTGACCCTGGCAGCTCGAAACGCGTGGACTTATTTTAATCGATTTAATTTAAAATTGATTGTTTACTTCCGTAACTCGCGCATACGATCAAATTAGACTCCGAAACACGTTCCATCGTGTTCGGAATACGGGCAAAGCTTTATAATCGCCTAGCGGCATTCCTTAAGAGGACTTCAAATTTTTAATTGGCGATTAACGAAACGTTTATAATATAATTAAATTTAAAATAAATTAGCAAGATATTTTAACAACACAAGATATTTTTGTAGTCAGGCGTACTCAAGAAGCTTCCCTAAATCTATTTCATCTCCGTCCCCCTCCATTCTCAATAGGAGGAGATCAAATGCTTTTAATAAAAAAAACACAAAGAAAGGGGCCGAAACCTTCACTTTCTAAATCAAGGAGAAATCAAAAAAAAAATGACGACGCGGATCGAGTTCGAATTCGATGCTTGAAGCAGGTCGCAGCCCATTTCGAGAAGGGGGAAAGGAGTTCTCGTTCGAACTGTGAAGCGAGTCGTATTCGAATCGACAACGTTGGGGAAGGCATCGTGTCTGGGGTCTCGCGATCGGTCGTGCATGGCCGCGAGTGTGCGATGATGGAGGGCGAGTTGGTTGGAGGCGCGGCGTTTGAGGAGCAGAGCCGAAGTCGATTTAGGGCCTCGCGAATTTGATGATGGTGACGTGAGTGCGAATGGGTTGGTAGGGTTCGACAGTAGCTTGAGGGGGGGCGCATGAGGAATCCGAACTAGGGTTTTGATAAATTTGTTTTTTTGAAATTTTGGGGCCGAAGTTGCTTAAGGAGTTGGGCACCATTTCGGTCAAAGTTTGTGAAGAGCAAACCTAATGAAAGTGGACTGCAAATTACAAGGTGAGTATTCCAAACTGTTTTCCCCTGATTTGGTTCGAAGTGTTTATGAATAACATCACCATTTAAATTTTTAAATGTAAGATTCTGTGGCATGTCCATCTCTTGAAAAAAATGTTTGTTTAGTGAGTAATCATTTCCTTTATAAACTTAAGACTGTTATACAGGTTCATTCGATAAACTAAATATGTTTCTGAGATGAAATATATGTTACATGAACGTATTCACTTGAATTTAGAATCAGTCTGTTCTGTTGTTATTCATGACTGTGTTTTAGATAGAAGACTTAATTAGGTAAGGTAAATTATAAATTGGGTTTTATTAAACATAAGGTTACAAAGTTTAAGATGTAAAAAAAAGGTTTACAAAGGAGTTGATAATTTAGTTTAAAGAATATGAATTCGAATAAGTTCTCCAAGGATTTAAGTGTTTAAATTATTTTGTTTAAAGACAATAAATATACGCAATCGGTGTATTGTTAATGATGTAATTGATATACAGATCATTAACTAGTAACTTTGATGATTCATTAAAACAGTCAAATTAAGATAATTAATTTGTAAATTATTTATGGATAATCACTAAGGAAATTTAGTAAGTATAATTACTAAATAATAAAGGGATTACTTACTCTATGAATTAATTAATATCATTAGCTAATTAATTGATTTAATTAATTTAAATAATCACTTGATGATGGGATTGAGTATAGTTACTCAGTGGGGTTTATTAGTGGAATCACTTAACTAAGTAATTAGTAATGGTAATTAGAGGGTGTAATTTTTGAAGATTGAAAGTGGTTTGGATTAATTACCTGGTGAAATTAATATGAAGAATAATTGCTTAGTAGAAGTAATTAATAATTAATTACTTGGTGTAACAAATTTAAGAATTGACTAATCAGAGTTATGGGAAATTAATTAAGTGATGTAATTAATTAAGAGTAATTAATTACAGAATGAGATTAATCAAGGGTGGTAAACAAATATAATTAATTAAAGATTAAGTATAATTTACTTAAGGTAATTAATGAGGTATAATTCCTTAGGTAAAGAAATGAGCAGATGATTACTGGATGTAATTAATTAAAAGGAAATTTCTTAATGGAAAGTAATTAAAGGATACTTAAGGGAAGTAATGAAGAGATAATTGCTCAATGTTATTAAAGATTAATGTAATTAAATCAAGGAGTTGATTTAATGGATATAAATAATTAATGGAAGTAGTTACTAATGTGATTATTCAGGATTGGTTAATGAATTTTAATTATTTAAGGATAATTAAATTGTGAAAGAGACATCTTGTATTTAAAGTTGAATTGTAATTGGGCTAAGAGGGTATTGAACTCGAAGAGACCGGAGTCGGGTATTAGGAAATACCCTAAGCCACTTCGAATTTTTATAAATTGATTTGTGAAATCATTAGGCTGGAATGAAATGATTTAAGTAAATTGGATTATCTTTATCTAAGTTTGGACTTAGAAATTGATATGTGAAATAAGTGTTGTTTATAGCAAGTTGTGAGTTGGATAAATTCATAAATGGTACCCCGGTTTATATAAGTAGATTGCTTTGGTATTTCATGTTAGTTGGGTTTACTAACGCTGGTTTCCAGCCTGACCCGGGTGTTACTTTGGTGTAATGCTTGGGTCAGACCGAGTATTACAAATTTTCAGGTAGGTACGTTCTGGAGCTCAGGAGACGAGCTGGATGGTGATAGCGTATAGAGTTTTCCGCTGTATATATTATTGTTAATCTGAGACGTGATAAGTGTTTATATATATTCAGTGACTGTATATATGTGATAACTCTGATGTATATTAAATGTAATTGACAGATATAGTATTCTTTTGTAAACTGTTATTATTTATTATTATATTTTATCCGCTGCGAATGTGCGATGTTGTTGATTTTGTTCTTCTTCTTCTATCTCTTTCTTCTTTTTCATAACTATTTGAAATTTTCGGGATTGAAAATTTCGGGTCGTTACATTTTACAAATATATTCTTTAACTTATTTAACATTCTTAGGATGCCATATCATATTTAAATAACATAAATAAGCATATACATATATTAAAATGTATACTATGTCTACTACTCGAATGTGCACAGCATTTTTCGATAACTTTTAGACACCGAAAAGTTGAAACTTTGGAAAATGGTCACATTTTATTATTTTCTTGGAACTCATTATTTTTGTAGACAAAATTTGAAAACTATTTCAATATCGTTAGTTATTATTTAAAAGTGTTTTAATTTAAGTTATAAAATTAATTAATTATTAAAAATGTTGAGACTTGGTTTTGATTCATGACACAAACCTATCACTACAACATACAGATTTGTCGACTGTTACGACAAAAAGACAATATATAATACATGGAATCAAGACATCAAAATCGATGGATCAATTTTTATTATCCTGTTTTGAGTTGTAAGTCAATTTTGTTAAGATCTCTCCTCGTTTAACTTATATATTAGCTTATATTTACTATTTCTATTTCAAATGATTTATACATATAAGCATATAATATATATATATTATCAAAGTTTTTTTTTAAATTATATATATAAACTTGTGAAAACTGTGTGCACAGAAATTACTAGATCAGTTGACTGACCTGGTAGGTCGGTCGATTGACCTGACAATTTCTTTTGCAACATGCACATGTGCAAAAATAAGCAAATAAATATTAAAAAATTCATTTGAACATCCAGTTGACTGACCCAGAGGTTCAGTTGACTGAATTTCTACAATAGCTATATATTCTGAAAAGACGCGACTATTTGCGAAGAGTTACGAATCTCTACAAAAAGATTTGGATGCAACACTTCAACCGGAACTCTTCATCAATAGTCACTGCTTTTTAAAATCTATATATACATACTCTAACATGATTCCAATCTACCGAATTTTCTTATCTTTCTTATTTAACTCTCTTGAATATACTTGCAACTATGCTCTCAAATATTCTACATTAACATATTCTAAGCAATATTATACCTTTCTATTCTTCACAAACTTCAAATATATATATATATTTATACTCAAGGAGAAGATCATAGGAAGGGTGCATAATAAACAGACTTATCCGTGTTATAAGAACACAAAAAGTCAAACAATCTTTTGTATTTGTTGAAGTCCTGTTCTGCTGCTCAAGCGTGTGAAGTCCTCTTCGGCTGTTGAGGCGAAATACTGTTTTGCTGCTCGGGTCCCTATTCGGCTGCTCAGGGGTTGTATAGACATGTTCCTTTGGGTTAAGTAAGGGTTGTTGTTATGTGAAATTCCAGAAGGAGTATGGGACTGGATGTAGGACGAAGCTCTGAACCAGTATAAAAATCTTCGGTGTTATTTTTATCATACTGCTTTTACATTCCGCACTATTTACTATATAGCTATCATCACTACACTCTGTATTATCATATATCCTATTACACGATTCATGGCACACTTTCATTTGGTATCAGAGCAGGTCATCATATAACCGTAACATAACTATCTGATAAACTAATAATATGGAAACTAAGACAGCACTAACATTAACACTAGCTTCATTGAAGGACAATCCATTGGACGTCCACCACTATTTAATGGCATGAATTATAACTATTAGGCCATACGAATGAGAATATATTTGCAAGCAAATGGTTTTGATTCATGGAATATAACTCAGATAGTATATATTTTTCCTACTGAATAGTATTCTACTTGGACAAATACACAGAAACTAGAAGCCACAGCAAATGCAAAAGCCATGAATATGTTGTTTTGTGCCTTAGATAAAAATGAGTTTAACCGTATTAGAATATGTAATACTGCATATGAAATATGGCATACACTCAAAGTTACACACGAATGAACCAACAAGGTAAAATAAAGAAAAATATCCATGCTCAAAAGTCAGTTTCAAAACTTTAGGATGAAAGAAAATGAATCTATATATGATATTTATTAAAGATTTCAGGATATGTAGCATTCATTAATAGGACTAGGGGAAAATATTTAGATTTTGATATTGTATCCAAAATCCTTAACTCTTTAACGGAAGAATGGGAAAGAAATGCACTCGCTATCGAAGAAGCGAACGACATTTCCAAAATAACTTCGGAAGAGTTAATAGGAAATCTAATGTCCCATGAAGTAAATTTGCAGGCTAAACGGGTTCAAGCTCAAAAGAAAAGGTATGACGACCCGGAAATTTTGAATATTTGAAATTGGAATATTTAATCGATTTTAAATATTTGAAAGGTTAATTTTAACTTGAATTCCAAATATCACTACTTATTTGAAAATTAAATTAATGAATTTAATAATTGGAAGTTGGATGAAATATTGAATCTTCAGTTTTAAGCTTGTTAAAAATAATTTGAAGGCTTGTAAAATTTATATTGATAGTGCTGAGGATAATAAAAGTTTAAAAATTGAATTTAACACTGATTTGTTCAGTTTTGAAAATTTTCGTTTAAATTGAATCTAGAAATAGCCTTCTGAGGCATAGTCTCGGAATTCGACGAAACCAGTTCCATTTGATCCGTAATATTGTATTGTTATCGGATTTCAAATTTCGTAGCTTTTGGTGTTATCGTATGATCATACGGTGTATAAACGTGTTGAAATTAATATCGAAAATTTAATATAACAACTGGTTCCAAAACCTATCTTCTCCATATGATCGAATTAGGATTCAAAACATTTTCCATTGTGTTCGGAATAGGTGTACAACATTATAAACGCCTAGCCGCATGCCTTGATTGGAGGTCGGAATTTTAATTGTTAAACATGGGATATTTGAAATTAAATAACATTATAACGGGTTAAGTCAACCTTAGCCTAGCGTATGATCGAAGCCATCTCACTTCTTTAAAACACCAATATCTTATCCATTCTTCCCTTATCTTCCCCAGTAATTCAAATCAAAAACTAACGAAAAAAATACGGTAACCGACCTTTTCGAAAACCCACAGCCTTCTTTCTCTTCTTCTGATTCATAATCGAATACCGCAAGCCCTTCCCTCCTCCAGTTTGTTATTCGTGAATCAATAATCGATGAAGTGACGAAATCGACTTTGATTTCGTCTTGAAATTGTGAGGCATCGCAAAGTGGTGTGGACGAAGTTCTTCATTCCCAAACCATTATTGGGCGCACGAGTTTGTTTCAGCTCGAAGATGTGTTCCTTGTGCGATTCTTCGACATGAAACTCGAAATCGATTTTGTGACGATCGATTCTGCTAGACTCTATCTAGGGCATCGATGTCAGAGTCAGTTTAGGGTCGCGGCTTATCGTGATATTTTGAGGGATGGTAGAGATCGATGTCGATGCGGCGATGGGACCTTGAAGCTGTAGGCGAAGGCGAGAGGGGGTGACGACTCTCGTTCGAAGGGGGATGGGGGAAGGTCGCAATGATCTGGACAGCCGTGTGCTCGAAGTCTGTGGGTATAGTTTTTAGTTTTCTTCAATTAAAAATAATATATATGTATATATAAATAGGAAAGAATATGAAGATATCTACACATGTTTTAACTCATCGATTAGAATTAAAATGCTTTGATTCAAAAAAAATAAAAAATAAAAAAATATGTTGGCAATCTTTATTTATAAATTTAATGGTGAATTAATTGTAAACTGAAAGGGGAAAAGTATATTAGGCCAGTATTTATTTAAAACTAGTTAATAAAAATTTATTAAATGGAAAAAATAAGTTGTTTGATTATTTCAAATATTAATAAACTGCATAATGTTTATATAAGGTCAAAAGTCATGAAGAAATAGTCGAGATGAATCGGATTGCAAAACAAAAATCAAAGGTGAGTTAATCTCAGTCATCTGGTTGCTATTTAAATTTAAATGGTTAAATTTAAATAATTGGTCGAATGATTGAATTGATTTGATGTGCTATATTATATATAGTAGTGTGTGTGTGTGTGTGTGTGTATATATATATATATATATATTATATATTGGAGTGATTGATTTCCCGCATTATATAGCGGATGAGACCCTATGCGCCGCATAATAGCAGATGATATTATATTAATTTCATATACCGTGATATTCCACCTCGAAGTGGAATTGGTATTTTATGTTGTGCTAACATTTGTGGATGCAGGGAAACAGGTTGGAGGGATCCAACTGGATTCCTCAAAATATTTAGTTTTGTTAAAATATTCTGTGGTATAATTATTTGCTATCCCATGATGAATTATATTGATAATTGGAAATGTTGGATACTACGATTGATTTAAAATATTTCGGTGAACTGGCTTAAAAAAATCTATAGAAATGGGATTTCTGAAAAGAAAATAAAAGAGTGAATTTTGAGTAAAATAATGATAGAAATTTGAATAAATTAAAAATGAATTGGAAAAGAATAAAAAGTGATTTTTTAATTCTGATAAATAAAATTCCAAGTGCGGAAAATGAGATTTGGAATAAATAGGAATAAGTGATTTTTATTTTAACTCAAGTGATATTATTTCAAGAAATAAAAGAATTTATTTTAAAATTCAAGGTTTGAATTTATCTGAAAGGATAAAGAAGAAAATTTGGGAAATATGAAATTGGTATTTTCAGTTAAAAGATTTTAAATCGTAATGAAGAAATAAAATCTGAAGTTAATGGATTTTGAAATACAGTGAGTAAGTGAAGAAATTTATTTCAAAATGGAGTAATTTGGAATCAATTTGGAAATTGATTTAAGTTTTTGAAATTGGAAATTTAAAGGAGAATGCGACTATGAAATTTATAAACTGGGTTTATAAAGAGAAATGGATATCAATGAATATTTGGAAGTATAAATTTCACGGTAGGAGTTTATAAAGGAATGGGTAAATTTGTTTAAAAATAAATAGTGATTTATTTTTAAAGGATGTGAAGAGAAGTATATTTCCCTGGATAGCGAAGTACGTTTTCAAAGAAATTTTTTAAGTATGATTTAAAAGTTTAAAGTTGTTATGGAATTGGATTAAAATAAGAAAGATTTGAGTTGCAATAAGTCCAATTCGAGTATGGATGAATTAAATATGGCCTTGGATATTATTTTAACGAATTGAGAATGGACTTAAAACTTTAAATGGATTATGAGAATGGTTAATTGAATTAAATGAGTCGTGAATGAATTGAATTTGGAAATCAAAATTTGTAATGAACAAAACAAAAGAACTAATCAAGTAAATTTGAAGATTGAAATGAGGTTTGATTGAAATAGAATCAAGTTAAAGTGAAAAAAAAGAAAATTTATTTGCAATTGAAGTGAGCTTAAGCTTTCAAGGTGGAAAAAATTGAAGTAAATTAACTTAAGTTAAAAATAATTAGAAGCTCAACTTTGCGTAAGAATGAAAGTTCATTAAATAAAAAGTTTGGGTTAAATTAATTTGGAAAGCGGTTATTAATATAAGAATCGAATGTCGTCAAGCTCAATGAAATGATTTTAAAATGTAATGTTGGTGAATAAACTAGAAATGGGATGGAATTAAATATAAACTGAGTTGGAATCAATTGGATGTGGATAAAAATTAAAATGGATATTCTATTAAGTGAATATCATCAAATTGAATAGAATAAATTAGTCTTTCGACTTAGATGAACGTAAATAAAAAATTCTATGAATTGGTAGAGGTAAATAAAATTGATTTTTGGAATCAATTGAAATAAATGTGAGTTGTTTGGGCTAAAAATGAATTGAATGTAAGCAATTGAGTTGCAAACCATTTAAAGTGAATGAAGTGTATACGATTGGTTGTAAACAATTAAAATTAATGTCTGAACCCTATAAGTTGCCTATAAATATTATTTAACCTGCATTGCTTATAGAAAAGTTGTATGTTTGCTAGTTAAATATGTTAAATGTTGTTAAATTACATGATTTTGGCACTTACATGTTCAAATTAAGTAAGTACAGGTATCGGGAAGTCGTTTGGCTGGATTTGGACACACTAATTGCTAAAATAATAAGCCGCTTGCTTAAAAATGCTAAATAAAGGTACGCCTACGCAAGAAAAGTTAGGAAATGTGAACTGCTTTTGTTTTTCCGACCGTGTGGGTCGATGTATATATATTTATATCTCTTGTAAAATTGCAAAAGCTCCTCCGTACAAAGGAGACTCTGCCAAAAAATTTCGAAATTTTGGGGGTTAGAAATTTTTTTGAAAATTTTTGGGAAAATTTTTGTTAGCGACAAAACGATTTCAAATTGAAAATGGAAATAAATTAATGGATGAAACTAATTTAAAATAATGATATGAATCAGTTATAAATGGAAGATAAAATTCAATATTCAGAGTTGAAGATAAATTGAATTCATATGGAAATGGGAGAACCAATGCGAATAGAAGTAGACATAAACTAAAGTGGTGGTGTGAAAATAAATATAAGAAGCATGTTAACAACTCTTTTATTCACGACTCAACGACCTAAGGGAATAAGCGACTTAACTACCTAAAGGCATAAATGACCTAACGACCTAATGCACAAAGCGGCTCAACATAGCACGACCTAGAGACCTAAAGCATAAAGCAGCTCAACATGGCATGACTCAACGACTTAAGGAGCTCCAGCGACCTAAACACTCCTACGACTCAATGGGCTAACGACCTAGCAACTCAGTAAAGGCAACGACCTAACGAGTTAAGGAAAGAGCGACCTAACGACCTAGCAAGCTTCAGAGTTAAGCCGCATGCACACTACCTCTTCGTTTAGTCGCTCACGACCTAAGCAAGCCAAGATAACTCCTGTGCTACACATGCTAAGCTGCTCACAGCATATACCTCGTCCAGGATGGCTCCATTAAGTCGCTAGCGACTTATGCTACCTCGTGATCATTCTTAGGTCGCAACTCCCTAAGTTGCTCACGACCTATGACGCTACACGACCTAACTCCGAGACTCCCCTATAAATAGCCCGCCTACTCCACATTGAAGAGGGGATTTTCTGGAAGGTCGACAGTTTTCTATTTTCACAACTTCTACAACACTTCAAACGCCAAAGACACTTCAAAGACCCTTGGAAAAGATCAAGTTCATTTGACATGAATTCAAGGCACGTTTCTACATCAAACTTCTAACGATTTGCCTTAATGGTGTTGTAATTGAAGAATTATTGTGAAGCTTGTAATCAAATCAATAAGAGAAGAGATTTAGTGGACGTAGGATTGACTTTGAGCCGAACCACTATAAAAATTGTTGTCTCTCTATTATTTTCTACGATTTTCTGCTCACTTTTAGTTCCCGTACCAACGGGTGGTGCTTTCGCTATAACTCAACTCACACTGGGGTGTTAGCGTACATTTTTAGCGTTAACATTTTTGGTGCTTTCATTGAGAGTTGAACTCAGGACCTCCCACTTACCAAACGGGTGCTCTCATCATTGCTGCACAAAGATTTGTTGAAAGACCCTCCCTAAGAACCAGAAGTCTATCCGAAATTATGGCTCCAGGAAAAAAAGTAAATCTACTAGAACTGGAAATGCTTATAACAACACCGCCACTACTCCCGCGTCAAATCAAGCGGCTCCTAGTGTTGGAATCACAAGGGTCGAATTGGATGCTGCAGTGTCTGGCTTGTATCAACAAATGGAAGCCCAGAACACTTTGATGTTGGACAGGTTGAATGCTTTGATGTGAGTTAACTAGCAACCAGAAAATAATGAAGAAACCTTTGCTGAAGATGTTCATGATTCCCAAGGGAAAAGTATTCCTCAAAGGGCAGATGGCACCGCCGAAGGGGCACTTCCCCAAGCTAGAGGTTCAAGGCCACAACCAACTCTTCGTGAACGTTTGTCCTGGAAAACTTCCGAAAAAGTAGCTGACGTCTGTCCCACGGGGCCTCTAAACAATGAGGAGTGCCTCTCGAGAATGATTCGACAAATTATGAAGGAAAGCATGCAAAGGGAGGAAGATGAAAGTGACTGGGGGTTTGCTCCAAGCAAGACTCCTTTTACTGAAAGAATTTTGAAGGCTGAATTTCCGAAGAAGTTTGTTCCCCCCACTATTCCAGCTTATCGGGGGACAAGTGATCCTAACCAGTTCTTATACAAGTATGACTGGCATATGACAGGTGCCAGAGCAACAGATGAGATCAAGTGCAGATACTTTCTTGTGTACTTGGAGGGAGTGGCCCTGCTTTGGTTCACAAAGCTGCCAGTTCGATCCGTGGATCAGTTCTCTGACCTAACTCGGAAGTTCAAAGATCAGTTCAGGTTATATGCTTCGAAGGGCGAGGACATAATGTCGCTATCTAGCCTCGAACAAAGCCCCAGAGAGTTTATCAAATCTTTCTTAAACCGTTTTAATATAGCCTTGGCCGAAGTTGACAATGCAGAGCCTCGGATGATTCTGACTTACTTGATGCGAGCTATTGACAAATCAAGTGAATTCGGAAAATGGATGAATATGAAAGAGCCAAATTCACTTGAGAAGTTCTAAATAAAGGACGATGAATATATGCGTTTAGAAAGCCTTGCTGCGCCAACAAAAGTAGTCGTGGCTAAAGTTGAGAATAACAACGCTGCTTCTAACAAAAGGGAATCTGGTGGCCAGAAGAGGGAGAATGACGGTGGAAAAAAGCAAAAAGATGCGAAGAAAACTCGCCACTTTAGACCTTCAAATTTTACTCCCTTAACTGATACTCCAGAAAATATCTTTTTCGCAACCAAGGATATTGTTGAATACCTCTAACCACCTAAGATGAGGCTTGGGAAAAATGTTGTGCATAATGGGAGATTCTGTCGGTTCCACAATCAACTTGGCCATGACATTAATGAATGTCGCTATTTAAAGAATTTGACTGAAGGGCTGTTGAGACAGAATAAACTACAACAATATGTGAAGAGAAACAGAAGTGACCCATCCTCATCTACTCAGGGGCAACACATTCCTGCTCATCAATCCGGCTCAGGTGAGAGGACTACAACGTAGGAATCTAAGAGGCCTGTAATTAATGTTATCACTGGGGGTCCTCACCCAGCGGGTAGAAGTTGGGGTGAGATGGAGAGATATGCTCACGTTTTGATATATGCCCCAGCAGAAGAAAATGTTTTTGTCTTGGGAGATGCTGCACCTTTAAAATAGCAAAGAACTTTTAACGATGACATCATATTCCGGGCTAGAGACTCTGTTGGTGTGGAGGCTCCCACCATGGATCCCTTGGTGATATCTGCAGGCATCGAACCAGCCATTGTAAGAAGTGTGCTTGTTGGCTGCGGCGCCTCTTGCAATGTTCTCTTTAGAAAGACATTCGATCGGATGAAAATTCCCGTGGCTGATGTCCAAGCTTCCTCACAGAAAATTGTTGGGTTCATGGAGAACCAAAACAGCTTATAGGAACTATTGACTTATTTGTAGAGCTTGGAGAAGGGGAAAAGAAGGTGGTCCGAAAACAAACTTTTGTTATTGTTGATTAATTCTCTGCTTACAATGCCTTCTTGGGTCGACGGGCTCTTTCCACATTCAAGGCCATTCTCGCCCTATGGTGCCTGACTATGAAGTTCCCCACTGATAATGGGGTCGGCGTTGTGAAGGGGGACCAAAATGCCGGGGGAGAATGCTATCTCATTGAGTTACGGGAGGCAAAGAAGAGAGAAATGGGTAAGGGTGTGGCAGCTCCGCTCCGCATCAAAGAGCCCACCCTGTAGCAATTACAGGGTGGACCCTGCACTGGTGAGCATAGTGGTGCACGAAAAGAGATTGATCCCAGAAAAACCAGTGCAGGAGAGAATAGAGTGGTGCCGGTGGAAGTAATGGTGCCAATACCTGTTGACCTGAATGATCCAAACAAGGTGCCAATATCATTCTTGAAAGCAAACCTGGATGTATTCACTTGGAGTCATGCCGACATGTGTGGAATATCTCTAGAAATCGCAGTGCATGCTTTGAATATTGATCCAAAATTCACACCCGTAAAGCAGAAAAGAAGAACCCAGGGTCCTGAAAGGTCGACAACATTAAAAGAAGTAGATCGGCTCATGGAAGAGGCTTTATCAGAGAATCCACTTATCCGAATTGGGTTTCTCATCCGGTGTTGGTTAAAAAAGAAAATGGAAAGTGGAGAGTATGCATCGACTTTTCAGACTTAAACAAAGCATGCCCAAAGGACTGTTTCCCGTTACCCAGGATTGATCAGTTGGTGGATGGAACAGCCGGGTATGAACTATTATCTTTTATGGACGCTTACTCAGGATATAACCAAATCATGATGCATGAGCCAGATCAGGAGGACACTAGCTTTATTACTGATGTTGGTCTTTACTGCTATAAAGTCATGCCCTTCGGACTAAAGAACACGGGAGCAACTTCTCAAAGACTTGTTAATGCCATGTTCAAACCCCAGATTGGCAGGACTATGGAAGTATATGTTGATGATATGTTGGTAAAATCGAAGAAGGCAGTAGACCACATGGATCATTTAGCAGAAATGTTTGCAGTCCTCCGAAAGTATGGCCAGAAGCTAAATCCTCTGAAATGTTCATTCGGGGTAGAGTCCGGAAAATTGTTGGGTTTCATCATGAGTGCTAGGGACATCGAAGCTAATCCTGCTCAGATTACTGCTTTAAGAGAAGTCAAAGCCCCTAGGACAAAGAAGAAATTGCAAAGCCTTAACGAGAAAGTCGCTACTTTGAGTCGGTTTATTTCCAGGGCCATTGATAAATGCATTCCCTTCTTTGACGCTCTGAAGAAAGGAAAGAAAAACTTGGAATGGACTCTTGAATGTCAGAAAGCCTTTGATGAACTAATTCGTCACATAGAAACACCTCCAATACTTTCTAAGCCCAGCAATGGTGAAGATCTTCTCATATATTTAGCGGTTTCATCTCATGCTCTCAGTGCAGCATTGGTATGGGAAGACGCAAAAGTTTAGTGCCCGGTTTATTACATCAGCAAAAGATTTACTGCGACAGAGTTGAATTATTCAAAGCTGGAAAAGCTCCCCTATTGTCTGTTGACTGCGTCCAGAAAGCTGAGGCCATATTTCCAAGCTCATCCTATTAAAGTCCTCACTGATCAACCTCTAAAGCGAGTCCTATTTCGCCCTGAAACTTCGGGTCGTCTTCTGAAGTGGAACATTGAACTCAACCAATACGATATCACCTACCATCCCCGAAGGGCAATCAATAGCCAAGATCTAGCGGATTTCATTGCAGAATACACAGATAAAGGCGACAGTGAGGAAGAGGTGACTAATGACATCCCGATCCGATGGAAATTACATGTTGATGTGCAAGAAATGCTATTGTTCCGGAGCTGGGTTTGTGCTTGAAACCCCAGAAGGGCGGTCATTGTGCTATGCATTGAGATTAGAATTTCCTTCGACAAATAATGAAGCAGAATATGAAGCTGTTGTTGCCAACGTGAGGATTGCTAAAGAACCGAACATCAAAGTATTGCAGATCTTTAGTGATTCCCAGCTTATTGTATGCCAAGTCAAGAAAGAGTTTCAAACTAAAGGAGGAAATCTGCCTACCTACCTGTCAAAGCCCTGGGAGCTTCTCGATGATTTTGATCACTATACAATAAGCCATATTCCTAGGGAAGTGAACATGAAGGCAGATTATCTCGCAAAATATTTGAGCTCTGGCGAAGCCCAGTTATTAGGATTGGTCCCTGTGGAAGTCTTCTCAGCTCCAAGTACTGATGAGATGGATATTTGCTGGATTATGGCTGTATCTCAAGAGCAAGAGTCGTGGATGACCCCGATCAAGGAATATCTACTCAATGGCTCCCTGCCAGGAAACTCAAAAGAGCGCCAGAAGCTGTTAAGAAAAGCCCCGAGATATGTAATTCAAGATGGCCGGTTGTACAGATGGGGATTTTCGATGCCATTACTCCGATGTGTAACCAAGGAAGAGGCTAAGACAATTTTAGTTAAGGTGCACGGAGGAGAGTGTGGCGATCATTCAGGTGGCCGAACTCTAGCAAAGAAAATTCTCCGTTATGGGTATTTTTGGCTAGATATTAATCGAGACGCTGCTAGCTAATCCCGAAAGTGTGATACATGCCAGAGATTTGCAAAAATCTCGAGAGCACCTTCCACCGAGCTAACACAGATGGTTAGTCCATGGCCATTCGCTATTTGGGGGAAAGGTCTCATTGGGCCTTTGCCGGTTTCCAAGTCCGGAATCAAATATGCTATTATTTCTATTGATTATTTCACTAAATGGGCTGAATCTGAACCGTTGGCTACTATTACCTCTAAAAAGATGATAAACTTTGTGACTAAGAATATCATTTGCATGTATGGTGTGCCTTAGAAGATAATCACAGACAATGGTACCCAATTCGAAAGCGAAGACTTTCGGGACTTTTGCAAGCGATTCAAGATCCGAAAAAGCTTCTCAACAGTGGCTCATCCACAGGCAAACGGGCAAGTGGAAGCGGTGAACAAAATTATCAAATCAACCATCAAAAAACAGCTGGAAAAAGGAAAATATGGTTGGGTCGATAAGCTGCCACTAGCACTTTGGGCATACAGAACTAACCACAAGACTGCGACTGGGAACACTCCATTCTTATTGGCATATGGATCAGAAGCAATGATTCCGGTGGATATAGAGGTCCCCTCACATAGGAAAATTCATTTCAACCAAGCTAAAAATAAAAAGCTGCAACTTGAAGCACTTGACTTGCTTGATGAAAGAAGAAAAGAGGCTGAGCTCATAGTTGCAGCCCATCAGCAAAGGATAGCCAGACACTTCAATTCTAAAGTTCGCCAACGCAGCTTTGAAATTGGGGATCTAGTCTTGAAAAGGAGCATGACAGCAACAGGGGTGTTTGGGCCAAACTGGGAAGGACCATGCGTCATTGGCAAAAAAACTTCTCGATGGCCCTTTCAAGCTCATAACTGTCAAAGGAGATCCAAAGAGCCTTGAACAGCAATCACTTGCGTCCATATTTTACTTAGAAGCTATGCTTAAATTTGTAAAATGAGTATGGATGTATCATTCTTGTATTGATTCACACTGATTTTACAATAAATCTTGTGTTCTCTACTATTATAAAATGCCTGTCTCATTTCAATGTGCAAATATCTTAAAATATATTGCTAAAATGTCGATTTAATATTGCACGCTATCAAAGAAAAGCTTGCCTATTCAACACATCACAAGGCCAAGCGATTCCTACAAACCACTCAACAAACAATTGTCAAGCCCCAAAAGTTCCAGAATCAATTCCTACATAAGAAGTGCTTCTCACAAACAGTTGGTGATTCCACCAAAGGGGCACCTTCCCAAAGTGAAGGTTCTAGGCCCTCGCTAGTTAATTGTGATCGTTTGTGCAAACAAACATCTAGTTAGGTAGCTTGCGTGTGCCCCGTGGGTTCAATTAACAATGAAATACACTTCTCTGAAAAAAAGAAAAGCAAGCAACTCGCAAAATAAAGGAACATGTACTTGGAAATGATAACGAGGAATCACTGAGGGGCAGATGGTGAAAAGACACGGGAAAGCAGACAAAAAGTAGATGAAAATGAAGTGTTTCTCTTAACCAAAAGGTTGGTGGAACAGCCAAAAGGGCACCTTCCCGAAGTGAAGGTTCTAGGCCCTTGCTAGTTAATTGTGATCGTTTGTTCAAACAAACATCCAGTAGGTAGCTTGCGTCTGCTCCGTGGATCCACTTAACTGTGAGATGCAACCTTCCTTGCGAGCCAAACAAAAAAGCCCTCTTTAGAGGCCCACTTCTGCTCTCAAGGGGAAAGTGCCAAAAAGCCCTCTTCGGAGGCCCACTTCTGCTCTCAAGGGGTAAGTTCGAAAAAAGCCCTCTTTGGAGGCCCACTTCTCCTCTCAAGGGAGAAATACCAAAAAAGCCCTCTTCGGAGGCCCACTTCTGCTCTCAAGGGGGAAGTGCCAAAAAAGCCCTCTTCGGAGGCCCACTTCTACTCTCAAGAGAGAAGTGCCAAAAAAGCCCTCTTCGGAGGCCCACTTCTACTCTCAAGGGGGAAGTGCCAAAAAAGCCCTCTTCGAAGGCCCACTTTTTCTCTCAAGGGGGAAGTGCCAGAAAAGCCCTCTTCGGAGACCCACTTCTTCTCTGAAGAGGGAAGTGCAAAAAAAAAAGCCCTCTTCCGAGGCCCACTTCTGCTCTCAAAGGGGAAGTGCTAAAAAAGCCCTCTTCAGAGGCCCACTTCTACTCTCAAGGGAGAAGTGCCAAAAAAGCCCTCTTCGAAGGCCTACTTCTACTCTCAAGGGAGAAGTTCCAAAGAAAGCCCTCTAACGAGGCACACCCAAAAATGAAATGCTTCTCACAAACGTTTGGTGGGACCACCAAAGGGGCACCTTCCCGAAGTGAAGGTTCCAGGACCTCTCTAGTTAATTGTGATCATTTGTGCAAACAAACATCGAGTTAGGTAGCTTGCGTCTGCTCTGTAGATCCACTTAACTGCAAGAAGTAACTTTTAGGCAAACAAAAAGCCCTCTTCGGAGGCACAAACAAAAAGCCCTCTTCTGAGGCACAAACAAATTAAAGCCCTCTTCGAAGGCCTGCTTTACCTCGTAGAGAATCCACTTCTCAAAAATAAAAGTGACCATCTCCGAAAGTGAAGTGTAAAAACTTTTTCAAAGAAAAAAAGAGAGAAAACTTCTCCAATACAAGGCTCACTTTACTAAAACAGCATGATATTTCCTCAAAATGGAAGAATTATTCTACAAAGTAAGAGTATAAGTCTCCTTAAAATGGAGAAGATTGCAATGAGCCGTGATATGGGGGCAGTATAATATAGCTACATTAACAAAAGCAACGCTCAAGCAACATACCACGAGCTCACTGCAATATCATACAAAGAAAATAAAGAAACTTGTGTGAAAATAAGGAATAAATGCATTTACGAATATAGACAAAAGTTTGTACAAGTAAAAAGAGTCATTATATTCCATACTATAAAAGATTTATATACATATGCAGGTTTCAAAAAGCGGGGGCCGGTACCCGTATAATCATCTGTCAATACAAGTCTTTAAATACAAGCAAAAAAGCAAAAAAAGCAAAACAAGAAGGATAAAACCAGGCCAGTTATTTCTTCTTCCCGCCGCCTTTGGAGCCCTCACCTGGCCTAATGGTTAGCTTCTTGAGTCGGTCTGAACGAGTTGGGAAAGAAGGAGAAAGAGGTGCAATTGGGTCCTCTTTTGCTTTCTCATCGCTAGTAGAAGTGCCCTTCTTCTTCTTTGAAATTCCACGCTTTCCCCTCTTCTTTGAAGAAGATTCGCTGGCCGGAGTGATAAGATCAATCGGCTTTGTATCATAGGCAGTAAATTTCTCCGGGGTCCTCTCACCCTCCTCAAGTTCCTCAGCTTTTTGCTCTTGTGAAGCGGCCAGGTCATCTAAGCCTTGAAGAGCTCCTATCTGTTCTTCTTGCGACCCCGGTTGAGAAGCAGAAGGAGTAACTTGAAGAGGTGGAGGGGCAACAGCTGGAGGAGGCGAAGCCTGTACAACACTTGTTGTTTTCACTACAAAAGAAGAAAAGTTAAACATCATTGTTTCTCGCAAAGAGAGGAGATAGTGGCACGTCGAGATTTAAGTAATAAGCAAGAAGTTCATCGAACTCATGTGAAGCAAACAAGTAGTCCACTTGAGCTGGATTAGTGTTGAAGTTACCTGGAGGGGTCGGCTTTATCACGTCAATTTCAAAATCTTGGGCTTTGGTGTGTTCTTGAGCCTCGCCTTTGGCATGGGCAGTTGTAGATTCGGTTTCGGCTTTGGCAGGAGGCAGAGAGTGAGAACTGGAGCCAATAATATCGACGTCAACCGAAGCCGAAGGACGAGTTGGGTTGGCCAAAGGTGCTTTCCCTAGATGCTCTCCTTCCGCCGCTTCGGCTCGTTCTCTGGCAAGTAGTTCTTTCCCTCTAGCAAGGGTGGAACGACCATCATCATCCAAATAATAAGCCTCAAGATCCTCCTCAGCATAACCGGCATCTCTAAGCATTTCAACTGCTGCCTCCCACACTTCAGCAAAGGTAATCTCATACGTTGGGCCCAAAAATGAAAGACTGCCACGCCCCAAGACACTTTGAATATAAAACTCGAATAGAGTGGAGCTAACGTTGGCTTTAGTCGCCTCATGTGATTGTTCAGCTGCTGCTTTTCCAGTGATGTCCTCGTCATGCTTCTTTTTGGTCTTAGAAAGCTGGTCCTTTGACATTGTAATCTCCAAATTTTGGAGCTAGTCTTTTCCAGCAGCTGAGCAACATCATTGCGGTAGATTTCCACGATTCTTTGCTGTGCCTCAAGTTTAGCCTCAGCATCTCGTTGACTAGCGTGGGCGTCTCTTACTTGCTTTTGAAGAACCTCTTCCTTTTGAGTATAAGAAGTGGAAGAGGTGGCAAGATCATTTTTAAGCTTCTTAACTTCAGCCTCAAGTTTCTCATTATAGGCAGTGATGCACTTCATCTCCGCATCATGCCGATCAAGAACTTTTTTCCACTCAGACTTATCGCTCTCCATGGTCAGCATAGCCTGGAGATTTAAACGGTTTACTCTTTGAAGCTCATCAACTAGTTTTTGCCAGCCGGACATTCTTTCAATATCAAGCTTGACAGCATCGATGTTTCTCTACTTGATAAGGAGGTTTCTCTACTTGATAAGGAGGCCTATTAATGATTACTTGAATGTCGACTCTTTGAAGGGCAGGAGAGCTAGAGGGGATGTCTAGAGAGATAGAAGAAGCAGGCACTTTAGAAATTTCAGATGAAGACTTTTCGCTAAGCTTGGCTCGTTTGCTTGAATCTTCAGCTACATGACTCTTCCCCTTATCATCATGAGACTTTCTTTTATGGGAGTAATCATCCCTCCGGTGAGAGTCATGTCGGTCATCTCTTCTTCCATTATGCTCCTTATAAGCCTGTCTTTCGCGAGCTTTCCTAGCTGCTCTTTCCTCACCAGTCTCCCTAGGGGCAGGAAGATGGCGCCTGGGGTCATAAAAATCACGCCTCGCATACATTGAAAGTCATCGTAATATGAGCCGCTGCGTCCCATGGGAGAACCTCAAAGTGAAGAAGAGACAAAATTTAGAAATCTTCAAAATAAAAAAGCTAAGTGCGCATAATTGCCAAAAATCCTAAGTGTGTGTGGCCTGTGAACTACGCGCGTCAAGCTACAAACCACTCTTCGGCTTAGGAGTGATGTCGGCTTTTGCAACAGGTGTCAACTCCAGGGTTGATGGAATTGATCGCAAAACGGATGTCGCTTCGATTGTTGGAGAAACAGGCTTAGAGGTGATGGTGTCATCTTTAGAAAGCTCTTGGGAAGTCACCATAAGGTCGCTCAGTCCCCCAAAGACATCATCACCATCGTGCCCAATGGGATGGGTCATATCAGCAGTGCCCTCTTTGTAACGGAACTTTCTTTCTCTGCTCCCTCATCATCTCTTCCAGTAGCCTTCCAAGAATGTTGAAATTCCTCTCCTTCAATAAATGGGGGAAGTTTAGATTTGCCAGATAATCCTACACGGTCAACGGAACTCGATCATTTCACTAATAAAGCCTCTACAATAAGTTCCTTCGGTGCGAATTCCTTTACGGAGGCTGGGGCATCTGACGCTTGTACTTAAGAACTGGGAGCATCAAGGGATTGAGTGGATCGAGAAGAGTGAAAGAGTCCAAATTGATGTAAAAATTCTTCCTTCAGTAAAAACTTAATATTTCTCTCATCGACAGCCACGACACTCAATCTTTCGAAAGTTGGCTTGTGACTAGAATCTTTGGAGAGAGGAGAAAGTGCTGCAAAAGTAAAGAATGAAGTTAGCACTTGACGAATCAAATTTTTAAAGGCTCAGAAATGAAGTCAACAGAGATAGGTAGTCTTACTTCCTAGTCTCCAGATACCGTAGAATCCCGAAGTGCAACGGACAAAGAAGAATTGGTTTAAAACCCGTGAGCGCTCTTGGGCAGATCCGTAATCAACTTACGGTTTCTTGCACTCCTTAGAAGAGTAATAGAAGGGTGATATTTGTTCCTTCCAAATGAACACAAATAGCATATCTCCTCGAAGCTTGGGAGGCGGTTAAGCGTCCTCCTGAATAGTATGCACAACGCCATCAAAATGGCATAACCATTAGGGTGCAACTGGAATGGAGAAATAGTTAGTCGTAGGAGGAGTGTTCTGAGAAAATCGTTGAAGGGGGAATGTCTCCATTCAAACACATTTGACGATTGATTGCAATGAAGCCAGGAGGAGGTCTATCGGCAGTGTCATTTACCCCAGAAAGCAGAGCATCCGCTTCAGCAATGCCGAATTAAATACATAGCTGGCTGAAAGCCCATTGGTTCAATGTAATTGAAACTCTTTCCGGAGGATTCTCTAAAGGGTTAGCTATTGGGAAGACCTCATCGGCCTGCTCTACTATCTCTTCTTGCATTTTTTGAGAAGCCATTCTACACAAGGAGCTGGATATTCAAATATGAAGGTGCACGTTTCCTAAAAGTGTGAAGTGTTGTGCAAAACTAATAAAATGGCAAGCAAATATAACTGGAATTAAACCAGTTGGTGTTTGTCGATTATAAAGTTTCAAGGCTTGTTATTTTAAGTCCAAGTACAGTATTGATGCAAACAGATCAGCTTTAGTTGATTAATTTAGCTTTGCTTTAATACTTCACTTGAACTTATTAAATTACAGTATTTCGTTCACACAATTCCCTTAAGTTGATTATTCTTTATCGACTAATCTGTTGTTCGACGTGGGCAGTCAATGGCAGTATATTCGCCTTAGTTTTCTGCAAATGTTGTATTTAGCAGGTTGTTAGCTTAAAAGTTAATACAATCTGTGAAAATGTGCAACAAGTTCAAGCAGTTCATTCTGCCAGTTCATCAGTCATGTTCCTACGAGTTAAGGCTATGCTGCGGGTTAAATTAGGTCGTGTTGATTCTTTAAGTCGTTCTGCTTTAGTCATGTGCTATTCTGGCAAGATAAGTCGCAAGTCATTTGGGTCGCAGTCCCTTATGTCATTCAGAGTTTGAATGTTAAGTCGTTCACCGAGTTAAGTCGTGCAATTCATGTCCAAACTGCTACGCCCTAGGTCGTTCGAAGCTCCTAACCCGCTAACTCCTAACTCTCCTTAACCCGCTAACTCCTCCTCATTCAACAACTCGCCTATCCCGATAACCCGTTAGCATCTCCACAATGAAATCCATCATCTTTCCACACCGCCAAATCATCCAAGACCGATTCAAATCGCCTCAGATCCATCATAGATCTGATACACTGCTGCGTTCCCATGAATTACAACGACAACATGTCCAATGACAATCAAAGATCGGTCATAACATGACTTGTGGTGAAACGCGACACATGAAATTGGATTAGGGTCAGAAAATGGGGATTCATGTTTCGATGATGGTCGTTTTTGGATAATGATCGGATTCACTTACGTAAGGTGATTGTGAAGATGATCAACGGCTGGTTAGCTTGAATTTGCCTTCGAGAGCTCGGAGATTTTTAATGGCGGATTAAAGTGTTAGAGCAGGTGAAGAGAAGAAGGAGCGACCGAAGCAACTTATATACAGGGGCAATGGAACTGGAATCGGCACGAACGATCTAGCTCTCTCATAAGTCGCTCACGTCTTAGCGACTCAGGATGGTGCGAGTTAAGAGGTATCGAAGCACATAACCTAGCCCCTAGGCGTATACTTCGAGGTGCAAGTGTTAACACCTCTTTTATTCACGACTCAACGACCTAAGGCAATAAGCGACTTAACTACCTAAAGGCATAAATGACCTAACGACCTAATGCACAAAGCGGCTCAACATGGCACGACCTAGCAGCCTAAAGCATAAAGCAGCTCAACATGGTACGACTCAATGACTTAAGGAGCTCCAGCGACCTAAAGACTCCTACGACTCAATGGGCTAACGACCTAGCAACTCAGTAAAGGCAACGACCTAACGAGTTAAGGAAAGAGTGACCTAACGACCTAGCAAGCTTCAAAGTTAAGCCGCATGCACACTGCCTCTTCGATTAGGTCGCTCACGACCTAAGCAAGCCAAGATAACTACTGTGCTACACATGCTAAGCATCTCACAGCATATACCTCGTTCAGGATGGCTCCATTAAGTTGCTGGCGACTTATGCTACCTCGTGATCATTCTTAGGTCGCAACTCCCTAAGTCGCTCACGACCTATGACACTACACAACCTAACTCCGAGACTCCTCTATAAATAGCCTGCCTACTCCACATTGAAGGGGGGATTTTCTTGAAGGCTGACACTTTTCTATTTTCTCAACTTCTACAACACTTCAAACGCCAAAGACACTTCAAAGACCCTTGGAAAAGATCAAGTTCATTCAACATGAATTCAAGGAGCGTTTCTACATCAAAGTTCTAACGATTTGCCTTTAATGGTGTTGTAATTGAAGAATTATTGTGAAGCTTGTAATCAAATCAATAAGAGAAGAGATTAAGTGGACGTAGGCTTGACTTTGAGCCGAACCACTATAAAAATTGTTCTCTTTACTATTTTCTACGATTTTCTGCTCACTTTCAGTTCCCGTACCAACGAGTGGTGCTTTCGCTATAACTCAACTCACACTGGGGTGTTAGCGTACATTTTTAGCGTTAACAAAGCATATAAAATACTTATATTGAACTTAAGAAGAAATTGTATAATTCTTGAGTAATATGGGTGTCAGGAAAATATATTGAATAAGCTTTTGAGTGAAGATTTAATAAAAATATGTGAAATGATAAGCGTTGATAAGTGAATAGAAATCAAAATGAATGTAAATAAAAAGAGAATTGATATAGTTGATAATCAATTGAGATAAATACGGAGGATGTACATATATTATTTTATTCGCATTGCAATTTGATCCAAATTCGAGCACAGATTTTCGAGATAGTTATATCAATCCGAGTTAGGATTTTTCACTCGATTTTTGACATCGAACACTGGATATGGAATTTTATTGAATCTGGAAATTCTCTATCATAGTTATGACTATGCAAGGAGAATGACGGTTTCTGATCAAGAAACTAGATCTGAGTCCGCCTTAGGAAGTCGGGTGGACGATACTAGTTCGGAAATGAAATTGTGTGATCGAGTAAGCGATCGGATTCCGTATTGCGTACGAATGATATAAGTACATCGTACGGGCTTAAATGGAATGAATGCTGAAAATTTTGAAAGGAAATGTATAAAATGATTTTGAAATCTGTAGCTGGATATTATTACTATGTAGGATATACAAGTGTTATAAAGAAAAAGGAAATTGGGATTTTTGATTTCAGAAGACAAATTTGAATTACTCGACAAAAAGGTATGCGTTTAAATTTCTATATGAAATTTGATTGGGTTTTGATCTAGCCACTTAGCATTTTGTTTTCTTTTGGAATTTGGGGGGCCATAGAGGCAATTTGTAGTTGTACCGAGCTAGCCGCGCAAAGGAGATGCTGGCGAAATTTTTCGAAAATTTAGGGAGTTAAAAAAATTTTGAGAAAATTTTGATAATCCAAAATTTGGTTTTAAATTGAAATTTGAGTAAGTGGAATAAATAATGTTGTTGGAACCTATGGAAGGTTTTGGGAAGTTGGTTGAAGTAAAGTGGGTCTTTAATAAAAGATATGTTATGGCAAGTTGATAAAACTGTTTGGTTTTTGGAAAATAGTTATGGGTATTGGATCATTCTTCTTAACTAGCAATTTCAGAGATAAAATTCTTTTAAGGGGGGAGGGTGTGACGACCCAGAAATTTTGAATATTTGAAATTGGAATATTTAATTGATTTTAAATATTTGAAAGGTTAATTTGAACTTGAATTCCAAATATCACTATTTATTTGATAATTAAATTACTGAATTTAATCATTGAAAGTTGGGTGAAATATTGAACCTTCAGTTTTGAGCTTGTTAAAAATAATCTAAAGGCTTGTAAAATTTATATTGATAGTGCTGAGGATAATAAAAGTTTTAAAATTGAATTTAACACTGATTTGTTCATTTTTGAAATTTTATCATTTAAATTGAAATTTAGAAATATCCTTCCGAGGCACAGTCTTGGAATTCAACGAAACTAGTTCCATTGCATCCGTAATATTGTATTATTATCAGATTTCAAATTTCGTAGCTTTTGGAGTTATCGAGTGATCGTACGGTGTATAAACACGCTAAAACTAATACCGAAAATTTAATATAATAACTGGTTCCAAAACCTATCTTCTCCATACGATCGAATTAGGATTTGAAACCTTTTCCATTGTGTTCGGAATAGGTGTATAACATTATAAATGCCTAAAGGCATGCCTCGATTGGAGGTCGGAATTTTAATTGTTAAACATGGGATATTTGAAATTAAATAATATTATAATGGGTCAAGTCAACCTTAGGCTAGCGTATAACCGAAGCCATCTCACTTCATTAAAACGCCAATATCTTATCCATTCTTCCCTTACCTTCCCCGGTAATTCAAATCAAAAACTAACAAAAGAATATTGTAACCGAGCTTTTCGAAAACCCATTGCCTTCTTTCTCTTCTTCTGATTCATAATCGAATACCGCAAGCCCTTTTCCCCCTCCAGTTTGTTATTCGTGAATCAATAATCGATGATGTGAAAATCGACTTCTATTTCATCTTGAAATCACGAGGCATCACGAAGAGGTGTGGCTGAAACTCTTCATTCCCAAACCATTATCGGGCACACGAGTTCGTTTCAGCTCGAAGATGTGTACCTCTCACGATTCTTCGACATGAATCTCGAAATCGATTTCGCGACAATCGATTCTACGAGACTCTATCTAGGGCATCGATGTCGAAGTCGTTTTTGGGGTCGCGACTCATCGTGATATTTTGAGGGATGGTGGAGATCGATGTCGTTGCGGCGATGGGACCTTGAGGCTGCAGGCAAAGGCGTAAGGGGGGTGACGACTCTTGTTCGAAGGGGGATGGGGGAAAGGTCTCGATGATCTAGAAAGCCGTGTGTTTGAAGTCTGTGAGGTATAGTTTTTAGTTTTCTTCAATTAAAATTAATATATATGTATATATAGATAGGAAAGAATATGAAGATATGTACACATATTTTAACCCACCAGTTAGATTTAAAATGCTTTGATTCGAAAAAAAAATATATATATGTTGGTAATCTTTATTCGTAAATTTATTGGTGAATTAAACTATTTTGTTGCAAACTGAAAGTGGAAAAATATACCAGGCCAGTATTTATATAAAACTAGTTAATAAAAACTTATTAAATGGCAAAACTAAGTTGTTTGATTATTTCAAATATTGATAAACTGCGTATTGTCTATACAAGGTCAAAAATTGTGAAGAAATACTCGAGATGAATCGGATTGCAAAACAAAAATCAAAGGTGAGTTAATCTCACTCATCTGGTTCCTATTTAAATTTAAATGGTTAAATTTAAATAATTGGTCGAATGATTGAATTGATTTGATGTGCTATATTATATATAGTAGTATATATATAGTATATATTGGAGTGATTGATTTCCCACATTATATAGCGGATGAGAACCTATGCGCTGCATAATAGCGGATGATATTATATTAATCCCACATACCGTGATATTCCACCTTGAAGTGGAATTGGTATTTTATGTTGTGCTAACATATGTGGTTGCAGGGAAACAGGTTGGAGGGATCCAACTGGATTCTTCAAAATATTTAATTTTGTTAAAATATTCTGTGATATAATTATTTGCTATCCTATGATGAGTTATATTGATAATTGGAAATGTTGGATACTATGGTTGAGTTGAAATATTTCGGTGAACTAGGTTATAAAAATCTACAGAAATGGGATTACTGAAAATAAAATAAAAGAGTGAATTTTGAGTAAAATAATCATAGAAAATTGAATAAATTAAAAATGAATTGGAAAAGGATAAAAAGTGATTTTTGAATTCTGATAAATAAAATTCCAAGTGCGGAAAATGAGATTTTGAGTAAATGGGAATAAGTGAATTTTATTTTAACTCAAGTGATATTATTTCAATAAATAAAAGAATTTATTTTAAAATTCAAGGTTTGAATTTATTTGAAAGGATAAAGAAGAAAATTTGGGAAATATGAAATTGGTATTTTCAGTTAAAAGATTTTAGATCATAATGAAGAAATAAAATCTGAAGTTAATGGATTTTGAAATACAGTGTGTAAATAAAGAAATTTATTTCAAAATGAAGTAATTTGGAAATCAATTTGGAAATTGATTTAAGTGTTTGAAATTGGAAATTTAAAGGAGAATATGACTATGAAATTTATAAACTTGGTTTATAAAGTGAAACGGATATCAGTGGATATTTGAAAGTATAAATTTCATGGTGGGAGTTTATAAAGGAATGGGTAAATTTCTTTAAAAATAAATAGTGATTTATTTTTAAAGGATGTGAAGAGAAGTATATTTCCCTGGATAGCCAAATACGTTTTCGAAGTAAATTTTTAAATATAAGTTATGTTGTTTTAAAAAGCATGTTTAAAAATTATATTATTTCTAACTGTTTAAATTCTAAAGTAAGTATTTTACAAATATATTATTGTAGTAATTATTTAAAGGTGACTTAGTATTTTGTTTTAAAAGAGAAAATCTAGTTTTATATTTTATAAAGTAGCCTCATTTTAAATATTCCTAAAGTATATATTTTTAATAAAGTATTAAATTAGTTTTCAATTTAAATGTTAAAGTATATTTTATAATAAAGTGTTTTAAAATTATTTTAAAAGAATCTAAAGTATTGTACTTGGTGTTTTCAGTGGAAATAAATATTTGGGAATTCATTCCTTAAGAAGAGTGTGGTTTGAAAACTATTTTCAAAAGGGTTGAAAAGTGGAAATATATCTTATAAAGATATTTTAAGACTAATGAATAATTTGAAGAAATTATTTATGTTTGATGGTTGTTTGTGAATGTTATTTGATAATTAAATAATGGACTATCAATATTGGCGAATGAGCTAATCGTTTCTAAGAGACCGGGATTGGGATTAATTTCCCGAAAACCACTTCGATTCGGTTTGTACGTTTTCATGAGGAAGACGAGTTTGGATTCAAAGGTGGAGCAGTGAAGTGCAAGGGCTAGTCGCTACTAATCCTGAGGATGATTCCAAAATGGATGTAGTAGAAGTAGTGCCATCGGTTCCGTTCGAACCCGGGACAGACTTGTATGGATGAATGCTTTCAGAACATCGTCAGGTGGGCGCTAAGCATACTAAGAGATGTGTTCTAAAAAGGTAACGCTTAGCCTCGAGCCTCATCAATCATGAATGACTGAAAATCAGGGGTTATGCAGCAAGGCTATGTGGGTAGCACACATTAGGGAGAGGTCATCCTTGTCTAGATGTCCCTTTTTATTTGGCTTAGTGGTGAGGTTGCTGATCCCAACCGTGGGGTGATCTTACTCGGGATCATCCAGTAAGGGGTGGTCCCAGTCTTGTGTTGCAGAGGATTGGGAATAATCCTAGGTACGATGATCTAGGCCACGTACTGTGACAGGTGTTACCCCAGTGCCTAGTCATTAGTTGGAAATCGATTCTCCCTACGCGCCTGTACGATTTTGATTATGCCCAACTATTGCTGAAACGTGAGATGCAAGTATTTCAGCTAGATTCTATTTTACTTTCTATAGACACTATTATAATATCAGAGAATTTTGATAAAAAGTGTTTTGGCTATCTTAACGTAAAAACCCGACATGTTTATTTGCGGTGTGATCTTACGAGATGCTTTTGATTTTCAAAGGATTTTTGAAACTTTAATCATCAATGTGAGTGTGGTTTTTTCACGCTGGTTTTCCAGACTGACTCGGGTGTTATTTATCTATAATGCTCGGGCCAGACCGAGTATTATAGATTACAGGAAAGTATGCTATGGAGCTCAGGAGACTAGCTGCATGGCGATACGTACTGTCGCACTTGATTATTATTCCGCTGTGTATTCAGATTTGAGGACAAGTTTATATGACTGTCCAGTTGTATATTATTGATGTTGTTGAACTCTGATGATAAATTCTAATGATGTATGTATAAAACAGATATAGTTTTCCTTGTGTAAAGATCTGTTACTATCCATTATATTTTATTCCGCTGCGATGGTAAGATTCTGTTGTTCTATCTCTTTCTTCTTTAACCCTAACGGTTCATATTTCCGTTCACCTTTAGGTTATATGTTGATAATAGTGTTGACTCAAGGGGTACGGATTTGTGGGCTGTTACAAAAGGAATATAGCATTCCATGCAGAACAATAAGGATCAGATTCAGACAAAGACGACCTAGCCTTTATTGTGAAAAACTTCAAGAAATTCTTGAAGTATAGAAAAGGAAACAGAAATGATGGCAAGAGAAGCTCAAACGGCAATAAACCACCGTCTTCATCAATTCTGGAGTGCTTTAACTCTCACAAAAAGGGGCATATACTGAAGGACTGACCGGATCAAAAGAAATAATATCGCAATAAAAGGAATGACAAATTCAGAAGGTAAGCTTTCTTAGTTACATAGGATGATTCAAACTCTTCTTCTTCTTCTAAAAATGAGAGTGACAGTGATAATGAACAAGCCAACGTATGCTTTATGGCCAAAGATAATGAGAGTGGTGATTTAACTTTTGATGATATGATTGAAATAAACTCAGAATTGTTAGATACTTTAAAAAGTCTCAAAAGAAAATGTAAATAGGCTGTTGAAAATCAGAACAAGGCAGAATTCGAAAGAGATATGCTTAAAGATGATAAGATAATATTGGAAGAAAAACTTGGGAAAACTCAAGAATCGCTTTCAAATGTTAGTTCTCAACTAATATTATTGAGTCTAGAAATTAAGACTCAAAAAGAAAAGAATGATGTTCTTGTTTCTGAAAATCATGATTTAAAAACTAATATTAAAATGGTATAACTAGATAATCCAAGTCTAAAGACAAACTAAAGGAATCACTAAAAACGTTTCAAATTTTAATAAAGGCAGAGAAAATCCATCTAGAATTATTGAAAATTCACAGCCTGTCAACAATAAAAATGGTTTAGGTTGTAAGAAGAAAGTCAATAATTCACAATCTAGTAATTTGAACAATGTTAAGTCTAACAAAACACCCATATCTTTAAAAAGACTAGTTTCTAAGACTATTAATATATGGGTTCCTAAAAATAATAACAAGTTAATAAGGAATAAGTATATTAGATCATTCTTAGAAAACGTTAATAATAATAAGAATCATATCTACAAAAGGGATACTAAACCCACTTTGGTTTGGTTTCCTAAGATCTAACTCTTAGGACCCTATTTGTGACGCCCCACCTCTATAATCATGCTAGCCAAGAACACTACGGAGTAGTTCCCTCAACTAGCGCGAAGAATAATGCTGTTGAGGAGCGACCATCCGTGTAATTGCTTTGTGCGAGCACCGATATGTCAGATAGTATAACATGCATTTCATTTCAAGAGGGAATCCGACACATCAATACAAACCCAAAGCTACTACATAGTGGCTATATGATCTTCGAAAACAAATATAGAAATAAGCAAAACACAATCAGTCACAGATATCCATATCACAAAGCCGGAAATAGATATGAATATATAACACTTAGAAGTGTTTATCGGAGTAGTGGTCAAAAAAGATCCACAGTATAACAAAAGAATAGATATAAGTGCTAGACAAAAGAATATGTATACATCAAGTATTCTCTATCTCGAATATATAACAACAAAAACTACCAATATAGTGTAGTTAGCCAAAATTCAGGTAACACTCCCAGATGAGGAGTCAAGTAGAAGCACCTGTAACATCTCGGTCTAACCCGAGTATTATTTAATAAAAAAATAAACGGATCAGTCTAGCTATAGATATTAGATAAAATGAGATGGAATAAGAGATATAACAGAACATATGATAACAATAATGCCATACTATGAAAAGCATACATTTGACAACAACAAAAGTCATACAATATCTCAAGAAATTTCATAGCATCAAAAAGAATGTCATATTCTTTATTCTATTCACCAAACCACAAATATTGACAAACTTATCAATGCCAATCGTAAAAGTTGTTGAAACACAAATTCACAAAAGTTAGTGAAACAAAAATTCACCAATGCACAAATATTGATAAAGCTTATCAATACATATCACGAATTTTTGTGAAACACAAATTCTAGAAATAATCAATAGAAATCCAAAAGTCATAAAAATGGGGAGGCCTATCATAAAACGGGAGCATGAAAACTCACCAACACGTGTACCACAAAATGGAATGCTGTTCCATGGTTGTTAATCATTTATTTTGAGCCGAAGCTCCACAAAACGGTCCGAAGACCATGGGTCGCTACCCCACCAATTTTGAGCCGAAGCTCCACAAAAACGGGGTTTAGTCTCTCTCGCAGACAAAGATACATCGCACATTACTAGCCTAAATCACAAAATGACCATCATCGATCATCAAGAAATGTCAATTGCACTAAGCTAGTAAATAGATGTGTTTAGCTTCATGTCCCATAACCACTTGCTTAAGTTAAGTATTTACGAACAAATTGTAAGTCTCCACTCGAAAGTTGTCACAAAAGTTTTAGTCGAACGAGTCTAAGAATTAACCGACAAAGTAAACGCAAGCGTTCCTTATCACTTATTTTGCAAAGTCGTTTAATTGGATTTCTCGAACGAATGAGGAAGAGGTTTGTATATACTAATAGATTGAAAAATGGTTTTATAAAGGACTTTGTATTAAAAATAGAGTTGAAATCGTCATTTAAGAAAGAGTTTGAATATTTACTACTAGTATAGAAACCTTTGCGCTTTAAAGTGATAAACCATAAAGATGATTGTAAGAATAATCAATCACCAAAATTTCACGATCAAAGATGTGAATTAAATCCAAAGACATCGATTCCAAACCCTCAAAATGGATATACCCAAAATTTCCAAAATAGAAGTCATCAAGGTCGATAATAAATGATTACAACAAATCAAAAAACAACGAATCGATAGAAATTGGAATTTCAAACAAAATAGGCTAAATAGGCAAAAGCAAGCAGGTCAGTCGACTGACTGCAAAGGCCAGTCGACTGATCCAGAAACATAGAAATTTCATTTCCTGCAGTCAGTCGACTGATTTTAGAGGCCAGTCGACTGATTGCAGGAAACAGAGACTTCCAGCCTCCGCAAATAGTCCCAGGAACCCTCATTTGCTATAGCCAGTCGAGTGACTGCAAAGGTCAGTTGACTGACTGGCACTGGGGCTGTTTTTCAGCCTATCAAATGAATAACAATCACAAGCCATTTCGCGACGGACGAGCAATGGGCTCTAGGGGTTTATGTCAATCGACAACCCTGCCCTATAGGCTCTTTGATGCATCATCAAAAACATGTTCAAACAAAAAAGCTACGATATTTAAAGATTTGACTTCAAAACACCAAAAATTGGAACACTCATAAACCAATTCAATCAAAGCCAATGAACACAGAATAGAAGTTGGGAATTCATACCTAACAATCAAAGATAGTTATAGACCAAGATGTGAGATAGAAATCTCACCTTTTGCACAAAAACAAGGAAGAAGAAGCTATAGAGCAAGGTAAAAACAATCACTCCTCAATTCCAACCCAAGAGGCTTGAATCTAAGCTTAAAAGAAAAACATTTCCCAAGTTAGACTTTAGAAATTTCTGAAATTGAAGGTAGAATGAGTTGGAGAAGAAGAAGAGGAAGCTTACCAATAGCTTCACTTTGAATTTGGAGTTAGAACTTGGGTTTGCAATGGAACTAGGGCTTAGGAATTCTAATTCTGTTTCTCTTTCCCCATTTTTATGAAAGCTTGAAGGTATTGGGAAATGAAAGTGAATGAAGAGAAGTGGGGGTGGAGCTAGAGTTAATAGTTTAGGCTAACCCAAACCCAAAGTCCAAAGTGCATATGTCAAATTTTAGCTAGCTCCAAACATATCGAAGTTTATACTCAAAAAGGTCGCAAACGACGTTTTGAACTCAATGGGAATGGTCCCGAGTCCTAATTCGACCGTATGCAAAATGTAGCATTTCAGACTATAATCTGACTAATGATGCTGTATTTAAATAAAATATTTAAATACACAATTGTAAATTATGCGGGTTGTTACAGACTCCTCTCCTTAAAGAAATTCTGTCCTCGCAATATTTAAGAAGAAAATAAAACGTAACAACCATAAAAGAATATCAACGCAAAAAAAATTTGAAATAAGAAGTTAACCTCAAGGAGCACGAGAAAGTAAGTCCGGATGTGTTCGCTCGATGAATTGTCAAGATTCCCAAGAACAATCCTTAGGAGTTGAGGACCATTGAACCTTCACAAGCGAGACATCTTTATTTCGAAGGCGTTTAACCACTGATGAAACAATACGAATAGGATGTTGCTCATAAGTCAAATTAGGCAAAACTTCAATTTCTTCCATAACACCGGGATCAAGAATAGAATCGAAATCTCGAAGGCATTTCCGTAATTGAGAAACGTTAAACACGTCGTGAATAGCAGAAAAATGAGCCGGTAATAAAAGGCGATAAGTCACGGAACCAATACGTTCGGTGATGGGAAATGGACCAATATATCGAGGTGCTAATTTTTCCGATCGACTAAAATGCACAACGCCCTTCATAGGTGAAACACGAATAAGCACAAAATCTCCCACAGAAAATTCTAATTTCCTTCTTCGGTTATCGGCATAGGATTTTTGCCTACTTTGAGCTTCTTTCATCCTATAAAGAATAAGGCCAATCTTTTCTGTGGAATCACGAATAAAATCTAGACCTAAAACCAGCTTCTCACCGGCCTCAAGCCAGCAAGAAGGAGATCGGCATGGCCTTCCATAGAGTGCCTCAAAAGGTGCCATACCAATACTAGTTTGGAAGCTATTATTATAGGAAAACTCAACAAGAGAAATATGATCTTTCCAACTTCCACCAAAATCAAGAACACATGCACGAAGAAGATCTTCAAGAGTTTGATTCACACGCTCGGTTTGTCCATCGGACCGAGGATGATAAGCGATGCTAAAATTAAGCTTCATTCCTAAAGCTTTTTGAAGGCTCTTACAAAATCAACTAGTAAACAATGGATCACGATCGCCAACAATAGAAGTAGGAACTCCATGTAATCTAACAATCTCTTTAATAAAGTGTTTCGCCAAAAGAGGCACAGTCCGATTGGACAGAATGGGAATAAAATGGGCGGATTTTGGAAGTCTATCAACTATCACCCATAAGCTATCATGACCCGAACGAGAACGGGAAAGACCATCAATAAAATCCATGGAAATTTGGTTCCACTTTCAAATTGGAATGTCCAAAGGTTTCAATAATCCACCGGCCTTTGGTGCTCGGCTTTAACTAGTTGGTAAGTCATGCAACGCCAAATAAAGTTAGCAATATCAGATTTCATCCCATCCCAATAATTAAGCCGCTTCATATCTGCATACCTTTACTATTACTGGAATGAATGGTAAATTTAGAACGCTGAGAATCTTCTAAAATATCTTTACGAAGATCATTAGTATTTGGCACAATAAGCCTACCAAATTGTGGAATAGCGCCACGAGAATCAATATCAAAGTCTTTCAATCCTTCAATATCAATTTTATCCCTAAAGTTTTGGCTAAGAAAGGCTAATTCGGGATCTAGCTTTTGAGCTTCAAGGAAGCGGTCTAAAAGAGAAGGACGAGCCTCAAGGCCACATAAAACATGAGATGCACATAAGTTGGATTCACGATCTCGAATCTCACAAGTGGATAAAGTCTCGAGATTATTCCACTCGGATATCATCATAGAAATAACTGCTTGTTGCTTACGACTAAGTGCATCGACAACACGATTTCCCTTTCCAGGAGTATAAAGAATATCAAGATCATAAGATGCGAGGAACTCGAGCCAACGTTGTTGATGCAAATTGAGTTCCTTTTGGGAAAATAAATAATTTAAAGATTTATGATCAGTGTAGAGAACAAATTTCTCTCCCAAAAGATAATGACGCCAAATTTGAAGGGCGAAAACAATAGCCGCGAGCTCTAAATCATGAGTGGCATACCTTGTCCCAGCTGGCTTTAATTGCCTAGAAGCATAAGCAATAACACGATCCCTTTGCAGAAAAACAGCTCCCAAACCAACATGACTAGCGTCGGTATAAACAATAAAATCTTGGTTACCTTCGGGAATCACAAGAATAAGAGCATCGAAAAGGAGTTCTTTTAATTTCTAAAAAAATGCTTCACATTTGTCCGACCAAATGTATTTAGCTCCTTTCTTTGTCAAGCTAGTAAGAGGCGTGGAAATTTTAGAAAAGTCTTTGACAAAACGACGGTAATAGCCTGCCAATCCAAGAAAACTACGGATTTCCGTCACACTCTCCGGTCTCTTCCAATTTTGTATCGCGTCAATCTTTGAAGGATCCATGGAAATTCCGGATTCAGAAATAATATAGCCGAGAAATTTCACACAAGATTGCCAAAAGTGGCATTTAGAAAATTTTGCTTTCAATTGATTACTCCTAAGAGTTTCCAACACAATCCGAAGATGCTTTTCATGCTCCTCCTCGGTTTTAGAATACACAAGAATATCATCTATAAAGATGAGAGCAAATCGATCAAGGTAGTCTTTGAAAACTCGATTCATAAGGTCAACGAAATAAGCCGGAGTATTCGTTAAACCAAATGGCATAACAAGCCATTCATAAGATTCATAACGAGTACGGAATGATGTCAAAGAATGCTATCCTCTGCAATACGAAGCTGATGAAAGCCGGTTTCTAAGTCTAACTGTGAAAAGACTCTAGCACCACTAAGTTGGTCGAGTAAATCATCAATCCGAGGTAAATGATATTTATTCTTAATGGTGAGATCATTAAGCTTGCGGTAGTCAGCGCAAAGCCTAAGTGTACCATCGGATTTCTTCACAAAAATAGCCGAAGCTCCCTAAGGAGAGGACCTAGAGCGAATGAATTACTTCGTCTCCAATTCGGATTATTGCTTACGCATCTCCTCATTTTCCTTATTGGACATATGATAAGGAGGACAAGTAATGGGAAAGGCTCCAGGAATTAGATTAATTCTGAACTTAATTGCTCGCTTAGGTGGTAATCCTGAAACGGGCTCAAATATGTCGGTAAATTCATGAACAACGTGAGTAAGAGAAAAGACATCTTCCTCATCATCATTATCGTCATCATGAGAGTTTAAAGAATATAAAGATGTTGCCAGGTCAGAATCCGAATCTTTAAGAACAATAGAAATTTGCTTAACAGATTGAGGATGTCGAAGATGAATAGTCCGCTCAGGATATAGGATATGGACTTTATAACGGTTAATCCAATCCATTTCCAAAATCATTCCAAAGCCCAAGTAACGCATGACATGCAAATCGGCTCGGAAAGGAAAATCACACAAAATAATCTCGACATCTTTACAAAACAAACTAAGTGTTGTGGATCCACCGATCGGATTCACAATTTTCAAAGAAGTCATTAAAGCAACAACACTTAAAGAAAAAGTATCAACAAGTTCTTTTGATATAAAAGAATGGGACACACCTTATCAAAAAGAACTCGAATAGGTTGATCAAAAAACATAATAATGCCATCAAGGGTAGAATGAGAAATACCTTGACCACGAGAGGTGTTACTAGGAGTTTGCACCACATTTAGATTTCCCTCCTTCTTGCCCTGAAGTTTGGGACATGAAGATATATAATGGCCCGAGCTTTTGCAATAGCGACAAGTAAGGGGCTTCGAACACTTATTTGCATAATGGTCCTTAGAACCACAATTGTAGCATTGCCCACAGCTAGAGGTGAAGTCTTTGCTACAGGAGTTGCTTGCTTCCCTTTCTTATTGGTATAAGGGCCTTTGAAATTATTAGGCCTTTTCTTGTTGTTATTGAAGTTTGGTTTGGCACCCACAACTTCAACATCACCCTCTTTATCAACCTCTTCGAGTCGACGAGCGATATCAACAAGCTGATCGAAAGCAACCTCCAATTTCAGAAGTAATGGTTTCTTGAGATTCTTATTCAACCCATAGACAAATCTCTGATTTTTCTTTAATGGGGTATTTATATACTCGACCCCATAATTAGAGAGAGATTCAAAAGATGCGACATATTCTGCCACAGAAGATTCACCTTGAACAAGGTCTATAAAAAGACAGGCTAAAGTCACTTTCTCAGCTTCTGGTACAAACTTCGATTGTGATCTTTCCTATTGCTCCGAAGTAAGATCCGCTTCAATAATTTCAGAAATCAGAAGTTCATACCAATCTAATGCTCTTTCTTGGAGCATACTAGAAGCCACTTGGACTCGATGAAGACCAATAAGATTCATACGAGAAAAGATGCGATCACATGTTCTAAGCCAGGCTTGGACTTCAATGATGTTTTCGATACCCTTGAATGGCTTCCCACCCAAGTTGGTGTAATCACTGCACAAACGTGCAAACCCAAATTTAGGGTGAGTAGGCTCTGGAATGGGTCCGGCAACTTGAACATTCTTTACAAGATCAAGAAGCTATTGGGCAGACATAAATACTCCATTCTGGGGAGTAGCACTAGACTGACTGGCGCTTGGACGGCCTGGTCTAACCATTTCTCTTCTTTAAGAAAGAAAGAAAGAAGAAGAAAAAGGTTAATCTTAGAATGAACATCAAACAAATCTTGATTGATAAAACAAGGCATCACAAAGAAAATAGGATAGAACGGGTCCAATGACTCGAATAAAATCCTAAGGCACGACTCCTAAGATGGACTTAGGATGATGATCCTTGTTAACTTATTCTACATTTTTCTGAAGTTTGGCACTGATACCATGCAGTGACGCCCCACCTCTATACTCACGCTATCCAAGAACACTATGGAGTAATGCCATCAATTTGCGAGAAGAATAAGGCTGTTCAGGAGCGACCATCCATGTAATTACTTTGTGCGAGCACCAATATGTCAGATAGTATAATATGCATTTCACTTCAAGAGGAAATCCGACACATCGATACAAACCCAAAGCTACTACACAGTGGCTATATGATCTTAAAAAACAAATATAGAAATAAGCATAACACAATCAGTCACAGATATCCATATCATAAAGGCAGAAATAGATATGAATATATAACACTTAGAAGTGTTTATCAGAGTGGTGGTCAAACAAGATCCATAGTATAACAAAAGAATAGATACAAGTGCTAGACAAAAGAATATGTATACATCAAGGAGTCACTATCTCGAATGTATAACAACAAAACTAACAATATAGTTTAGTTAGCCAAAAGTCAGGTAACACTCCCAAATGAGCCAAGTAGTAGCACCTGTAACATCTCGGTCCGACCCGAGTAATATTTAATAAGAAAATAATAAATGAATCAGTCTAGCTATAAATATCAGATAAAATAAGATGGAATAAGAGATATAACAAAACGTATGATAACAATAATGTCATACTATGAAAAGTATACATTTGACAACAACAAAATCATATAATATCTCAAGAAATCTCATAACATCAAAAAGATTGTCATATTCTTTACTCTATTCACCAACCACAAATATTGACAAACTTATCAATGCCAATCGTAAAAGTTGTTGAAACACAAATTCACAAAAGTTAATGAAACACAAATTCACTAATGCATAAATATTGACAAAGCTTATCAATATAAATCACGAATTTTGGTGAAACACAAATTCTAGAAATTATCAATACAAATACGAAAATCACAAAAAGGGGGAGGCCTATCACAAAACGGGAGCATGAAAACTCTATCAGAAAATGGAACGCTATTTCATGCTTGATAACCATTTATTTTAAGCCGAAGCTCCACAAAACGGTCCGAAGACCATGCGTCGCTACCCCACCAATTTTGAGCCGAAGCTCCATAGAAACGGGGTTTAGCCTCCCTTGCAGACAAAGAGACATCGCACATTGCTAGTCCAAATCACAAAATGATCATCATCGATCATCAAGAAGTGTCAATTACGCTAAGCTAGTAAATAGATGAGTTTAGCTTCATGTCCCATAGCCACTTTCTTAACTTAAGTATTTACGAACAAATTGTAAGTTTCCACTCGAAAGTTGCCACAAAATTTTCAATCGAATGAGTCTAAGAAATAACCGACAAAGTAAACGCAAGCGTTTCATTCCACTTGTTATGCGAAGTCGTTTAATTGGATTTCTCGAACGAATAAGGTAAAGGTTTGTATATACTAATAGATTGAAAAATGGTTTTATAAAGGACTTTGTATTAAAAATAGAGTTGAAATCGTCTTTTGAGAAAGACTTTAAATATTTACTACTAGTATAGAAACCTTTGCGTTTAAAGTGATAAACCATAAAGATGATTGTAAGAACAATCAATCACCAAAATTTCACCACCAAAGACGTGAATTAAATCCAAAGAAATCGATTCCAAACCCATCAAAATGGATATACCCAAAAAGTTCCAAAATAGAAGTTATCAAGGTCGTAATAAATGATAATAACAAATCGAAAAACCACGAATCGATAGAAATTGGAATTTCAAACAAAATAGGCTAAATAGGCAAAAGCAAGCAGGTAGTCGACTGACTGCAAAGGCCAGTCGACTGATCCAGAAACTTGGTATTTTCATTTCCTACAGTCAGCCGACTGATTTCAGAGGCTAGTCGACTGATTGCAGGAAACAGAGACTTCCAGCCTCTGCAAACAGTCCCACGAACCCTCATTTGATACAACCAGTCGACTGACTGCAAAGACCAGTCGACTGACTGGCACAGGGGCTGTTTTTCAGCCTATCAAATGAACAGCAATCACAAGCCAATTCGCGATCGGACGAGCAATGGGCGCTAGGGGTTTATGTTAATCGACAACCCAGCCCTATAGGCTCTTCGATGCATCACTAAAATAATGTTCAAACAACAAAGCTTGGATTTTTAAAGATTTGACTTCAAAACACCAAAAATTGGAACATTCATAAAACCAATTCAATCCAAAGCCAATGAACACGGAATAGAAGTTAGGAATTCATACTTAACAACCAAAGATAGTTATAGACCTAGATGTGAGACAAAAATCTCACCTTTTGCACAAAAACAAGGAAGAAGAAGCTATAGAGCAAGGTATAAACAATCATTCCTCAATTCCACCCAAGAGGCCTGAATCTAAGCTTAAAAGAAAAGCATTTCCTAAGTTAGACTTTAGGAATTTCTGAAATTGAAGGTAGAATGAGTTGGAGAAGAAGAAGAGGATGCTTACCAATAGCTTCACTTTGAATTTGGACTTAGAACCTGGATTTGCAATGGAACTAGGGCTTAGGAATTCTAATTCCCTTTCTCTTACCCCATTTTTATGGAAGCTTGAAGGTATTAGGAAATGAAAGTGAATGAAGAGAAGTGGGGGTGGAGCTAGATTTAATAGTTTAGGCTAATCCAAACCCAAAGTCCAAAGTGCATAGGTCAAATTTTAGCTAGCTCCAAACATATCGAAGTTTATACTCAAAAAGGTCGCAAACGGCGTTTTGAACTCAATGGGAGTGGACACGATTCCTAATTCGACCATATGCAAAAAGTAGCATTTCGGACAATAATCCGACTGGCGATGCTGTATTTAAATAAAATATTTAAATATACAATCGTAAAATATGCGGGTTGTTACACTATTAAAAAGGTGGGTACCAACGTTATCTTATATTTTTTGCAGGCCCCACTTAAGAAGAGAGGAAAATGGATACTCGACAGTGGTTGCTCAAAACACATGACATGAGACAAAAATACGTTGGGAAACATTACATGCTCAGACGGAGGTTCTGTAACTTTTGGAGATAATTCTAAGGGATATATCATCGGCAAAGGCGATGTGAGCAATTACGATACATCTAATTTACCTCTTATTTCAAACGTTTTATTAGTTAAGAATCTAAAACATAATCTATTAAGTATAAGTCAATTACACGATAAAGGTTTTAAAATATCTTTCTTTAAAAATAAATGTAGTATCTTCGATCAAAATCAAAATCTTATTTTTAAAGGAAATAGAAATAAAAATATTTACGTGTTGAATATGAAAGTTAATCATAACTCAAACATGTGTTTAATAGCAAAAGAAAATGATCCCTAGATATGGCACAAACGATTCTGTCATATAAGTTTCAAAACTATAAATAAAATTTCTATAAATAATCTCGTAAAAGGATCACCAAATATGAGCTTTAAAGTTAATAATATACGTGACGCATGTCAATTAGGTAAATTAGCTAAACCTTCATTTAAATCTAAGAAATTCATTTCGAAATCACAACCAATAGAATTACTGAATATGGATTTATTTGGACCAACCCAAGTTCAATCCATAAATCACAATAAATATGTATTTGTAATAGTTGATGATTTTTCTAGATATACATAGACTATGAAAATTTCAAATCATTTGTTAAACGAATTGAAAATTTAAAAGGTACTAAAATTAAAAATATCAGAAGTGATTACGGAGGTGAATTTGAAAACGAACTATTTGATAACTATTGTAAAGTGAAAGGAATATTTCATAACTTTTCGTTTCCTAGAACTCCACAGAAAAATGGAGTTGTAGAACGAAAAAATTGGACTCTACAAGAATGTGTAAGAACCTTAATAAACAAAAGCATATTACTAAAACATTTCTAGGAAAAAGCTGTTGCAACTGCCTGTTATTCATTGAATCGTGTTTGACCCTTCACTTAGAATACACCTTACGAACTTTTTAACAGTAGAAAACCAAAAATTTCTTATTTTAAAATATTTGGATCAAAATGTTTTGTGTTAAATACCAAAGATCATCTTCAAAAATTCGATTCAAAATGTGATGGAGGTATATTTCTTAGATATTCGAATCGAAGCAAAGCTTATCGAATTTTCAATAAACGAACTATTAATATTGAAGAGACACTCCATATATCTTTTGATGAAAATTCTAAACTTATTTCACAAACAAATGATGATGACGATTTACTTGATAATAACTCGAGTATAGAAATAAATAATTAAAGTGAAGATGAAAATATTGTTTATAGTTCTAGAGAAGATGAACACACTGTTATTAATTCAGAAAATAGAAATAGTTCCAATACAATGAGATCTCCTCAACGAATCTTACGAAATCATCCTATCGAAAATATAATTGGAGGAATAAATTCAAATGTTCGAACTAGAAATCAATTAAATTTAATGGGTCGTGTAGCTTTTCTTTCTACTATAGAACCTCAGAATACTAAGGAAGCATCATCTGATGAAAATTGGATTATTGCTATGCAAGAAGAACTAAATCAGTTTGAACGAAATGATGTTTGGGAACTAGATCCCAGACCGACCAATCAGACTTTTATAGGAACTAGATGGATTATAAAAATTAAGCAGATGAATTAGGAAATATAATTAGAAACAAAGCGAGATTAGTAGCACAAGGGTATAGCCAAGAAGAAGGAATAGATTACGAAGAAACGTTTGCTCCAGTCGCTAGACTAGAAGCAATATGAATCATACTAGCATACACATGTTTTAATAACTTTATACTCTATCAAATGGATGTTAAAAGTGCATTTTTAAATGGTTATATTAAATAAAATGTTTTTTTTGAACAACCCCCATTATTTGTTCATGAAAAATATCTAGATCATGTCTATAAACTTAAGAAAGCTTTAATGGTTTAAAACAAGCACCATGTGCTTGGTATGAATGCCTTAAAAGCTATTTAATTGAATCAAGATTCGAAATAGGAAATGTAGATCAGACTTCATTTATAAAATACTCTAGAAATGATTTTTTAATAGTTCAAATATATGTACACGACATTATATTTGGTTCACCTAATAATAACTTATGTAGAGAATTTTCTGAAATAATGACTAGAGAATTCGAAATATCCCATATGGCAGAATTGTCGTATTTTCTAGATCTTCAAATAAAACATATTTCAAATGGAATATTTATAAATCAAGAAAAATACTATAATAATCTTATTAAGCGATTAGGAATGGAAAACACTTCTGCCAAACCAACACCCATGAGCACAACATCACATCTTGATAAAGATGAAAACTGCAAGAGTGTAGATCAAAAACTATATCGAAGTATGATAGGATCATTACTATACCTAACAGCGAGTCGACTAGATATAATGATGAGTGTATGTCTATGTGTAATATTTCAAGCTAACCTAAGGAATCACACTTACGAGCCGTAAAATGAATACTATGTTATCTTGTTAATTCTAAGATTTCGGACTTTTCTATCGAAAAGATTGCTCGTTCGAGTTAGTGTCATATAGCGATGTTGACTTCGGAGGATCATGAACGGATAGAAAAAGTACAAATGGTACATGTCGCTTCACTGGTAAGTCAATAACATCGTGGTTTAGTAAGAAACAAAATTGTGTCTCACTATCAACTTGTGAAGAAGAATATATTTCTGCAGCACTAGCTTGTGCACAAGTAATCTATATGCAACAGATATTTAAAGATTTTGGAGTCAATTTATCAAAATTAACAATTTACTGTGGTAATTCTAGTGCAATAAATCTATCCAAAAATCCAGTAAATCATTCTTGAACTAAACATATAGATATTAGACATCACTTTCTACGCGACAATATAGAAAAAGATGTGATAAATTTAGATTTCGTTCCATCTGAAAATCATTAGCTGATATTTATACTAATCATTGTTAGAGAACATTTTTATAAAACTACGTCAAGAACTCGGTATAATGTCAATTAAAGATATATAAATGATAAAATATGAAATTTTGAATAAAAACTCGAAAATAAAATTTTTGACAAAAAATTCATTTTTCTGACCATGCTGAGACTCGAACCTATGACCTATTGTAAATAACCCAGATTTCTTAACCACTAAGCTATTGATTTTTTTCATTATAGTCTAGGTCGGGAATTTTATTATACGGTGACATCTATACTCTAAATTTTGTATAGCACTTACCTTTGTAAATATATGTTTTCTACATATTACATTTACATACATAAATCACAATAACAGAAATCCAACAAAATAACAACTAAGATTCCTAACTAACAACCTTTTTGTAGGTAAAATCAATACAATCCATTCATTTCATCCTTTTTATTCTCAACTTTAGTCTGTAGATAGGCATACTTATTCTCTGTTATTCATACAAACTAACAATAATACAAACTAACTATCATTATGTCAACCATTTCACAATCAACTCGCACCATTGAAATTCTAACCTCTTTCGTATCACCAAAAACACCCATCCATCATTCTACACCACCTTTTACATCTCACAATCATATCGGATACACTACGGAGAAAAAGAAAGGAAAGAAGGTGATGTTCGACGTCTCTCCAACCACTAAACAAACAATAAGTGATTTGCATCATTATCACTAGGAGTCGTTGATGCTTCAGTGCGAAATATATTACGAGCTGAAAATCGAATCAAGACGTCTAAGTATTACAGAACGCATTGCTATAAAATTTTGCGCTGCTTCATCCCATCCAATAGACGAACACGTCGTATCGCCTATTCGTCGACCTTCTACTTCATCCCCACCACGACCATCGGTCTCCCAAACTCATGGGATCGAAATGAAGCATCAAATATTCGATGCAAACAGCTATAGGGCTACAAAACTCCTAGCCTTCAAAATAAGAGTAAGTGTTATTAGTGGAAATTAGCCACAAAGGCCTCTTTAGCAAGTGCAATTAGTTTCTAGGACACACAGCTGAAATAATTACTTTTAAGGACAAAATGCAAAATAATTAGCTTCTAACGCCTAAAAACCTATGAATTTATGTCCTTGAAAGTAATTTGACTGCTGACTTTGTCCTCAAAAGTAATTATTTTGCTGATTTTGGCCTTGAAATTAATTTCTATGGATATGTGTCCTAGAAACTAATTGGACTGCAAAGTTTGTCCTTCTAGTGAAATGCCCCTTGTTATTATATGTTATTTTTCGAATAATTTGACAAATTATGTACATTTTTTTAATAGAATAAATCATTTCTTTATGTTCATATTTTTTTATCAATACATATGCTGGTTTTAATATTCAAAAAAAATAAATTTATAGCTTCATAGGTATGAATATATAAAACAATACACAAAACGAGGATGACCGAAAAAATTTACACAGGTCAGTCGACTGAACTTGTGTATCAGTAGACTGATACTGGGACAAAAAGTTTTTTAAAACCAGATTCAGTTGACTGTCATAGTGGATCATTCGACTGGACCAGAAGATAAAATTTAAATGACCAAGATTCGGTCAACTGAATCGGCACTTTAGTTGAATGAACCAGAAGTTTGAAAATTTTGAATTTCAGGCTCAGTCGATTGAACAACTGATTCAGTCGACTGATTCATAGATCTGAGCCAATCTTCTGCCCATTCATTCTCTCCTTTTAACCTTCACTTTTCCCTTTACTCTTCTAAAACCCTAGATCTTCAAAAACCTTAATTTTACCTCAGAACAATCAAATTCAATGGCTCCAAAAAGAAAAGGACAAGCATCTTCATCTTCCCAACCTCCTTCTAATGAGCGAATCCAACAGTGGCTTTTTGATGATACCATAGTTAGAAAATGGAGGAGAATACAAGATTCTCGTATTTTTGAAGGTTCGTTTGTAAAATTTGATGATTTTTCTCCTTATCATATATAAGAATCGGCTCGTGGAAGCAATTTGGAGTCTTTGTTAAACATTGATGAAAACAAGCGTAAAATAAACCAAATTATGATCAAGCTATTCTATGCTAATCTTAATTTAGATTACCAAAACATTCAAAACCAAGATGATTGTGTATGGAGTTTGGTTTGTGGAAAATCGGTATTTTTCTCGTTAGGTCGAATGGCTCACATTTTAAATTCTAAAAATGATGGTATTGAATTAAATAATGTTTACTGTGATATGGTCGTTCGTGACCGTATAAGTGATTTATTTTTGGAAGATAATATGCGCCAACTCATGTCTATGTCCTTGAGGCCTGAAGCTAGAATTATACGTCGTGCATTAATGAAAAGCGTAACCCTGAGAACTAAAAGTTGCGAACTTATTTATGAACACAACAAAGTCTTAAATGCCATCTTCGGAAATATCAAACTTAATTGGCTTCGTTTAATTCTTGATGAGTTCTTAAGCTTTAACAATGGTCGAATGAATGTTACATACTACGGTGAGTATATTGTGCACTTACTAAAAGAATGTGTGATTCCAGAACCAGACTCACCGGTTTCTACCGTCGGCTACTTAAACTCTCGTACTCTAGCATTAATGAAATTAGCGGTTGCTCGACCTCTTTTTATCATTACTTTTGAAGAATGGACTCAACGCTAATTACCTCAAGATCAACCAACACAACAACAAGGCGAAGCATCCCACCGTCCAACTCGCCAAAGATCAACTATTCGTCAACAAGACGAAATTATGATTCCTAATCCAGGCCTTCCACCACATGAATCTATTTCCATGATAAGCCGTAACCAACAAATTCTTCTATCATATATCGCCAAGGTTGACAAAAAGCTTGATGGAGTTAAAAGATTTTTTACAAAGTTATGGCAAGTTATCTCGTGCTCATCGGGCACTTCCACGGCTACACTAGGTGATCCGAGTAAGCAACCCGTCTTCACTTGGTCTTCTTCTTCCAATGATCAAGCAAGTAGTAGCGACAACGTGGAAATGGAAGCGATAGTGGTGGTCAAAGTTCTCATGGTGATAGGGGTAAGCATATAATGGAGTAAGTTATTACTTTTCTTATATTATAAAAACAATAGTATTTTATTTCTCACAAACATTATGGCATGTACTAAATAGCCACTCCTTTCATATAATTTCAAAACTCTTGTTTGTGATATTGTATTGTATGATTGCTCGGTTCCTTCATAATCTCTATCAATACATCATACTTATATTTATATTCTTTATTACTTTTTGTCGATGAAAAAGAGGGACAAATATTATCACTAACATTAAGAACGCAGGATATAGATCGTCAAAGATTCAGAGGGAGTAAGTATTTATTTTATATATACAGTCAAAATCTATATCTATTTATAGGTTGTCATCAATCAAAAAAAAGAGAATGCTGAGACTTGGTTTTGATTCATGACACAAATCTATCACTACACACACAGATTTGACGACTGTTACGAAAAAACGAGAAAACATACTACATGAAGACAAGACATCAAAATCGGTGCATCAATTTTTATTATCCTGTTTTGAGTCTTAAGTTAATTTTGTTAAGATCTCTCCTCGTTTAACGTATATATTAACTTACATATAATCTTTCTATTTTCAAATGATTTATACATATAAGCATATAATATATATATTATAAAAGTTTTTCATTAAAATCTTATATGTATATATATATATATGTATGCCTATATATATATATTTAAACACGTGAAAACTGTGCAAATTGCACAAAAATTACCAGGTCATTCGATTGACTTGACAATTTCTGTGCAACATGCACAGGTGTTGTAACATTCCCAAATTTTAACCAAGTTTAATTTGATAAATTTAATTTAATTTTGAAATTAAATTGTGAGCCTATATGTGAATTAGTTATAAATTTTTAGAATAAATAAAAAAGTTTGGATAATAAGATTTTGGTTTGAAATTTAAGGATAAGTATTTTATAAATGTAAATTAGATTTGAAAATAATAATTATTGGATTTAAAGATAAATAGGATTTAAAAGCTTTAAAAGTTAATGATAGTTTGTTTTCTAAATTTTTAAATATATTTATGTTTGGAAGATTTACTTTAAGAATTTAGGTAATAATTTTCAAAAGATTTATTTTTAAGATTGAATTCTCTTATATATATTCATATATATATATATATATACATAAATGTGATTATTTCTTAATATGTAATCAAGATTTCTAAATCATTCTTTTCTTTTAAAAAGTTGTGCAAATATATATAATAAGAAATGTATAAATGGAAAATATAAATATATTTGTACTAAAACTAAATTAAGATTGAATGTGAAAAATAATTGGGATAAAATTCTATTTGTGCAAAATATAAGTATATAAGAAGACATATGTTGAGATATGAAAATATATTTGCATAAAGGGTTAAAAATAAATTTACAAAAATATTTGAAACATATAAACATAAAAATGATTTTAAAGACATCTGTAAAGAGATTAATATATGTAAAGAAAAGTGTAATTGAATGGACAAGTGGCACAAATTTTGTTTAAAATGAACTAAATTTTGTATTGAAAGATGAAAACTAAAATACATTCATTTTCTTTTCCCACCTTTTCGACACCAAAGTAAAACTGAAATCAGGAAAAAAAAAAAAGAGAAAACAAAATCATCTCAAATTTGAAACAAGATTTCAAATCAAAACCATCCTCAATCTCAGTACTAACAAAGATACAAAACTGAAAAATCAAAAACAAAAGTTTATCTCAATATCAAACAAAGCTTCAGTTCAAGGCTGCATGATCAAAACCAAAATTTGGAGAGAAAAAATAAGAACCTGGAAATCAAGTCTGTTTCAAGTTTTCCAATATGGAATATGATGATCAAGCGTCAATCTGAATTTAGACCTGAGAGCATTCCCAGTTTCAAAAGCTAAAATAAATTCAAGCCTAGAAATCAGATGTAAGATCAAATTTAAGCAGCAAGATCAAGCATGCAGTTCAAATTGATTTAAACAGCAAAGGATTAAGCAACTCAGCAAAGAAACAAAATTCAAAAATCAGGCCTTTGTTCATTTCTGCTTTAAAATGAAACAGATGAGCAAACCCTTGACCCCTCTTTTATCTTAATGCTCGTTGAAGTATGATCTGGATTTTTCTTAAATAATTATGTGGATATGCTTGCATGTCTGTGAATATCTATGAATTGAAGTATACATGTCTGTGTTCATCCATGTATTTCTCTGTTCTACCTACAGGCTTTAAAAGCATGATCAAAAATCAATCTTTTCTTCCCGGATCTCCTATAGGATGTGAATTGTGAGGACCCGAAATTTTTAGGCATTTGAAATTGGGATATTTAATAAATTTTAAATATTCGCAAAATTGTTTAATTTGGATTTCAAATATCAGTTTGAATTTGGCGATTCAATTTAATAATTTGAGTTTGGGTAAATTATTGAATCTTCTGTTTTGAGCGTGTTAAAAATAATTTGAAGGGCTTATAAAATTTATACTGATGATATTGGAGATAATAGAAAGGTTGAAATTTAATTTAAAGGTGATTTTTTCAATTTTAATAATATATCGTGTAAATTGAATTTAAAAATAGCCTTTCGGGGCACAGTCTCGGAATTTGACAAAACTAGTTCCCTTGGATCCATAATAGTTAGTTATTATCGGATTTCAATTTTCGTAGCAATCGGAGTTGTTCTTTGACCCTTGCAGCTCAAAACCCATAGAAACTATTTTAAACGATTTAATTTAAATTGTTATTTCCGTAACTCGTGCATACGATCGAATTAGCCTCCGAAACACGTTCCATTGTGTTCGGAATGTAGGTAAAACCCTATAAATGCATGGCGGCACGTGAGATTTGGAGTTCGTTTGTAAAAGTTCGTTAAAATTGAGAATATTAGTAAAAATATATAATAAATGGTCAAAACCTATAACGTCTCCATCAGCCACCCCTACGCGTACAAAGCCGCCCTCCTTCACATTAAAGTCGTGTATGCCTTCCTTCCTGCAGAAAACAAATTCGAAAATCATACTTAAAAAAAATGAAGGGCTCTCGAAATCAAAAATCAAATCGCGTACAAATTTCTTTTTAATTTTGGAGCGGCCTCCCCCAAATCTTTCATGGCCAATCGAATTTCATTCGATTAAAATACAAGGTGGCCGACAATTGAAAGATCGTAAGGGCTAGGGGTGGTGGCTGAAGCTTCGACATAGCAGTGGCGACGACACGATTTGAGTCGCGAGCGTAAGGAAGGCGATTTTGGTTGGGGAAAGCTGATGGGACGAGCGGCTGCTCGTGCTAGTTCGAGGTGATCTAGGGTTAGGTTCAAAGTCTCCGGGTTCGTCTTGCTTGTGGCCGCGATCGATTGCTATGGACACCGAGAAGGGAGGTGGTGGTCAAAAGCTCGAGTTGCGATCGAAAATATGGGGTTCGACGAAGTTTCTTGCCATGTGCGATTCTGGTTGTGGCTGCTTGTAATGGGTCGGCCGTGGGATGAAGTGGAACCGCGACCTGGGTGTGATGGATCTCGATGGTTCGGGCCACGATCTGGTGGTTCGGCAGTTAGGTATTTATTTTTAGTTAAATTTTATTTAATTTAAAATTTATATTTGTGTATTTATACACGTAGGAGAAAAGAAGATTGAGGAATATATTTTAACAGTAAGGTTTATAGTGGAATTACTGTTTAATACAAGTATAAAATTTTGGAAAAGGAAATGATTTTGAGCAGTTTAAATAAAGTCAGATTTCTACATTTTTATATATAGGTTAGAAGAGGAAATTTGCAGCAAAGAAAAAATTATATACATGCTTATCTTAGTTAATTTTATATATAGAAATGATTTTGATATATAATATATATATAAGGATTGTAAAATGTTTGAGGATTTATAAAAAGTAGATTTTTAAATCTATGATTCATTTCTATATGTCGTTTTAAGAGAGAAATTAATAGTTTATTTAACACATTAGTCAAATTAAATTATCACATGAAGTAGTTAATTTGAATTAAATAATTAGTTAATTAAAATTATTAAAAGGGATAGTTATTTGTTCGATTATGTAAAATATTAATAAATCATATAACTGTTTATACAAGGTCAAAATCTGAAAGGAAACAAGTCAAGATTAGATTTGGATTGCAAAAATCAAAGGTGAGTAAATCTCACTCTTCTGGATTTGGATTTAAATTTAAATGGTTAAATTTAAATAATTGGTTGGACGGTTGATTGATTTGATGTGCTATATTATATATAGTAGTATATAGTATATATTGGGTGATTAGATTTCCCGCATTATTTAGCGGGTGAGACCCTATGCGCCGCATAATAGCAGATGATATTATATAAATTCCATATACCGTGATACTCCACCTCGAAGTGGAATTGTATTGTGCTAACATCTATGGATGCAAGGAAACAGGTTGGAGAGATACAACTGGATTCCTCAAAGTTGTTTAGCTTGTTTAATATTCTGTGTTATGGATATTTGATATTCTATGATGAATTAGATTGATAATTGGAATATTGAATACTATGGTTTGCTTGAATATATTTCGGTACACTGGGTCATCGAAATAATTATAGAATAAAAATAAGAATGATTTGGAGAGAAATAAAAGTGATTTTTTAAAAACTGAAGTTAAATTGTAGAGTAGAGATTAGTTTTAAATCAAAGTTAAATCTAGAATTCAAGTTAGTGAATCTCAGTTTTAAACAAATAATGTTTTTAAATTTAAATTGTCTTAACAACTTGAATGTTAAAGTGCATTTTTTAAAATTGATTTGAATTTAAAAATGAATTTGGTTTTAAATTCCTTTAAACTTCCTTTATAAAATGAGTAATTTATTTATTTAATGAAGTAAATAAAAGATAGTTAATTATAGGTTGAGATTAATCAAGAGTGATTAACATTGTGGTTTAATTAATGTAATTAATTTAGATTAGTATAAATTAATATGATAAGTGATATATGAGAAATTAATTAATATAATAATTAAGGATTAATGTAATTAATTATGGTTAATTAATTTGTGAAGTAATTAAAGATTTATTACTGTTTTGGGTTAAGAATAATTAATTTGTGTAATTAATTAAAGATAATTACTCGAATGTAATTGAAGGATAACTAATCCAGGGTGATTAATTGAGATGGATAATTAAGAGATGATTAACTAATTGATTTGAAATTAATTAATGTTAAGTGAAGGAATCTAAGTGATTGAGGTTAGTAATTCAATCAGAATAAATTAAATTAATTTGGAAGTGATCAAGTCTTCTTTATGGATGATTGAATGGTATTGGATGCCTTGAATGAGTTGGTATCTCTGATATGAAATATTTTGTGGTAACATATGTTTGGGCGGACAAGATATTTGTAACGACCCAGAATTTTTAGTAATTAAAATTTGAATATTTAATTAATTTTAAATATTAATAAGTGAAATTTATAAGTCGAATAAATTTTATTTGAATTATTGGATTTAATTGAATAATTAAATCGATAATTTAATACGTTAAATTATGGAAATAATTGAAAATTGAGTTAAATATGATTGAAAATGATTTGTAAAATTTTATTTTATCATATTGAAGTTAGAATGATATTTTAGAACTTTTAAAATCAAATTAAAAGTTAATTTGTGAAAATTGAATATTTTAATATTAAAATCGACTAGTGAAAATAGCCAATTTTTGAACAGTCTCAGAATTGAACGAAACCAGTTCCATTGGATCCGTAATAGTTAGTTATTATCGGATTTCAATTTTCGTGTCAATCGGAGTTATCGTTTGATCGTGGCAGCTCGAAACGCATCGAATTGTTTTTAATTTTAATTTGGCGAGTTAAAATAGCCATTTTTCAAAAAGTGTCGGATTTCGACGAAACCAGTTTCATCGGATCCATAATGTGATATTATTATAAGGTTTCAAATTTCGTGTCAATTGGATTTACCGTTTGTCCGGTACAAATTAAAACGCCTAGAAAATCGTTTAAATCGGTTTAATTTAAATTGAACGTTTATAGCCATAACTCGCACAGATGTCCGAATTAGCTTCCGAAACCTGTTCCATTGTGTCCGGAACGCAGGATAAACCTTAGGAACGTCAGTTTCGGTGCGTAAATCGGAGTTTGGAATTTCCGGAGTGAATAGTGTCGTTCGATTCTCTATAAATAGCCCCTCTCTCACAAGAAAATAAAAAATTTCTAAACCTAACCCTAATTTAAAACTGCAGCTGCCACCAACGTATGAAAGGCCGAAAATCACCATTGTTTTTCTCCAATTATCTCCCAATCCACTCAATAATTTCAAAAACCCTCAACTAGAGAATCGTAGAGCACATCAAGAACTACGGATCCAACGGTGGATTCGTGTTGAAGTGGCTTCGATTTTCCAAAAATCGAGCGTGAATGCCTGGAAGTCGCTCGCGTTTCTAGGCAGAAAGACACGACCGAGCTCATCGAGATGGTGGCCGAAGATAGAGCTCGCGCAGGGCTTTCAAATGGAGTATTCTGATCGAGGTGAAGTTGATCGTGGAGGGAGTGGTATTAAACCCTAGTTTCAACTATATGGGTTCGGTTTCGTTCATATGACCTGTAGCCAAACGCGTGAAAGAGGAAGGAGAAGATGGGGGAGGGGACGCACGGATCTGAAGGGATTTGAAATCAACGGCCACGATCTTGAATAGGTTATAAAAGAAAATAAATTGTTGTAATTTTAATTATAAAATTCGAGTAAACTTCATAAATTCATAACTTTTTCATACGAGGTCAAAAACGCGCGAAACCAGTTGCGTTGGAATCGTATGGACGAGCACTACGCGATGAAATTGGATTGGAGTCGTTTGGAGTTAGTGAGAATTTTGGGTAAAATTAAATGTCCGTTTAATTTTATTCGAAATAAATCGCTAAAACGAAATTGAAATCAAGGTGAGAACTTCTCACTCAATCGAATCAGTTTCGATTTTATTTTAAATAGTTAGATTTAAAATATTTAAATGCATGTTTGAATGATGATTGTTATCTATTGATTGTTAAAATAGACATTATGCGCCGTTAGTAAGCGGATGTTATTTATTAAAAACATATACCGCGAATATTTCATAAACAGTGAAATTGGTATTATATATAATAGCAATATATATATATATTGACATATGTATATATTGGAATTATTGATTTCCCGCATTTTTTAGCGGATGAGACCCTATTGTTCCGTCTATTAAGCGGATAATATTATTAAATCCCATATACCGCGATAATTTCGTACTGGAGCGAAATTGGTATTGTGCTAATGTTTTTGGATGCAGGAAAACAGGTTAGAGGGATCCAACAGGATTTCTCAACAGTATTTATTTGATTTTGAATATTTTGATATTCGTTGATTATCATATCGATATATGATATCGTTGTAGTCGTAATTGGCTATTTGGTATGTAGCATCATTGGACCAAATTTTGGAATTTTAAAAGGATTTCAAAGGGATTTTTGAAAGTATACGTATATAAAATATTTTTGAAATTGATTTATTTTAAATAAACAAACGTTATAATTTTAATGTTATAAAAATTATATTTTTGAGAAATATAGTTAAAAAAAAACTGATTTTTGAAAATATGGGGTTAATGGTTTTATAAAATAGTTAAAACGGGATTTCTGAATTTATTGTGAAAAGTTTAAATATAGGATTTATAAAATTTAATTATTTTATGAATCAAAATGATGAAGCTTTTAAAGGAGTTTAAAGACATTTTAAAAGAATAATATAAATTGATTTATATTAAGAGATTTATAAATGGATATTTATAAATTGAAATATTGACATTATAAAACGAGTTTTTATAAGTATTTGAATGAAGTGAAAATGAATTTTGTAAATGAATGGAATTCATAAAATTAAAAATGGTGAAGTTATAAATGAAATTTATAAATAGTAAGATTTATAAATTTTATAAAGTTATTAAAAGAATAGTTTTGAATAAATAATTGAAGCTTATAAGTTATAAGATTTATAATTATGAAGTTCAAAGCAAGGATTTTTGCAAACAAATAAGTTATAAGTATTTAACTTATAATATGAACTTTTAGTTTATAATTGAGTCATAAACTGGAATAGGTTAATAAAGGAATTTATAAAAGGAAGTTGTTATAAAATAAATAGAAATGGAGTTTATAGACGTTGTTTTATAAATTCGCAACCGACTTATTTTGATAAGTTAAATTTTATAACCTATTAATGGGGTTATATTCACGTTTTTGACTGTGAATAATCCTTTAAAAAGAAATGTATAAAAGGATGAAAATTTGTTAACATAGTATATTCACGTTTTTGAATAGCGAATAATATGTTAAAGAAAATTGTTTTGAATGTGATGTTTCAAATAGAATTAAAACAATTTAACGACGTTTTAATTGGGTTGAGATTCGAAACCATAGATTTCAACATTCATTGTTGAAATAAACGTTTTCGAGAAATAGAAGGAAATGGTGGACTATAACACTGTTGTTATAGTAAATGATTTCCAAAAGGAAATGTTTTGTATAGTATTGGAATTTATATATCTATTTTAATTTCGAATCCCTACACCAGAGATTTTGGGTTGTCGTAACGATGTTTTACGCAACATTCGTTTTGGCCCAAATAAATATGTTTAAGAGCATGATTTCTTTAAAGAATGAAATATATACTTAAATTCGATTTAAGTATATTGAATATTTTCAAAGTGTTGAAAATAAATGGATTTGTGAATTACTTATTAATAAATAAGTATGGAAATGTTTTTCCAATATGAAGTGAATATTTAGAATTTATCTTTTTGGAAGATAAATTGAAAATGGATAATTGAAATCGTATATGCATGGATATTTTGGAATGAAAATTCACTATGGAATTTGTGAATAAAAAGGGGAACTTGTTTAAAATAAATATTTATTTATTTTTGAAGTATTGAAAATAATATATCTTGTAAAGATATTTTGGAAAATAAATAATTTGGAAAATTATTTGGAATCTGGTGATGTTGTGCATATCCATTAATAGTTCAATAGCCGACTATCAATATTTCCCTTTGAATGGGTAATTGATGTGATTTGTTTGAATTTGAATGCCACACTTATTTTTGAATAAGCGCTCACTATTCGGGTTAACCGGGAAAGGACCATGGGGTCGTATAACCCATTTCGAATATGTGATACGTCGTTACGAATTGCATTTGATGACCGGTGTTGAAGACCGAGTATTTGCGAAAGCGATAGGATGACCTATCGATTGTCTCTGCACTGGGTAGCTCCTGGTATAGAGATCCCCTAAGTGATGGGAAATTCGATCGGGATTGTGAATACTCGGATTGCAAGGGCTTCGTTAGAAGTGCCTTCGGTTTTGTTCGATCCCGGACCAGACTTGTATGGATTGTATGTCTGACGTTACAGATTGAGATATAAAGCAGATTTCTTTCAAATATATTTCTGTTGGTGGCGGAGAATTTATTCTTTTAGCTTAACACCCTTCTCTGAGACGTACGAGCTCAGAGGTTATGTAGTTGAATGTTATCAGCGATATATTCCCTATTTGGTAATGTGACATGCTGAGTGTTGCTGTAAATGATCATTGTGTTGATTATTTGTGATAGGATCGTTTATTTGATCGTCTATCCTGGTGATCATTTCTATGATCATTTGTTGACCCAAAGCATGGCTTTTGTATAAAGTATGTTTTTGTGGACGTGACTTCGTCGAGCCTCACAAACCGATAATGGTCGAAACAGGAATTGTGCGGCAAGGTTTTCAGGGATCGCTTCCCTAGGGTATGACCATTCCTTCTGGAAAAGGGTAGTATCATGGTATGGAGCCCAGATACTTACTCATGTTGAAAACACTTTATGATTGTGTGATGATGGTGACGAGCGCTCGTTTAAAGGTTCCAAAGGACCGGGGGTGGTATATTTGAGGGTATGTAATATCCCTTGGGAAAAGGGGTTCCCGGCTTTGTTTAGCAGAGAACCGTGGTTCTCGGGGCGTCCTTCCAGAGGCGTTTCCATGTGGCAATAGGAAGTTCCTTGGCCTGATCATTCGTTGGATATCCAAAGAAACAATACGAGACTTGTACGGTTTTAGTTGTAGAACCTGCCATTTAATATGGTAGCTATAGTAAGCATACTATAATGGTACCTATGCTGGCTAAGATTTATATTCTACTTTCGAAATGATTTTTTCCTACACTATGCACTAGTAATAATACAAATGTTATTTTAAATGCGTATCAAGCATCTTTGACTATCATAAGGAGAAATCTCCTCCGATTCTACGTTTGCATGTGTGTGTGCGGGAGGCCTTATGGTAGTCTCATTTTTAAAAGCATTGCGAATTGACTTTAAAAATATTCCTCTATTTTGATTTTAAAGATAAATAAACTGTTTGAGTTCTCACACCAGTCACATGACTGACTCGGAGTTTATTGTTTTCCTTCCTAAACTCTGGGTGCCCACCAATTTCCACACGAGCAGTCAAGAGTTAAGGTTTATCATGATATTCTGGATATTCTGGAGTTGCTGGAGGCAAGATGGATGGCATGGCGTAATTACTAGTATATAGTATTTCTTTTTCCGTTGCACTGTTTGTTGTTGTTGTTGTACACTCTGATGATATGATGTAATGAAATGTAATGTATAAAATGTAATAACTGATATAGTTCTTTGTTTAAAGATTATTCATTTAATTATTATATGTTGTTCCGCTGCGAATTGTGAGATTCTGATATTGTTGTTTTCTGTTTTCTTTTCTGTTCCGTTCTATTTTCTATTCTCTTTCCTCTCTATTTTTCTATCTTTTCTCTCTTCTTCTGTCTTTTTCTTTTTGTTAAAACATTGATAATTCGTATTTCTGTTCATTTTGAATTAATCTATGGAGATTAGTGTATATTCAAGGAGTATGGATTTGCGGGTCATCACAGGTGGTATCAGAGCATATGGTTAAGCGACAACCATGGTTCTGTTGGGTATTACTCATTAGAGATGGAGTCAGTAGTACTCTAGATTGAGTTTGAGTGTAATAATAGCTATGAGAGCGTATTTGTTAGTGAATATAAAATTGTTTTATATTGTGATGATTGGTTTGTTGAGTGGTATATAGATTCTGGTTAATACGAGTAATTAACGTTGTTGATAGGAATCTCTAAACACTTGTACAGAACAATTCGGCATAATATTGTTTTAAATTGGGTAAATGAAATAATTTTACCTTGATTATATTTTTATATATAAAGAAATAATTTTTCAGAATTATTAAAGTATATATAAGTTGATTGTTTAGTTGTTTGAATAATCTAAATAAGAGAATAATTGTATAAGAAAAGAATTATAAGAATTTAATTATAATTAAAGTGATTTATAATTGCGAAATAAACTTATATATATAAGAAGTGAAACTATATGGATATATTTATGAATATGTGTTGTAAATAAAAATGAATTTAAAGTTAAATGGAATATAACTTAAGTAATTAAATTGAATGAATGGATAAAATGTTAATCAATTAAATGTAAATAGTTGATATGAAATAATGGACATAAGAGTTAATTCATTAAAATCTAATGTTATTGGAAGTTGAATAATTGAATGAAAATCAATTTAATTAAACCAATTGAAAGCAAAGGAATTTGGTTGTAACTAATATACATTGATTGTTATATGGTTGTTAGTTGATTGTATATAATTCATTAAGTATTAATGAAATTGAGTTAACAAAATTGAAAGCTAAAGTAATTGAAATCCAATTGGAAGTTAAGTGAATCTTAAATAGAATTGAATTTGAATTGGAAGTGAACCAACTTGAATATGACTTAGTAAATATAAACTAATTAAAAATGAATGTTAGTAAAAACATCCACTGTTAATGAATCAAATGTGATTAAATTGAAAACCATTTCATTGAATATTATTGAGAATATGAATGAATATTTATTGGTTATGGATGTTAGTTGGATGATAGTTGGTTGATGTTTGAATATATTGCTTTTATTGCATTTGCTATGTTGACATATATAGTTATTATGTTGCTATATGTTGTATATCGATACTATTATCTATATGCATGTTCTCATGTTGTTTGTTGAGTGATTAGTAGGTGCGGATCGCGCTTTCTTCGCATTTGGAGCTCGCTTTCGTGCTATATTAGCCGTATATACTTGCTAATAGAATACAAGGTACATATCTCGGATTACATACCGTACTTTTGTACTTTTTTCCCTGCGGGATGCCTCATTACTTGATGAGATGTATATTTGTGATATATATACTGTCATTTTTTTTCGGATCGAGCCGCGCAAAGGAGACTATGACGAATTTTTCCGGAAATTTAAGGCGTTAGAAAAAATTTGAGAAAATTGGAAAATTTTGAAAACTTTAACTTTGATTTGGAATTGAAAGTTAAACAATAGTAGTTGTTTTTAAAAAGATAACTAAGTATGATTTGAAAACTTAGTAAATAATTATAAGAAGTTTAACTATGGATTTTGGAAAGTTAATAAATTCTATAACTTTTCTTACTTGATAATTTCGAGGACGAAATTCTTTTAAGGGGGGAAGATTGTAACGACCCAGGATTTTTAGTAATTAAAATTTGAATATTTAATTAATTTTAAATATTAATAATTGAAATTTATAAGTCGAATAAATTTTATTTGAATTATTGGATTTAATTGAATAATTAAATCGATAATTTAATATGTTAAATTATGGAAATAATTGAAATTGAGTTAAATATTATTGAAAATGATTTGTAAAATTTTATTTTATCATATTGAAGTTATAATGATATTTTAGAACTTTTAAAATCGAATTAAAAGTTAATTTGTGAAAATTGAATATTTTAATATTAAAATCGACTAGTGAAAATAGCCAATTTTTGAACAGTCTCAGAATTGAACGAAACCAGTTCCATTGGATCCGTAATAGTTAGTTATTACCGGATTTCAATTTTCGTGTCAATCGGAGTTATCGCTTGATCGTGGCAGCTCGAAACGCATCGAATTGTTTTTAATTTTAATTTGGCGAGTTAAAATAGCCATTTTTCAAAAAGTGTCGGATTTCGACGAAACTAGTCTCATCGGATCCGTAATGTGATATTATTATAAGGTTTCAAATTTTGTGTCAATTGGATTTACCGTTTGTCCGGTACAAATTAAAACGCCTAGAAAATCGTTTAAATCGGTTTAATTTAAATTGAACGTTTATAGCCATAACTCGCACAGATGTCCGAATTAGCTTCCGAAACCTGTTCCATTGTTTCCGAAACGCGGGATAAACCTTAGGAACGTCAGTTTCGGCGCGTAAATCGGAGTTTGGAATTTCCGGAGTGAATAGTGTCGTTCGATTCTCTATAAATAGCCCCTCTCTCACAAGAAAATAAAAAATTTCTAAACCTAACCCTAATTTAAAACTGCACCTGCCACCAACGTATGAAAGGCCGAAAATCACCATTGTTTTTCTCCAATTATCTCCCAATCCACTCAATAATTTCAAAAACCCTCAACTAGAGAATTGTAGAGCACATCAAGAACTACGGATCCAACGGTGGATTCGTGTTGAAGTGGCTTCGATTTTCCAAAAATCGAGCGTGAATGCCTGGAAGTCGCACGCTTTTCTAGGCAGAAAGACACGTCCGAGCTCATCGAGATGGTGGCCGAAGATAGAGCTCGCGCAGGGCTTTCAAATGAAGTATTCTGATCGAGGTGAAGTTGATCGTGGAGGGAGTGGTATTAAACCCTAGTTTCAACTATATGGGTTCGGTTTCGTTCATATGACCTATAGCCAAACGCGTGAAAGAGGAAGGAGAAGATGGGGGAGGGGACGCACGGATCTGAAGGGATTTGAAATCAACGGCCACGATCTTGAATAGGTTATAAAAGAAAATAAATTGTTGTAATTTTAATTATAAAATTCGAGTAAACTTCATAAATTCATAACTTTTTCATACGAGGTCGAAAACGCGCGAAACCAGTTGCGTTGGAATCGTATGGACGAGCACTACGCGATGAAATTGGATTGGAGTCGTTTGGAGTTAGCGAGAATTTTGGGTAAAATTAAACGTCCGTTTAATTTTATTCGAAATAAATCGCTAAAACGAAATTGAAATCAAGGTGAGAACTTCTCACTCAATCGAATCAGTTTCGATTTTATTTTAAATAGTTAGATTTAAAATATTTAAATGCATGTTTGAATGATGATTGTTATCTATTGATTGTTAAAATAGACATTATGCGCCGTTAGTAAGCGGATGTTATTTATTAAAAACATATACCGCGAATATTTCATAAACAGTGAAATTGGTATTATATATAATAGCAATATATATATATTGGCATATGTATATATTGGAATTATTGATTTCCCGCATTTTTTAGCGGATGAGACCCTATCGCGCCGTCTATTAAGCGGATAATATTGTTAAATCCCATATACCGCGATAATTTCGTACTGGAGCGAAATTGGTATTGTGCTAATGTTTTTGGATGCTGGATAACAGGTTGGCGGGATCCAACAGGATTCCTCAACAGTATTTATTTGATTTTGAATATTTTGATATTCGTTGATTATCATATCGATATATGATATCGTTGTAGTCGTAATTGGCTATTTGGTATGTAGCATGATTGGACCAAATTTTGGAATTTTAAAAGGATTTCAAAGGGATTTTTGAAAGTATACATATATAAAATATTTTTGAAATTGATTTATTTTAAATAAACAAACGTTATAATTTTAATGTTATAAAAATTATATTTTTGAGAAATATAGTTAAAAAAAAAACTGATTTTTGAAAATATGGGGTTAATGGTTTTATAAAATAGTTAAAACGGGATTTCTGAATTTATTGTGAAAAGTTTAAATATAGGATTTATAAAATTTAATTATTTTATGAATCAAAATGATGAAGCTTTTAAAGGAGTTTAAAGACGTTTTAAAAGAATAATATAAATTGATTTATATTAAGAGATTTGTAAATGGATATTTATAAATTGAAATATTGACATTATAAAACGAGTTTTTATAAGTGTTTGAATGAAGTGAAAATGAATTTTGTAAATGAATGGAATTCATAAAATTAAAAATGGTGAAGTTATAAATGAAATTTATAAATAGTAAGATTTATAAATTTTATAAAGTTATTAAAAGAATAGTTTTGAATAAATAATTTAAGCTTATAAGTTATAAGATTTATAATTATGAAGTTCAAAGCAAGGATTTTTGCAAACAAATAAGTTATAAGTATTTAACTTATAATATGAACTTTTAGTTTATAATTGAGTCATAAACTGGAATAGGTTAGTAAAGGAATTTATAAAAGGAAGTTGTTATAAAATAAATAGAAATGGAGTTTATAAACGTTGTTTTATAAATTCGCAAACGACTTATTTTGATAAGTTAAATTTTATAACCTATTAATGGAGTTATATTCACGTTTTTGACTGTGAATAATCCTTTAAAAAGAAATGTATAAAAGGATGAAAATTTGTTAACATAGTATATTCACGTTTTTGAATAGGGAATAATATGTTAAAGAAAATTGTTTTGAATGTGATGTTTCAAATAGAATTAAAACAAGTTAACGATGTTTTAATTGGGTTGAGATTCGAAACCATAGATTTCAACATTCATTGTTGAAATAAACGTTTTCGAGAAATAGAAGGAAATGGTGGACTATAACACTGTTGTTATAGTAAATGATTTCCAAAAGGAAATGTTTTGTATAGTATTGGGATTTATATATCTATTTTAATTTCGAATCCCTATACTAGAGATTTTGGGTTGTCGTAACGATGTTTTACGCAACATTCGTTTTGGCCCAAATAAATATGTTTAAGAGCATGATTTCCTTAAAGAATGAAATATATGCTTAATTTCGATTTAAGTATATTGAATATTTTCCAAGTGTTGAAAATAAATGGATTTGTGAATTACTTATTAATAAATAAGTATGGAAATGTTTTTCCAATATGAAGTGAATATTTAGAATTTATCTTTTTGGAAGATAAATTGAAAATGGATAATTGAAATCGTATATGCATGGATATTTTGGAATGAAAATTCACTATAGAATTTGTGAATAAAAAGGGGAACTTGTTTAAAAATAAATATTTATTTATTTTTGAAGTATTGAAAATAATATATCTTGTAAAGATATTTTGTAAAATAAATAATTTGGAAAATTATTTGGAATCTGGTGATGTTGTGCATATCCATTGATAGTTCAACAGCCGACTATTAATATTTCCCTTTGAATGGGTATGATGTGATTTGTTTGAATTTGAATGCCACACTTATTTTTGAATAAGCGCTCACTATTCGGGTTAACCGGGAAAGGACCATGGGGTCGTATAACCCATTCCGAATATGTGATACGTCGTTATGAATTGCATTTGATGACCGGTGTTGAAGACCGAGTATTTGCGAAAGCGATAGGATGACCTATCGATTGTCTCTGCACTGGGTAGCTCCTGGTATAGAGATCCCCTAAGTGATGGGAAATTCGATCGGGATTGTGAATACCCGGATTGCAAGGGCTTCATGAGAAGTGCCTTCGGTTTGGTTCGATCCCGGACCAGACTTGTATGGATTGTATGTCTGACGTTACAGATTGAGATATAAAGCAGATTTCTTTCAAATATATTTCTGTTGGTGGCAGAGAATTTATTCTTTTAGCTCAACACCCGTCTCTGAGACGTACGAGCTCAGAGGTTATGTAGTTGAATGTTATCAGTGATATATTCCCAATTTGGTAATGTGACATGCTGAGTGTTGCTGTAAATGATCATTGTGTTGATTATTTGTGATAGGATCGTTTATTTGATCGTCTATCCTGGTGATCATTTCTATGATCATTTGTTGACCCAAAGCATGGCTTTTGTATAAAGTATGTTTTTGTGGACGTGACTTCGTCGAGCCTCACAAACCGGTAATGGTCGAAACAGGAATTGTGCGGCAAAGTTTTCAGGGATTGCTTCCCTAGGGTATGACCATTCCTTCTGGAAAAGGGTAGTATCATGGTATGGAGCCCAAATACTTGCTCATGTTGAAAACACTTTATGATTGTGTGATGATGGTGACGAGCGCTCGTTTAAAGGTTCCAAAGGACCGGGGGTGGTATATTTGAGGGTATGTAATATCCCTTGGGAAAAGGGGTTCCCGGCTTTGTTTAGCAGAGAACGGTGGTTCTCGGGGCGTCCTTCCAGAGGCATTTCCATGTGGCAATGGGAAGTTCCTTGGCCTGATCATTCGTTGGAAATCCAAAGAAACAATACGAGACTTGTACGGTTTTAGTTGTAGAACCTGCCATTTAATATGGTAGCTATAGTAAGCATACTATAATGGTACCTATGCTGGCTAAGATTTATATTCTACTTTCGAAATGATTTTTTCCTACACTATGCACTAGTAATAATACAAATGTTATTTTAAATGCGTATCAAGCATCTTTGACTATCATAAGGAGAAATCTCCTCCGATTCTGCCTTTGCATGTGTGTGTGTGCGGGAGGCCTTATGGTAGTCTCATTTTTAAAAGCATTGCGAATTGACTTTAAAAATATTCCTCTATTTTGATTTTAAAGATAAATAAACTGTTTGAGTTCTCACACCAGTCACATGACTGACTCGGAGTTTATTGTTTTCCTTCCTAAACTCTGGATGCCCACCAATTTCCATACGGGCAGTCAAGAGTTAAGGTTTATCAGGATATTCTGGATATTCTGGAGTTGCTGGAGGCAAGATGGATGGCATGGCGTAATTACTAGTATATAGTATTTCTTTTTCCGTTGCACTGTTTGTTGTTGTTGTTGTTGTTGTACACTCTGATGATATGATGTAATGAAATGTAATATATAAAAAGTAATAACTGATATAGTTCTTTGTTTAAAGATTATTCATTTAATTATTATATGTTGTTCCGCTGCGAATTGTGAGATTCTGATATTGTTGTTTTCTGTTTTCTTTTCTGTTCCGTTCTATTTTCTATTCTCTTTCCTCTCTATTTTTATATCTTTTCTCTCTTCTTCTGTCTTTTTCTTTTTCTTAAAACATTGATAATTCGTATTTCTGTTCATCTTGAATTAATCTATGGAGATTAGTGTATATTCAAGGAGTACGGATTTTCGGGTCATCACAATATTGTGGTTATCTATCAATGATGAATTGTTGTGTAAAGGGACATCCTGTATTTAAAGTTTGAGGTGTATTTCATTGGATAGCTTGGGTTAGGATGACATGAGACTCGAAGAGACCGGGGTCGGGTATTAGAAAATACCCGAAACCACTTTGAATTTGTATAGATTGATATGTGAAATCAATAGGCTGGAATGAAATGATTTAAGCGAATTGGACTATTTAATCTAAATTTTGGTACATAGAAAAATTGATGTGTGAAATAAGCAATGTCTATAACAATTGTGAATTTGTAAATTGATATGAGTTCCCCCGGGTTTTATATATGTTCTATGCTTTGTATTCCATGTTGGATGGGTTTACTCACGCTAGTTACCAGCCTGACCCGGGTATTATTTTGATGTAATGCTCGGGTCAGACCGAGTATTACAGATTTTTAGGTAAGGACGTTCTGGGGCTCAAGAGGCGAGCTGGATGGCAAGAATGTATGGAGTGTTTCCGCTGTATTATATTGTTGTATATCTGAGACATGATGATTTTGTATATCCAGCGTCTATATATATGTGTAACTCTGATGTATTATAAATGTATTTGATAGATACTGAATTCTTTTGTAAAATGTTATTATTTGATATTATATTTTGATCCACTACGAATGTGAGAATCTTTTTTGTGTTTCTTCTTCTTCTATCGTTTTCTTCTTCTTCCTAACTATCTGGAATTTTCGGAATCGAAAATTCCGGGTCGTTACAGTTGGTATCAGAGCTGCAGGTTAAGCGAGAACCTTGGCTCTGGTAGGGGATACTCATTAAGGATAGGGTCGATGGTACCCTAGAACGAGTTGAGTATATATATATATATATATATGAGAGCATACTTGTTATTTTCTTATATAAAGATTTTAAATGATTTTATATAAGATTATATTTTTATATATAAAGCAATAATTTTTCTAATATTAGGTTAATTGATTGTTAAATCATTGGAATTAAATAGAAACAATGAGAACTAAGTGGTAATAGAAATATAACCAAACTGAAATTTAAATCTTGAATTTGGGAAAAGTTTCAGAATAAGATAATAATGGATTGATTTCCAGATATGATAATCTTGGCTATTATCATAAACAGCTAATGTGTTTAATAATGATATATTTGTTAATAAGTAAGCAAAATGATGTAAACATTTAAGATGAGTATAACTTCTAAATAGAAGTGGGTTTTAAATTGTGGAATTTCAAAACCTAAATCAAGAAACATTTGAATTTTTTTAAAATGTTAAGAGAAATTTGTTTGTATAATAAAAAAAGTGGTTTAAAATTTTAAGGTGTAACTTTGTGTGCAAGGGAAGTAACCTTGTATATATAAGGGATATACATAATATCAAAAATAATTTGAAATAAACTCTAAATGTGAGTTTAAAATTTGAAATGAGATGCAATACCCAAGATGATAAGTTTTTGAAGTTATAAAGATTTTTATGTGAAGTTTAAAAATTCAAATGGAAAATTTGAGTTGGATTGATTTGAAATGAAATTGAAATTGAAGTGGGTTCGATTGATATTAGTTTAAATTAATTGGAATAATTTGGGATTGTAATTAAAGTTGAATAGGTTTAAAATCAAATGGAATTTGATTTGAATTTGGAAAGAAATCAAGATTAATTCAACTTGAATTGGTGTTGAATCAATTTCAATGGAAATTGAAGTTATTCAAATTGGAATTGGGTCAATTTAAATGGAAGTGGAAATTTAAATTGAGTTGATGGGGAAGTGAGCAGTTTTGACTCTGGACTATTTTCAATATAAATTGTTTTAATATAAATCTATTTTTCCAAGCTACTTACTATATACAATCTTTTGTTTTAAAAGCCAAATTATTTTATATTTATTTTACAATTATTTTTGGGGACTATTTAACAATTTTTCAACTGTTTTATAAACTAATTACTTTTTTTCGACTATTTTACAAATTAACTACTATTTAACAACTATTTTGCAGTTATTTAACATTTCTATAAATTTGACTATTTTCCAACTATTTTACAATTACTTAACTATTTTGCAGCTATTTTGCAAACTAATTTTTTTTTTCAACTACTTATCTATTTTTAACATTTTCAAGCTATTTTCTAAATATAAACTGGTTGGATTTCAAACCGTTATTGATTAAATACCCAACTGAGATAAGAATCGAAGTGATAATCCAAATGGAGATTAAGGCATATGTGAATAAGTGAATAAAATCAAAGTGAGGATGAATAGAAACGAAATTGATTTGGATAATACTCAATAAAGTTAAATACGTAGGATGTACGTATATTATTCTCTCCGCATAATGATTTGATTCAGATTCGAGCATAGTATTTCGAGATAGTTATATCGATCCGAGTTGGGATTTTTCACTCGATTTTCGACGGCGAACTTGAATATGGATTGTTGATTGATTCTAGATATTCTCTATCATAGCTAGGCTATGCAAGGAGAATGACAGTTTCTAATCAATAAGCCAGATCTGAGTCCGCACTAAGAAGTCGGGTGGACGATACTAGTTCGAAAATGTAATTCTGTGATCGAGTGAGCGATCAGATTGGTATAGCATACGGATGATAAGTGTACATCATACGGATTTGAATGAAATTGATATTGAAATTTTTTGAATAAGAAATGTTAAATGATTTCTTTGGAATGAAAGTATATTTTTTGAAATATACAATGGATAAAAGTGAAAGTTGGATATTTTTATGATGATAAGTAAGATTGAAACAACTTTAAAAAAAAGAGTAATCAAATTTGAATATTTGATTTTGAATAAACAAAGTTATATATCTTTGTTATAAAAGATAAATCTCCCCTTGTTGTATCTATTGCCGAAAGAAAAGGATTTGAAAGTGTTTGAAGTGTAAAAGGATTTTTATACAAGTTTGAAATGAACCAAGTTTAATATATATATATATATATATATAAAGGATCTTATGAGGATTTTGGAAAAAGGTTTTGGGAACCTTTGGATTTGGAAAGGCTTTTGATTTTTGGGTAAAATCAATATTGGAATTTGAAAAGCCTGGTTTGAGAATTATCGATTTTGTGATAATCGATGTCGAGAAAGGAGATTTATTTGAGATTCATACTAGGTGTATGATTTGGAAGATACTATATGTGTATAGTATAAAGTGTTTTGAAAAATGGCTTTGGGGGAAAAGGCGCTTCCTTGAAATGAACTTCTCGGGAGTGCCGTAGGTGTTACTGCCTTGAACCCTAAGGGGGAATTCTAAAGTTGATCGCGTGAGGAGTCCGGACAAAAGTAGTTCCTGAGGATTATGAGTAGTGAGTAGCGAAAGCCGAGGGAGTTGATGCCTACAGAGGCATTTGGGTTATGCTATAACGACAGTGTAACTCGATGTCACTGCGATCTACACAGACCATAGCGAAAGACGTGTGTGCCGCTGAGAGCCAATGGTCTACGTTTGATTTTACATCGATAGACTGCGACCTATATAGGAGTGGAGAAGTTTCATTTTTGACAAGGAAAATCGAGGGCGCTGATGCCTATAGTTACGTGGACTTTTGTTACGATGGCAAGGTAACCGTGGAATGTACTTGTGATCTGTTGTGGGTTCCATGGCGTAATCGAGGTGCGCGGAGTGCCTATAGTTACATGGACTTTTGTTGCGATGGCAATGTAACCCAGGATGTAACTACGACCATGGATGGGGGTGGTGATTTCCAGAGCATTCTCACCAAAGATATTTCCTCTATTTTCAAAAACTATTTTCTATATTTTCAATAAATTTATTTTCTAAGTATTTTCACTAGATGTTGAAAATGGGTCTGCTAAGTACTTTTAGATTTTCAGTCCTACGCCTGATCAACGTATGACCGAATTTCTGTGAGAACAAGGATGGGATGGTTGAGACATTGAGTTATAAGAAGTATTTTATAAAAAGCTATTTTAATAGTATTATGTGAATTTAAAACTATTTCTAAAATTTAAAATAAATGTGTTGGAATTTTGAAAAATGAAAGAAAATCCAAATTGAAATTATAAAAAAAATTAAACTCAAGAAAATTTAATGAAGGGATTTTTGTAATAAACTCGAATTATAATAGAATTCGACTTGGGTTGATAATGAATTAAAATAAGTGGAGATGTTGTAAAAAATAAAATGGAATTGGATTATATTAGAAATTATTTGAGTTACTAATAAAATCCAATTGGAGTATAAAATGAGTTGGAATCAATTGGATGTGGCTAAAAACTAAAATGGATATTCTATTAAGTGAATATCATCAAATTTCAAAGAATAAATTAGTCGTTAGACTTAAATGAAAGTAAATAAGATTATATGAATTGGTAGAGCTAAATAAAATTGATTTTTGGAATTAATTGAAATAAATGTGAGTTATTTGGATTAAAAATAAACTGAATGTAAGAAATTGAGTTGTAAACCATTAAAATTGAATGAAATGGCATATGAATTTGTTGAAAGCAATTGAATTAGCTTTAAAATCATATAAATCGCTTATAGGAAATGTTTGGTGCATGTTGCTTATGAAATGCATGTGTTCAGCTATTGAAAGTAAGTGAAATGTTAATAAATTTCATATATTTAGTACTTACATGTTTAAATTGAGTAAGTACAGGTACCGGAAAGCCGTTGGGCTGGATTTGGACGCGCTAATTGCTAAAATAATAAGCCACTTGCTTAAAAATGCTAAATAAAGGTACGCCTATGCAATAAAAATAGGAAATACGAACTTTTTTTGTTTTTCCGAAAATTTTAGGAGTTAGCAAATTTTTGAAATTTTTTGGAAAAACTTTTGTTAATGACAAAACGATTTCAAACTGGAAATTAAAATAAACTAGTGGATGAAACTAATTTAAAATAATGATATGAATCAGTTATAAATGGAAGACAAAATTAAATATTCAGAACTGAGGATAAATTGAATTCATATGGAAATGGAAAACTAAATTGAATAGAAGTATATACGAAAACTTCTGTAAGGAAATGTATAAAATGATTTTAAAAGCTATGATTGCATATTATTGCTAAGTAGGATATGCAGGTACTATAAAGGGAATGGAAAATTTGTTTTAATTTCAGAAGATAAATTTGAATTGCTCGACAAAAAAGTATGTTTTTTAACTTTTGTATGAAATTTGATTGGGTTTTTGATCTAGCCACTTGGCTTTTTGTTTTTTTTGGAATTTGGGGGCCCGTAGAGGCATTTTGTAGTTGTACTGAGGTTGCCGTGCAAAGGAGACGCTGGCGAAATTTTTCAAAAAGTTAGAGAGTTAGAATTTTTTTGAGAAAGTTTAGATAATTTAAATTTGGTTTTAAATTTGAATTTGAATAAGTGGAGTAAACAATGTTGTGGAAACTATGGAAGATTTTTGGAAGTTGATTGAAGTAATACTTAGCCTTCAATATAGGATATGTTATGGCAAGTTGATAAAACTGTTTGGTTTTGGGAAAAATTGTAAACGGGTATTGGACCGTTCTTCCTAACTGGTAATTTCGAGGATGAAATTCTTTTACGGGGGAGGAATGTGACGACCCGAAATTTTCAGGCATATGAAATTGGGATATTTAGTGAATTTCAAATATTTGCAAGATAGTTTAATTTGGATTTCACATATCAGTTTGAATTTGGCGATTGAATTTATTGAATTTAATAATTTGAATTTGGGTAAATTATTGAATCTTCAATTTTAAGCCTGTTAAAAATAATTTGAAGGGCTTATAAAATTTATACTAATGTTACTGAAGATAATAGAAAGGTTGAAATTTAATTTAAAGGTGATTTGTTCAGTTTTAATAAAATATCGTTTAAATTCTCGAAATTCGACGAAACTAGTTCCAGTGGATCCGTAATATTTAGCTATTATCGGATTTCAATTTTCATAGCAATCGGAGTTGTTGTTTGACCATGGCAGCTCAAAACGCATAGAAACTATTTTAATCGATTTAATTTCAAATTGATCGTTTATTTCCGTAACTCGCACTTACGATCGAATTAGCCTCCGAAACACGTTCCATTGTGTTCGTAATGCGGGTAAAACATTATAAACGCCTGGCGGCACGTGAGATTTGGAGTTTGTTTGTAAAAGTTCGTTAAAATTGAGAATATTAATAAAAAAATATAATAAAAGGTCAAAACTTATAACGTCTCCATTAGTCACCCCTACGCGTACAAAGCCGCCCTCCTTCACATTAAAGTCGTGTATGCCTTTCTTCCTTCTGAATCCAAATTCGAAAATCATATTTAAAAAAAAAGGGCTCTCGAAATGAAAAATCAAATCGCGTACAAATTTCTTTTTAGTTTTGGAGTAGCCTCCCCCGAATCTTTCACAGCAAATCGAATTTCATTTGATTAAAATACAAGGTGGCCGATGATTCAAAGCTCGCAAGGGCTAAGGTTGGCGGCCGACGCTTCGGCATAGCGGCGGCGACGATGCAATTTGAGTCGCGAGCGTGAGGTAGGCGAGTTTGGTTGAGGAAAGCTCGTAGGACGAGCGGCTAAAGCACTCGTGCTAGTTCGAGGTGATCTTGGGTTGGGTTTGATGTCTCGGGGTTCGTCTTGCTTGTGGCTGCGATCGATTGCGATGGACACCGAGAAGGGAGGTGGTGGTCTAAAGCTCGAGTTGCGATCGAAAATATGGGGTTCGACGAAGTTTCTTGCCGTGTGCGATTGTAACGTCCCACCTTTTTTAAACGCTTTAAATCGACGATAAACCGCACACGTCAAACTTAAATCATACAAAAGAGCGGATTGTTATGAGGTAAACAAGAAAAAACAGAGAAAGAAAAATAAACAAAGTAGAATCTTGCAGTGGAACGATAAAATATAATAATCAAATATACAGTTCATGAAGCTATTTTACAAAGTACTCGATTATACTTATATAATACATATCAGAGTTACACATACTAGAAAAAATTCAATAACAATGTAGTGGAACAGTGAGAATGTAGTGGAATACTATAATAAAAAATAATAAATCTTCGTCTTCGTCCTCCAGGATACGGTCTTCTAAATCCTAAAATGCTCAGGCTGACCCAAGCGAATTGAAAAGACAAAACACTTGAGTCAAAAATAAAAGATCTTATGTAAGTTAAATCAATAGAAATAAATATGAGTGGAACGGCGTAAGAGATGTTTACGGGGTTTGACATCTCCTATCCAGTGTCTAACGTGAGTGCAGTAACTCAAGAGATGCTCGGGATTCACATCTCCTAAGGATCCGTTAAACTATTTACTATATAGCAATATTTCGCCATTATAATAATGTCTAATAGTAAAATAAACTTACTTTTAAATAGCGTTAAGGAGTGACCCAATATTCCCCTTAACACGTAATAGTGCCAATAGCCTATATAGTACTGTAATACCTCCTGATCGGGAGGCTACCAGAGGATACTCCATATGGACGACACAAATCAAACTCGTACAAGGCACGCTAGGGTAGGTGACACGGCACACTAGGCAATCCCAGGGTAGATATACCAATTACACTTCTGGGTCGGTGGTAATGCTAGCACGCAGCTACCGCCTACCTCGAGCCGCACCACCAAATCAAAAATCAAAGTGGCCACCGAATCGATCCAAAAGTCAGAGTATAATATCGAAGCGATGTGTCCGATAAAAGGCGCTACCTTCTTAACCCGTCAATCGCTCCTGTTTTAGCCACCTTATGCCAACTCACGGTAGTCAAGTCCACGTATTTACCTCAAAGGAAACGCCGCCGCCATCCTACTTCATCCTGGAATCTCCACCGCGTACACGGTTGTTAAAGTGGTTTTCGAGTTGGCAAAGAGTATGACAACTTCCGATCCCGGTCTCTTTAACAACCAAACGTTATTATAACACCGCGGTCTTTTCAAAATAGTTTATACTTCAAAACCAGGATATAATATTTTTTTCAAAACCATGTAAATATGATATCATTTCAAATTTAAAAACTATATCAATATGATATCCCTTTTATTTCAAATCAATATAATATCATTTTATTCAAATATATCCCCTTTTCAAAATCGTAGCACTTCCAAATTTTATACTTCAAAACCAAACATTTGAAATTTTAACACCTTTAAAACACAATGCTATGAAATTCATAACTTTGAAACATTTCAATTTCTATAAACATTTCAATCTCGATATATTTCAAGGCTTTAAATATTCCAAAATTTCAAAACTAAATTTTATAATTTCGATTCAACAATTAAATTTCCTATTTTTTAGTTTTGAAACAATTTATATAATAAACCCCTTATTATTTAAATAAAACTCAAATTTCAAATAACTATATATTGCCTTCAATTCATTATACTTGAAATAATCATTTAATTCACATAGACCCAAAAGTCAAGTTATAATAATTATACCTTTTAAAATTTCCAATTTAATAAATTTCACATCAACCCTTTTGTGTTTAATTCTTAAATAAATTTAATTTCATATAATCTCAAATTTATCTCAATCTCAAATCAAATTTATTCGAGAAAATTCTTAAAAAATAATTCACATCAATTTCATCTTTATCTTCCAACCTCGGTTTTATTTAAGCCCTTATAACTATATATATAATATAATTTAAATGGCTATTTAACCATATTATCTTAATAAAATCAACTTTATTATTTAACTTATTTTATACTTCAAACCAATTTTATACATAGCTTAAAACCAAAAAATTTAACTATATATAAAAATAACATTTATAAAATATCCAAATCAATATCTCATAAAATCATTTCTTTACCAAACCACAGAAAATCATTTCAAAATATTTTTATACATAGACCAAGTTGTCCGTATATAATTTTCTACCCTATGGTTAAGTGATACGGATATTTATCATTTCAATCCGTAATTTAAAATAAAAATACGGTTGTATACCATTTTCATCCGCAATACCGAATGAAATAAAAATGCATAACATTTGTAGTTTATAACAATATAAAATACATCATCCATTCACCCAATGTCAATCATCAACCATTTATCACAATCATCATCCAATTCAAACAATAACATCAATATAGAACATATAATAAATACAAGTAATTACTGGCAATTTATATTCAAAAATAAATTAATTTAACTGGCAGTTTATATGCAATAATAAATTGAATAATAATTTAATTCAATAAATTAAATTTAAATGGAATGATGATAAAAATATACCAAACACCAATAAATAAATTTCTAATCATATCAAAAATTAATTTAACAAACATAAGAAATTTTGTAATTTGTGAGTGGGTTAATACATTCACATTTTTTAATTTAAATTGAATTCAAATCCAATTTAAACCAAAAAATTGAACAGTCTCAGAATCCGTCCAAGCAACCGCCCAAATGTTTAGAATTTCAATACGAACCTAGCGGAGGAAACTGCACGTAAAACGACCACGTATGCGAGAGTTATTAAAGTTAGAACATTTGAATTTAAATAAACAAAATAAGGTAAAATAAATAAATAAATAAAAAGAAGCTACCACGCCACCGCCTTTGTTCACATTCTCAAAACCCAATAGTACTAACGCACACGCCAAAACCAAATCGCCGCCATACGCTACCCTTGCCAAAATCAAGCGCGGCCTTCAACGCGCGAGCCATCAGAGCCGCTGCTCTAGCAACCTCCCCTTCGGAACGCGAACATCCATCACCGGTCGCACGCGATAGGAGCAGCCGCCGCCGGAAATACAAACCTTAATCGAATTAAATCGACAAATCCGACCGTTGATTCAACGAACCACCAACTCCGATGCGCTGCGCTCTCCACTCTCCACGTAACGGTACAATTGAATTGACGATCTATCGACGTTGGTTGTGACGACCGCCCATAGCTCCTGCACCAAACAAGGAAATAGTGCGCTGAAAAGTGTGCCAGGCCGCCATGGACGATCACCAGGGTTAAAGTAAAAACAGCGGAATCTATCGTATTACTCACAGCGCATGGATAAAATACAATAGAAAGTATACATAGTGAAGCTCCATAGAACAGAATCTCATCATATAAACTCATAATAGTTTGGTACAACGATCTGAAAAGTCAATACAGCAAGCCTCACTACATAACACTCAGAGAATCATACAAGCAGCGGAACATCTAGTACATATAGTAAGAAAAAAACAATATGCAAAAGCCTCCAGCTCGTCTTCGTCATCAACAGCGTTGGTCACTAAGAACAGCACCTGTCACCTGCTACCTAGTCTGTCTATCCCAAAATGGATGAACAGCCCAAGGTAATAAGAGTTGAACATAAAACCTTGAGCCAGACAACAGTCTTAGTGAGTGGTAAATTAACTAACAACATACCAAAAGAGCATAAAGGAAAACGGAATAGGAATCCAACCCTCCCACTCCACCTCTTTCTACAGTGATAGCCCCCAGACCCACTAAGCAGAAACAAACATAGCAAAGCAGACAATTAAAGTAAAGCAATTATCACTCGAGTCAAGGTCGATGTTTCCCAAGTACAAACCGCCAAGGCCTAAACCAAGATCAGATAAGCACCCAGAAAACATCGCTCTTGAGACCGAGTGACGATACAACCAAAGCATCCAAACATCCATAACTCTGGCTATCACTGTTATCATTGCTTCGATATCGCCGTTAATTGAATGACCGGCTCACTCTTTCATCCGTCCGTCAAGGGCTAATGGTAACCCCGGTTCTAGACAGAACTCCGCAAGTCATCGTGACCCGTGCCTAGGACTATCGAATCTGCCCAGAGTACTCGACCATCAACTATTAGTCGATTGGGACTATCGAATCTGCCCAGTGTACTCTTGCTTTGAGCCTGCTTGAACCTTCAACAACGATGAGATCTCAGCCTTCTAGTCATCCTCCTTGACGACTATTTCCATACTAGCTCAAGCGCCTCTTGAGCCAACCATTATCAACAAACTCGAACCATATCACCGAGTTATCAACATGCTTGGGATGATCCCGTCTGGATTAAACCAAGGCTATCTCACATCATGCTTTGCTTCATCGCATCATAGCAAAGTCCCATCTCAACATCATGCTTTGCCTCATCGCATCATAGCAAAGTCTCATCTCAACATCATCATCAAATCTATCCATATGAGCTTTATCATCCGCTTCATATGCCACGAGCAGCTTTCCTTATTCAAGAGCCTTTCCACTTAGCTTTTGAATCATCTTCGACCAACTTGTCCAAATCAAATCATCAATCAACTACTTTATAACAATCAATCAGATCAATCATTAATCCAAGTAATCAATCATTCAAATAAGATCTAAATAAACAGTTATAACAATAATGGCAATTTCGTAAATAAAGAGTCCAAATCTAACAAGCATGAATTCTAAGTATTGTCTTGATGAATGAACTAGTATAGGTTAACATGTAGTAAAGTGGATAACGATGGATCTACATGCAGACTTAAGGAAAATGCATGAAATCACTATCTTTAACACACAAACAAGCCACCGATCTAATATACTCCTTTGGGTTTGTGTGAGAGATAACCACCACTCACCGAATCACCTAAACACCTCAAAAACAACACACTTCAGATCTGGACAGCGAAGGATCTAGCTTGATCCTCCAAAGTTCCGCTTCAAATGATGAAGTCTCTCTTTGAAGAATGTAGATCTTCAATTTTTGGCTCTTGGATCTTCGATTTAGATGGATGGAAGCACAAGATTAAAGTGGAGAAAAGAAGTGAAGAAGTATAGCACTCGAGCTCTCAAAATGGCAGCACTTCGTTGCTTCAAAATCCGGATCCCAAAAAGTGAGATAAGGCCGTGTATTTATAGTCCAAACCCTTAAGTCGTTCGCCCCCTTAAGTCGGTCACGACTTAACAAGGCCCCACGACTTACGACTCATCAACCCCATGGCCTACCGACTCAATGGACCTCCCTACTTACGACTCAAGCCTATGCGTGACTGGACACATGCGCGCGACTTAACACACACGATCTAACACTTAGGCACGACCTAAGACTCAATAGGATACGACTTAGCGACCTAACACAATGCCGCATTTCTACCTAAGTCCTAAGTCGTTTGGACGACTCAACGACTCAACGACTCAACGACTCAGCAACTGAACACAGGAGACAACCTAACTACACAGCCGACCTAACACAAGAGACAACCTAGCGACCTAACTACATAGCCGCCCCAACGACTTAACCTATTACCTTAAGTCGCTCGAACGACCTAACTATAACACGGCATAGCCGACCTAACCTTAACTCGTTCACGACCTGTCTCAACACACAGATCTAACCACTAGGTCGTTGAATATTAGATCGACTAATTCCTTAGGTCGGTCAGTTCCTATAGGTCACTCACCCCCCATAGGTCGGTCACTACTATAGGTCGGTCACCCCTATAGGTCGGTCTCATCCCTTAAGTCGGTCAAAATCCTATAGGTCGTTCACTTTTTAAATCGGCCAATCTCTTAAGTCTCTTACTTCTATAAGTCGGCAAACACCTTAAGTCGTTAACCCTTAAGTCGGCAACCACTACCACTAACTTCTCTAAGTCGTTCACATGACTTGGGTTGCTCGGCCTACCTAAACTAACATACGACTTAGACTCAGAACGACTTCAGCAATACTAACGACTTAATGGAAACTATTTTGTGATTTATCGACACGTAAAATAGGGGTCGTTACATTCTCTCCCCCTTAGGAATTTCGCCCCCGAAATTCTAAACAAACAAGAGCAACCAAAACTATTCTGCATGCCTACCATCCATAGCAATCAACAAACCATGCGTCCAATTACTAGCCTAGCATGCAGAATTCTAAGACTAGAACGAGTTACAAATTCATGAGATGTCACGACACCTTAGGGCCATACCTCGAAGAGTTCAGGATGAGCTGCCTTCATCCTCTCTTCCTCCTCCCATGTACAGTCGTTAACATCATCACTCCATTGTACCTTGAGCAACTTGACTACCTTCCTCCTAAGCTGTTTCGTGTCAGTTTCCATAACACGAAGCGGCTTACGAGGTCTTCTAACAACTGAATCAACCTCAAAATCTACACAGCTATCAGCAAAAACCACTGTATTCAAGTCGTGCACATACTTCCGTAGATATGATACATGAAAAACATTGTGCATACCCGACATCTTTTCTGGTAATTCCAATTTATAAGCGAGCTTTACAATTCGCTCGACGATCGGGAATGGTCCAACAAATCTCGGAGTCAATTTTCCTTTCTTCCCGTATCGAGTAACATTCCTCAGTGGTGAAATCTTCACAAAAACCATATCACCTTCGTCGAATTCCAAATCCTTGTGACGCTTATAGGCATAGCTTTTCTGACAGTCTTGGGCTGCCTTTATTCGTCGCCTAATGATCTCTGTACAATCCGTAGTCTGTTGAATCATTTCTGGACCAAGTATTAACTTTTCTCCCGTTTCCAACCAACATGTCGAAGAGTTACACGGTCTTCCATACAATGCTTCATACGGTGCCATACCAATGCTTGACCAGTAACTGTTATTGTATGAAAACTCCACCAAATGAAGATGATCTTCCCATGATCCTCCGAAGTCCAAAACACATGCTATGAGGAGATCTTCCAAAACTCGGTTGACTCTCTCGGTCTGACCATCTGTTTGGGGATGATAAGCTGTACTCAAACACAGCTCGGTTCCCAAAACTTCTTGGAAGCTCTTCCAAAATCCACCAGTGAACAATGGGTCTCGATCGCTCACTATGCTTTTCGGAATACCATGGAATCGAACTATCCACTTAACATACAGTTCAGCCAACTTCGATGCAGTCCTAGTTGATCGAATAGGAATGAATCTTGCACTCTTACTCAATCGATCTACGATGACCCAAATCCCTTCATTTCCTGCTCTAGTTCTAGGTAGTCCATCGATAAAATCGATCGATATTTGCTCCCACTTCTATGTAGGAAATTCTAATGGATGAAGTAATCCACTTGGCTTCTTCTCTTCGGCTTTTACCAACTAGCAGTTCATGCATTTGGAAATAAAATTTCCAACATCCCTCTTCATACCTTCCTAGTAATAGGTTCTCTTCATATCCCGATACATCTTATTTCCACCTGGATGAATTGTCAGCTTCGAGTGATGACTCTCCTTTAAAACTTCATTTCTCAATTCATCTATATCGGAAACAACTAGTCGTCCTTGCTTCCGAAGCCAACCCTTTCGATCGACCTCGAATCCTTTATCCTTCTCTGGATCCAACCCCGATTCCAAATCACGAATAATCTTGACAAGCTTATCGTCTCGCTTTTGGCTCTCGCCAATCCTTTCCACAAGAGTAGGTCTTATCGATAAGTTTGCCAACATCTCAGGTTCCAATTCACATCTAGGCCTGAAGTCAAATCCAGCCAAATACTCAAGGCTCTTCCATTCTGAAAACATGGCTCCCAATCCTGCATGTCTTCGACTTAACGCATCTGCCACCGCGTTACCTTTTCCCGGAGTATAGGCTATACCAAAATCATATGATGCTAAAAACTCTAGCCATCTTTGCTGTCGAAGATTCAAATCCTTTTGGGAGAAAAGATACTTCAATGACTTATGATCTGTAAACAATTCGAATCGAACTCTCAATAGGTAATGTCTCCACATCTTCAGAGCAAATATAATCGCCGCCAACTCCAAATCATGAGTCGAATAATTCCTTTCATGCGGCTTTAGTTGTCGGCTTGCATACGCAACAACTTTATCCTTCTGCATTACCACTGCTCCAAGTCCAGTACCACATGCATCGGTGTAAACCACCATCTCATCATTTCCACTTGGAATAGTCAAAACAGGAGCATTTGTTAATCGCTCTTTAAGGATTCCGAAAGCTTGTTCACACTTAGCATCCCATCTGAACACTTGGTTCTTTTTCGTCAATCCTGTTAATGGTGCAGCTATCTTGGAAAAGTCTTTGATAAACCGACGATAATATCCTGCTAATCCAAGGAAACTTCGCACATCAGATGCATTCTTAGGTCTAACCCAATGCTGGATCGCTGCCACCTTGGCGGGATCAACCGCTATTCCACTTCCAGAGATAACATGGCCTAAGAACCTCACTTCGCTCTTCCAGAAGTGACACTTCGAAAACTTAGCCCTCAACTGCTGTTTTCGCAAGATTTCCAAAACAATCCGCAAGTACGTCTTGTGCTCTCCTTCAGTTCTGGAATAAATCAAAATGTCATCTACGAACACAAGTACAAACTTGTTCAACTGATCCCTGAACACTCTATTCATAAGATCCACAAAATATGCTGGTGCATTGGTCAATCCAAACGGCATTACCAGCCACTCATAGAAACCAGATGGTGTCCTAAAAGCAGTCTTCGACACGCTATCCTTTGCCACTCTTAACTGGTTAAATCCCGTTGCCAAATCCATCTGAGAAAACACCTTGGCTTCGTGAAGCTGATCAAACAAGTCATCTATTCTCGGCAATGGATACTTGTTCTTCTTAGTCACTTTATTCAGCTCACGATAATCCACACACAACCTCAATGATCCATCCTCTTTGGTTGCAAACACAACTGGTGCACCCCATTCGGACACACTACGTCGAATGAATCCTTTCTGTAAAAGGTCATCAACTTGCACCTTCAACTCTTGCTGTTCCCTAGGCGCCATCCGCCTAAGAGGCATCACAACAGGTCTGTCTCCTTCAACTAGATCGATACGAAACTCGATCTCTCTATGCGGCGGTAACCCTTTGACCTCGTCAAAGACATCCTCAAATCCATTCACAATTGGCAACGATGACAGTCCATCCCGTGGAACAACTAGAGAATACATGAAGCTCATAAAGACGCCTTCTTCATGCTTACATCGTATCACTACCCTTCGCCCCTCCACATTCTCGACTGTCACCTCCAACCTCTTACAATCAACCCTTACCGCATACTTCCTAAGCCAGTCCATACCCAAAATAATTCCAAACCCCACAAAGCTTAGAACATAACAATCACAAACAAAAGAGCAATCATGACTCGATACAACCAGACCACGGCATACCATACACAAACAAGACGAACCCCCAACTGGATTAGTCACAACCAATGGTCTATCCACGATATCCGGTTCCAAACCCAACCGGCCTACAAGTTCACTACAAACAAAGGAGTGCGACGCCCCAGTATCAAATAACACTCTAACTGGAACACCACAAATGGAAAGAGTACCTTGAACCACCACACTCTTTCCTTTCTCTTCCGTAGTAGGAGCTTTTGAAGATGATGGCACAGCTCCCAAAGCATAAGCTTGCACAATCTGCTTGTCCTTCCTCGGTTCCGGACAATTCTTCCTGATATGCCCCAGCTTGTCACAGTTGTGGCACTTCACCGGCACTCTCGGATTCTTACAATCTCTGGAGAGATGACCCTTCTTGCTGACAGTTGTAGCAGGTCACTTCACCCTTCGGCTTCTTCTGGCCATCCTTACCCTTCTGTTGCTGCTGCTTCCTCTTCTTGTTCCCACCTTGCTGTGGTTTAGAATCTTCCTTGGTCACAGCAACAACAGATCCTTCCTTAGGAAACAGATTCTCATGCCTGAGAGCCTTCTCCACAAGCTTCTCAAACGGATCGTCCAAATGATCCACCAACTGCCTCCCAAGGTAAGTGTCCAAGCCTGTCACAAACTTCTCATTCTTCTGATAAGGAGATTCAATATACGACCGAGCATACTTGGACAAGGCTTCAAACTCCGAAACATACTCAAGAACTGGTCTTCCACCTTGCTTGAGTTCCACAAATTTCTTAAACAGAACGGATTTCTGAGCTGTAGAAATGAACTTAGCCTCAAATCTAGCTTGGAATTGCTCCCAAGTAATTTCTTCCTCTGGAGTATCAATGGTGATAGAGTTCCACCAATCAGAACCTCTTCCCTGAAGTTGTCTTGATGCGAGCTTCCTCCTGGTTGCATCCTCGATTCCCAAGTCACCAAAGATTCTTCTACAAGCATCTATCCATCTCTGGACTTCAATGGTTGACTCTGTTCCTAAGAAAACTTTCCCTCCAAGAGCAGTATAGTCTTTAAACAGCTTAGCAAAATACACCAGTTTTGGAGCTTGAACTTGAATTCCAACATCTACCGTTGGCCCTGGAGCTGGCATCCTTCTTATGATCGAAGTCATCATGGCCTCGAACATAGAAGCATAATCAGTAGCCCCTTCAACAGCACGGCCTTCCCTAGCAGCTGGTCTCCCCCTTCGACTCATTCTTAATATCTATAAGAAAATGATTAATACACCTTGAGAGAAAACTTCATAAGAAGTTCAAATCCTTCTAAGCTACTATATTATATATAGTAATCATCCATAAAAATACAATTATGTCTCTCATATGTAGTTACGTCAGCGAGCGTTGGCTAAAATCGATTAACCAAAGCTCTGATACCAAATGTGACGACCGCCCATAGCTCCTGCACCAAACAAGGAAATAGTGCAATGAAAAGTGTGCCAGGCCGCCATGGACGATCATCAGGGTTAAAGTAAAAACAGCGGAATCTATCGTATTACTCACAGTGCACGGATAAAATACAATAGAAAAGTATACATAGTGAAGCTCCATAGAACAGAATCTCATCATATAAACTCATAATAGTTTGGTACAACAATCTGAAAAGTCAATACAGGAAGCCTCACTACATAACACTTAGAGAATCATACAAGCAGCGGAACATCCAGTACATATAGTAAGAAAAAAACAATATGCAAAAGCCTCCAGCTCGTCTTCGTCATCAACAGCGTTGGTCACTAAGAACAGCACCTGTCACCTGCTACCTAGTCTGCCTATCCCAAAATGGATGAACAGCCCAAGGTAATAAGAGTTGAACATAAAACCTTGAGTCAGACAATAGTCTTAGTGAGCGGTAAATTAACTAAAAACATACCAAAAGAGCATAAAGGAAAAAGGAATAGGAATCCAACCCTCCCACTCCACCTCTTTCTACAGTGATAGCCCCCAGACCCACTAAGAAGAAACAAACATAGCAAAGCAGACAATTAAAGTAAAGCAATTATCACGCGAGTCAAGGTCGATGTTTCCCAAGTACAAACCCCCAAGGCCTAAACCAAGATCAGATAAGCACCCAGAAAAAATCGCTCTTGAGACCGAGTGACGATACAACCAAAGCATCCAAACATCCATGACTCTGGCTATCACTGTTATCATTGCTTCGATATCACCGTTAATTGAATGACCGGCTCATTCTTTCATCCGTCCGTCAAGGGCTAATGGCAACCCCGGTTATAGACAGAACTCCGCACGTCGTCGTGACCCGTGCCTAGGACTATCGAATCTGCCCAGAGTACTCGACGATCAACTATTAGTCGATTGGGACTATCGAATCTGCCCAGTGTACTCTTGCTTTGAGCCTGCTAGAACCTTCAACAACGATGAGATCTCAGCCTTCTAGTCATCCTTCTTGACGACTATTTCCATACTAGCTCAAGCGCCTCTTGAGCCAACCATTATCAACAAACTCGAACCATATCACCGAGTTATCAACATGCTTGGGATGACCCCGTCTGGATTAAAACAAGGCTATCTCACATCATGCTTTGCTTCATCGCATCATAGCGAAGTCCCATCTCAACATCAAGCTTTGCCTCATCGCATCATAGCAAAGTCCAATCTCAACATCATCATCAAATCTATCCATATGAGCTTTATCATCCGCTTCATGTGCCACGAGCAGCTTTCCTTATTCAAGAGCCTTTCCACTTAGCTTTTGAATCATCTTCGACCAACTTGTCCAAATCAAATCATCAATCATCTAATTTATAACAATCAATCAGATCAATCATTAGTCCAAGAAATCAATCATTCAAATAAGATCGAAATAAACAGTTATAACAATAATGGCAATTTCGTAAATAAAGAGTCCAAATCTAACAAGCATGAATTCTAAGTAATGTCTTGATGAATGAACTAGCATAGGTTAACATGTAGTAAAGTGGATAACGATGGATCTACATGCAGACTTAAGGAAAATGCATGAAATCACTATCTTTAACACACAAACAAGCCACCGATCCAATATACTCCTTTGGGTCCGTGTGAGAGATAACCACCACTCACCGAATCGCCTAAACACCTCAAAATCAACACACTTCAGATCTGGACAGCGAAGGATCTAGCTTGATCCTCCAAAGTTCCGCTTCAAACGATGAAGTCTCTCTTTGAAGAATGTAGATCTTCAATTTTTGGCTCTTGGATCTTCGATTTAGATGGATGGAAGCACAAGATTAAAGTGGAGAAAAGAAGTGAAGAAGTATAGAACTCGAGCTCTCAAAATGGCAGCACTTCGTTGCTTCAAAATCCGGATCCCAAAAAGTGAAATAAGGCCGTGTATTTATAGGCCAAACCCTTAAGTCGTTGGCCCCCCTTAAGTCGGTCACGACTTAACAAGGCCCCACGACTTACGACTCGTCAACCCCACGTTCTACCGACTCAATGGACCTCCCTACTTACGACTCAAGCCTATGCGCGACTTAACACATGCGCACGACTTAACACACACGATCTAACACTTAGGCACGACCTAATACTCAACAGGATACGACTTAGCGACCTAACACAATGCCGCATTTCTACCTAAGTCCTAAGTCGTTTCGACGACTCAACGACTCAACGATTCAACGACTTAACACAGGAGACGACCTACCGACCTAACTACACTGCCGACCTAACACAAGAGACAACCTAGTGACCTAACTACATAGCCGACCCAACGACTTAACCTTTTACCTTAAGTCGCTCGAACGACCTAACTATAACACGGCATAGCCGACCTAACCTTAACTCGTTCACGACCTATCTCAACACACATATCTAACCACTAGGTCGTTGAATATTAGATCGGTCAATTCCTTAGGTCGGTCAGTTCCTATAGGTCACTCACCCCCCATAGGTCGGTCACTCCTATAGGTCGGTCTCATCCCTTAAGTCGGTCAAAATCCTATAGGTCGTTCACTTTTAAAATCGGCCAATCTCTTAAGTCGCTTACTTCTATAAGTCGGCAAACACCTTAAGCCGTTAACCCTTAAGTCGGCAACCACTACCACTAACTTCTCTAAGTCGTTCACATGACTTGGGTTGCTCGGCCTACCTAAACTAACATACGACTTAGACTCAAAACGACTTCACCAATACTAACGACTTAATGGCAACTATTTTACGATTTATCGACACGTAAAATACGGGTCGTTACATTGGTCATCGCGTGATGAACGGCCGTGGCTATTTGATCAATTTCTAGCCAAACCATCATTCAATTAAGAAAACGAATCACAGATCTGGGTTACGCTCTTCGAGAGCTTCGAATCGATATAAAATTTGATAGTATTTGAGGAGTTTGAAATTTTGACTTTGATTTTTGAATTGCAATTGGATTTGGAATTGTCTGCCATTGAAAAGTGGAGGTGAAGAAGGATTGTACGCCCAGACAAATGAGAAATAGAGGTAGGCTAGGGTTTATAATAGGGTATATATAGATAAATTTGAAATAGAATAGATGGATCGGATCGATTGGATATACGCGTTGAACGATAAAAAGGCCCGAAAAGCCCATTTCGACTCCGTAACGAAATTGGGTCAACCCAGATGTCAAAATAGATGTTTTAAAATATCTTGAATGCAATAGAAAAGGTTTCAAGTCCAAATTCTATCGTATGAAGAAGTTATGCTAAAATCAATATTTTTCAAATTGATTTCAATTGATTTCAATTAAATTCATTTCAAGGCGTTTTGAGTCCGTACGATCAAACGACAAGTCCGATCGTTACAAAACTTAAAATGGTATAATAATTCACAATTACGGATCCGATGAAACTGGTTTCGTCGAAATCCGAGTCAGTGGCCAAAATGGCTATTTTTGCATTAGTTAAATAAATTAATAATTGATTAATTAAATCAAACTTTCAATTTAAATTCTAAAATTGACGATTCTTATAATTTTTGATTTCTCAATCATTTACAATGGTTTTAAACAAATTTAAATGTCAATTTAGAGATGATTAATTTATAAATTCTAATATTAACCTCAATTTCATTAAATTCACAAATTATAAATAAAATTCCCAAAATTCCATTTAATTAAATAAATAAATTATTATTCCATTCTATATTGTCAAATAAATTCCATTGAATTGCTACAATAATTGTACTTATTATAATTTGGATTTTAATGGATTGTTTTCTTTCGATTCAAAGCTTTTATTAAGTTCAATACTATTCTATATAAACTTAGTTACCTTGTTTTCTTTCCATTCATTACCTTAATATACCGAATTTAACAACTCCTAACCATTGTATTACATTTCACATTAATGTAACGTTTATTAAAATTTATTTCAAATTAACGTACTACTTATTTTCCTTTAATTGCAATTTGATTTCCAAATTTTATTTAACATGCTAACTAAATGAAAACATACATTGATTGTCACTTATTTACCTTTACTTGCATTTATAAGTTTATTACTTGCCAACACAGGTTAAAATTCCATATATAGCACAAATTTTAATTAGGGGAATTTTACCGTAAGGGCCTTGTTTCACCAAACAATATGTTTGTAGGACACAGCTTTAAAATAATAACTTTGCAGGACAAAATTACTTCATACGCTTCTTCCGTTCCATTTTCTCTTTCGCTTTCTATTATTTTTCACAGTTGCAAACCAAAACCAAAATAGGTTTTAGAAAACAAAGATTGATTTTCGTTCCCAATATTTCTCCTAAAACGATTACAAATCATTTATCAGAGCCGCATTTAAATTACAACTACTTCAGCTTCATCAATTCAGCTTCATCGATTTCGGCTTAAACCAAAATACTTTGATCAAGCAATCTCTGCAATCACCTCAAACTTAAATGTGGAACAAGTAAGCTATATTTTATTTTGATGTAAATGTTTTAGTTAAATGATAAATCGTAGTTAAGTATTCTTTCGTACTGATGCTGATGATAGCTTTTGTAACGGATTTAATGTATTTTAGTTCTTGTTATGATGTAACATAATCGACATTTGTTTAATTAAACATACCTTAATATTCAATGGCCGAAGCTACTAAACACTAGGTGTTAAACTGAACAAGTCATTGTTATTTTTTTCTATATATCGATTTTCTTTGTTAGCTAAATTAGTCATTCACTATTTGATTTTCTTTGCTATTTATAGGTTGTTTTTGCTTGTGTTTGAAAAAGTAAGAAATAAGGTCTATTGATTTATTTATACATAACAGTTTTTGTAATGCATGTAAGGTGTTTGTTGTTTTTGTAATGATTTAACGTGATGTAAAACTGTTCATATTGAACATCTTAAAAATATAAATCTGTTTATCTTTTAATCTAAATGATTTAATACAAGAATGTATTGGATTTAACATGTTTGTTTATCTTTGAGTTGCTTTGACGTAATTTTAACTTCATGTCACAACCATATTTATCGACTTCCAAAAGTCGACATCGATGCGACCACTGTATCAAATGCTACACAATCGAATGCCGGAAAACCGAATTGTTAGGGTTTAAGAAGAAGAAGATAGAATAAAAAACCAAACAATAACAGAATCTCACATTTCGCAACGGAACAATATATAATAGATAAAGAATAATTTTTAAAACAAAACACTATATCAGTTTACACATCACATTATCAGAGTTTACAACAACAAACAGCGGAAAATAAATATTACATATATATAAATGATATGCCTCGTCATCCAACTTCAACTCCTGATCTCCATAGCAACTTCTTGACTTCGCTCCAGATTAATTGACAACCTGACTCTAGGCTATCCATGTGGAAAATTATGGGCACCTAGAGTTTAGAAAGGGAATAATAATCTCTAGGTCAGTCATGGGACCGGTGTGAGATCTTAAAAATAGTTACTTTTAACAAATAAAACAAAAGAATTTAAAAGAAATCGGCAATGCTTTTTGAAAAATAGAACTACCATAAGGCCTCCCGGTACACACACAATGCAATCACACACTTGGGGGAGATTTCTCCTTATGATAGTCAAACATGCTTAATATGCAAAATCTTTTTAATGTTATCATTGGTGCATAGTGCTGAAAACATTTGCAAGTATAATATTAATCTTAGCCAGCATATGTACCATTATAGTATGCCTACTATAGCTACCATATTAGATGGCAGGTCATACAACTGAAACCGTACAAGGCGCGTATTGGTAATTGGATTTCCAACAAATGGCAGGCTAAGGAACTTCCTGGGCTACATGGGTGCGCCTCTGGAGGGACGCTCTGAGAACCTAACCGGATCTCTGCCAACACAAGGCCGGCTTACTTGTGCAAAAATAGGTAACTACTGACACGAGTATGCCATCCCCAGTTGTAAACAACCTTTATCCGAGGATCCTCAATACCAACAACCATAAAGTAATAAATTTGCAGCAACCACACAGGTTAAGTATATGGGCTTCATACCACGATACCACCTCTATGCAGAAGAAAATGAACATAACCTAAGGGGCGCTACCCCCTATAACCTTGCTGCATCCTTCCTGTTTCTACCATTCCGGGGTGTGAGGTCCGACGAAGTCTCGTGCACAAAGCTACGCTTTTCACAAAAGCCATGCTTCGATTAACAAATGATCAGCAGCACTTCGTATGCCACATTACCAAATTGGGAATGTATCACTACTAACCATCAACTACATAATCTCTGAGCTCGTACGTCTTAAAGAAGGGTGTTAAGCTAAGAGAATAAATTCTAAGCCACCAACAAAAATGTATTTGATAGAAACCAGCTTTACAACTCAAAGTGTAACGTCAGACACACATCCATACAAGTCAGTTCCGGTATCGAACGGAACCGAAGGCACTTCAAAGAAGCCCTTGCAATCCGGATATTCACTAATCACGTCCGAAATCCCCATCACATAGGGTGATAAAATCTCTATACCGGAGCAATCCGGTGTAGAGACATTCGATAGGTAATCCTTTCGCTTCCGAAAATACCCGGTCTTCAACACCATCTTCAAATGCAATCCCATTTCGTCGTATCATTATTCAGAATAGGTTTTATGACACAAGGTCCTCTCCCGGCTAATCCGAATAACGAGCGCTTATTTTAAAAATAGGTGTTAAATTCAAATTCAAACAAATCATAACAAATTCCACTTTGATCATTTAAATAAAAGATCCATCGCAATCACAAAGGTTCGATGTGGGTTTCGAATATCCAGTTGGAATCCAACTCCCGGTCGCATCGAAATTCAAGTGTCATATAAAGGCCAATATTGATAGTCGGTTATTTAACTATCAATCCTCATTTACAACAGTCACTGAATTTCAAATAATTTTCCCCAATTATTATTATTTTCAAAATATCTTCGCAAGATAAAATTTCACTTTTCAACACTTTGAAAATAAATTCAAATCAAATTTTTCACACTTCAATCCTTTGAAAATAAATTTTTCCTTACGCGGAAAACATTTCCAAATATTTATTCATTTCCACTAAAAATATGCCGATTTCAAATATTTTAAAGTAATATAAAATACTTATTCAAAATATACTTGGAAACATTTAAAATAAACTATTTTAGAATATTTGCTTAAATATTAGTTATGAAAAATATTATACTAATATCTTATATAAAAATTCAAGTCCAAAACTAATTTTAAAATAAAATTAGTAGATAGAGTATAAATATTTAAATAACTATTTTCTAAATAAAATATCAATTTAAATCTTTAAAATAATCCCTTATATAATTAAGTAAATAAATTTTTACTTTAAAACAATTTCCAAAACTAATTTCTCCAACGATATTATTTTAAAACCAAATCTAGAACTTTTAAATTTTATTCAAAAGCTATTTTAAAAATACACTCGGCTTTCCAGGGAAGAATTCTTTTTCCATTACAAAATGGTCCATTCAAATAATTAATAAATCTTCTCGATTTATTTTAATTTACATTCCAAATTTGTAACATTCTTTCCACATTTTCTTAAAAATAAATCGATATTTATTTTTAAAAAAAAATCCCTTCCCTTTATAAAATTTCCATTGTGAATTTTAAACCTTCAAATATCCAATGATATACGATTTTCAAATCGTTTTCCAAATATTCACTTTCAACACCCAAATAAAATTTTAAATTGATTCCCAACTTTATTTCAATCACCAAATCAAATTCCAAATTGATTTCTAAATTTGTTTCAATCAATAAATCAATTTTCATGTTGATTTCCCAAGTGTTTTATTTTTTTAAAACACCAAATTAATCTTCAAATTTAATTTCTAAATTTATTTCAACACCAAATCGATTTTCATTCAAACACTAAATAAATTTTCATATTGATTTCCCAAAGATTTATTCTTTAACACCAAATCAATTTTCGAATTTATTTTAAAATTGTATTCCTTTATCTTCCAAATTATTTAAAAACCATATTTTTGAAATAAATTCTTCACCCTTTGAAAATTATTACTTGAAATCCATTTATTAAACTTTTTCCCATATTTTGGAATTTTATCCAATAGGATTTCGTTATAGATTTTCTACCTATATTTAAAAATCCAATTTTATTTATTTCTGGTATCCTACGATACAAAAATATATTCGGATAAATTTTAGCCTTTAAAGGTTTCAATCACAAATAGTCACACACAAATTATAAATAATCAACACAAAATTTTGAAAACAAATCAAAATGTTTTGTGGAATCCAGTTGGATCCCTCCATCATGTTTCCCTAATGTTTTGTGGAATCCAGTTGGATCCCTCCATCATGTTTCCCTGCATCCACAGACGTTAGCACAACAATTAAATACCAATTCCACTTCGAGGTGGAATATCACGGTATATGGGATTTATAAAATATAATCCGCTAGTATGCGGCGCATAGAGTCTCATCCGCCATATAATGCGGGAAATCAACAACTCCAAATACATATATAATACCAATTCCACTTCGAGGTGGAAATCGCGGTATATGGGTACATATAATATCATCCACTATTATGCGACGCATAAGGTCTAAACTAATATAACTGATTATAAATCAATCATCCACGCACAATTAATTTTAAATCTAACTATTCAAAATTGAAGTTAGAAAAATATTTGATTGAGTGAGAAGATCTCACCTTTGCCTATGCATGCAAATTCATTTTCAACTCACTTCCATTCCGGCTTGATTCTCTATGATTTTTAGACCTTGCATAACATTTATACAATTTTAATAATATTCGAAAATAAATTGAATTATTAAATTCCATTTGATAGTTTTAAATTAACCCGTGATTTTATTTTAAACTAATATTTTAAATTCTAAACTAACGATTTAGATTTAAACAAAGAATTAAATTTTAAATAAATTTATTTACTTTAGTAAATTATTCTTAGTAATTAAATAAATTAAATAAGTTAATAAAACAAATTAATCACCTTAATAAGTTCTCTTAGTGACTAAAATAATCAAATAGGTAAATTAGCCCAATTAATCTCCAAAATATTTTTATCTTAAAATTAACTAGTAAATATAAAATGTGTATAGGTTTATTTATCTTTTTCCCAAAATCATAATTATTAAATTAAACAAACTTTCCTTTTCACAAATTCTAACACTGTTAAATAAGTTAATTAAATTAATTAAACACCTTAATATAAAAAATTTAAAGTAAGTTTAAAATTGTCAATCATTAATACTTCACTGCAATATATATACATATTACTGCTATATTTTTCTTTATTTATTTTTTTTCCTGAAATAGTTTTAAATTTAACTGGTTAATCTTGAAAATAAGTATATAAAAAAACCATACCTTATCGTAGCAGCGAGCAGACCACCATCGATCACCACTTCAGGAATCGACCCATGACCTCACTGCCTCTTGCTCGAGCATCTCACTCGATGTTACCCACGACGACCAAAAGTTTCGCCGAAGCCTCAACCGATGCTCGCATTGCTTCGCCATCGAGTAGCTACCCCGACAACAAAACCTATTTCCTGATCGTGACGTCGCTTGACGAGCTCTCTATCGATGTGAACACGATTTCAATATCCCTTTTTTATCATGCGAACAAATTTAATTTTTAATTGAATCTTCCCTCACCCAAAACCCAAAGTGATTTGACGAACTCACGATTAGATTTTGTTTGATTTGAATCAAAAAAGAAGAAGAAGCTGCAGATTGATTTCATATAGGTTGAAACGAAATTTTGTTCAAACGAACGAAAGAAAAAGGGGGCGCCATTTGTTTTCTTCAACCGGTTTCGATTTCAAACGAAAAGGAATGAAGAGAGTGAGCCTGGGTTAGGTTTGAATTAAAAGAGAAAAGTGGCATTATTTTTGTTCCTTCGCTTAATAAAATCATAAAAAAAAATAGACGAAGACGCATGTTGTCAAATCTTTACCAAGTGTTGGGTTAGGGAAACACGTGTAGAGTTTAACCTGAGAAAACATTAATATATATTATCTATATTCAAAATGCAAATTCAAAATTAAATTATCTCGGTTTCCGCAATTCAAAATTTCGATCTCCAATCGAGACGTGCCGCCGGGTGTTTGTAATGTTAAACCCCTATTCCTAACGCAATGGAAAAGTTTCTGAGTCCAAATTTGATCGTATGGGGAAAATAGCCCTTTGAACTAGTTAAAACATTAAATTCTCAATTTAATTTTCAACGCGTTTATTTATCGTACGGTCAAACGATCACTCCAAACACTACGAAAATTGAAATATCATAATAATAATACAATATTTCGGATCCAATGGAACTAGTCTCGTCGAATTCTGAGACTATGCCTCGGAAGGCAATTTTTTTGAATAAAATGGATGTGTAGCGTGAGACTACACAGCCGGTAAAATAGCATAAATATATTTAAGTAGCGCGATCAACAAGCCTAATCGCTGGCCAAAATGATAGAATTTAACATAGCAGTTATACTACTTGAAACCAGGAAACAGTCCAGACAATTGACTACAAAACTAACAGATGATAGGAGCTACTATCACTGTCCATACTGCCTGTTTCCGGGGATCGCAGAGGAGCTACCAGTTGATTCAGCTGAAGAAGATCTAGTGCGTGGCAGCCTAAGCCTGAAGGGCGCCGAGAAACTGTGACCTGTCAAGGATGAATAATAGTAAATAATGCGCCTGCATGTTCCCTCAAATAGTAATTTGGTCTTGCTAAACACATGAGCATTTCGCTCAACCCAGATGCACCAACTAAAGATAGCCACAAAAGGATCCAAGCTTTTATTTGGGGGGTTATATTGCCAAAAATCGTAAAATGAAGTGATTGTTGGGATGAAACCAAGCAGGTGAGCGGAAGTTGCAGCCCAAACCCTAACCGAGAAGTCATAATCGAAGAAGAGGTGTTGTATACTTTCAGTTGCATTAGAACAAAGAGCACAGTAGGGGTCCAATGTGATATTTAGTCGAAATTGTCTATCTTTGGTATTGATATGGCCATGGATAAGACACCATTGGAAGAGCGCTATTCGTGGTTGGAGTTTATAGTTCCAAAGTCTGGGGAAGTTGAAGAGGCGACCAGGGTTGTTTAGGTAAGAATAACAGGATGCGACGGAGAAGCCGGCTGCAGGGTTGAGGGCCCAAAGGATTTTATCTGGGAATGCGGAGAATTAAAGGGATTGAAGGATGGAGGCAGCATGTTGGAGCTCAGAAAAGGTATTGAGGTCGAAATATGAAGATGGAAGAAGATGGTCAGGGCCGAGAAGGAAAGAGTCTGAAGTAGTGATTTGGTAAGAGGCTGAGTTGGAAAAGAGGTTGGGGAGGATGTAGGAAAGTGGAAGGTGGCCGAACCAAATATCTAACCAGAAGAGACATTTAGCTCCATTGCCCACTATGACTTGAAAGAGTGATTTAACATGGGGGAGGGTGGAGAGGACACCAGACCAGAAAGTGGAAGGCTTAGGGCTGGGAACGGAGTGAAGGACAAGATGGGGGTTGGAGTGGTAGTAAAGTGTGGTAATCCATGATTTCCAAAGGTAGGTTTCGGGGGAGAGAAATCTCCAGAGCCATTTAGCTAGAAGGGCAAGATTGAAATGGTGAAGATTAACGATTCCAAGGCCATTACTGGTGTGCATACAAACCGTCTGCCAGTTGACGAGTTTCTTTATTCTGCCTCCATTCCAAAGGAAAAAACTTTTGATCTTGTCTATGTTTTTGATTACCCAACCTGGTAATTTGTAAAATGACATCCAGTAAGAAGGGATGGCCGATAAGTTTGATTTGACGAGGACAAGACGACCTGCAGAAGAGAGGGAACGTGCCTTCTGGGAAAGGATTCTATTTTCAATTTTTGATATGAGGGGGAGCCAGTCAGTTCTACGGAGCTTGGTTGGTTTGAGGGGAATGCCGAGGTATGAGATGGGGAATTGTGCGATAGTGCAGTTGAGCAATTTGGAGTATGTGGGCCCGAGATGGTCAGAGTTTCCTAACATGATGATGGAACTTTTATTGAAATTGATAGATAGACCAGATATAAGTTCAAAAGAATACAAAGCTACTATGAGGCATCGGGTGTGGTTGACGTTAGGGGATGCAAACAGGATAGTATCATCGGCGAAATGTAGGTTGGATATGGTCAGAGTGGAATTAGGGAGCTTAATGCCATGGAAGAGGTTATTGGATATAGCTAATTTGATCATACGATTGAAAACATCAGCCATGATGACGAAGAGCAGGGGAGATAGTGGATCGCCTTGACGCAGACCCCGAGCGGATTTGATTAGACCACCAGTAGAGCCATTTATCGAAATTGAAGAATAACTAGTACTAAGAATACTTCGGATCCAATTGCACCATTTTGAGGGGAAGCCTCTATGCTCCATAAGGTCAAGAATGAATTGCCAGTTGACAGTGTCAAAGGCCTTATGTGACGCCCCACCTCTATACCCACGCTAGCCAAGAACATTACGGTGAATGTTGTCAACTAGCACGGAGAATAAGGCTGTTGAGGAGCGACCTTCCATGTAATTGCTTTGCGCGAGCATCGATATGTCAGATAGTATAACATGCATTTCTTATCAAGAGGGAAATCCGACATACCGACACAAACTCAAAGCTACTACACAGTGGCTATAATATCTTCAGAAACAAATATAGAAATAAACATAACATAAATCAGTCACAGATAGTTCATGCCACAAAGGCGGAAATAGATATGAATATTACACATGAAAGTGTACATCAGAGTAGTGGTCAAAAAGATCCACAATAATACAAACGAATAGATACAAGTGCTAGACAAAAATATGTATACATCAAGGAGTCTGTATCTTAAATGTATACAACAAAAACTACCAAACTAGAGTAGTTAGCCAAAAGTCAGAAGATGGTTCCAGATAGGAAGCCATGAGGAAGCACCTGTAATATCTCAGTCTGACCCGAGTATTATTTAAGAAGAAAATAATAAACGGATCAGTCTAGCTATAAATATCAGATAACATGATATAGAAGTAAGAGATATGGCATAAACATATAATAATAACAATGCCAAGCTGTGATAAATAAGTAATTGAAAATCAACAAGAGATTAATCAATATCACAATAATCTACTCAAGATAAAAAGGAATGTCATACTCCTAATTTCATTCACCAAGCCACAATAAATGACATATATATTCATGTCAATCGTAAAAGTTGGTGAAACATAAATTCCAGAATTCAACACACGAAATCCAGAAATCAAAATCAAAGGGAACAACGACGTCGTACAGCGGGACATCCGATGAACCAAATCACAATCAAAGGGAACAACGACGTCGTACAGCGGGACATCCGATGAACCAAATCACAATTAAAGGAAACAACGACGTCGTACAGCGGGACATCCGATGAACCAAATGACAAAGACATTGCACAATGCTAGTCTAAAACAAAAAATGATCGTCATGATCAAAGAGAAGTGTCGATTACAGTAAGCTAGTAAATATATGAGCTTAGCATCATGTCCCATAACCACTAGCTTAACTTAAATATTTACGAACAAATTGTAGGCCTCCACTAGAAAATTGTCACAAGAGATTCAATCGAACAAGTCCAAGGATTAACCGACGAAGTAAACGCAAGCGTTTCATACCACTTGTTTTACTAAGTCGTTTAATTAGATTTCTCATACGAGTGAGGTAAAGGCTTATATATACTAATAGATTGGAAAACGTTTTATAAACGAATTTGGTATTAAAATAGTATTGAAATCGTTTGAGGAAAGAGTTTTGATATTTACTACTAGTATAGAAAACCTTTATATTTTTAAGTGACAAATCATAGAAGTGATTGTAGAAACAATCAACTCATAAAGATTCACATTCAAAGACGTGAATAAAATTCAAAGAAATCGATACCGAATCCATCAAAATGGATATTCCCATAAATCACGAAGAAAATGTTATCAAAGTCGATAATAAGTGATAATAACAAAAGGGAATCAACACGAATCGATTGAAGTTGGAATTCTCAAGCAAATAGGCAAAACTTGCAAATAGGAGCAGGTCGGTCGACCGGACTCCCTGAGTCGGTCGACCGGACCAAGGGTTGGAAGTGCCTGGGGCACCAGGTCGGTCGACCGGCCCAGGGGCTCGGTCGGCCGAGGCCTGTAAACGGCACTCCCAAACAGAGGCAGGAAGTGCCTGGGTAGCAGGTCGGTCGACCGGCCCAGGGGCTCGGTCGGCCGAACCTGTTGCCAGCACTCCCCTGCCCTATTTCAAAAGAGGTGCAAACTCGATCAAATTGCATTCGCTCGAGCGACGACGCTAAGGGTTTATGCCTATCGACTACCCGACCCTAAAAGCTCTTCGATGCACAATCAAAAACACATTCAAACATCAAAGTTAGGATTTTTAAAGATTTGAACCCAAAATACTAAAAATTGGAATATTCACCACATCAATCCAAACCAAAAGCAAATGCACACGAATAAGTGTTAGGAATTCATACCTAACAATCGAAGATAAATATAAGCATAGATGTGAGATAAAATCTCACCTTTGAATCCGAAAACAATGAATGAGAAGCTTGAAGACGAAGGAAGATCAACCACACTTCAATCTCAACACAAGAAGCTTGAATCTAAGCTTAAAAGAGAAACATTTCCTAAATTAGGTTTAGGAATTTTCTGAAATTGAATGGAGAAAGAGTTGGAGAAGATGAAGGAGATGCTTACCAATGGGTTCACTTGAGTTTGGAGCAAGAAGATGGATTTGCAAAGCAAGCTAGGGCTTAGGAATTTCTATTTCCCATTCTCTTCCACCATTGTTGCTAAAGCTTGAGTGTTTAAGCAAAGAGGAGAAGTTATGAAGAGAAGGGGGTTGGGCTGAGCTAATAAGGGTGCAGTTCAAACCAAAGTCATAAGCGGGAAAAAGTAGCAAAAATCAACTATCTCCAAACATATCGAAGCTTATACTCAAAAAGGTCGCAAACGGCATTTTGAACTCAATGGGGGTGGTCTCGAGTCCTAATTCGGCTATTTGCAAAAAGTAGCTTTTCGGACTAAAATCCGACTAACGATAAAATATTTAAATATAAAATCGATAAATATGCGGGTTTTTACAGCTTAGAGAAGTCTAATTTGAGGAGAATGCCTGGCGTTGAAGTTTGATGACAGAAGGAAATAATCTCTTGAGTGGTCGCTACACAGTCCATGATGTTACGGCGGAAGGCTATTTTTTAAATATCGATTTAAATGATAAATTTACAAAACCGATTAAATCTCTTTCAAATTCAATTCTGAAGCTTCCATCATCTTCAGTATTGTCAATATGAATCTCCCAAGCCATCAAACTATTTTTAATAGGCTGAAAATTGAAGATTTACAATTTTACCCAAATTTCTATAATTAAATTTGATAACTAAATTGCTAATTTCATAGTTAAAATTTAAACTCAAGCTTAAATTAACAATTCAGATATTTGAAATCAATTAAATATTTCAATTTCAAACGTTGAAAATTCTGGGTTGTCACACTTCAGTGATTCAAAAATTGTATGTGTTGTGTAAATACAGTTATGTTGTAATGTTCCTATGTTCAACAGCTACGAAAGATAAACATATTTATCTTTTACTATAATTGGTTCAAATCAATTTAAGTCTTAGTTATCTTAAATAAACTGGTATATGTTATACATGTTTGCACTTTTTTTATTATTTAAAAGTTATTAAATATAGAACAAATTTACACCCTACTTAATAAAGATAAAAGCATTTATGCTTTTATGTGCAGAACAATTTAATCATATAATGAACTATATATGATTTCATAGTCAGTACTGTATATGTGTATAACTCTTCATTCTTACTAACATATCATTACACATGATAATCTTCATGCGGGATACAAATGAAGACAAGATCGCAAAAAACAAAACTGTTTATTGAAAAAGCTACATGTATATTCATCAACAAGGGAAAACAGTGTATTAATCGAAGACCAATATCTAGTCCGTTTTGTAACGAACACAGTCAGCATAAATCTTTGTCAGTAACACCATTGGTAAAAAAATTCCTTAATTATGTATACGATAATATTTAATTACATGTTGAATTGTTACATACCGTATGAACATGTTACTGTATTTAATTGCTGAATAAAGATAAGCACCTTTAGCTTCATTTTTATAGGACTTAATTAGATGTTTAGCTTTACTTATATTTTAGAAACAACGATATATGTTTAGCATTAATTATATTTAATTACATGTTCAGCATTAGTTATATTTGAAATAAGATATACATGTTAAACTAGTTTCAAGTTTTATTCATTATTTAAATTTGTTTCATACCATATGAACATGTTACTATATTCAACCACTGAAAAAAGATAAACAAATTTAGCTTTTTCTTTATGGGATTTAATTAGATGTTTAGCTCTACTTACAATTGAAAAACAATGATAAATATTAAACAAGTTTGCTGTTTTATTAATTATTTACAATTATTACATACCATATGAACTTGATTTAAAGCTTGCATAAAAATGATAAAAGCATTTATGTTTTTATTAAAAGAACTTAATTATATAATAAATTATAACAAAATGCTTTTAGTTGTTTATGAATATAAAAATATGCTACTATATTACTACATAGTTACTAATTTGGTATATACAATAACTGACAAAGCTTATTGCAAATGTAAATCCCTCTATAATCAATGTGGTTTAAGGGCACTGTTGAATTGGCAGCATATTTTTTTATGGACCATATTTTTAGCATTTTATTCACTAGCTTCTACATTATTAACACTACTTTATACAAACTACTTAACAATTCCTCATTGGAAAAAATATATCTTAATCCCAAACAAAATACAAAGTAATTAAAAAGATCAACCATATTATCTTTTTATACACTATTGTGCAGTACGATGTTTTTTGATAAAATTGCTTTGATTTATGTGCATTATGATTCTTGAGCAGAATGATATTATCTTCATGAATATGCAAAAATAAATGTAGGATTCGAATTAATGATATTATTTTCATGAATGTAGGATGAAGTTGAACGAACACAGCAAACCTCTCAAATTTCTAAACAAGAATAGCTAACAAACTCAGATGAAGAGAGAACAATTTCAGAAAATCTTAGTGAACCAAATTTTGATTCTCATGAAATGAATATTGAAACATATGACTCAGATGATTTTGTGAGATATAAGATTCAAAATAGACTGAAAAGACAGAAAAAATATCTGTACACTGGAACATACAGATGTAATTTAGATGTTGTGCACAAAGTTTTGATGACTGTTAAGGAAAAAAAACATTCTGTCTGCATAAGCAAAAACTTATATCAACAAAACACCATTCAAAATTTTTTTTAATATGTTTCTCACCATGGCGTAGAATGGCAAAACATATAGAAAAGCGCTGCAAATTTAGACCAAATAATTACTTCTTTCAGTATTAAAGAAAAAGCCTTCAAAATCGGATACAAACTGCTGAAAATCACACCTGAAGAAGTTAGCCTTATATTCGGACTGCATTTATCTGCAGGGGACTTGTTTTCGATACCAACTTCAAATAAGGCCACGGCAATGGAAAGTTTTTCAGAGTTTCTGACTACAAATTTCAAAGAAAATGACATTATAAGCCAGAAGACAGTCACAAAAAGGTTGAAAAAAATGATAAAGGAAGAAAACAGGAATGAAGATTTAGTCAAATTGTTGTTGCTCTTGTTAATTATTACCTTTTTTTTTCTTTCCTAACAGTAAGATCTACATGCAGTGGGGCTTCTTATCAAAGCTGTTAAACTTAAGAAAATTGAACTCATTCTCTTGGCCGAGAGCAATATGTGAATATGTCACGAAAAATGTTCAAAATGCTATGCTAATCCAAGAAGTACACCTGGATGTACTATGGTCTTATTGTTATGATTTAAAAACTTTATGTAAATATAAATATATTTATACTAATGCTTTTTACAAAAATGTTAAATATTAATGCTTATTTGTATGGTCTTATTGGCAGTATTGGTTTTGTGAAAGGACGCAAATCATCGATGAAAAAGAAAATTTGGAAAGCAAAATCCCAAGGATGAGAAAATGGGAGTTGTCAAAATCAAAAGATTTGGACCTTGACAAAATAGACAATGATAAGGTATGCTACTTTTATATATATTTCTTGATATACAAAATCATATATATATAAGTACATAATGATTTAAGTACAATTCAGTTTCTGCCCAACTACATGGTTCATAATTAATTCAGCATCACTACCAAACCGCCAGAAAATCACCACGAACACCCCACATTCAATTTCTGCTGAACTCCATAGTTCGGTACAATTCAAACTTTTTGAACAATGGTATTCAAACTTCGTAAATGGTGCAATATATCCAACCCGCATTCAACCACAAAGTACTCCTCTTCTCCACCTAATTTCACCTTTATCTACAACCTGACTGAACGAACAACAAATTGTTGCACCAGCCACTTGCTACTTGAAACACCTAAATAAATTCAAGAACTCAACCCAATTCAACCAAACAACCTTTTATCAACTCCTTGTCCTACAAACCCATTACTGCTTACATCGCTAAAGGTGTTTTGCCAATGATGTTATGTATTCTGTTAACAAATTTAAGCTTTAATTTTACCATGCTTAAAAGCTATAAAAGATAAAAACATTTATCTTTTAATGTAAATGATTTAATAACAAGTTAGGCCTTACTTATATTTGATATATAGTTGTACATATTAAACATTTTTCTTGATTTACTCATATTTTAAATTTATTACAGAAATTATACCACTAAATTAAACCCTAGTTAAAAAGGATAAAAACATATATGTTTTTACAGAAAATGATTTAAGTACAAAGTGAACTATATATATTTGTTGATATACAAAATTATATGAGTACATATATGTATGTGTGTGTTATTTAATAGAGATAGTGTTCTAAATTTATGTAGTTTGTAGGTTAGTTAATTACATATACACACACACACACACACACACACACACACACACACACACACACTTATATGTAACGACTATTGTGTGTGCATTAAAGATTTTCCTAGTCTTTTATCCTTCTCATATGAATGTGCTTAGATGTTGTATCCATTTATCAAGTGTGTGAAATTTTTTTACCTATTTATTTTTAATAATTTCTGATTTTTAACTTCATAGTAATTCAATGATATTACATGTCCAAATTTACTTTCAAATACCTTCCATGCAGATTTTGCAAAATTTTTGAAATGTAACTAAAGAGGAAAAAGACTTTATGTCTACAAAAAATATACTGGGCTGGAAGATGACAAATTTGCCGCGGACTGCACAAGTAGCATATAAGAGCTGGAGATGAAAGTGGACTTTGTATCCGCTGAGATGAAAAGTATGGCAGAGCAAATGAATGAGGAACAACATTTAAGACAACTGGCTGTACAAAGACTCCACAATCTTAAAATGAAACTCCAAAAGCTGGAAAATTTTGAAGAGTATAATGTGGTGGAAAAAACAATTTCAAAGAAAAAATGAAGCTGAAAAAGGTAGAAAAAAAGAAAGATAGTTGGTATGAAGCACATAAATAGTTCTGCTAACTTTCCATGTTTTGATTTGATGCAAACTCAATATTTCATTCTAGAAACTGAAGACGCTTTAAAATCTGAAAATATCAAACAAGATAGTAAAGAAATTGCTTCAGAAAAACCAATTGTTGTTGAAGATGTCAGTCCTAAAGAACAAAAAAAAGAGGAAGCAAAAGAATAGTGAAAAGTGTCCACTGGTGAAGCATCTTACTTTAGAACAGCAAGAAAATGTAAAACTTTTTTCCAAAGTTTTGGGAGGAAACAAGTAATTAAACTATTTTTGACTCATACAAACTATATTTCAATTATGTGTTAAATTAATTATTACTTCTGTTTTGGTTCTGTTTTAGTTTGGTCAACTATAAGTATAACTGTCAACAACTGTACACTCACACACTTAGTAAAAATAAACAAAAACTAAACAAAACTAAAAAAGATAAATTAATTTATCTTTAACTTTTCATACATACTTATAAAGGCTTCTATTCTATTTTGGTTCTGTTTTAGTTTGATCAACTATCAGTATAACTATCAACTACTACACACTCGCACACTTAGTCAAAAATAAACAAAAACTAAACAAAATAAAAAAGATAAATTAATTTATCTTTAACTTTTCATACATACTTATATAAAGGCTTCTATTCTGTTTTGATTCTGTTTTAGTTTGGTCAACTATCAGTATAACTGTCAACTACGGCACACTCACACACTTACTCAAAAATAAACAAAAACTAAACAAAACTAAAAAAGATAAATTAATTTATCTTTAACTTTACATACATACCTATATAAAGGCTTCAATCCTGTTTTGGTTCTGTTTTAGTTCGGTCAACTATCAGTATAACTGTCAACTATTGTACACTCACACACTTACTCAAAAAATAAACAAAAACTAAAAAAAAAACTAAAAAAAAACTAAAAAATATAAATTAATTTATCTTTAACTTTTCATACATACTTCCATAAAGGCTTCTATTTTGTTTTACTACCAAATGCAAAAAACATAGTACGTAGTAAACTTACTTTCTTTTATTAACAACCGTCTAATTTTTCAGCAATGAAGCTTTTACTTGTGATGATGAAAACTTCATCACCATAATAAAATTCATGATAAAAGACCTCCTCTATCAGCAAAGTATTTGTGGTCAAGTAAGTACAACAAAATTAAATTTCCTTCATTATAAATTATATACTTTATCCATATTATTTTCCAAATGCAGATCATTGATTGGTTTTGGTTCCGAAAAACAAAGCAACTAGATGAAAGCAAAAGCATTATCTATGTTAATACAACTATGACTGTAAGTGATTTATATTCTCAAAATAACAATTTTTTATACAACATAAATTTTCTAAAACAAATTTTTTGCAGAAAAGCGCAACAGATGGAAGCTTGGAAAATATCAAGAAACAAATGTTCAATCCTTTTATGAAAATAACATATTTAGATCCATTATGTTGCAACATATTATTTCCAATTCATGGCAATGAACATTGGAGCTTGCTTGAACTACTTTTTGGAGAATGCACTTGGAACCACTACGACTCTCTGCACTTGACCACGAGATCAAAATCCTGCAGAAGTGGACAAACAAAATTTGCCATTGATGTGGTAAGTAAAAATATGCAAAAAGTAATAATGATAAATGTGTTTATATTTATTCCACTTTTCTTTCATTGTTTGCAGAAATCAGCAGTAAACAATCTAAACAAAGAGCTACAAGAAGAAGGGCACAAAACAATTCTCAGCAAAAATTCAGTGCTTAAAAATGTTGACTGTGCTCAACAAAGCAATGGGTAATTCTGAAGATAGTTTAGAACTTTATACAAAAATTCATGATACACAGTAACTACCTATACACATATTACCAATTAGATAATACTATTTACTCACATACAATTACTTAGATAAACATAATACTAATTACAATTCATTATCAAAATAAAGAAAAGATAATATGTTTTATCATTATATTCAAAGTACTAAACTTCAGGAATATAGGTACGACTGTGGAATTTTTATGATGATATTCATGCAAAAAATATCACAAGGAATGCAAACTACGTCAAAAATTTGTCTTGAACAAGTTAATGCATTCAGAGCACAGATAGCTGCACAAATACTCTTTGACGAACCATACTGCTGGCTTGACAAGTTTTGCAGCTCTTCTTCAGCCCATATAAAAGTAATGACTGATGATTGAGATGGAGTATTTGTAATGGCCGATGTTAAAAATTAGATAATGAATTTGGTGATGAATTTGCAATGGCTGATACTAAATTGATCATAGATTTTAGGGAGTATATTTGAATTTACTGATAAATTACAAGATGAATTTGTAGTAAGTGATATTGAAAATTTGATGATTAATTTGATAATGAATTTGTAATGGCTTTGTTGTTTTGATGATGTTATTCATATAAATGTGGATCATGAATTTGTAATCCAAAATATGATTTTACTGCTCTTTTAAGAAAGATAAATCCTTTTATCTTTTATTGATAATTTATAGTTTTATATTTACTATTATGTTTTCTAATTCCATTGTTCTATACAGCAAAAGGATGCAGTATAGTATGGGCTACTTTTCCTAGATAAGAAGAAGCTGTAAGATTTGTCTATAGACATGCAAACACTTACGTTTTTTTGCTACCAAGATCATTTGACTGCACAAAGAAGGTTCCGTGTTTCTACACATGATGAGTTTTGGAGAAGGTACGAAAGCATGAATCCTAAGTTACGCCACCATTACGAGGTTATTTAAGTCGGACTACCTTGCCACTTGTATTATGATCTGGAGTTCAATAAAAAGATTAACACTGGAAAAAATGCCGATGAAATGGTAGATATTCTGATATCTATCACCTTCAAAGCGCTAAATGACAAATACAAAATCCAGGGAAATCAAGATTGGGTTATAGAGCTTGATTCATCTACTAAAGAAAAGTACTCTCGACATGTGATCATTCGTATCCCAAATATCGCCTTCAAAGACAACTCACATGTTGGAGCATTCATCTCTGAGGTATGCTCATGTATAATAAATTTAAGAGTAAGTGATCCACAATTTTAAAAACTGTATATCAACAAAGATTCAAGCTCATCAGACAATACGAAGCGTCTTTTCGTTGATACTGGAGTGTATACCCGTAATCGTTGTTTTCATCTTCCTTTATCATCAAAAGCAGGGAAGAATACTTTACTCCTGCCAAGCGGACACTTTGCATGTAAGAATCTGAATGAGGAACAAGTGTTTATCAAATCACTTATTTGCAGAATAGATGCTGATTTTGGTAAGTATTAGAGTGAAAAACGGATCTGGACTGGTGCAAAATTGTTCATTTTAAATATGAGAGCAATGATAATATCACCTACACCGAGGGAGATAAGTCATTACATGTTTATAATAGCAATATACCGAAGTCCTATTGTTTAGGAAAATCTCCTTTTCCAGCTTTGGATGATAAAATTTCATCTTTTGCCTCCCATGGAAATGTTTCAGGTAAAATCAGAAGGTGTTACTGGTTTTCTGCACATGGCTTCATACTTTATAGCATGTCCACAAGTCGATATTGTGAACGAATTGGAAGAGATAATAAAAGTAATCATGTTATGTACATTGTTGATTTCCAAAAGGGTGGCTACATCAGAAATGCTATAACCCCGATTGTAAAGGCTATCGATCTCCAGTGCACCCAGTACCAAGGGACGTATTGTCAAATTGTTATGATATTGTGAACCAAGAAGGAAAGGCTGTCTAGAACCAATGCATCTGTCAAATGAAATATTAACTACATAATCACTTCAGTCTATGTTGCTTTTGTGTATTGTTAATTAGCAAGTGCTTACACAACCGTTTTTAAATTTGATAATGAAATTCTGGTAATTGATAATGAATTTGTAATGGCTAATGTTTGTAATGCTCTGTTAAAAAGATAAAAGCATTTTTGTTTTATTGACATTATGTTGTATCACTTTTATTGACAATTCTGCTCTGTTCAAAAAGCTATGCATAACAACATCACTTTTATTGATAGTATGTTTCAGGTAGCAATATGCTAGTCATAGTTATCTCCAGTTAATCTATTTGATTTGTATTCCTAGCGTTGTGCGTGAAAATCGTGAATTAACAAATGATTTGGTTTAAATATCCGTTGGCATTGAGGATATATAAGATCTCACTACGGATTCGGATTGTGCTATTAAAACTGCTCCTATTTGATACCATTTTTATTTTGTTCTAGCGACCAGTGTCAGGGCTAGAGTGAATGAATAGAAAAGACTATATCTGAAAAATAGAGATAATAACTACAGTAACGTATAATAAAAAATACTATGCATAATGTGATAACCCGAATTTCTGGACATCTATGTTTGATAATTTTTATATGTATGAAAATGTAATTTGAAGCTTTGTTTTAAACTTAATATTTTTCAAAGGATAATTTAAAGTTTAATTCAATTGTTTGCAAAATATAAGATAGTTATTTATTTTTAAATATGATAGTTTAAATAAAGTTTTGTTTATTTCTTTAAAAATGATTAAAATAAAATGGTTATGTGTATAAATACATAAATGTTTTAGATTTTTAAATTGCATATATAAGAATATATTTGAATTTTATAATTAGTCTTCTAATATTTTCTTTAAAGAATTTAAACTTATATTTACATATGTATATATTTATTAATTAAAAGAATTAAATAAGTAAGCTTATATTATCTTTAGATTAAATGAAAATTTAACTAAAACACTTTAAAAAAATTAAAAAAAAAGTGTTGTTATCTTAAGTTATCTTGATAACATTTGTAAAGCAATTAAATTTTATTTGTGACAAGTTTTAGTTAAAGTTTAACAAGTGTCTTCATTTAAAACTTATTTTCTTTAATTTTTATAAACATAACAAGATAAGCTTGGCATCTCTTTCTTCTTTCTTCAATCATTTTCTATTCTCAACTGAAGAGAAAAAATAAGTAAACCTGAAATTTGAATCAAAAGCAATTCTAAATTAAAATCTGCAGTTCTTCATATCAATTAAAAACTGCAAATTGCAAAAACTATGTATCAAGTGGATGTTCAAAAGCAAAATTTGAATTCTGCAAAGCAAGATTAAACCTGTAACTTCAACCAACAGTTCAAAGGGAAATTTAGATCTATTCAACTTTTAAACCAACATATTGAAGGCATGCAAAGGTTTCATCAGCAAAACGTTTTTCCAGATTTAAAAAAAATTCAAGGCCTGGAAAAGTTTTTAAAAACTGCTCTGCAATACAGGTGAGTAAGCATCCTCCTTTTCCAAGACTTGAATTAGTTTAAAATATTGATGCTTGTGTATTATATTTCTAAAAAAATGCGTTGTGATAGATGTCACTTGAATGTGTAGGATTCTTTCATGCATATGAATATGGTTGGATTAAGTGTGTATGACTGTATATTCATATACCGGGGTCTCCGTTTGTTTTACAGGCCTAAATAAGATTTCATAATTCAAAATCATCTTATTTGGTCAATGATTGGGATTGAGTTCCAAAACATAGTTGATTATTCAAGCATAATTAAGTTTTTAAAATTTTAATTATATGAATTAAGTTAAAAATTTACTAGAAATTAGAAAATACCAGTGGAAATTTAGGAATAGGTTGGAATCAAGTGCATTAATTTGTAAATTCAGGTATATAACCTGAATTTCCTGTTCGAATTAGGATTTTTAAAATAAAAATCATAATTTTTAGCCTAGGATTGAGTATGCATGTTGGAGACGAACTGAAATCAGTTTTTGAGTAAGTTCTGGTGGCCCGAGAGACAAGGGAGGTCGGCGATTCGATTGAAGGTGGAGAAAGGTTCGACGATGTGGGGAAAATTATTGGAAGCGGCTATCATTGGCCGTGGCGGCGACGGTAGGATGTTCTAGGGTTTAATACCCAATAGCAGACGAGCTTGGAATTTTGATCGCCACGATGTCTCTGGACGATCGTAACGCGTTGGACCTGAGGCATTAGATGGGTGGTAGTCTGACGAGGGTTGGGTCTGGGTGGCGCGAATTCTGGTGGACGGTGACGTAGATGATGTCAAGTTTCAAGTTCGAGCTGACTTCCTCGATCTCGATTTCTTGCTTGATCGAAGTTCTAGGTCGTCGTAATCAAGAGAGGGGATCATAGTAGAAGTGTCTGCGTCAGTGACGATGGTCAGACCATCGTAGATGAACTGTGCACGTGCACATGTTCCATCTTGCGACTGTTGAGTTGTTGCGTGGTTTTGTTTTGGGGAAGAAAGAAGGTGTCTTCGTGAGGTACTCGAGTTTCTCGTGTCAGAGAAGTGTTTTTGCTCGGAGTTTTGGGAAGTTGGCTCGAAGTTTTTTTGAGGGTGGTCACAAGTCACTTGGTGATTCCAGGTACAGTTTTTTTTTTAAAGATTTAAAATTGAATAAAAAAAATTGAAGCAAGATTTAAGCTAGTTTTAAAATCTAGTTTAAACAAGGATTCAAATTTACTTTTGCATCCTAGTTTTAAGATAATTAAAGTTTAAGGAAATTTAAAATGATTTCAAATTTTGAAATAAAGATGTGAACAATGTTTTAAAACAATGTTTTAAAACAAAGTTTTAAACCTGGTATAAGATTTAGTTTGTATCTTAGTTGGAAATAAATAAGTTTTTAAAATTTAAATTGTTTAAACAACTTTAAAATTGTTTAAAGTATATTTTTAAAATGATTTGAATTTGGAATAAATTTTGTTTAAATTCTTTTAAATTTCATTTGAAAAAATATATATTATTTCTTAACATGTGATTTTAAAGGTTTTAAAATTATGTATTTATTTTAAATCTTAAATTTGAAATGAAGTTTAAAAGTAAGTTTAAAAGTAAATTTAAAAGTTAATTGTTTTCAACATTTTTTAAATGGTATTTCAATCATTAATAAGAATAGTTATTATCTTAAAGTTAATTAAGATATAAAATGTAATGTGATTCATTAAATTATTTAAGTTAACTAAAATGGATAATTAATTAATTTAATTAATAAATGATTTGGGTAATTTATTTGGTAATTAGGGGTTTTAAATCAATTAATTGAGGTTTAAGTTAATAATTTAAGGAATAATTAATTCGTATTGAAGGAATTAATTACTCATTGTAATTAATTAAGTATTATGTGATTAGTTAAGTTAATTTATTAAGTTTAATTAAATTTAATTTAATCACTGGATGATTCGTTAGCATAATTACTTTATGCAATTAATATAGTATAATTCCTTAGTGAAGCAATTAATGGTAATTACCGGATGTAGTTAATCGAGGACGATTCAATAATGGATGTAACTTGGATTAAATTATTTTGTGTAATTAATCAAGGGACTAATTAAGAAACTAATTAAGGAATAATTAATTTATTTCATGAAGTAATTAAGGGTAGTTAACTACTGGATGAGATTAAGCAAGAGTTATTAATAAATGGGGTTTAATTAAAGATTAATTACTTGATGTAATTAATTTAAATTGGACGATTAATTATAATGTAATTAAGGATCATTAATTAAGATAATTACTGATGTAATTAAGGATTAATTGGTTAAGAAAAACTAACTAAGGGTTGGTTAATTAACGAGTGTGATTAATTATAGGATAATAAATCAATGTAAGTAGGATGATTAATTTATGTAATTAATTAAGAGTTAATTACTTATTGTAATAATTAGTCAAGGGTGATTAATTAAGAAGGATAATTAAAGGATGATTGATTTGTATAATTAATCATTATTAAGTAAAGGTAATCTAGGTGATTAAGATTAGTAATTAATTTAATTGGAGACAAATTAAATTAATTTTTGGAAGTGATCAATCTTGCCTATGAATGATTGAATGATGTTAAAAGCCTTGAATTGGTTGATACCTCTTATCTGAAATGCTTTGTGGTATGATATGCTTGTTTTGAACAATGATTTTGTGGTTATCTGTAGATGATGAATTGCTGTATAAAAGTGTGATCTTGTGATTAAAGGTTGAATTGTGTTTCACCTGAATAATGTGGGTTAAGATGGCATTGAATTCGAAGGGACTAGAATCGGGTGTTAGTAAATACCAGAATCCACTTCGACTTGTGATTTAATAATCCTGAACAGATTTGATATGAGGAATCTATAGGCTAGAATGGAATGATTTAAGTGAATTGGACCAATCAATCTAAGTTTGGTACTTAGAAATTAAGTTGTGATGTATGTAATGTTTATAACAGCTCGTGAAGTTGTAAATTGATAAGTTACCCCGGGTTTATTTGAGTTGTATGCTTTTGTATTCTATGCTAGATGGATTTACTCACGCTGGTTTCCAGCCTGACCCGGGTGTTACTTTGATGTAATGGTCGGGTCAGACCGAGTATTACAGATTTTCAGGTAAGGATGTTCTGGAGCTCAGGAGAGGAGCTGGAGAGCAGAAACGTATGGAGAGTTTCTGTAGTGATATATTATAGCACCTGGAACAGATTGATTTATCTATTCCTGTGCTTGTAAATATGTTGTAACTCTGATATATATTAAAGTGTAAGTTGATAAGTACAGTTTTCCTTTGTATTACTATTATTTATGTGATATTATATTTTATCCGCTGCGAATGTAAGATTGTGTGTTTCTTTTCTGCTCTTCATCTTCTATCTCTTTTCTTCTTTTCTCTGACTATTTGGAATTTTCGGGATCTCGGGTCGTTACATTTGGTATCAGAGCAGAAGGTTAAGCGAGAACCTTGGCTCTGGTGGGATTACTCATTAAGGATAAGGTCAATAGTACGCTAGAATGAGTTGAGTGTGTGTGTGTCTATATATATGAGGGAGCGTACTTGTTATTTTCTTATATAAAGATTTTAAATAATTTTATATAAGAATATATTTTGATATATAAGGCAATATTTCTTTCTAATAAGTATTAAGGTAATGGGATGCTAAATTATTGAAATTTAGTAAGAATTTAAGTGGTAAATTTATGTATCCGAGTAGTAATTAAATAGAATGTACCATTCATATAAGGAACATTAGAAATTAAATTTGGTTTCAAATTGTTAAAGGGAATGATAAATAATATTATTCAGAATAGTTTTGGAAGTAATCTTATGTTGAAATAAGATGTTGGTTGAAACTTTGTTTGAAAATTAAAAACCAAAGATGTTATAACATAAGGTATATCTTAGTAAGCAAATTGATATAAGAGTAAAAGTTGAATTCTTCTAATTAAGTCTAATTTATAGGTTAGGAAGCCCTATTAGAATTCAGTCTTTGAGAGAGATGACTAAGGGTGAAGAATGGAAGGTTAGACGCAGAGAGCAAGGAGTAGCTGCATGTAGGGATTGTGAAGAAAATATTCAACAGTATGAGAAACATGTTAAGGAAAAGGCTGAACCTGGACCTTATGATGATGTCATCTGCTATAGATGTTTCGGTAAGGGACATTACGCAGCCAAGTGTAGTAAAACAAGGGAGGAATTGAAGAGTACATCCCATCGGTTTCGCTCTGAAATCTTGTGCTTTAAGTGTCATAAGAAAGGACATTTTCTAAATCATTTCCCTGAAGTGAGAAAGGTGAAGCGTAAACCTATGGAACCGGTCAATGAGTCGACTATCTGCTATCATTGTCAGAAGACAGGATACATTGCTAGGAATTGTTCCGAGAGGCAGAGGAGGAGTAAGGCTGTAGAACGTACTGTTGGAGGCGTGAAGGTTATCCATATTGATGACAGGATAGAAATATTTTGTAGTAAATGTTATCAGTGGGGACACCCTATTGAGAAGTGTATGTTCGGGCTTTGTCCCTTGGAAGGAAGTCCATAGGAAGGATACTTGTAGGAGTATTAGGGCTCTATTATTTCCAAACCTCTATGTAATTGAAAGACATCTAGATTTATGACTTTTGTAAGACTCTTATTTTGGATTAATGTATGTAATGTAAGAACTACTAATATGTAGTGAATTAATGTATGGAATCATTTGGACTTAAGACTAAAATGTTTAAGGTAAAACTTCAAAGGTTGGGTTATAAAAATTTAAGTTGGGTGATAAATTGAAATTCAAATGAAAATTTGAATGGGATTAATTTGAAACGATTTGAAATTGAGGTGGCTTCAATTTGAAATTAGTCCGAATTGATTTGAATAATTTGGAATTGTAATTAAAGTTGAATAGTTTTAAATTCAAATGGAATTTGAATCGAATTTGGGAGAAATCAAGAATAATTCAACTTGTTTTGGAAATGGAGTTTGAAATTGGGATTAATTCAAACTGGAGTTGTAATGAATTGAAATTGGAACTAGTTCAGTTGAAATTTATTTGAATTAGTAAAATTTGAGATCAAGGTTGAATAAAGTTAATTTGGAAAGAAACAAAGATTAATTCAACTTGAATTAGGGTTGAATCAATTTCATTGGAAATTGAAGTTATTTAAATTGAAATTGGGTCAACTTAAATGGAAGTGGAAATTTAAATTGAATTGATAAGAATGGAGATTGGGAAGTGAGCAGTTTTGGCTCTAGACTATTTTTAATATAAATTGTTTAAATATAAACCTATTTTCCAAGTTATTCATTATATATGCAACCTTTCTTTTAAAATCCAAATTATCTTATTACTTATTTTACAAGTATATTTGGAACTATTTAAAAAAAAATTCTACTGTTTTATAAACTAATTTCTATTTTCAACAACTTTATAACTAATTACTATTTTTACAATTATTTTGCAATTATTTAAAATTTCTATTTTTCCAACTATTTTACGATTACTTAACTATTTTACACCTATTTTACAAACTAGCAATTATTTTCCAACTACTTATTTATTTTTAAAATTTTCAAGCTATTTTCTAAATTGACTAGTCGGAGTTCAAACTATTATTTGTTAAATAACCAATCGAGATAGGAATAGAGGTGATAATCCAAATGGATTGAAGTAATTGTGAGTAAGTGAATGAAAATCAAAGTGAACGTGAATAGAAATGGAATTGATTTGGCTAATAACCAATAAAGATAAATACGTAGGGTGTACGTATGTTATTCTATTCGCATAATGATTTGATGCAGATTCGAGCATAGAATTTCGAGATAGTATGTCGATCCGAGTTGGAATTTTCCACTCGATTTTTGAAGGCGAACTTGGATATGGATTGTTGATTGGTTCTGGATATTCTCTATCATAGTTATGACTATGCAAGGAGAATGACGATTTCTGATCAAGAAACCAGATCTGTGTCCACACTAGAAAGTTGGGTGGACGATACTAGTTCGAAAGTGAAATTGTGTGGTCGAGTGAGCGATCAGACTGATATAGCGTATGGATGATATGTGTACATCGTACGGATTTGAATGAAAATGATATTGAAAGGAGTAATCAAATTTGAATATTTGATTTTGAGTAAACAGTTAAATATTTTTGTTTTATAAAATGAAGCTTCCCTTGTTGAATCTTTTACCAAGAGAAAAGGGTTTTTGAAAATGTTTGAAGTATAAAAGAGGTTTTATACAAGTTTAAAATGATCCTAAGTTTTAAAATTATATATATATGTATATATATATAAAGAATCTTATGAGGATTTTAGAAAGGGTTTTGGGAACATTTGGGTTTGGAAAGCCTTTTGATTTTTGGGTAAAATCAATATTGAATTTAGAAAGCCTGGTTTGAGAATTATCGATTTTGGGATAATCGATTTTGTGTAAAGGAGATTTGTATGAGATCATACTAAGTCTACGAATTGAAGATACCATATGTGTATAGTATAAAATGTTTTGATGATGGCTCTGGGGAAAAAGGCGCTCCCTTGAAATGAACTCCATCAAGACAAGCAGTAACATGCAAACTTCTTTCATCCAAAATCCAAGAATTGAAACTCTCAGCTACATTCGCTTATTTTCACCATATCGCTTCCCTAAAAAAAACAAATCTTCCCAATGATCATACAGTTTATCATTCAAGTGCTCTATAGCTTTGGCACCTCCAATTTCTTTATACTTGGACATAGCTTTTTCAAACTCATGATGATTAGAAGCTATAGCACAACGCTCAAGTAAATGAGCTACCTAAACACCCCTTCCACTATTCACAATGCTAGCAATATTATTTTGCATATGATGCAAACAATAAGAATGGTGACTATTTGAAATTTTTTTGGAATACTTAACAATAAACTCTAGTGTCTATCACTTAGAAAAGTTAATATCTATCACAACTGAGATCATTCTTTAGGTGTTTCAAAAACCAACTCCAACACTCTTCATTTTCTTTGGGAACAAGAGCCATTGCTAATGGGGAAAACCTGGAAAAAAACAAAAAAATAATAATTCACTGTTTATGTATTACATTTGAAACAACAAAATGCACTATATTTGAAACAGTATTATCTAATAGTAGATAATCACACGAACATTATTCCCTCGGCCCAAATAGAAAAGGAAAAATAAATTTCCTAGAGGCAATTCATACCTTTTTTCTTTTTTCTAAAAAATTTGCTACTTGAATGTGTAGTCTACGTAGAAAGGGTAGTAATTGCAAATATATGATACATAATTCATGCATAGAATACAAAGAATTGTATTCAAACTTCTAAAACATATATGCTTTTATCTTTCCTATATGCTGTTTAAATCGTTTATATACCTTACGTAGGAACTTCAAACAAAGAGAAAAATGATAAATATGTTTAACATGTAGTAGTATCTATGATATATAAGTAAGGTTTAATATGTTATTTAACTCTTTATCTTAAAAGATAAATGCATTTATCATTTTTAACTCCTGTATACGGTAATATTTTGTACACCAAATTAAATAACATTAAATCTTTTTCAGCGTTTGTTTTGGATCAAATTTATAATAACAAAGAGCATTGCTGTACATTGAACAATTTACCTACTTTGTAACTAGTGCAAACAGTACAAAGTAACTACAACAGAAAAAAAAGAAGATCAAAATCAGTACCTTGATTCCCATTTTTTGCAGTGGCAGCCATCAAAATACCACTTCGCCCTTTCAAAAAGGTAGCATCTAAAAACACCATAGGACGATAATAGCTAAATCCAAATATACATGCCTCATAACATACAAAAACTCTCTCAAATTGATTTGTGCCAGAATCTACATCCATACTTGAATAACTATTCGGGTTATTTCTTTCCAATGCCTTCAAATACCAACCTAATTCATTGTAAGATTTCTTTTCATCACCGTAAATATCATTCATAGCCAATTTCTTACCCTTATAAGCAAAGTAATAGCTTAGCTCCACATCATAATCTCTTCTAAAACTTTTAATGATATCCTTGGTTTTTCTTTTTGGCTCATCACGAATTTGATTGACAATTAAAATTTTCACAAGATCACTATTAATAGTTGGACTACCAAGCGAACGGAATCCACCACCACAAGTATGAATCAGGTGAATGTTTTTAACAAACAATTGGCCCAATTGCTTCAGTTTGCAAGAAGCATGAATCCTAAAAGGAAAATTAGCTACAGCACATCGAACTGTAAAACATTCTTTATAATTCTTAATATATTGTACTTTAAACCCATTATTCAAACAATAAGCACTAATTGTTCTACGGAATCCAATAGCAGAATCAAACTTTTGACCAACCTCCGTAAAAAATTCCATATTTGAATTCTTCTTCAACAACTCATGTAAATCCTTTTATTGAGTAAAACTAGAATCTAAATCATCATCATAACCTAACATATTATTACTTGACTCACCACCAACTACCGAACCGGGCTTGCTACTTTCACCAACAAAATTATCCATTGAATCATTCTTCAACTGTAGAAAAAATACCAAAAATTCTTCCTTTTAAAACCAAGACAAACACAGTACAGCTTGAAGATCACTATCTGTTTCAACAAGGGTAGCCTTTGATTCTCGAATATAAAAAATATCAAAGCATAATGGAATAAAATTATTCCACTTCTCCCAAATCCTCTTCCTAACAGAAGAAATAGAAGCATCCAATCCAAAACTAGCACTAAAACAATTGTTATTGAAATCAAACACAACTATAACAGATGAATCATACCTGCAAAAAAAATGTAAACAAGAAAATAATTATGTGAAACTGATGTTAATTAAAAGATAATAGCATAAAATAATACGTAGCAAATCATTTTCTATCCAACTTTTCGAAAAAAGATAAACAATATATCTTTTACAGATCACAAATCACCAAGAACTAAATAACAAACAACATCAACTAATATTATTTCAGATCCAATTTCATACCCAAAGTGAGTACAAACGACTGACTAAAATTACTGCTTTAGTTGCTCAAACCAAATATGAAGTGATAGTCTAAATACTAAAATCATAATCTAAAATGAATGATGCAACCAGACTAAATACAAAGTGCTTGTGTTATCAGAATAAAAGAATACCATTCAGAAGCCATTATTCCAACTACATCAAACAAAACCTTCCTCCAATAGGTCAAAACGGGCTCCCCTGATAAGACATATACAATAACATCATGAACATCATAAAACATCGAATTGAGAGTGAAAAACACCAAATAAAATTGAGACTCACCGAAGAACAAGCAATCAAATAAAGAAAATCGATTAGCCTGCCCAAATGAAGTGCCTCACAATTTCCCACAATTAAAGTCGAATTTGATTTGAGAAGAAACTAACGCCTAATTTTTTCAAAAACAATCAACGACCTCTTTGATTGCACAAGAAACGACCGCCTAATTTCCACGATCGGTAGATTTCAGAAGATACGTTGTTTGTGAAGATGAAGACGCACGCCGCACATATTTGTCCTGGAAAATAATAATTTCAATCCCATGTCCTAGAAAAAAATTGGGCCATATAATTACGCCCTTCACACCAATTTCCACTTTTAATTAATTGTCATTAACACTGTATTATTTCATTAATTAATTCAATACTTACATTTGTTTTTCTTATATTTCATTTATTACCAAATATTCCTATTTACAATCAATTGGGTTTGCATTGAATTAATTATTTGTTAGCTTTCATTAATGTTAACGTAAAAATCAGACGCTAACACCCCGGTGTAGATTGAAGTTGAGCGAAAGCACCACCCGTGAACACGGGAACTAAAAACAAGTAGAAAAGTCACAGAGAAAGCAGAAAAGACAACAGCTTTTATAGTGGTTCGGCTTAGGGTAAGCCTACGTCCACTTTAATTCTCTTTATTACTGAATTGATTGCAACTTTACAACAATCTTCAATTACAATTCTGATGAGACAAACAACCAGAACTTTGATGCAGAAGAATTCTTTGAATCCATGTAGATTGCGTTAGATTTCCTCTCGAAGTTAGTTGAGATGTCTTTCGAACTTGAAGCGTCGAGTGAGTTGAGAATTCAGCAGAGTATTGGCGCCTAAAGAGATTGGCCAAAAGTCCCCCTCATGCTTGAGGTAGGTTGGTATTTATAGGGAAATTCCCCATTTAGGTCGTAAGTCGTGACCGGTCTAAAGTAAGTCGTGGCTGACTTATCTAGCCCAGCCTCATGGTCTCACAAAAGTTCATTTGTACAAGTCCTAAGTCGCCCACGAGACAACATCTAAGTCGCAAATGAATCAATTGGCCCTCTTGATGCGGCCTTCACCCAGTAGCTTTAGGTCGTGGACGACTCAAGTTAGGTTGTGAGTCGTATACGAGTTAACTGATAAGCCTGTTCCCTTCAGATAATAACCAAAGTCCTGAATCGTGTATGAGTTAAGAGGTCACTGTGTTAAGAAAGGAGCAGCGCCTCATTTGCTTAAGTCGCTCACGACACATGCTAGGTCGTAAGTTGCAGATAGCTTTAGGTCGTTAACTCATTTCCTTCTTAAGTCGTGCCATCTCTTGAATCGTTAAGTCATCCTGTCCTTGAGCCGTGGACTTCCTTAAGTCGTAGAAACTTTAAGTCGTGGATGCCTTAGGTCGTAAGTCACCAAGTCCATCAACTCGTTAAACCGTTAGGTCGTCCATACCTTGAGTCGTAGGTCGTGAAGTACTCTGAGTCGACAATTTCCTTAAGGTATTGAGTCGGTCTATTCTCTTAGAGCAGTTAAGTCATAGCTTCCTTAAGTCGGTAGGTCGTGCCACCAGCTAAGTCGCTAAGCCGTTATACTTTTTAGGTTGTTAAGCCCTTAAACCGTTAAGTCGTCAGTCCCTTAAGTCGTCCATCCTCTTGACTCGTTGAGTCGTGCATCTTTTAACTCGTTAGGTTGATAACTCACTGAGTCGTTCGTCCATTGAGTCGCCGCCCACCTTGAGTCGTTTTCTTATTGAGTCGTTGACCATAGGAGTTAACATTTGCCCCTCGAAGTACACGCCTAAGTCGTAGGTCGTGTACTTCGATCTAATCCCTAAGTCGTGGACGACTCAAGGAGCTGGTTAACTCGTTTGACCATCCATCTTCTTCTCTGCCTCCTATATAAGCCGTTAAGTCGCTTCTCTACTTTTACCTCGTTGCTTGTCTTCTTTCCGCCATTGTTGCATCTGAGCTCCCAAAGGCGACTTCAATCCGATCAACCATCAATTTTCCTTAATATTACATTCTCGATCAACAGATTTAGGTAACTTCAGTCAGCTGTCCATCGCGTTTACCACCAATTCTTCGTAACCATTTAGATATAGTTTTTGTTTCCATGCTGTGAGATTATGTTTCGATTCGTCTTCTGACCATTGTCGATCATTGACAATTGCCCTAGAAGGTGAATCGGCTTAGGATCTTATGTAGTTGTTTGGCAAGTGTTTGGATTTATTTTTGGGTTTTGCTTGAGAAGATGATGGATTTTGTTACTAATGGAAGATAACGGGTTATTGGGTTGGAGAAGGATCAGCGGGTTGAGATGAGATATCGTGAAGTTTTCGTGACTTTGCCAATTTGCATAGTTTTCAAAGTGACTGACTTAAGATCGCCTACGACCTTATTTGCACACGACTTAACCCTTTAGGTTATGTTTGTCTCTGGACGACTTAGGACTTAGCATCATTTGCACTTCATTTGCTCTGTCTTGATTTGAGACTTTATGACTTGGCCTCTAGGTCGCGAGCGACTTAGCCCTGAGTCGTAGTCGAGCTAACTTTTAAGTCGTGAACGACTTAACTTTTAAGTCATGGAAGACTCATGACTTCAACTGTGACTCAATGACTTGAACAAAATTTGAAAACTTAGAGACGTTGACAGAACTTGATTGTATTTCCAATTTGAGTTGCCAGGATAAACTGCTTGAACTTTGAACTGTTACTTGAACTTTGAACTGTTAACTTTGCTGCATTCATTCACAGATCACTTCTGACTTGCAAGCTAACAATCTATTCAATACATCATTTACAGAAAACCGGGACGAATATACTGCCACTGACTGCCCTCGTCAAATGACAGATTAGTCAACATAGAGTAATCAACTTAAACATACTGTATGAAATGCCGTGAACCAATCAACTAAAGTGAAATATTAATGCAAAGCATTGCTATCTTGAACTGATTTGTTTGCATTTACATTTCTCTTTCATATTTTAAAACAACAAACCCTGGACTTCATAACTGACAAATACTTGCTAGTTTTCATTCCAGATTTATTCGCTTATTGCCTTGTTGATTTTACACAACACTTCACACATTTTAGGAAACGTGCACCTTCATATTTGAATATCCAGTTGCTTGTGTAGAATGACTTCTCAGCAAGGAGATATAACAGCCCAGGCTAGAGAGGCCACTCTTATTCCAGCTCTATTAGTAAATCCTCCAGAAAAAGCCCCTACCACCTTATCGTACAAAGCTTTTCGTCAGTTGTGTGGTCAGTTTGGCATTGCTGAGGCAGATGCCATTCTTTCTGAGAAAAGTGACACTGCTGATGTGGCGCCTACTGGCTTTGTAGCGGTTAAACGGCAAATGTGCCTAAGCGGGGCCATTCCCCCTTTGAACGAATTTCTCCAGAATCTTCTTCTTCGACTAGCTATCTCCCCATTCCAGCTACACCCCAATGGCTATGCCATTCTGATGGGGTTATGCGTGCTATTTAGGAGAACATTTGACCGACTTCCAAGCTTTGACGAGATTTGCTTCCTATGTTCTTTTACTAGGACTAAAGATCATCCTTCTATCACCGTCGTGAGAAGCGCCCGAAATCGTAAATTGATCGTTGGCCTCCCTGACACTGCCCATGGTTTCTTAACTCAATTCTTCTTTGTCCGCTGCCCCCCGGGGTTTTATGCTGTGTGGAGGGAAGGAAGTAAGATTATCTACCTCTACCCCTTCTATACTTTGAGTTTTGTGAAGTCCGAATTGCCAAGTGTTAACTTCATTTTTTCATTTCAGCGCTTCCCCCTCCTTCTAGAGATCCCAGCCACAAGCCAACTCTGGAGAGGCTCGTAGCTGTACCGGTTGAAGAGAGGGATATGAAATTTTTGTTGAACGATGAATTCCTTCACCAGTTCGGACTTCTTCACCCTTCTCGCTCCACAAACCCCCATGAGGTTCCAGACTCCCCACCTAAAGCATTAGATGCCCCAGTTTCTTCTGACGAACCCATACCAAAAGAACCTGCCCCCGAGGTTTCTCTGGTGAAGTTCTCTACTACTGTCGAGGTTGCGGGGCCGTCTGGCAAATCCGCACTCACCCCAGTCATTGAGGAAGAAGAGCCTCAGGGATCTCCCCAACGTTCACAAAAGTTTGGCGAAGAAGGCGGGAAAACAAGCCCTGTCAGGCAGAGCGGGGACGACACTTTCGAAGGGTTGAGCGACCTCTTTGCCACCTCACAGGAGATCTTTAAAGACGACCCTGTCACTACTAGGGTTCCTTCTTCAGTAGTGGAAGCGACTTCTTCTTTGCAACAAGCTCCGTCGACGCAAGAGTTGACGTTAACTACTACCCCCACAACTACTCCGCAATCGAAGAGTGGTTCGTAGTTTGATGCGCGTAGTTTGCACATCACACACACTTAGAATCTTTCGGCATTTTCATACACCCAATTCTTTGTACTTTGAAGATTCTACAGTTACACTTCTTTTCTCTGAAGACTTTTAAGACTTGTCTCTTTTTTTTATTTTAGATTCTCCGATGGGACGCAGCGGCTCTTACTATGACGACTTTCAGCGCTACGGGAGGTGTAGTCAATATGATTATAGGCGCTACCTTCCTGTTCACAGAGAAACCGATGAAGAGAGAGCCGCCCGAAAGGCTCAGGAGAGGAGGGCTCAAGAAGAGCGTTATGAGAGGAAAGAAAAGGAGGAGCGCCACGATTCTTCCCCGAGAGGTGACGACTCTCACAAAAGAAAATCCCATGATGACCGGGGAAAAGGTCATACAGTCGAGGACCCAAGCAAGCGTGCCAGACATGGTAAGAAGCATGCAACCACCACTCCTAAAAAGGTCACTGCCCCTATCTCACTTGACATTCCTTCTGACTCTCCTGCTCTCGGGAAGACAGACATTTAGACAGTAATCAGCAGGCCTAAATTCCAAGTTGGACCAGGCCCGGCTACTCTACAAAGCCGGTTCCCGCACTGGTGCCTAAAGGGAGTGCGGTTCGATCTTGACTTGGTCCCTATTGATAAACAAGCAATGCTGCAAAATCTTGATGCTGTTAAACTTGATATCGAGTGGATGTCAGGGTGAAAAAGCTTGTTGATGAGCTTCAAAGGGTCAACTGTGCGAATATAGAGGCCATGCTGACCATGGAGAATGATAAGGCCGAATGGCAGAAGGTTCTTGAGCAGCATGATACCGAAATGAGGAGAATCACTACTTATAATGAAGAACTTGAGGCGAAGGTCGAGAAACTTAAAGAAGAACTCACCACTTCTTCTACTTCTTACACTCAAAAAGAAGAGGTGCTTCAGAAACAAGTGAGAGATGCTCATGTCGGCCAAAGAGACGCCGAAGACAGACTTGAAGTGCAAAAAAGAATCAATGAGGGCTATATTGCCGATATTGCAGAGCTTTGGAAGAAAACTGACTCTCAAGAGGCAGAGATCGAAATGCTTAAGCTTCAACTCTCCAAAGCTGAAAGAGAGCGTGATGAGGCCGTTGCCGGTAAAATTGCAGCTGAAGAATCTCATGAGGCAACGAAGGCCAGCATCAGCTCGACATTATTTGACTTCTACCTGCACAGCATCTTGGGGCATGGTAGTCTCGCCTTTCTAGGTCCCAAATATGAAATTACTCCGGCTGAAGTGTGGGAGGCCGCACTTGACATGCTTGGCGGTGAAGGTGCTGGCTATGCTGAATCAGCTCTTGAGGAGTATTATTTGGATGATGATGCTCGCACCGCTCTCGCCAAGGGAAAAGAACAACTTGCAAAATTAAGAGCTGAAATGGCAGAAGGGGAACGGTTAGGAAAAACTACTTCAACTATTCCAGTCCAGCCTTCTCCTTCGGCCGAAATCGACATTATTGGCTCCAGTTCTCATTCTCCATCCCTGGTCAAAGTTACAACTGAGATTACAAGTACACAGGGTGGAGATGGAGGTGAAGAGAGCGCCGAAGCACAGGCTTATGAGGTTGATATCAGGAAGCCGACTTCTCCAGGTAACTCTACTGTTAATCTTGCCCAAGTAGACTGCTCATCTACTTCTTATGAGTTCGATGAGCTTCTTAACTATTTCCTGAACCTCAGCGAGCCTTTATCTCCTCTCTTTACTGACTTTAACTTCTTTTCTTCTGTAGAGAAAGCATCGAGCATTGTTCAAGCTTCCCCTCCTCCAATTATTCCTCCTTCGGTTCTCCAGGGCACTCTCCGTCCACCTCTCAACCCGGGTCGCAAGAGGAGCAAATAGAAGCTCTTCATGGCTTAGATGATCATATTGCTTCTCAAGAACATGGGGGAGAAGGGCTTGGAGAAGGCAATGAGTCTCCGGAGCGAACCACTTCTGATAACATAAAATTATCTGCTCTTGTTACTCCGGGAAGTGAGTCTTCTTCAAGGAGGAGGAGGAAGCGTGTCACTTCCAAGAAGAGAAGGAAAGACATTCTTGTTTCTGAAGAGGAAGCGAAAGTTGATCCGGCAGTAACCCTTTCTCTTTCATCCCCGACTCTCCCAAACTGTCCTGAAAAGCTGCCTATTAGGTCAGGTGAAGGCTCTAAGGGTGGTGGCAAGAAGAAGTAAGGGGTCCTGCTTCGATTTATCTTTACTTTTTGCTTTTTGCATGTACTGGCCGGAGATTGTGCGGGTACCGACGTCCGCTTTTCTTTTTCTTTTTGTTTTGAAACCTGTACCTGTACAAAATTTTGACAGTATTGAATAAAATGATTCTTTTTGTTTGTACAAACTTATGTCTGTATTTGAGAATGCATTTACTATTCATTTTTGTACAAGTTTCTTTATATGATATTGCAGTGAGCTTGTGGTATGTTGTTCGAGCGTAATTTTTACCAATGTAGTTATACATGTTGCCCCTATTCCATAAGCTCGTTGCAATATTTTATACTCTGAGGGGATTTGTACTCTTATTTTCTGGAAAATAACTATTCCATACTTGGAGGAATACTATTCTGCTCAAAATAGAGTACAGCTCGCTCCATATGAGTTTCTACGCTTCATCCTTCGAAGATATCACTTTTTCTTTTGTGCTTTCACACATTTTTACCGAGTGAATTATTCTATGTGGTAAAGCGGGCCTCTGAAGGGCACTTTAACTTCTTTTTGAGGAAGAGTATTTTCGAGAATAGAAGAACCAGTCTTCCTTTGAAAGTTAAAGTGTGCCTTTGAAGAGGGCTTCTTCTCTTTCTTTTTTTATATTGCGCCTCGGTGGAGGGCTTTTGATCTTTGCTTTGCATTTCTGGTGAAATGCTTCTTTGAAAAGTTGTACCTCTAAGGAGAGCTTTTTCACGTTTCAACACTTGGAAGTTTTATTTCAATCCCGGTGAAACGTGTGCCTCCGAAGAGTTGTGCCTCCGAGGAGGGCTTTCCACGTTTCAACACTTGGAAGTTTTATTTCAATCTCGGTGAAACGTGTGCCTCCGAAGAGTTGTGCCTCCGAGGAGGGCTTTCCACGTTTCAACACTTGTAAGTTTTATTTCAATCTCGGTGAAACGTGTGCCTCCGAAGAGTTGTGCCTCTGAGGAGGGCTTTCCACGTTTCAACACTTGGAAGTTTTATTTCAATCTCGATGAAACGTGTGCCTCCGAAGAGGTCTTTCTGTTTGATTGCACCTCTGGAAAGAGGTTTTTTGTTTGATTGTGCCCCTGGGAAGGGGTCTTTTTGTTTGATTGCGCCTCTGGGAAGAGGTCTTTTGTTTCTGCCCCTTGGGAGAGGCTTTTATTTTTCCCTGTTCACTGGGAAGCGGTCCTTCGAAGAGGGCTTTTCACATTTCATCTCACAGGAGTGTATCACCGATCATGGTGAAATGTGTGCCTCTGAGTAGGGCTTTTGCCTGGAAGTTTGGAGTTTCTTTCTCTCGGTTGGATGGATTCACGGGAGTGTATCGACCGATCAGTCCGCAACTTTGTATCGAGAAAGATCTCACCTTTTCTGGCTAAGCCCGCTCGAGGTCTTTATCCTCCGAAGAGTTGTGCCTACAAGGAGGTCTCTGATTTGGACTCTAAAGAGTAGCATTTGGACTCTAAAGAGTAGCATTTGGTCTCCGAAGAGAAGCATTTGGACTCTAAAGAGTACGTTGGACTCTAAAGAGTAGCATTTGGTCTCCGAAGAGAAGCATTTGGACTCTAAATAGTACGTTGGACTCTAAAGATTAGCATTTGGACTCTAAAGAGTACGTTGGACTCTAAAGAGTAGCATTTGGTCTCCGAAGAGAAGCATTTGGACTCTAAAGAGTACGTTGGACTCTAAAGAGTAGCATTTGGTTTCCGAAGAGAAGCATTTGGACTCTAAAGAGTACGTTGGACTCTAAAGAGTAGCATTTGGTCTCCGAAGAGAAGCATTTGGACTCTAAAGAGTACGTTGGACTCTAAAGAGTAGCATTTGGTCTCCGAAGAGAAGCATTTGGTCTCTAAAGTGTACGTTGGACTCTAAAGAATAGCATTTGGACTCTAAAGAGTACGTTGGACTCTAAAGAGTAGCATTTGGTCTCCGAAGAGAAGCATTTGAACTCTAAAGAGTACGTTGGACTCTAAAGAGTAGCATTTGGTCTCCGAAGAGAAGCATTTGGACTCTAAAGAGTACGTTGGACTCTAAAGAGTAGCATTTGGACTCTAAAGAGTACGTTGGACTCTAAAGAGTAGCATGTGTGTCTTTTTATCCTACGCTTCTTAGTAATTCCTCGCTATCACTTCAAGTACATGTCCCATTTTTTATTTGTTTTTTGCTAGAGAAGTGTGCTTTATTGCTGAGTGAATCCATGGGGCAGATGCAAGTTGCTTCACCGGATGTTCGTTTACACAAACGACTGTGGTTGGTTAGCAAAAGTTTAAAACCTTTTTATTAGAAAGGTGCCCTCTTTGGTGGAATCCTCAATCGTTTGCAAATTGCACTTCTTTTGAAATATTTGAATTCAGAACACTTGTGGCTTGTCATTTGCTTACTTTGTGATTTGTAGGAATCACTTCGCTTTATGATGTGTCGAATGAGCAAGCTTTACCTTCGTAGCCTGCAATGTTAAATCGACATTGTAGTAATATTTGCATATCGAAATGATACAAGCATTTTTATGGCATTAAGAAACACAAGATTTATAGTTGCTCATTACTGATTCACATCCACTTTACAGTGGTTAACAGTACAAGAATTACACATCCATAATCATTTTACAAATTTAAGCAATGCTATTAAGTAAACTATGGGTGTAAGTGAATGCTGTCCCAAGATCTCGTGATTCATATGTCAGTCAATGACCAGCTTCTCGGATTCCTGCTCCGTAGTTTTGTTGCCTGAGCCGGATCGATAAGCAAGAAATGGTTGTCCCTGGGTGGACGAGGTTGGGTCAATTCCATCTTTCTTCACATATTGTTGAAGTTTATTCTGTTTCAGCAATTCTTCAATCATATTCTTTAACTGGCGACATTGGTTAGTATCGTGGCCGGGTTGGTTGTGAAATCGACAGAATTTCCCATTTTGCACTGCATCTCTCCCCATCTCAGGTGGTTTAGGATATTTGACAACATCCTTTGTTGCCAAGAAGATTTTTTTCCGGTGTATCAGTTAAGGGGGTGAAATCTGAAGGATTAAAACGTCGAGGTTTCTTCCTATTTCCCTGCATCTTTCCTTCATCACTCTCCCTTTTCTGGTTTCCAAATCCTCTCTTGTTAGAGATGACATCATTATTCTTGACTTCGGCCACCACTGCTTTTGCTGGCATCGAGAGATTTTCTAGGCGTATGAATTCGTCGGCCTTTTTATAAAACTTCTCGAGTGAGTTTGGTTCCTTCATTTTAAGCCACATCCCGAATTCACTTGACTTGTCGATGGCCCGCATTAAGTATGTTAGGATCATTCGGGGCTCCGCATTGTCTACCTCGGCTAAAGCTATATTAAAATGGTTCAAAAAAGACTTGATGGGTTCTCCGGGTGCTTGTTCTAGGCTGGACAGTGACATTATATCTTTTGCCTTTGACGCATACAACCTGAATTGTTCTTTAAATTTTTAGGTTAAATCGGAGAATTGGTCTACGGATCGAACTGGTAGCTTGGTGAACCAAAGCAAAGCCACCCCTTCTAAATATACTAGAAAATATCGACATTTAATCACATCCGATGCTCGTGCCCCAGTCATATGCCAATCGTATCTGTATAGAAATTGGTTAGGGTCACTTGTCCCTCGATAGGCCGGGATGGTAGGAGGTACAAATTTCCTGGGAAACTCCTCCTTTAAAATCTTTTCGGTGAACGGAGTCTTGCTCGGAGCGAACCCCCAATCATTTTCATCCTCATGCCTCTGCATGCTTTCTTTCATGATTGAGCGAACCATTCCTGATAGATACTCCTCATCGTTTAGAGGCTTGGCCTGGCAGAAGTTAGCTGCCCTTTCGAAAGTTTGAAAAGTTGGCTGTGGCCTTGACCCTTCAGCTTGGGAAGGTGCCCTTGCAGCGGTGTCGTCTGCTCTTTGAGGAATACCTTTCTCTTGGGAGTCACGGGCATCTTCGGCAAAGATTGTTTCATTGTCTTGTCGTGGGTGATTTGTCTCAAGCAGGGCGTTTAACCTATCCATAATCAAGGCATTCTGGGCATTCTGGGCTTCCAACTGTACATTCTGGGCATTCAACTGCTGACTTAGCCCCAAAACTACAACGTCCAATTCTGCCCTTGTAATTCCAATAGTTGGAGCTGTCTGACTTAATGGAGGAGAAATGGCAGTGTTTTCACGAACATCATCGAGGCTAACAGATCTACGCTTTCTTCCAGGGGCCATTATTTCCAATAAACTTCTGGTTTTAAAAGAAATCCTTTCAACAGACCTTTGCGGAGCAATAGTGGAAGTTTTCCTGAGTTCAACTCTCAATGAAAGCACCATAAATGTTAACGTAAAAATCAGACGCTAACACCCCGGTGTAGATTGAAGTTGAGCGAAAGCACCACCCGTGAACACGGGAACTAAAAACAAGTAGAAAAGTCACAGAGAAAGCAGAAAAGACTACAGCTTTTATAGTGGTTCGGCTTAGGGTAAGCCTACGTCCACTTTAATTCTCTTTATTACTGAATTGATTACAACTTTACAACAATCTTCAATTACAATTCTGATGAGACAAACAACCAGAACTTTGATGTAGAAGAATTCTTTGAATCCATGTAGATTGCGTTAGATTTCCTCTCGAAGTTAGTTGAGATGCCTTTCGAACTTGAAGCGTCGAGTGAGTTGAGAATTCAGCAGAGTATTGGAGCCTAAAGAGATTGGCCAAAAGTCCCCCTCATGCTTGAGGTAGGTTGGTATTTATAGGGAAATTCCCCCTTTAGGTCGTAAGTCGTGACCGGTCTAAAGTAAGTCGTGGCCGACTTATCTGGCCCAACCTCATGGTCTCACAAAAGTTCATTTGTACAAGTCCTAAGTCGCCCACGAGTCAACATCTAAGTCGCAAATGAGTCAACTGGTCCTCTTGATGCGGCCTTCACCTAGTAGCTTTAGGTCGTGGACGACTCAAGTTAGGTTGTGAGTCATATACGAGTTAACTAATAAGCCTGTTCCCTTCAGATAATAACCAAAGTCCTGAATCGTGTACGAGTTAAGAGGTCACTGTGTTAAGAAAGGAGAAGCTCCTCATTTGCTTAAGTCGCTCACGACACATGCTAGGTCGTAAGTTGCAGATAGCTTTAGGTCGTTAACTCATTTCCTTCTTAAGTCGTGCCATCTCTTGAATCGTTAAGTCATCCCGTCCTTGAGCCGTGGACTTCCTTAAGTCGTAGAAACTTTAAGTCGTGGATGCCTTAGGTCGTAAGTCACCAAGTCCTTCAACTCGTTAAACCGTTAGGTCGTCCATACCTTGAGTCGTAGGTCGTGAAGTACTCTGAGTCGACAATTTCCTTAAGGTATTGAGTCGGTCTATTCTCTTAGGGAAGTTAAGTCATAGCTTCCTTAAGTCGGTAGGTCGTGCCACCAGCTAAGTCGCTAAGCCGTTATACTTTTTAGGTTGTTAAGCCCTTAAACCGTTAAGTCATCAGTCCCTTAAGTCGTCCATCCTCTTAACTCGTTGAGTCGTGCATCTTTTAACTCGTTAGGTTGATAACTCACTGAGTCGTTTGTCCATTGAGTCGCCGCCCACCTTGAGTCATTTTCTTATTGAGTCGTTGACCATAGGAGTTAACAATTAACATTTTCATTCCCGTTATACATTCATTAACGAATTTCAAATTTTTATTCTTTCAAGTATTAAATAACAAAATTGATTACATAACAATGTTCTTATCCAATTAATGTAAATTTTATGCTAATTCATCAAAAAAATTGTTCAATCTATAGCCAAGTATAACCCTTTCACTACTTCATTTATTAGGATTTTATTTAATTTACTAATAATTAGTTTTAATTACCCTCGCTATATTTCATTTTAGCGTTCATTTCAAAAATACATTATAAAGTTTTTGTTTCTTCTAAATTTAATTACTCAATTTTTATTAAAATAACCAAATTTAATTATTGAAAATTTACGGGTCGTTACACCCTTCCCCACTCAAAACTTTTCGTTCCCGAAAAGGAAAAGAAGGGAAAGAGTAACTAATAAATCAATATATATTATTCAAAAACATTGTATTCATAACAATAAATTTACATAATAGGATAATTTAAATAAAATATATAGATTTATAAACAATTAAATCTTTTATATTCAAATTAATAAGGTTTGGAAAAAAAATTCAAAATATTTTCTAAGTCCAAAATTTACGGAAAATTTTGGCAGAGTCTCCTTTGTACGGAGAGGCACGGAAGAAAATGTAATATCAAAATAACAATATACAACATATTTTTCCAAAATAATTTATATCCCAACACGGGAAAACAATATAATAACGCTATAAACCGTAATCCGAAAACGTACCTATTTGTCGGGCAATTTACTCTTATTTTATGAAATCAAAAGCAGTAGCAATTGCTTCGATAACCTGTATTTCACTTATACAATATAGAAGAATTAATAATCATATAAAAAGAAATATTTAAAGTTGTTTCAACCATAAACAACAAATCAATACAAATAACAATCACTTGCAATAAGGCATGCAACCATCACATAGAATCACTACAAATCAATTATTCATTCATATCAAACAAAATAAATAGTTGTTCAGGTTCAAAACTTCAAATTATACAGAACGAAAAATAAACTACTGAGCGCACCATTTACTCAACAGTCTCTAATGAAATTAAATAGATTATTCATACATCCAAACAATTTTAAAGTGTCATTGCCCAAACAACCATAAACCAAAACAAACAACAACAATTTCAAACAATAGATTAAGTTTATCCTTATTAATCCCATTCATACATTCGTTGTTTGATTTCTCTTTTTCATTCATATAGTGGGTTATCTTTTTAATTTTGCATTTATTTCTTACCATTTTATTTAGAAATAACTTCAACTTATTTTCTTAAGTTTAGAATTTCTCACTTACAATACCTGCCTTCTAATATATTTAATTAGTAGTGTTTCAATAATACTTAAGTTTACAACAACTCCATCACCAAATTCTCATTTATTAAAGAATTTCATTAATTACTTTCATCACCTCTAGTTTATTACTTGTATTATATCTATTACATTTTTTTATTAGTATTTCAAATTTTTATATCTTTTGGTAAGTTATATATATGCCTTTAAGAATGTAATTGAAAGTTATACAAGTTTTTTTTTCAATTCTTTTAATTAATTAAATGATCAATAATAATATCCTTTGTTTTATAGGTTACAAATTTCAAATTTCTTTTAATTTCATTCACAACCTAGCATTAAATCTCTTATTCTAATTAAAGGTTCCAATTTATCAATTAGGTGCAACCCATTTCCTACAATAATTGAAACTATTGATTAACGGAAACTTGAGAACTAAATACCGGGTTAAATTTCAAATCATTTTAAAATAACAGATAAATATATAATTATAATTTATATACCCAATTATAATTAAAACAATTTAAAAATTTATATTTGGTTTATCAAAACAAATCTACAGTAAACTACTACAGTGGGCTTCCTACTTCGACACTCGAAAATGAATGTCGATGATGTGTGCACTCATTGCCGAAATTATTTTCCAACGACAGAGAGGGGAGTACAAAACTTATTTCTTTCCAAAATTTCTTTTTTAAACGTTCCTTTCAAATTATATTGAAATATTTATGTCAAAAAATACTTCTGCTAATATTATTACTATATTCCATAATTATTCGAAAGAAACTTTCAAAACCTCGGAACTTAAGTTCTAAATTCCCAATTTCCATTTATTTTTATTTTCATTCTTATTCCAATTATTATTTATAAATTTCATTACCTAATAACCAAATATAACTTTTATAAAAAATTTATTTTATATATAGAAAATATAGTAGGCAAAATTATTTCATTCACCTATATTTAACACAAATATTGTGTCGGTCTGTCCTATTAAGTGTTTAGAAACCCCTATTGACGTCATAGCGTCTCATGCACCAACCAGAATTTATGAATACAAAACGGAACAAATTAACACAATATTAAAACCTTTTTATAACACTAACAAATACGCTCTCACATATATATACACTCAGCGACTCATCATAGGGTATTACTACCCCATTAACAAAAAGTCAAACCCCACAAAGCTAAGGTTTTCACTAAACCAAAGCTCTAATACCAGATCTAACGTCCCGCCTTTTTTTACGTTTTAAATCGACGATAAACCACACATGTGACGCCCCACCTCTATACCCACGCTAGCCAAGGACACTACAGGGTAATGCCATCAACTAACACGGAGAATAAGGCTGGTTAGGAGCGACCATCTATAGCCTTGCTCTAACTATCTATTGAATACATCGACAATAATCATACCAAACAGATCGACATATCCAATGAATACTTAAAACAAAACCATAGGTGGTTGGATCTATCAGAACAGAATATAACAACTCAAATGTAATATACATCACGGAACATTAAATCATCTATACATATATACAGATACACAACAGAGTATACAAACTAATACATGTCATGTGGTATAGCAAACCACAATATACAGCCGAGTCAAAAGAATACATATCAGAGTTACTACAAAATAGGACTACACAAAAGCTATAACAAAAAGGAACAAGCTGAATAGTCCATGCGGAAGCAAAATAGGCTAAGTCCAAATGTACCTAACCTGAAACATCTCGGTCTGACCCGACTATAAAATACACGGGTCAGTCTAGCTAAACAAATCAGTTAGATAAACTGAACAACAATAAACCTGCAAGGTTACAAAGTATAACAAATATCTCTAAAAGAGATAACACAATCATCAACAAAAGATGAATCATATAGAACAAGCCTCATATCATCGGCAACATATAGAAACAAAGGATAAGAATATCCCAAAGCAAGCCAAAAAGGCAATAACAAATACCAATAAGGTATACAAGTTCCACAAGGCAAACGCTACGCATCATGCGGCTCATAATGACAAACATCGAAGGGCGATACCTAGGGAATATACATATGAATGAAACATCAGAAAATTTGCTCGAGATCAGTACTGTACAAACAAGGATCCATGAGCCCGAAGACTCCAAACCCAATATCACCCATGCAGCTCATAACGACCAACATCGGAAGCGATACTAAAGGGCAACCCAATATCACCCATGCGGCTCATAACGACCAACATCGGAAGCGATACTAAAGGGAAACAAACCCGAAGGCACAAACCCGAAGGCACATACCCGAAGGCAACAAACCGTAGTGGTGAAGGTCGAAGACCCAGTACTGGACACCACTAACTGGCGGAATGTGTCATAACTCTCAAAAAAGAATCCGAAAAGCGGTAACGTGAGTCCCATAACCACTCGTTCGCACTAAACGGTTTGCTATCCGTTAGTTAATTTCACACACAAAGCAGTACAAAGTCACCTCATATCATCGGTAAACCAAACCCGAAGATCAAAACGAACAATTGAATAGGTCGGGGATTAATCGGAAATATAAACGCACAGATTCATGGTCCGTGTCTTGCCCAACCATTTAATCACCCTTCCACTTCACTCGAAGTGCGAAATTGTGCGTGTGTTTAAATAGAATTTATAAATTGGAGAAACGAGCTTTTAAATGTGATTCGAGAGATTATTTTATAAAAACCCGTGGATGAAGTCAAAAATAAGTTATCAAAGTCAAAGAGGCAATAACAACCACTAAGAACCAACATGAATCGATAAAATCCGGAAAACCAATCAAAACGAGCATAAATAGGCAAAACAGGAAAACAGGAGCAGGTCAGTCGACTGAAATCCCTGTTCAGTCGACTGAAAATTGTCCAGAAAAATTTCGGGCTTCAGCTCAATCGACTGAACAGAGGATCTAGTCGACTGAACCCAATTTCCTGCATTTCCTACTTATTACCAATGAAGTGCAAACTCTCCCAACTTCAGACGAGCACGGACGCTAGGGATTTACGCCAAGCGGCTACCCGGCCCTATAAGCACTTCGATTCATCACCAAAAACATGATCAAAACATCGAAGTTAGGATTTCAAAGAATTGAACTCAAACACTAAAAATTCGGATATTCACCAATTCAATCCAAACTAAAAGCAAGTGCATATGAACAAGTGCTAGGAATTCATACCCAACATCAATGAAATCAAGAGAAGTAGATGTGAGTTCAAAACTCACCTTTAACCCAAAAACAAGAAGATGGAGCTCAATAACAAGGAGAAGATCAACCAAACACTACTTCAACTCAACAAGCTTCAATCTAAGAATAAAACACATATTTCCCAATTTAGGTTTAGGAAATTTTCTGAAATTGAAGAGGAGAAGAGTTGGAGAAGATGAAGAAGAGCTTACCAATGGATTCTCTTTGATTTTGGAGCAAGAATCAAGTTTACAAGAAGAAACTAGGGCTTGCAATTTCTATTCCCTCTTCCCTTCCACCATTTTCAGTTCTAGCTTAAGAAATGAAATGAAATGAGGATGAATGAAGAGAAGGGGTTGGGTTAGGATATTAGTTAAACTAGTGGGCTGAACCCAAACCCAAAACCCAATAGAAAATGGGTCAAAATTTCACAAACTCCAAACATATCAAAGATTATACTCAAAAAGAACGCAAATGCCATTTTGGAACCAATGGAGGTAGTTTCGAGTTCCAATTCGGCCATTTGCAGAAAGTAGCTTTTCGGGCCCAAAAATCCGACTAACGACGTTATATTTAAATTAAACATTTAAATATCAATCGTTAAATATGCGGGTTGTTACAGATCTCCCCTCCTTACAGAATTGCATCCCTGCAATTCCTAGAGACGATATTTGTAACAACTACATACATATAATCAATCAAAAGAAATGGAAATAAGCTCGAGATGAAAAAACATACTCACCATTTCAAAGCAAAGAAAGAAAACCCGGATAAGATCGCTCGACAAACTCTCTGGTTTCCCAAGTACAGTCATTGGGATTAGCGGACCATTGAACTTTAACGAGCGGCACGTCCTTGTTCCAAAGGTGTCGCATCTCCGTGTCAAGCATGCGAATAGGTTGCTGTACAATAGATAAGTCCGGTGAGATCTCAAGCTCTTGCAAATCAGGAGAAGTAATAACATAATCCGACTCCCGAAGACACTTCCGAAGTTGCGAGACGTGGAACACGTCATGAATACCAGATAAAAGAGCTGGAAGTGAAACTCTATAAGCCACAGGGCCAATACGTTCAGTAATAGAAAATGGTCATGTATAACGAGGAGCCAATTTCCCAGTCGTACTGAAACGCATAACCCCTTTCAAAGGAGAAACACGAATAAAAACAAGATCACCGATCGAGAACTCGAGAGGCTTCCTACGGTTGTCCGCGTAGGATTTCTGGCGACTCTGTGCCTCTTTCATTCTCAACCAGATAAGATCAATCTTCTCAGAAGAATCATGAACAAAATCTGGACCAAGAATAAGCTTCTCTCCAGATTCTAACCAACATGAAGGAGATCGACATGGCCTTCCGTATAAGGCTTCGAAAGGAGCCATACCGATACTAGATTGAAAACTATTGTTGTAGGAGAATTCTACAAGAGGTAGGTGATCCTCCCAACTACCACCAAAATCAAAAATACAAATACGGAGAAGATCTTCGAAGATACGATTCACCCGTTCAGTCTGTCCGTCAGACTGCGGATGATAAGCCGTAGAAAAATTAAGCTTTGTTCCCAAAGCTTGCTAAAGACTCTTCCAAAAATGACTCGTGAATAAAGGATGACGATCACTCACAATAGAACTAGGAACACCGTGAAGTCTCACGATTTCCTTGACATACAACTTAGCCAAATGCGAAGCAGTCCTATTAGACTTAATACGGACAAAATGAGCAGACTTAGTGAGGCGATCAACAATAACCCAAATGCTAGAATGGCCTGATCTCGAGCGAGGTAGGCCGTCAATGAAATCCATAGAAATCTGATCCCATTTGCACAATGGAATCTCAAGAGGCTGAAGAAGAACAAAAGGACGCTGATGTTCGGCCTTTATACGCTTACAAGTTATGCAATTACTCACATAACTCAACACATCGCGCTTCATGCCTTTCCAATAATAAAGACGACGCATATCGGCATACATCTTACTACTACCAGGATGAATGGTATACTTAGAACGGTGACAGTCATCAAGAATGTCATGCCTAAGTGCAAGATCAGAAGGCACAAAAAGACGGTTCTTCCTACGAAGACACCCATGAGAATCAATGCTAAAATCTTGCAACGCCTCATTACAAGATCCAGACTCACAAAGCTGAACAAAATGCAACAAATCAGGATCACGCCGCTGAGCATCGGCAATACGATCCAACAAAATAGGTCGAGCTCCCAAACTAAATAATAGAATAGGAGAATCAGAAGATGAACCTCGATCCCGGATTTCACAAAAAGATACAGTCTCAAGAATATTCCATTCGGCAAGCATCATAGAAATAACAGTCGAATGTTTGCGACTAAGGGCATCTGCAACACGATTACCCTTACCAGGGGTATACTGGATATCAAAGTCATAGGAAGCAAGAAACCCGAGCCAACGTTGTTGTCTCATATTGAGTTCCTTCTGAGTGAACAAATACTTCAAAGATTTATGATCGGTATAGAGAATGAAGCGCTCGCCTAACAAATAGTGTCGCCAAATCTTCAAGGTGAAGACAATGGTGGCAAGCTCAAGATCATGAGTGGCATAGCGAACTTCATTCGGACGCAGTTGCCTAGAAGAATAAGCAACTACCCGATCCTTCTGCATAAGAACAGCACCGCGACCACTACCACAAGCATCGGTGTAGACAACAAGATCTTGATTCCCTTCGGGAACCACAAGAATAGGAGCATTAGTGAGAAGTTCCTTTAATGTCAAAAAGGAAGCTTCACACTTGTCGGACCAAATAAAATGAATGCCTTTACGAGTAAGGCAGGTGAGAGGAAGCACAACACGGGAAAAGTTCTTAATGAACCGACGGTAATAACCCGCCAATCCAAGGAAACTACGAATCTCATGTACATTCTCAGGCCTCTTCCAATTCTGGATGGCTTCGATCTTTGAGGGATCGACAGAAATGCCATCGGAAGATACAACATGGCCTAAGAACTTAACCCTATTCTCCCAAAAATGGCACTTGGAGAATTTGGCTCTAAGATGATGATGACGGAGGGTACTCAAGACAATCCTTAAGTGATTAGCATGCTCGGCTTCAAACTTAGAATAAATAAGGATATCATCAATGAAGACAAGGACGAACTTATCGAGATACTCCCGGAATATTCGATTCATGAGATCAACAAAGAAAGCAGGAGCGTTCATCAAACCGAACGGCATAACGAGCCACTCAAAAGAACCATATCGAGTGCGGAAAGATGTAAGAGGTATGTTATCCTCCGCGACTCGTAATTGATGAAAACCCGTGGCAAGGTCGAGCTGAGAAAAGACCTTAGCACCTCTCAATAGATCGAATATATCATCGATCCTAGGCAATGGATACCTATTCCTAATGGTTAACTCGTTAAGCTTGCGATAGTCAACGCAAAGCCTAAGAGTTCCATTATACTTCTTCACGAAGACGACCGCGGATCCCCATGGAGAAAAACTGGACTGAATCAACTGCTTGGACTCAAGCTCCAAAAGCTGCTTCTTGAGTTCCTCATTTTCCTTTGTAGACATCCTCGTGGGAGGACGACTAACTGGCTGTGCGCCTGGAATGAGATCAATGCGGAACTCAATTGCCCTCTTAGGTGGTAAACCCGAGACAAGCTCAAAAACATCAGAAAAGTCACAAGCAATAGGAATACGAGATATATCATCATCATCTCGCGAATCAAGAGAATATAAAGCCATCTTGGAATTATCTACATTCCGAAGAACAAGTGATAGCTGAGTAGGCGAATTCGGATGTCGAAGATATATAGTTCTCTCCGAACAAATAATCCTGGCATCATATCTCACTAGCCAGTCCATACCCAAAATCATATCAAATCCCAGACAAGAAATAACGTGCAGATTCGCACAGAAAGAAAAGCCACATAAAACAATCTCAACATCATCACACAGCAAACTAAGGGTCGTGGATCCCCCAATAGGATTCACAATCCTTAAAGAAGTAACCATACAAGAAACATCCAAAGATAAATCATCAACAAGCTTCTTCGATACGAAAGAATGTGAAGCACCCGTATCGAAAAGAACTCGAATACTATGGTCATAAAATAAAATAGAACCTTCCAAAATGGATGGAGATGTACCTTTGGGCTGAGAGGGACCTTTAGAAGCCTTGGTAGCATAAAGATTGCTAGACTTAGCACCAGCCGGAACAGTAGGGCAAGCTGAAACATGATGACCCTCCTTCTTGCAATAACGGCAGAAGAGAGGTTTAGGACAAGCTCGAATAATATGATCCGAAGAACCACAATTAAAACACTTTCGAACGAAAGGTGTTCCGAAAGACTGAGGCTGAGAACTAGGACCACCAGTCTTCTTCTTCTTAGAAGGAAAAGACATGGACTTCGGAATTGGAAACAACCTCTTGTTGGGGTTCTTGGAAACCTCAACATCAACATCACTATCACACTCCTTCTCGACGGTCTCGAGATGAAGTGCCGAATCAACCAACTCCTTAAAAGAAAGTTTAAGTTGGAGCAACAAAGATTTCTTAAGATATTTCTTAAGACCAGAGACAAACTTCAGATTCTTCTTATAAGAAGTGCTAATGAATTCAAGACCATACTTAGATAAATCCTCGAATGATGCAACATACTCAGAAACAGAAGATTTCCCTTGCTTCAACTCAAGGAAGCGACGGGTCAATAAAACTTTTTCAGATTCAGGAACGAACTTGAGTTCAAATCGTCCCCTAAACTGAGTCCAAGAAAGAGTAGACTCATCAATTTCGGCTACAAGAAGCTCATACCAATCAAGAGCACGCTCTTGTAATAAGCTAGAAGTTACAAGAACTCTATCATGGTCGGAAAGATCCATGCGAGAGAAGATACGCTCGCACGTGCGAAGCCAAGCTTGGACTTCAAGAACGGACTCGGAGCCCTTAAACGGCTTCCCTCCAAGATGAGAAAAATCACTGCACTAACGTGCAAAAACAGACTTGCGAGGTGGAGATACTCGAGGAGGAACTGGAGGCTGAGTGCTCCTAAACAATTCCAAAAACTGATCAGCAGACATATAAACGCCATCCGGATGGGTGCCATTGGATTACCCAGCATCCGAACGTCGTCCCCTGCCTCTTCCAGCCATACGCTGAAAGTAAGATAAGAACAAGTTTATTCACAAGGTAGAAACTTCATTACGGAATACTACGGAATAAAATGCATTCCTATACGTATTCCCCAAATTCTATCTAACCTTGATGGAATAAAGAGACACGATGATTCAAAGGTTTGTATCACTTGTACACTTTGATGTACTATAATATGTGCTCTATTCTGTGTTTGTCATACTTTGTTCTGAACTCGGCTCTGATGCCACGCAGTGACGCCCCACCTCTATACCCACGCTAGCCAAGGACACTACAGGGTAATGCCGTCAACTAACACGGAGAATAAGGCTGGTTAGGAGCGACCATCTATAGCCTTGCTCTAACTATCTATTGAATACATCGACAATAATCATACCAAACAGATCGACATATCCAATGAATACTTAAAACAAAACCATAGGTGGTTGGATCCATCAGAACAGAATATAACAACTCAAATGTAATATACATCACAGAACAGTAAATCATCATATACATATATACAGATACACAACAGAGTATACAAACTAATACATGTCAAGTGGTATAGCAAACCACAATATACAGACGAGTCAAAAGAATACATAGCAGAGTTACTACAAAATAGGACTACACAAAAGCTATAACAAAAAGGAACAAGCTGAATAGTCCATGCGGAAGCAAAATTGGCTAAGTCCAAATGTACCTAACCTGAAACATCTTGGCCTGACCCGAGTATAAAATACACGGGTCAGTCTAGCTAAACAAATCAGTTAACTGAACAACAATAAACCTGCAAGGTTACAAAGTATAACAAATATCTCTAAAAGAGATAACACAATCATCAACAAAAGATGAATCATATAGAACAAGCCTCATATCATCGGCAACATATAGAAACAAAGGATAAGAATATCCCAAAGCAAGCCAAAAAGGCAATAACAAATACCAATAAGGTATACAAGTTCCACAAGGTAAACGCTACGCATCATGCGGCTCATAATGACCAACATCGAAGGGCGATACCTAGGAAATATACATATGAATGAAACATCAGAAAATTTGCTCGAGATCAGTACTGTACAAACAAGGATCCATGAGCCCGAAGACTCCAAACCCAATATCACCCATGCGGCTCATAACGACCAACATCGGAAGCGATACTAAAGGGCAACCCAATATCACCCATGCGGCTCATAACGACTAACATCGGAAGCGATACTAAAGGGCAACAAACCCGAAGGCACAAACCCGAAGGCACATACCCAAAGGCAACAAACCGTAGTGGTGAAGGTCGAAGACCCAGTACTGGACACCACTAACTGGCGAAATGTGTCATAACTCTCAAAAAGGAATCCGAAAAGTGGTAAGGTGAGTCCCATAACCACTCGTTCGCACTAAACGGTTTACTATCCTTTTGTTAATTTCACACTCAAAGCAGTACAAAGTTCACCTCATATCATCGGTAAACCAAACCCGAAGGTCAAAACGATCAATTGAATAGGTCGGGGATTAATCGGAAAGACAAACGCACAGATTCATGGTCCGTGTCTTGCCCAACCATTTAATCACCCTTCCACTTCGCTCGAAGTGCGAAATTGTGTGTATGTTAAATAGAATTTATAAATTGGAGAAACGAGCTTTTAAATGTGATTCGAGAGATTATTTTATAAAAACCCGTGGATGAAGTCAAAAATAAGTTATCAAAGTCAAAGAGGCAATAACAACCACTAAGAACCAACATGAATTGATAAAATCCGGAAAACCAATCAAAACGAGCATAAATAGGTAAAACAGGAAAACAGGAGCAGGTCAATCGACTGAAATCCCTGTTCAGTCGACTGAAAATTGTCCAGAAAAATTTCGGGCTTCAGCTCAGTCGACTGAACAGAGGATCCAGTCGACTGAACCCAATTTCCTGCAATTCCTACTTATTACCAATGAAGTGCAAACTCTCCCAACTTCAATCGGACGAGCACGGACGCTAGGGATTTACGCCAAGCGGCTACCCGGCCCTATAAGCACTTCGATTCATCACCAAAAACATGATCAAAACATCAAAGTTAAGATTTCAAAGAATTGAACCCAAACACTAAAAATTCGGATATTCACCAATTCAATCCAAACTAAAAGCAAGTGCATATGAACAAGTGCTAGGAATTCATACCCAACATCAATGAAATCAAGAGAAGTAGATGTGAGTTCAAAACTCACCTTTAACCCAAAAACAAGAAGATGGAGCTCAATAACAAGGAGAAGACCGACCAAACACTACTTCAACTCAACAAGCTTCAACCTAAGAATAAAACACATATTTCCCAATTTAGGTTTAGGAAATTTTCTGAAATTGAAGAGGAGAAGAGTTGGAGAAGATGAAGAGAGCTTACCAATGGATTCTCTTTGATTTTGGAGCAAGAATCAAGTTTACAAGAAGAAACTAGGGCTTGCAATTTCTATTTCCTCTTCCCTTCCACCATTTTCAGTTCTAGCTTAAGAAATGAAATGAAATGAGGATGAATGAAGAGAAGGGGTTGGGTTAGGATATTAGTTAAACTAATGGGCTGAACCCAAACCCAAAACCCAATAGAAAAAGGGTCAAAATTTCACAAACTCCAAACATATCAAAGTTTATACTCAAAAAGAACGCAAACGCCATTTTGGAACCAATGGAGGTAGTTTCGAGTTCCAATTCGGCCATTTGCAGAAAGTAGCTTTACGGACCTAAAAATCCGAATAACGACGTTATATTTAAATTAAACATTTAAATATCAAATCGTTAAATATGCGGGTTGTTACAACACACGTCAGACTTAAATCATTCAGAAGGGCTGATTGTTATGGGGTAAATAAAAAAAGAAGAGAGAGAAAAATAAACAAAATAGAATCTTGCAGCGGAACGATAAAATATAATAACCAAATATACAATTCATGAAGCTGTTTTACAAAATATTCTATTATACTTATATAATACATATCAGAGTTACACATACCAGAGAAAAATCAATAACAATGCAGTGGAACAGTGAAAATGTAGTGGAATACTATAATAAATAATAATAAATCTTCGTCTTCGTCCTTTAGAATACGGTCTTCTAAATCCAGAAATGCTCAGGCTGACCTGAGCGAATTGAAAAGACAAAATACTCGAGTCAGAACTAAAAGATCTTATGTAAATTAAATCAACAGAAATAAATATGAGTGGAACAGCGGCAGAGATGTTTACGGGGTTTGACATCTCCTATCTAGTGTCTAACGTGAGTGCAGTAACTCAAGAGATGCTCGAGACTCACATCTCCTAAGGATCCTTTAAACTATTTATTATGTAGTAATATTTCACTATTATAATAGTGTCTAATAGTAAAATAAACTTACTTTTAAATAGCGTTAACGAGGGACCCAATATTTCCCTTAACACGTAATAGTGCCAATAGTTTATACTTCAAAACCAGGATATAATATTTATTTAAAAACATATAAATATGATATCATTTCAAATTTAAAACCATATCAATATGATATCCCTTTTATTTCAAATCAATATCATATCATTTTATTCAAATACATCCCCTTTTCAAAATCATAGCACTTCCAAATTTTATACTTCAAAACCAAACATTTGAAATTTTAACACCTTTAAAAGATAATGCTATGAAATTCATAACTTCGAAACATTTCAATTTCTATAAACATTTCAATTTTGATATATTTACGGCTTTAAATATTCCAAAATTTCAAAACTAAATTTGATAATTTCGATTCAACAATTAAATTTCCTACTATTTGGTTTTGAAATAATTTATATAATAAACCCTTTATTATTTAAATAAAACTCAAATTTCAAATAACTTAATATTGCCTTCAATTCATTATACTTGAAATAATCATTTAATTCACCTAGACCCAAAAATCAAGTTATAATACCCATACCTTTTAAAATTTCCAATTTAATAAATTTAACATCAACCCTTTTGAGTTTAATTCATAAATAAATTCAGTTTCATATAATCTCAAATTTATCTCAATTTCAAATCAAATTTATTCGAGAAAAATTCTTAAAAAAATTAATTCACATCAATTTCATATTTAACTTCCAACCTTAGTTTTATTTAAGCCCTTATAACTATATCTACGATATAATTTAAACAGCTATTTAACCATATTAACTTAATAAAATCAACTTTATTATTTAACTTATTTTATACTTTAAACCAATTTTATACATAGCTTAAACCAAAAATTTAACTATATATAAAAATAACATTTATAAAATATCCAAATCAATATCTCATAAAACCATATATTTCTTTACCAAACCATAGAAAATCATTTCAAAATATTTTTATATATAGACCATGGGGTCTGTATATAATTTTCTACCATATGGTCAAGTGATACGGATATTTATCATTTCAATCCGTAATTTAAAATAAAAATACGGTTATATATCATTTCAAACCGCAATCCAGAATGAAATAAAAATGCATAACAATTTGCAGTTTATAACAATATAAAATATAGCATCCATTCACCTAATATCAATCATCAACCATTTATCACAATCATCGTCCAATTCAAACAATAACATCAATATAGAATAGATAATAAATACAAGTAATTTGTAACAACCCTGTATTTTCTGATTATTTTAATTATATATTTTAATTATTTTAAATCGAATTCCTAATTTTAAAACTTTATTTTATTTATAATTTTGTTATTTTAAATATTAATTTTGATTTGTATGTGAATTATGATTTCAAACCTGAATATATTGAATATTTCCGGAAAATTTGAATTTTGGCCAATCTGGTCAAACTTTGAATTTTAAATTTAAATTTTATATATTTAAAAATTCAAATTTTATCTTTTATTATGAAAATAAATTTTATTTTAAGAATACTGCTTTTCGTTTCGTTGAAATCTGATTTATATCGTGAAAGTTATGCTTTTTACAATATTGTGTGTAAAATTGATTTATTTATCAAAACTATTTATTTTAATTTATATAAACAATATTTTTTTTACCATATCTTGTGTATATATGTGTTATATGATATGTTATGTAATTATTTTATTTTAAAACATTTTTATAAGTGTGGGTATAATTTTCCAATGTTAAGTGTACATTGTTTATATTTTTAAAAGCTAGTTTCAAAATATTGGCTATTTTCTTATTTATTTTATATTTTTCCTTAAATTATTTATTTATTTTCTTTTTCATTTTATTTTATTCAGTATTTCATTTTATTCTCTAAATTGTATTTAGTTTAATTTAATCTAAAAGAAATTGGAAATCAAAGAGTCAAAGTCCTTTTATTTCCAATGACTTTTTAATTGACCTTGTCTCGTCATTTTCTTATTGCATTTTCATTTTTCCTTGTAGCCATCCATTTTTTTTTGTATTCGTGTATTCCACATCTTCATTCACATGAAAAAAATACTTCCTACCTAAAACTCACGCTTATGGAAAAAAAGGGAAATGGCTTCTTCCCTTATTCAATGTTTTGCCTTGCCTCTTCTTCTAGTTTGCTCGGCTAGCCTCTACCTCCATCAGCTCCACCGCCATCATCTCCACGTTGTTGTGCATATATGATGCATACCCAAGCCTATAACATGGTCTTGGCTGAGCCATGTTGACACCTAGGCCGAGCCTAGTGTGGTGTGGTCAAGCCCATTTGATCAAGTGTCAAGCCATGTTGTCATCGTCAAGCAATTTGTGTTAAAGCTGGGCAATGTTCTTTGTTGATTCAAAATTTCCATTTAGTTTCAATTCATATTTGTATTGTATATAAATTTATATTGTCTTTTTTATTTGTTGTATACAAGATCAATATCAAGGCTCTCTATTCATTCAAATCAAATCGTGCTGGCCGTGCCCTTGGAATTTTGCTTGTGTGTTGTTTTGGTCTCTAGCTTCGTAAAAGGTGAGTCTTTCTCACTCCGACATTTCTACTTATGAAATAGTAAATGGATGATAAGTGTTTAGTAATTAAAATGTTATGCAAGTTAATGATCATTATATGTTATGTTATTGCATGTTATTACCATGTTAACTCTGATAATTATCACCTGACATCTGATATTTGACATTATACCGTGACATTGACATTGTTTATACTGTTTATTTATTTATGATCACACTGCAAGTTTTCTGTTAGAATAGAATCACTATGGGTTGAAATGATCATACCCAAATGGACTTTAGAATAGGGAAAAATCGTTATGGGCTGAAATGATAGGCCTGAGCGATTTTTATTTATTTTTATTTATCTTGGGATTGCGGGTTTGAAATGATAGAACCCGGGTTTTCTTTTTAAACTGCGGATTGAAATGATATATATCCGTATCACTTGACCTAGGCTAGAAAATTATATGCAGACCCCGTGGTATATTTTTAAATGATTTTATTAAGATATGTACTTTAAAAGTATGAAATTTTGATTAAAAATATTTATTTTATGGTTTTGTGAAGGTCAAATCTTAAGTTTTTAATTTGCAAATTTAAGTATGTAAATTTGAAATAATGTAATTTTCGACCTTAAATTTTATTTTAAAAAAAGTAAGTAAATAATGGAAATTAAATTTAAAGTTTGAAATGATATTTAAAGTAAAATGCCAAGTTTAATTTAATTTATAAGTTAATAAACATTGAAATTTTGACTTAATAAATGAATTGAGTTTTAAAAATTGAACATTTGATTTTAAATTTTATTATGATAAAGCATATGTTAAAATGATTTAAATATGAAATTTTGAAGTCTAGAAAGATGATTTATAAATTTAATAACAAGAATTGAAGTTTTATTGTTTTTGAAAAGTTAAAATAAAATCTGAATTTTTATTAACAGCATTTCCTAAAAATGCTGTAGTCTTATAACATCATTTTAAATGTTGTTGTTTTGAACGTACTACGTTTGAAATAACTAAATATCTATTACGGCATTTTATAAATGCCGTTATTCTTGAACTAACTATTTTGGAAACTATAATCTACGATAGCACTTTATAAATGGTGTCGTTACTATATTTTGTCAATGTTTTGAATGTTATAGATTTTAACACTGGTTGTGTTATATTTTAAAGTGTTGAACGATTTAACTACTTGAATTGATTATTTGTTAAATATAAGGAATTTTGAATATAATTTTATATTTAAATTTGAATTGTAAGGAATTTATATTGAATTTGAGTTTAAATAAGGTTTACTTGGTTATGTCTTAAATTGAATGAAATCAAATGAGATAAATGAATTTTTGAATGGAATTTTGAAATGTATTTTTGTAATGATATTTGAAATAATAAATGAATGACATATTTGATTTTTAATAATATTTTAATTTGAATATTTGAAATTGAATTCAAATAATGATTTAATAATGAGGTTTTGAAGGATATGATATTTTAATGATTTTGAAATGGTTTTTAATGATATAATCTTAATTTTGATAAATAATGTGAATTTTGAATGATATTTGGTTTTGATAAATGAATATTTGAAGTTTATATTTGTATGAAAAGATATTTGGTTTAATGGTAATTTATGTTTATTTAAACAATATTGGATTTATGAAATGAATATTTCAAAACTAAATAATAACGAAATTAGATTTGAGATAAGAATTTATGAAATTATAAAGTTTAGTTTTGAAATGTGGGATATTAAAGTTTGGAAATGCATTAAATTTGGATGGTTTATTTTGTAGATCAAATCTATATTCGAAATTTATAAGATTTGAAAAGTTTTGTTGGAAAACTGAATTGAATTGAAACTGATGGTTTGAATTGAATTAAATTGAAAATTTGAAAATTGAGTTAATGGAATAAATTTGAAAATTTCAATTGTATGATTTCAAAATATTATGATTTTCAAAGTGTAATGATTTCAAGTATTTTGGTTTCGAAAGAGTTATAACTTTGAAGTATTATGATTTTTGAAAGGTGAATATATGTTTGAAATGGAAATGATATCGTATTGACTTGGACAATTTTGGAATAAAAATGGTTTTGGTTTCAAAGTATAAACTATTTTGATTTGAATATAGTTTTGAAGTAAAAATGGTCTTGGTTTCGAAGTATAAACTATTTTGATTTGAATATATTTTTGAAGTAAAAATGGTTTTGGTTTCGAATTACAAACTATTTTGATTTGAATATAGTTTTGAAGTAAAAATGGTTTTCGTTTCAAAGTATAAACTATCTTGAAAGGAATATAGTTTTGAAATGAAATGATTTGATTTTTGGAGTATAAACTATTTTGAAATGATCACGGCGTTATAATAACGTTTGGTTGTTCAAGGGACTGGGATCGGAAGTTGTCATACTCTCTGCCAACTCCGAAAACCACTTTAACAACTGTGTACGCGGTGGAGATTCCAGAATGAAGTAGGTTGGTGGAGACGTTCTTGAGGTATATTACGTGGACCTGACTCCCGTGAGTTGGCATAAGGTGGCTAAAACAGGAGCGATCTCGGGCCAAAAGTGGTAGCTTCTCTAGTTGAACACATTCCTTCGAACTATACTCTTGCTTGTGATTGATTAGATGGCCACCCTCCGATTTTGATTAGGAGTGTATTCCAAGGTGGGCGTATGTGGATGCTACCTTACCACCAGCCCGTGTGCATAATTGGTATATCTACCCTGGCATTGCCTTGTGTGCCGTGTCACCTACCTTACCGAGCCTTTACTGCGAGTTTAAAAAAGTTTTTCTCCCGTAGCCCGTGTGCTATCTTATGATAGTTTCCCAATCTGGAGATATCACGATATTGGATGGACTACTAGGACTATTATGTGTGAAGGGTGATATGGGTAAGCCTGGAACGCTATTTTAAAGTAAATTTATTTTACTATAGACATTACTATAATAGCGCAATATTACTACATAGTAAATAGTTTTACGAATCCTTAGAGGATGGGAGATCCCAAGCATCCTTTAAGTTACTGATGCATTTTTTTACTGTTCACTTGACTTGATTTACAGTTCATAAGTATTTACATCCTGACTCGAGTGTTTTGTGTTTTGCTTTACGCTCGAGTCAGATTGAGTGATTCAGCATTCAAGACTCACCTTCGGAGATGGAGCTTTCCTTGAAGATCCAGCCATCTATTTTTCTTTTAGTATCCAGTGATTCCAGTGATGTATTCTAAATTGTATAAGATGTATCTTGTTACTCTTCTTTTGTATCTTATTTAACTCTGATGTATCCTATTCATATGTAGTTGCTTCATGAACTACTATCTCTTTTACTTCCGCTGCAATATGATATACTCTATGTCTATTATCTGTGATTATTTATTTAATGTATATTATGAGATTTGCCAAATTTTACTTACAACGCGGTATTTTTAGCAATTCAAGTCTGACATGTGTGTCTGCCATTGCACTTGGAGGGTGCACCATGATAGGGGGTTCTCGCTTCCTGGTTTGGTAGTGAACGGTTGACTCTTACTCCTACATGTCCCCGCGGGGATTAGTGGTGCAGTCGAGAGGCTGGCCGTAAAGGCAGAACACAGGTGCCAACGTATGCTATGGTGGGCACTACCTCACTGGTGTGGCTCGTTACATTTGGTATCAGAGCTTTGGTAGCTCTATGCAAAACTCAGTATAACGGGTAAATGTATTTGCAGAAACTTTCATTCTAGTTTAAATCTCTTCCTTTTTGACCCGATCCCTTTGAATTTTGGAACGTTCCCTGCGATTCCAACATCCATTCGTGTCCCTCACTGTTCCTCTTCCTTTGATTCTGGAGTATCCCATAACTCCACTTCAAATGATCTTTACAATGAGTCGGCGGTCTCGCAAATCTCAAATTGATTTGCAAAGGGGGAAACTCCTTTACAACGACATCGATTCACCTGAGATTTTATATCCTCAGTTTAGATGCTGGTATCTCTTATAATCCCAAATTCTATCTCTTTAGATCGAATGTTGATTTACTCCAGAAATCCACATTGATCTTATTCTTTACGTCACGATTGACACGGTTAAGGTTGCCGCCGATTTATATAAGCTTATCCATGTCCCTATTCTGTTATTTAATCATCTCATCTTTGTCTCCAACTTATCTTCAAAACATTTTGAACTGTACTTGTACATCTATATTTAATGTTTGTTTTATATTGTGTTGTTTGAGTTGTTGATGTTGATTTGGGTTACTGATCGATTCGACTGATCAACGCTATCGATAAGATTTCCAAAACACTTGAACAGAGCAAATTGACACAATATGTTTTTCAAATTTAGTAATGAAATAAATTTTGTAACTATATTATAAATCTTTTTCTGGATTTTATTGAATTGGTTATTAAGAAATAATAATTGATTTTATGTATCATTATCTCTTGTTTCATATATAAAAAATTGAACTATAAACATGGTTATAAATTTATTTGGAAATTCAAAATGAATTTAAAACAAGAATTTGTTAATTTAATTTCCAATGGATTTCAAACTCGGTGTTTAAAGTTTTAAAGGATATATTATTTAAAGTATTTTCAAATTGAAATTTATTTCCAAAGAATTTTAAATTTAAATTTAGCGCTCTTCTCTTTGTCGTTGGGAAATAATTTTGTTGATGACTACAGCATCATCGACATTCATTTTCAAGTTTCAAAGTGAAGAGACCGTTCTGTAGTCTTTCTACAGTTTTGTTTTAAGAAATTTTATTGATTTGAATTTCCAAAATAAGACTGGATTTATAACATATGCTAATATATGATTTAAATTTGAATGGATATATATATATATTGTATATGTGCATTTATTTATCTCTAAATAGTTTGGAATTTATCGGAAATTTAATTCCTAAGTTTTATCTTGAAGGATAATTTCAAGTATAATTTCAAGATTTGGATAAATATTCAAGCTAGAAATGATTAAATTAGAAAGTTTTATATGTATGATACACAATTTCATTCCAATATGACTTACCTTAATTTTCAGAAGTTGAATATGTAATTGGATAATATACAATATATAAAAAAAAAAAAAAATATGAGTGGTTATAATAAGTGTTATACACTTAAATTTTAGTTATAAAAATATTAACAGAGGTAAATAGAAAAAAGGGTAATGGAATAATTTACAATATAAAATGATGTTAAGGATCTAAGAATAAATTTAACATAGTTATAATAAGTGTAAATATATTTAACATAGGTGATAAAATATATTGAGAGGAATAAAAATTTAATTTTAATTTGGAATAGAGAAGAATTAATTTTATTGAGTATCAATATATATTGAGATTGTTTATTTCAGATAATTGGATGATAAGAAAATGAAACTAGAGATAGTTAAGATTTATTTAACTTATGTAAAATTTATGTTCTATTTAAGTTGAAATTTTCGGAGTTTCAAATTTATTATCTTATTTTGTTTTTCGAACTATCTTTTGGTTGTCCTTATTTCCCTTATCGTGTAACAGAATAGGAGGCTATTGCTTATACTAGTCTGTTTAGAAATCTTTCTATAATCTTTCATAATCTTTGGTACTCATTTTTGAATCTGAACACTGCTTGCCAGCCACAGACCGTCGGTTAAGCGGAAAGGGTGAATCAGATTCTAGAAGATCTTTTTCGTGCTTGTGTTCTTGATTCTGAAGCATCTTGGGAAGTTCATCTCTATCTTGTTAAACTTACCTATAATAATAGTTATCAGGTATAATTTCAATCTTCTTGTCATCTTGTCTTAATCCTATTTCATTTTATTTTTTCTATGCTTTCCCGTACCTCATTCCTTTCTGGGGATGAAAAGTTTTGAGTGGGGGAGAGTGTAACAACCCTGTATTTTCTGATTATTTTAATTATATATTTTAATTATTTTAAATCGAATTCCTAATTTTAAAACTTTATTTTGTTTATTAAAATTAATAATTTTGTTATTTTAAATAATAGTTTTGACTTGTATGTGAATTATAATTTCAAACCTGAATATATTGAATATTTCCAAAAAATGTGGATTTTGGTCAATCTGATCAAACTTTAACTTTTAAATTTAAATTTTAAATATTTTAAAATTAAAATTTTATCTTTTATTATGAAAATAAATTTTATTTCAAGAATACTACTTTTTGTTTCATTGAAATCTGATTTATATCGTGAAAGTTATGCTTTTTACAATATTGTGTGTAAAATGATTTATTTATCAAAATTATTTATTTTAATTTATATAAACAATATTTTTTACCATCTTGTGTATATATGTGTTAAATGACATGCTATGTAATTATTTTATTTTAAAACATTTTTATAAGTGTGGTTATAATTTTCCAATGTTAAGTGTACATTGTTTATATTTTTAAATGCCAGTTTCAAAATATTAGCTATTTTCTTATTTATTTTATATTTTTCCTTAAATTATTTATTTATTTTCTTTTTCATTTTATTTTATTCAGTATTTCATTTTATTATCTAAATTGTATTTAGTTTATTTTAATTTAAAAGAAATTGGAAATCAAAGAGTCAAAGTCCATTCATTTCCAATGACTTTTCAATTGACCTTGTCTTTTTTCTTGTAGCCATCCATTTTTTGCTGTAGCCGTGTATTCCACATCATCATTCATGTGAAAAAAAATCCTTCCTACCTATAACTCACGGTTATGGAAAAAAAAGGGAAATGCCTTCTTCCCTTATAACTTTTCTCTTCTTTTTTTCACTATTTTTCACTGTTTTGCCTTACCTCTTCTTCTAGTTTTCTCGGCTAGCCTCTACCTCCATCAGCTCCACCATCATCATCTCCATGTTATTGTGCATATATGATGCATACCCGAGCCTATAACATGGTCATGGCTAAGCCATGTTGACACCTAGGCCGAGCCTAGTGTGGTGTGGTCAAGCCCATTTGATCAAGTGTCAAGCCATGTTGTCATCGTCAAGTAATTTGTGTTAAAGCTGGGTAATGTTTTTTGTTGATTCAAAATTTCCATTTCATTTCAATTCATATTTGTATTGTATATATATATATATATATATTTATATTTTATTTTTTATTTTTTGTATATAAGATCAATATCAAGGCTCTCCATTCATTCAAATCAAATCGTGCTAGTCGTGCCCTTGGAATCATGCTTGTGTGTTGTTTTGGTCTCTAGCTTTGTAAAACGTGATTCTTTCTCACACCGACATTTCTACTTATGAAATAGTAAATGGATGACAAGTGTTTAGTAATTAAAATATTATGCAAGTTAATGATAATTATATGTTATGTTATTCCATGTTAACTCTGATAATTATCACCCGACATCTGATATTTGACATTATATTGTGACATTGATATTGTTTATACTGTTTATTTATTTATGATCACACTGTAAGTTCCTTGTTAGAATAGAATCACTATGGGTTGAAGTGATACATACCCGAATAGACTTTAGAATAGGGAAAAATCGTTATGGGCTGAAATGATAGGCCTGAGCGATTTTTATTTATTTTTATTTACTTGGGATTATGGGTTTGAAATGATAGAACCTAGGCTTTCTTTTTAAACTGCGGATTGAAATGATATATATCTGTATCACTTGACCTAGGTTAGAAAATTATATAAAGACCCTGTGGTATATTTCTAAACAATTTTATTTAGATACGTATTTTTAAAAAGTATGAAATTTTGATTAAAAATATATATTTTATGGTTTTATGAAGGTTAAATCTTAAGTTTTTAATTTGTGAATTTAAGTATGTAAGTTTGAAATAATATGATTTTCGACTTTAAATTTTATTTTTAAAAAATGTAAGTAAATAATTGAAATTAAATTTAAAGTTTGAATTGATATTTAAAGTGAAATGCCAAGTTTTATTTAATTTATAAGTTAATAAACAGTGAAATTTTGACTTAATAAATGAATTGAGTTTTAAAAATTGAATATTTGATTTTAAAATTTTATTATGATAAATAATATGTTAAAATGATTTAAATATGAAATTTTGAAGTCTAGAAAGATGATTTATAAATTTAAATAACAAGAATTAAAGTTTTATTGTTTTTGAAAAGTTAAAACAAAATCTGAAATTTTATTAACAACATTTCCCAAAAATGTTGTAGTCTTATGACAACATTTTAAATGCTGTTGTTTTGAACGTAACTATGTTTGAAATAACTAAATATATATTATGGCATTTTATAAATGCTGTTATTCTTGAACTAAATATTTTGGAAACTATAAGCTACGATAGCACTTTATAAATGCTGTCGTTACTATGTTTTGTCAATGTTTTGAAATGTTATAGATTTTAACACTGTTTATGTTATATTTTAAAGTGTTAAATGACTTAACTATTGAAATTGCTTATTTGTGAAATATAAGGAGTTTTGAATATAAATTTAATATTTAAATTTGAAATTTAAGGTATTTACATTGAATTTGAATTTAAATAAGGTTTACTTGGTTATGTGTTAAATTGAATGAAATCAAATGAGATAAATGAATTTTTGAATGGAATTTTGAAATGTATTTTTGTAATGATGTTTGAAATAATAAATGAATGACAGATTTGATTTTAAATGATATTTAAATTTGAATATTTGAAAATGAATTCAAATAATGATTTGATAATGAAGTTTTGAAGGATATGATATTTTAATGATTTCGAAATGGTTTTTAATGGTATAATCTTTATTTTGATAAAGAATGTGAATTTGGAATGATATTTGATTTTGATAAATGAATATTTGAAGTTTATATTTGTATGAAAAGATATTTGGATTAATTGTAATTTAAGTTTATATAAACAATATTCGATTTATGAAATGAATATTTCAAAACTTAATAATAATGAAATTAGATTTGAAATATGAATTTATGAAATTATAAAGTTTAGTTTTGAAATGTGGGATATTAAAGTTTGGAAATATATTAAAATTGGATGGTTCGTTTTGTAGATCAAATCTATATTTGAAATTTATAAGATTCGAAAAGTTTTGTTGGAAAACTGAATTGAATTGAAACTGATGGTTTGAATTGGATTAAATCCAAAATTTGAAAATTGAGTTCAATTTAATAAATTTGAAAATTTCAATTGTATGATTTCAAAATGTTATGATTATCAAAGTGTAATGATTTCAAGTATTTTGGTTTCGAAAGAGTTATAACTTTGAAGTATTATGATTTCTGAAAGGTGAATATATGTTTGAAATGGAAATGATATCGTATTGACTTGGATAGTTTTGGAATAAAAATGGTTTTGGTTTCGAAGTATAAACTATTTTGATTTGAATATAGTTTTGAAGTAAAAATGCTTTTGGTTTCGAAGTATAAACTATTTTTATTTGAATATAGTTTTGAAGTAAAAATGATTTTGGTTTTGAAGTACAAACTATTTTGATTTGAATATAGTTTTGACGTAAAAATGGCTTTGGTTTTGAAGTATAAACTATCTTGAAAGGAATATAGTTTTGAAATGAAATGATTTGATTTTTGAATTATAAACTATTTTGAAATGATCACGGCATTATAATAACGTTTGGTTGTTAAAGAGACCGCGATCGGAAGTTTTCATACTCTCTGCGAACTTCGAAAACCACTTTAACATCTGTATACGCGATGGAGATTTCAGAATGAAGTAGGTTGGTGGCGACGTTCTTCAGGTATACTACGTGGAACCGACTCTCGTGAGTTGGCATAAGGTGGCTAAAATAGGGGCGATCTCGATCCAAAAGGGGTAGCTCCTTTGGTTGGACACATTCCTTCGATACTATACTCTTGCTTGTGATTGATTAGATGACCATCCTCCGATTTTGATTGGGAGTGTGTTCCGAGGTGGGCGTATGTGGCTACAACGTTACCACCAGCCCGTATGCGTAATTAGTATATCTACCCTGGCATTGCCTTGTGTGCCGTGTCACCTACCATACTGAGCCTTTACTACGAGTTTGTTTTTCTCCCGTAACCCGTGTGGTATCTACTGATAGTTTCCCAATCTGGAGATATCATGATATTGGATGGACTACTGAGACTATTATGTGTGAAGGGTGATATGGATAAGCCCGTATCGCTATTTTAAAGTAAGTTTATTTTACTGTAGACATTATTATAATAGCGCAATATTACTACATAGTAAATAGTTCGACGGATCCTCAAAGGATGAGCGATCCCAAGCATCCTTTAAGTTACTGATGCATTTTGTTACTGTTCACTTGAGTTGATTTATAGTTCATAAGTATTTATGTCCCGACTCGAGTGTTTTGTGTTTTTCTTTATGCTCGAGTCAGATTGAGTGATTCAGCATTCAAGACTCACCTTCGGAGTTGGAGCTTTCCTTGAATACCCAGCCATCTATTTTTCTTTTAGTATCCAGTGACTCCAGTAATGTATTCTGATTTGTATATGATGTATCTGGCTACTCTTCTTTTGTATCTTATTTAACTCTGATGTATCTTATTCATATATAGTAGCTTCATGAACTACTATTTCTTTTACTTCCGCTGCAATATTATGTACTCTGTGTCTGTGATCCATGATTATTTATTTACTGTATATTCTGAGATTTGCCAAATTTTATTTACAGCGCGGTATTTTGAGCAATTCACGTCCGACATGTGCGGATGCGAATGGTTGAAAATATCTGGTCGTTACATAATTACTGGCAATTTATATTCAAAAATAAATCAATTTAACTGGCAGCTTATATACAATAATAAATTGTATAATAATTTAGTTCAATAAATTAAATTTAACTGGAATGATGATAAAAATATACCAAACATCAATAAATAAATTTCTAATCATATCAAAATTAATTTAACAAACATAAATTTTCTATAAGTTGTGAATGGGTAAAACACTCACCTTTTTGAATTTAAATTGAATTCAAATCCAATTTAAATCCAAAAATTGAACAGTCTCAGAATCTTTCCAAACAAGTGGCAAAATGTCCAGAATTTCAATACGAACCTAGTAGAGGAAACCGCACATAAAACAGACCACGTATGCGAGAGTTATTAAAGTTAAAACGTTTGAATTTAAATAAATGAAATAAGGTAAAATAAAAAAATAAAAAAAAAGAAGCTACCACGTCCGGCTTCGTTCACGTTCTCAGAACCCAACAGCACTCACGCACACGGCAAAACCAAATCGTCGCCGTACGCTACCCCTGCCAAAATCTAGCGCGGCCTTCAACGCGCAAGCCATCAGAGCCGCTCTAGCAACCTCCCCCATCGGCACGCGAACATCCATCACCGGTCGCACGCAATAGGAGCACCCGTTGCTGGAAATACAAATCCTAATTGAATTAAATCGACAAATCCGACCGTCAATTCAACAAACCACCAACTCTGATGCGCTGCGCTCTCCACTCTTCACGCAAAGGTACAATTGAATTGACGATCTATCGGCGTTGATCGTCGCATGATGAACGTCGTGGTTGTTTGATCAATTTCTGGCCAAACCATCTTTTAATTAAGAAAATAAATCACAGATCTGGGTTACGCTCTTCGAGGGCTTCGAATCGATATAAAATTTGATAGTATTTGAGGAGTTTGAAATTTTGACTTTGATTTTTGAATTACAATTGGATTTGGAATTGTCTACTATTGAAATGAGGAGGTGAAGCGGGAATGTACGCATAGACAAATGAGAAATAGAGGTAGGCTAGGGTTTATAAAAGGGTATATATAGATAAGGTTGAAAAAGAATAGATGGATCGGATCGATTTGATATACGCGTTGAACGATAAAAAGGCCCGAAAATCCCGTTTTGACTCTGCAACGATATTGGGTCAAACCATATATCAAAATAGATGTTTTAAAATATTTTAAACGCAATGGAAAAGGTTTCAAGTCCAAATTCCATCGTATGAAGAAGTTATGCTAAAATTAATACTTTTCAAATTGATTTCAATTGATTTCAATTAAATTCATTTCAATGCACTTCGAGTCCGTACGATCAAACGACAAGTCCGATCGTTACGAAACTTGAAATACTACAATAATTCACCATTACGGATCCGATGAAATTGGTTTTGTCGAAATCCAAGTCAGTGGCCAAAATGGCTATTTTTACATTAATTAAATAAATTAATAATTGATTAATTAAATCAAACTTCCAATTTAAATTCGAAAAATTGACAATTCTTATCATTTTTGATTTCTCAATCATTTACAATGGTTTTAAACAAATTTAAATGTCATTTTAGAGATGATTAATTTATAAATTCCAATATTAACCCCAATTTAATTAAATTCACAAATTATAAATAAAATTCCCAAAATTCTATTTAGTTAAATAAATAAATTATTATTCCATTCTTTATTGTCAAATAGATGGATTAAACATTGGATTCAAACTATTACATAAATTTCCTCATATTATCTTTAATTCAAATTGCATAACCTTAAATTTCAATTGCTACAATAATTACACTTATTATAATTTGGATTTCAATGGATTGATTTGTTTCAATTCAAACCTTTTATTAAGTTCGTTACTATTCTATATAAACTTAGTTACCTTGTTTTCTTTCCATTCATTACCTTAACATACCCAATTTAACAACTCCTAACTATTGTATTACATTTCACATTAATGTAACATTTACAAATTTCCTTTAATTGCAATTTGATTTCCAAATTTTATTTACCATACTAACTAAATAAAAACATATATTGATTGTGTAACAACCTGCATATTTATCGATTTTTATATTTAAATATTTTATCGTTAATCGGATTTTGGTCCGAAGCTACTTTTTGCAAACGGTCAAATTAGGACTCGAGACCACTTCCATTGAGTTCGAAACATCGTTTGCAATCTTCTAAGTATAAACATTGATATGTTTGGGGTTAGTGGAATTTCACCACTTTTTCACTCGAGCCTTTGGTTTGGACTTTTAGCCCATTAGACCCAAGTTCCACCCCCCTTCTTCTTCATTGCTTCATTTCATTTCCTAACACTAAAGCTTCAACAAAAATGGTGAATGGAATGAGAAATTAAAACTCCAAAGTTTTTGTTTTATTGCAACTCCAACATTCAACTCCAAATTCAAGAAGAAGACATCGGATTCAAGCTTGTGGTTGCTTCTCCATTTGCCTTCAAGCTTTGTTCTTCATTTTCATTGGGTTTTGGAGCAAAGGTGAGATTTTTATCTCACAATTCTAGCCTATAACTATATTGGACTGTTGGGAATGATTCCCTATCATTTTTGCATGCATGTTAGCATTTGGTTTGGATTGGATTGGCGAAAAACTCCAATTTTTAGCGTTTTGGTGAATTTTCTGCACTTAGGTCGTTCTGGCCATTTTTAGGTCGTTCGGAGTTAAGTCGTTCGTCCATGGGTCGTGAGTCGTCCACGAGTTAACTTTAGGTCGTTCTGGAAGAATTGGCACTTCGGAATTAGGTCGCTCACGAGTTAAGCCTTAAGTCGTAGGTCGCTCACGAGTTAGGCCTTAAGCCGTAGGTCGCTCGCGAGTTAAGCTTTAAGTCTTAGGTCGTTTCCGACCTATAATCTCTAGGAAAACGTTAAGTCGCTCGCCCTGGTTTATCTCGTAGGTCGTCTCCGACCTAAGCTCCAGATAAGTCGTTCGAGTTAGGTCGTTGGACCATTTACCTTAGGTCGCTCGTCCACTAGGTCGGCCTGGTTTATCTCGTAGGTCGTCTCCGACCTAAGCTCCAGATAAGTCGTTCGAGTTAGGTCATTGGACCATTTACCTTAGGTCGCTCGACTCTGTTAAGTCGTAGGTCGTTAGACCTTAGGTCGCTCGACTCTGTTAAGTCGTAGGTCGTTAGACCTTAGGTCGCTCGACTCTGTTAAGTCGTAGGTCGTTAGACCTTAGGTCCCTCGACTCTGTTAAGTCGTAGGTCGTTAGACCTTAGGTCGTTCGCATTCCTTAAGTCGCTCGACCCCTCCACACTAGGTCGCTCGGCTTGCTTGAGTCGTAGGTCGTTGGACCTTAAGTCGCTTGCCTCCCTTAACTCCAGTTAGGTCGCTCGGCCATTGTGTTAGGCCGCGTGAACCCTTAGGTCGTTAGACCTCACTTTGCTTTAGGTCGTAGGCCGCTTGTCTTCACTTAGGTCGTACCGTTTTGGACGGGGCGCTGCCCCGCACCCCGCCGGGGGCGCTGCCCCCTGGACCCCCGCGACCTGACCAGGCAGGTCGAACCCCGTAAGCGGTGGCGTTGCCCCCGCACCCCCACCTTGGGGGGTTGCCACCCCCCATGGACCCCCCCTCCGTAGGGGATCTTATCTGAAAAACATTGAGCTGATTTCCTTGGATTTTATTCACATCTCCGTATGCGATTTTTGTGATTGATTGTTTCTACAATTGCTTCTGTGTTTTGTCACTTTATAATATAAAGGTTTCAATACTAGTAGTAAATATCAAAACTCTTTTAACAAACAATTTCAACTCTATTTTTAATAACAAAGCTCTTTTCTTAAACCGTTTTCCAATCTATTAGTATATACAAGCCTTTACCTCACTCGGATGAGAAATCTAATTAAACGACTTAGTATGGTATGAAACGCTTGCGTTCACTTCGTCGGTTAATTCTTGGACTTGTTCGATTGAACCTCTTGTGACAATTTTATTAGTGAAGATTTACAGTTTGTTCGTAAATATTTAAGTTAAGCAAGTGGTTATGGGACATGAAGCTAAACTTCTATATTTACTAGCTTAGTGTAATTGACACTTCTCGTTGATCTTGATGATCGCTTTATGAATTAGACTAGCAATTGCGCGATGTCTCTTTCATTGCAAGGTTAGACTAGACACCACTTGTGTGATTCCATTCACACATACCTTTCTGCTTTTTGGTTAGTCTTGACCTCAATCTGTGTGATTCCACTCACACATGTGGGGTAGCTCCCCATGGTCTTCGGACCGTCATGTGATAGGCCTCTTTCCCTTTTTATGATTTCTGGATTTCTTATGTTGATTTCTGGAATTTATCTCTTTGACTTGTCATGAGTACAAGTTTAGGGTATGATGCCCTCTTTGGATCTTTGAGAAGATTCTTGTGATATTGATTTATCCCTTATCGGTTGATCTCCTGTTGATCATTATTTGCATACTTATAGTAGTATGACAGTATGGATATTTTATGTTTATGCCATATCTTTTATTCTATATCATGTCATCTGATATTTATAGCTAGACTGATCCGTTTATTATTTTCTTATAAATAATACTCGGGTCAGACCGAGATGTTACAGGTGCTACTGCTTGACTCCTCCCCCAGTGATTCACTACTCAGACTTTTGGCTACTTGTTTAGATTAGCAGCTTTTTTTTGTTTACACTTGAGATATAGACTCATAGTTGTATTCTTTTGTATTATCGTGGATCTTTTTAGACCACTACTCTGATGTACACTTTTATGTGATATATATTCATATCTCTTTCCGTCTTTGTGATATGGATATCTGTGATTGATTCGCATGTTATGCTTACTTCTATATTTGTTTCCGAAGATTATTTTATAGCCACCGTGTGATAAGGAATTACATGGATGGTCGCTCCTCAACAGCCTTATTCTCCGCGCTAGTTGACAGCACTACACCATAGTGTTCTTGGCTAGCGTGGGTATAGAGGTGGGGCGTCACAGATTGTCACTTATTTACCTTTACTTGCATTTATAAGTTTATTACTTGCCAACACAGGATAAAATTCCATATATAACACAAATTTTAATTAATTGCCATTAACACTATATTATTTCATTAATTAATTAATTCAATACTTACATTTGTTTTTCTTATATTTAGTTTATTCCCAAATATTCCTATTTACAATCAATTATAACCCAAAGTGTTGTTTCAATCAATTGGGTTTGCATTGAATTAATTATTTATTAGCTTACATTAACATTTTCATTCCCGTTATAAACTCATTAATGGATTTCAAATTTTTATTCTTTCAAGTATTAAATAAAAAATAGATTGCATAACACTATTCCTATCCAATTATCGTAAATTTTATACTAATTCATCAAAATTTGTTCAATTTATAGCCAAGTATAACACTTTCACTACTTCATTTATTAGGATTTTATTCAATTTACTAATAATTAGTTTTAATTACCCTTGCTATATTTCATTTCAGCGTTCATTTCAAAAATACATTATAAAGTTTTTGATTCTTCTAAAACTAATTACTCAATTTTTATTAAAATAACCAAATTTAATTATTAAGAATTTACGGGTCGTTACAACGATTCTGGTTGTGGGTGCTTGTGATGGGTTGGCCGTGGGATGAAGTGGAACCGCTGCCTGGGTGTGATGGATCTTGATGGTTAGGGCCACAATCTGGTGGTTTCGGCAGTTAGGTATTTGTTTTTAGTTTAATTTAATTTAATTTAAAATTTATATTTTTGTATTTATACACGTAGAAGAAAAGCAGATAGAGGAATATATTTTAACAGTAAGGTTTATAAAGGAATTACTGTTTAATACAAGCATAAAACTTTGGAAAAGAAAGTGATTTTGAGAAGTTTAAATAAAGTCAGATTTCCATATTTTTATATATAGGTTAGAAGAGAAAATTTGCAGCAAAGAAAAATTATATACATGCCTATCTTAGTCAATTTTATATATAGAAAAGATTTTGATACATATATAAGGATTTTAAAATGTTTAAGGAATTTATAAAAAGTAGATTTTTAAATCTATAATTTATTTCTATATGTAGTTTTAAGAGAGAAATTAATAGTTTAATTAAATCATTAGTCAATTTAAATTATCACATGAAGTACCTAAATTAGATTATTAGTTAATTAAAATTGTTAAAAGGGATAGTTGATTGTTCGATTATGTAAAATATTAATAAATCATATGACTGTTTATACAAGGATAAAATCTGAAAGGAAACAAGTCGAGGTTCGATTTGGATTGCAAAAATCAAAGGTGAGTTAATCTCACTCTTCTGGATTTTGATTTAAATTTAAATGGTTAAATTTAAATAATTGGTTGGATGGTTCAATTGATTTGATGTGCTATATTATATATAGTAGTATATAGTTTATATTGGGTGAGCTGATTTCCCACATTATTTAGCGGATGAGACCCTATGCGCTGTTAGTCCATGAGATGATGGTTTTGATGACAACAAGCTTAGAATAGATTATAAAATATAAATACTAATATTATAAGTTTAGATAAATATGTATATGCAGGATTTAACCATGCAGGTACCAAGAATGAAGACTGTACAGTATGTAGATTCAAGATATCAAGATTGAAGACTCATGAGTATCAAGATTGTCAAGAGTTCAAGAATTGAAGTAATTTATTCTTTGATTAGAAATTTTGTTAAAACTCGTAGAAAAGCACTAGCATCTTAAAATCCAATTTATTCGCGGAATGGAATCCACTTTGAGCCTGTTAAAGGGATGGAACCCTAAGTAGGATGGAACCTACGAAAAATCTAGTGGAACATTGTTTTGTATCCACTAATTTTTAATTCAAACGATTTTACAAAATTATCTTATTTTCAAAATGATTTCAAAACATTCCTTTTAAAAGATTCAAAACCCTTTATCCTGATTTTAAATAATTTTTGCCTCAAAACTATCTTTAATTTCAAAGTTAAATTACTCCTGATTTTAAACTATCTTTTAATATAATATATTTAACTTTTTAATATTTATACTTAAGATTTAAATATAAAATTATAGTTAAATTCTATATATATTATTCTCTATATTTACTTATGAACTATAACTATAGTCAAGTATATTTATAAAGTTTTAAATAGTTTTAGTACAAGATAAAGATTATTTTCAAAGAAAATCAAATCATCAAAAATTGCTTTGGGATATCGACATGCCTATAGTGACCATGTCGACATGGTGTCACTTGAGTTCAAAATTTAAATTTCAAAAGAAGTGTCTATTCGCCATAACTCTTCATGAATGGACATGGCTATTGTTCTTCTATAAATAGGGGTTAGTTTCAACGAATTTTATATTAGATTTCCTGGTTTTTCACTCCACTCCTTCTTCCATATTTCTTAATACATATTCTTACCATTACTCTGCCGAAATCAACATTAAATTGAACTCGATCTTTTCTAGTTTGATTCTCTAACATTATCTCAACAAGATTCTCAGTGCTATTCAGAGTTATAGGCTTCTTTGTAAACTATTAAGTGAGAAAAGGTGTGATTGTGGCCTTGAAAATCAATCAAGCGAGATAAGGTGTGATTGTAGCCTTAGTAAATCAATTGGGTAAACTTATGGCCCGGAAATCAAGTATCTCTACCCAGAGGATTGTGATTCTGGAGGGTGTACCTCGTAGCCTTGAAATTGATGGTGTAATTGTACAATTGCTTTTGAAAGGAAATCTGTACTAGTGTTGGGGGACTGGATGTAGGGTAACTCCGAAGCAGTATAAAATCCGGTGTGTTCCTTCCTTTATTGCTTTTACTTTATTTCTGCATTTGTGTTTGTTTCTATGATCATTTCTGTGTCTGTTTATTGCATACATCCGTTTTCAATTCAACATAAATTCAAAAATATTTAGTAGTTCTTTATAAACACTATTCATCCCGCTCTTGTGTTAATCCTTGCCTTAAGATCTGTAATCCGCATTTCTTTCAATTGGTATCAGAGCGAGATTTTCAAAGTTTCATAATCTGATTTTTGAAAAAGTTTTTAAAATGGCTATATTTCTTAATACTAGTTTAGAAATATTCAAATCATCATTGTTTCATGAGTCTGCATATAATCAATATTCAAATTCAAGTTATCTGCCAAAATTGTTTGATGTGCAGGAATCATGCTTTATGGCTGTTGAGGAATCAATCCACAATGGACAAATTGTGCAGATCAGAAAGAACAAATGGATACTTTATAATGGGTGTTCTAGACACATGACTGGCAATATACTGAATGATATTATGTGCAAAGACGAAGGACTGGTTAATTTTGGAGATAATTCAAAAGGATATGTGATTGGCATCGGCAAAGTCGGTAACTCTAAAACTCCTATTATTACTAATGTTTTGCTAGTTAAGAATCTAAAACATAATCTGCTAAGTATAAGTCAACTCTGCGATAAAGGATATAAAATTAAATTTGAAAAACATAAATGTCACATCGAAGATAATAATAAAACCATAAGATTTGAGGGAGTCGGGAAAAAGAATATTTATATTCTTAGTATGAAAGTTTCAAAAGATAACCTGTGTCTGTTGGAAAATACAAGTGACCCTTGGATTTGGCATAAGAGATTTGGGCATTTGAATTTCAAACTCTTATCTAGACTGTCAAACCATGATCTAGTAAGAGGTCTCCCTAAAATAAGTTTAAAGTAGATAGTTTATGTGGTACATGTCAATTAGGAAAACTTAGAAAAAGTTCCTTCAAATTAAAAGATATGATTTTAACTTCAAAACCTCTTGAATTACTTCATCTTGATTTATTTGGTCCATCTCAAATTCTGTCAATAAATCATAGTAAATATGTTTTTGTAATTATAGATGATTATTCTAGATTTACATGGACAATATTTTTGAAACATAAAAGTGATACTTTTGAATGTTTTAAGACCTTTTCAAAAAGAATTCAAAATCAATTTTCTCTAAAAATTATAACTATTTGAATACAAAAGATAATAATTTCAGAATTTTTGGAAGTAAATGCTTTATTTTAAATACAAAAGATAATTTAGATAAATTTGATCCTAAGTCCGACAAAGGAATCTTTATCGGATACTCTAATAGAAGTAAAGCATACAGAGTATTTAATTTAAAAACTAACACCATTGAAGAAACATTGCATGTTTCATTTGATGAAAATTTCAAAAATTTTGAAGATACAAATGATGAAGAGGATATAATCACTCAAAATCAATAATCAATTGAAACTAATAATGAAATTAATCATCCTAATAAAAGGACTAAACTTTTGAAAGATCATCCTATAGAAAATATACTATGAGATATGCAATCTGTTGCTAAAACAAGAAATCAACTAAGTCAAATGAGTAATGTAGCTTTTATGTCAACTATTGAACCCAAAAATCCAAAAGAAGCATCAACTGATGATTCATGGATTTTGGCTATGCAAGAAGAACTGAATCAATTTACTAGAAATGATGTTTGGGAACTTGTTCCTAGACCTGAAAATAGAACTATAATTGAAAGTAAATGGGTTTATAAAAATAAAAAGAATGAACAAGGAGAGGTAGTTAGAAATAAAGCTCGGTTAGTCGCTCATGATTATTGTCAAGAAGAAGGAATAGATTTTGATGAAACCTTTGCTCCCATAGCAACATTGGAAGCCATTAGGATACTACTTGCTTTCGCAAATCATAATAATTTCAAATTATTTCAAATGGATGTTAAAAGTGCCTTTTTAAATGGATTTGTAAAAGAAGAAGCATATGTTGAACAACCACCACTTTTTGAAAATGATAAATTACCAAATCATGTTTACAAACTTAAGAAAGCATTATATGGTCTAAACCAAGCTCCTAGAGCCTAGTATGATAGACTAATATCTTATTTATAACAATCAAATTTTGAAATTGGTAATGTAGATAATACTCTTTTTATTAAAAGAAATAAATGATATTCAACTAGTACAAGTTTATGTAGATGATATCATTTTTGGATCAACTAATTTTGAAATGTATAAAGAATTTTCTGAAATAAAGACAAAAGAGTTTGAGATGAGTCATATGGGTGAATTAAATTTCTTTTTAGGATTACAAATAAAACAATTAGATAATGGTATCTTTATTAGTTAAGAAAAATATGCTAAAGACCAAATTAGTAAATTTGGTTTGATTACTGCGAGTGGAAAACCCACTCTCATGGCAACCAATGAGTACCTTAGTAAAGAAGATCTCTCGAAAGATGTAGATCAAAAATTATATAGAGGAATGATTGGATCACTACTCTATATTACTGCCAGTAGACCTGATGTCATGCACAGTGTTTGTCTCTGTGCCAGGTATCAATCCCAACCTAAAGAGACCCACTTAAAAGCCGTAAAACAAATCATAAGATATGCTAAACACACATCTGATTATGGTTTATTTTACCCTAAAAATGATTCTTTTGACTTAATATCTTACTGTGATGCTGACTATGCTGATTATAAATCAGAACGAAAAAGTACAAGTAGGACTTGTCACTTTTTGGGGCATTCTTTGGTTTCTTAGCTTAGTAAAAAGCAAAACACAGTTTCTTTATCAACAACTGAAGCAGAGTATATTTCTGCTGCTTTGGCTTGTTCCCAAGTAATATAAATGCAACAAACTTTGAAAGATTTTGGTTTAAAATTTTCAAAATCACCAATTCATTGTGACAATACGAGTGCGATAAATTTATCCAAAAATACTACTCAGCATGCTCGAACTAAACATATTGATATCAGACATCATTTTCTCAGAGATAATATAAGTAAGGAGTGGTTACTCTCGATTATATCAATTCTGAAAATCAAATTGCTGATATTTTAACAAAACCCTTAAATGAATTAATTTTTACTAAATTAAGAAGAGAATTAGGTATTTGTTCTATAATTGAAATATAAATTATAAATAACAAGCATAGTTAATAATTAATATTAAAATCAAATAGTAAAAATAAAAAGGACCATGTCAACATCCCCCATATACCCATGTCGACATACCACGTTTTTAAATTTTGCAATTTTTTCCCACCAAAATTCAAAATAATTGGTTATATATTCTTCACATTTTCGAAATTTAATTCATCCTTTCTGTTATCTCTCTGCTCTTCTCTCTGAAATCAAATAATCAATGGCCTCATCTTCTAAATCAAACATAAAATCAACTTTTTTATTCCCCTCTCCTACGTCTGGTCCATTTCAACGTACTACTCTCACTCGTGTGACTAAAATAGAGGACTCTCTGAAGGATGCACTTCAGATGATGACTAAAATTTAAGTGATTCAACTCCGTATGGAAAAGGAACAAGAGAAGCAAGGCAAGATTCTTAGGAATTTGCAAAAATTTATAATGGATAATCAAGCCAACCCTATCTTGATTGATGAAGATTCTTCACTCAATCTAGAGGCCAACGAAGAAGAATAAGAAGAAGAAGAAGTAGAACCCATGGAAGAAGCGCACGCGGAGGATGATGACCAAGTTAGTGTGTTGGAGAAGTGTGTTTTGACAAGAATGGGAATCTTGTCGAACAACGTGGAAATTTCTGTTTCCACTATCCAAACTGTTCGATTCGTAGATCTCCTATGTTTAAAAACACACATTAGTATCTTCTCTTTCTTTACATTGTTTTTTATTCCTTCTTACGTTTACAACGAAAAATTTACATACAACTATATGATTAATAAATTAATTGTGTTCTTATATGTGTTCTTCTTATTAATACATATAACTATACGGTTATTATATATTTAAGATAGATAGTAGTTTAGGATTATATTTATGATTAGATCTAAATGTTGATTATTTATGACAACACTATCATTATAATCACATAGACTATTAGAATTAGGGAGAGTTATATAGTTTGGAGTTATAAAGTTTAGAGTTTGTTTTTTTATGACAAAGGTGAAGAAATATAAAATAGGGTAATTAGGCATAGACTAAGGGGGAGTTATTAGTTTTAGGGGGAGTTATTAAGATAGAAATAAAAAATTTATAAACGAAGATTGTCATCATCAAAAAGGGGAGATTCATCATCAAAAAGGGGAGATTCAAAAAGGGGAGATTCCCAATTTTGAATTGATTTTGAAATTCATAATTAACGTAAATTTTGAATAAATTTGGGAATAAATTTGAAATTTGAATATTTTTGCGTACTTATTTTAAATCATCATCTCTTAAATAATTATGTAAAATATAAAGTAACACATTAACTAATTTAAAACAACAAATATATAAGACAGGTTTTAAAATAATATGTATAGTGCTAACAAGACAAAATGTAAGCTAAGAAAAGAAACAAGTAAATGAGAGAAAAAATATAAAAATAAACACATTAAACAAATTAGATAAATAAAAAATTCAAACAATGTATTAACTAAGTATAGGATTAAAGTGAAGACAAGAAACATATATTACATTCACTATATAAAGATAAGTATGAACAAAAACAATATGCTCACCAAAACAAGTAAACATATAATACATTCAAATAGTCAAGCATACATATACTTACCTATGTACAAGAAAAAGGAACGACAACAAAATATATGAGTATATGTAGGATGAGAAAACAAGTAATAAGAATCAAAACAAAGTAAAAATAACAAACAAAGACATAAGTATGTAAAAGCAAACAAAATAAAGTTGCAGCCACCAAATAAAAACAAGTAAGCTAGGCTGTAAACAAAGTATGGGTAATAGCTTGTAAATAAAAACCAAAAGTACTAAGTAATAAATGCCATATCTTTAGCCTCCACCACAAAATCATATCAGCTGGTTAAAAGAACAAGTAGGAAAGAAATCTTTGTCCTTGATATTGTATAAACAAATAATATCATATCCTGTCAACTTCTCTATATTAATAATCTACTTCATTTCCTATATCAAACATCTTCATCATTTCGTTCCTTCAAGCAAAGGAAATTTGAAGCTAATACCATCTTAAAACTCAAACATAAATAAAACATCAATCTAAAATATCAAGACAATAGAAATCAGAGAATCAAGAAAAGAGTTTTCAGATAGCAGTGCAAACCTGTTTCCAAATGGATGAGGCTCTATCCATTTTCAAACACAGTGAGTAAACTTTTGAATCTAAATTTAGCTGGTTGTTTTAATAATCATGATAAAGTAAAAGTGATGAAGTATTGTATGCATACAGATAGGTATGTATATGAGTATGAGTGAACTATGCTTGTCAGAGAACAGACATGTTCTCAGTTTGAACATAACAGGTTTCCAAACATGTTTTGAAGTCAAGTTCCCTCTTTTCAGATTATTGTTAAACTTCAGACCTTAAATAAAAGTTGTTAGTTTTAATATGGTTCAAATATTAAAAATAGATTTAAGTAAAACAAAGGAAGTTTCTCTTGAAAATTTGAAAATACAGACATCATTTAAATTATGTCGAAATTTCAAACATCATAAATCTTAGTTTCAGGTAGACCATTTTAAATGACATCGAAGATAATGGTTTTTGAAAGGAAAATCACGATTTTTAATGAACTATGGAACGAGAAAATCGAAGTGGAACAATATTTGGGTTTTTGATATTCGAGTGATCTCGTCGTTGAGGGACCTCGGGGTTTCGAGTGAAGGTAGAAGGGAGTACTGTGTGCGTGGGAAAAATGAAGGGAAGTGCTCCAGTTCAACGTGGAAGCGGCGGCGAACGTTTTAAATTTCTAAACCTAATTTTGACTGGGTCGAGTGTTTCGATTGGCTCGTCCTCGTCGTGCGATCGAGTGCGCCGAGTTTTGGGGTGATGGTAGGGGGAACATAGACGAGTAAAGGGTCGAAGTTTGAGGCTCTCTAGTGGACGGGATTTCGAGAACGTCGACGAGTTCCAGGTTGATGTTAGGCCGGTTGTTGGTTTCCAGGTTTTGAGTTTTACTCAATTTCGATTTCGAAGTGATGTCGGCGCTCTGATGATCGGGGAAGGGTGTGTAAGTGGTTGTCGACTTGCTTGACAAAGGGAAGTTGATTGGAGAAGTTCGGCGGAGCTGTGCACGTACACCGTGCGCTATCTCTGATGATCTGGAATTTTGTTAAGTTTGGGAAGAGTAGGAATTTGCGTTGGTCTCGGGTGACTCGGGTGATTGCTCGATGTAATTGGGGTTGGTCTCGAAGCAGGTTTTAATAATTCTCGGGTCAAAATACTATAACAGGCTTTCAAGCCTGGTTTCTATTTTGAAATCTAGAGACTAGATTTAAATTTTTAATCAAGGTTTTAAAACTGAGTTTAAACCAAAATGTAATTATAGATTCTAGTTTGAATTGAAATTTAGTTTATAAATAAATAAAGTTTACAAATTCAAAAAAAATTGTTTTTAATAACTGGAAGGTAATTCAATATGTTGGGAAAATTTGGATTTAAATAGAATTGAATTGTAGATGGGAATTAAACAAGTTAAATTCTTCCATTAAATGATTTTGAATGAAAGTTAAATAAATTGTTAACTTGAATTTGCAAGTTAAATAATTAATGTATTTAAAAAGCTAAATTTTTAAATATAAATTAAGTAATCTAGTTTAAAATTTTCTTACATAAGTTTCATATGTAAGTAATAAATGTTATTTACCTTTATTTAAAAGATTATAAATTGAATTTAAATTTGGTTAATGTTTAAATAAATAATCATTTTGAATCTTAAATTCAAAATGGAATTTGAATTTAAATTTAAAATGTAATGTTCTAATACACTTTAATATTAATGAAGTCATTAATAAAGGGATAAATTATCTTAGAAATTATTAAGGTATTAAAATGATTTAAATTAATAAGATAATTAAGGAACGACTTATGTATTTAATTTATAAATTAATAATTTATATTAATTTATAATTATAGATTAATTAAGAAGTAAATTAAGAAATGTTATTAGTTAATGAGGATAATTAACTATGAATTATTAAGTAACAAAATTAATGTGATAAATTTTGATAACAAATTAGATTAATTAATTGAATCAATTGTAAATTGTTAGTTACTTAATGAAAGCAATTAAGGGGTTAATTAATAATTGTAATTAAATTTGGATATTTTGATTTAAATTAATGATAAAGACAAACTGGTAATTAATGATTTGTTATTATGAGATGATTGCTTAATGGTAAGTAATTAAAGAGTAAATTTCTTGAAGTAAATAATTAAGAAGTTAATTAATTATATAACTGGTTCAAAAGTCAATTTAATTAATATGATTGATTAAGAATAATTTCATTAATTAAAGTGTTTGATAAATTAATTTATATCAAATGATTTGGAATTAATAAATCAGAATTGGATAATAAATTCATAAGTAATTAATTAAATTGGAAATGAATTGAATTAATTAGGATTAAACAATTAATTAATCCTGTTTATAAATGATTATCAAATGCATGACCTTACTTATGAATGATCGTATTATATGAGATGCCTTGAATTGATTGTCCTATCTGAGCTGTGACACTTTGTTCTATGGATTGTGCTATGTATAATTTAATCATTTATTGATGATACATCTGTATATTATCTGTGAATCCATGAATGAAGATAAGCGTTATAGTTTATATCACTTATCAACTATATTTCTGTGTTTTAATCTGTGATGATTGAATGATGTTGCACTATTGTGTTAAACCCCTGGACCACACCATACGCTCACAAATATGGATTTCACGAGGAAATCGATTAAGTCATAGATTTTTGAAAATAGTTTTGTATTTGAATTTTTAAATTCAAATGTTTTGAAAATTGATTGGGTTTGAAGTGAAAATCTTTTGAAATGGAACTTCAAAGATGAGATTTATTTTGAATAACTTGATAAAGTATGAAGTTTAAATAATTTGATTTAAACATAAATACAAGATTTGAAATTGAATTCTAGGATTTGAAACTAGGGAGTAAAGATGTTATACCAGTTATATATGGGTTAAACTACTTTAAATGCATTGATTTGGGAATTTGAATTTAAATTCAAGGGCTTTAACTCGTGTAAATATAATTGGATTTTCTGAAACGAAACCTGTTTGTTTTCAAATAATAAAAGCTTTCACATAAGAAATGAACGTCCAAATTGTGTTAAAAAGAATTTCAAGTTTGAAAATGAAAATGACTTCCAATTTTTCGGAGAAGGTTTGAAACTATAAGTTAAATCTTTGATTTAAAGATTTAATGGGTTAATCCTATTGAAATGAAATTGTTTTGGAAATCTATGAATGGATCTTTGTGAAATTAATCTTTTTGTTTAAAGATTTGAAATGGTAATTTGTTTAACCATTTAAAGAAAGTTTTGGGTTTTAAGTTGTGACTTAATTGAAATCCCATATCCATATGTTTTTAAATACCGCGCTCACTATTCGGTTTAGACGGGAGAGGACCTTTGTGTCATATATCCCATTCCGAATATGTGATACGTCGTTATGGATAGCATTTGAAGACTGGTGGTGAAGACCGGATATTTTCGAAAACGAAAGGACAACTCGTCGAATGTCTTTGCATCGACTGGTCCCCGGTATAGAGACTCCATATGTGATGGGAAGTCCGAACGCGATTAGTGAATATCCGAATTTCAAGGACTTCTTTAGAAGTGCCTTCAGTTCTGTTCGAACCCAGAACAGACTTGTATGGATTGTATGTATGACATTACAAATTGAGATATAAAGAAGATTTCTTTCAAATACATTTCTGTTGGTGGCGGAGAATTTATTCTCTTAGCATTAACACTCTTCTCAGAGACGTATGAGCTTAGAGGTTATGTAGTTGAAGGTTATCAGCGATATATTCCCAATTTGGTAATGTGGCATGCTGAGTGCTGCTGATCATTTGTTGATCCAAGCGTGGCTTTTGTAAAAAGTGTAGCTTTGTGGACGAGACTTCGTCGAACCTCACAACCCGGAATGGTCGAAACAGGAAAGATGCAGCAAGGTTAATGGAGGTAGCACCCTTTAGGGTATGTTCATTTCCTTTTGGAAAAGGGTGGTATCATGGTATGGAGCCCAGATACTTACTCATGTTGAAACACTTTATTTATTACCGTGTGATGTTGGTTATCGAGCGCTCGGATAAAGGTCCTAAAGGACCGGGGGATGGCACACTCTTGTCAGTAGTTACCCAGTTAGGGGTAACCCAGCCTTGTGTTGGCAGAGATCCGGTTAGGTTCTCGGGACGTCCTTCCAGAGGCGTTTCCATGAGGTAATGGGAAGTTCCTTGGCCTGACCATTTTTTGGAAATCCAAAGAAACAATACGAACCTTGTACGGTTTTAGTTGTAGAACCTTCCATTTAATATGGTAGCTATAGTAGGCATAATATAATGGTACGTATGCTGGCTAAGATTTATATCTTTATTTTCGAAATGATTTTTTTCTACACTATGCACTAATAATAATATCAAAAATGATTTGATTTTGCGTAGTAAGCATCTTTGACTATCATAAGGAGAAATCTCCCCCAAGTCTGCGTTTGCATTGTGTGTGTGCCGGGAGGCCTTACGGTAGTTTCATTTTTAAAAGCATTGCGAATTGATTTTAAAATCTTTGTTGATTGTTTTAAAATATAAACTATTTTTGTTGCTCACACCAGTCCCACGACTGATCCGGAGTTTATTGTTTCTTTCATAAACTCTGGGTGCTCATTATTTTCTACACGAGCAGTCTAGAGTTGGGTTTTTCAGATAGTCAAATGTAGTGGATTATCTGGAGATAGTTCAATCTTTGGATCAGACTGCATTTTCTTATCTTTGTGCATACTTATTGGGAGTTCGAGTTACTGCTGGATTGGTTCTTGGAAATGGAGTTGCAGTTTTTGGAGTTCTTCCTTGAAGACTATCTTAGAGTTATTTGTTCCGCTGTTAGTGTTATCTATTTTCTTTTCCGCTGCTATTTTATTGTATCATATCTCTGATGTATATTGATATCTATTGGATCATTTGTTGTATCAGATAGTGTATCAAAGCTGTATATCAATGTATTATTCTTTTCTTCCACTGTGTTATTTACTTGATGTTGTTATAAGCTCTAGCGAATCGGATTTGAACGGTCGAATCTACGGCATTCGAGTACGAATGAAGTATGGATGTCGATTTTCGAGCGCGAAAAATCCGCGTCGTTACAAGAATGGAAATAAAAGCGATTCAAATTGGAGGAAAATGAAGTTCAGCGGAAAGAAGCTGAGGAGAGGAATAGGAAGGAAGAATATATAGAAGAAAAAGATGAAAGATGTTACTTGTTTCAATTGCTTGGAGAAAGGCGATTTCTTGAACAATTTTAAGAATCCCAGGAAGCAAGGAAAGAGGAAGCAATTTGTGAAGCCAGATCAGGAATCTAGGGAATGCTATTATTGCCACAAGCCAGGACATAGGATCATGGATTGCCCAGCACTGAAGCAAGCTCAAAAAGTGAGTGTATATGCAATCAAAGATGATTCTTCAACCTCAAAGGCTGAAATAGGAAAAGAAATTTTATAGGGTAACCTTCTCGAATTTTGTTCGACACAGGAACTATACATTGTTTTATTTCTCAGCAAATCATAAATGAGTTAAACCTTGAATCTGAGATCGTAATCGAATCTATTTTTGTTTGTTTCATTGGATTTCGATAAAATCTACGAACAGTTAGTTATTCCAACCAATACCCCTGTATATTTCGTAGACTGAATAACCCGAATAACTTTGTGAAATATTGAATGAGTTTGTTCTCGTATCTATTGTTGATATTTTGATTTAGTAAGCCAAATGCAGAATAGATATCCGATTTGATCTGGAAAGATATTTATCAATCTTTCATATATCCTTGGTTATCTCCCTGGCAAATTTTGGGGATGAAATTTTCTTAAGAGGGGAATCTGTAACATTCCCAAATTTTAACCAAGTTTAATTTGATAAATTTAATTTAATTTTGAAATTAAATTGTGAGTTTATTTGTGAATTAATTAAAAATTTCTAGAATAAATAAAAAAGTTTAGATTATAAATAAGAATTTGGTTTGTAATTTAAGGATAAGTATTTTATAAATATAAATTGGATTTGAAAAAAAATTATTAGATTTAAAGATAAATAAGATTTAAAAGCTTTAAAAGTTAATGATAGTTTGTTTTCTAAAATTTTAAATATATTTATGTTTGGAAGATTTACTTTAAGAATTTAGGTAATAATTTTCAAAAGATTTATTTTTATGATTGAATTCTGTTATATATATTCATATATATATATATATGTGATTATTTGTTAATATGCAATCAAGATTTCTAAATCATTCTTTTCTTTTAAAAAGTTGTGCAAATATAAATAATAAGAAATGTATAAATGGAAAATATAAATATATTTGTACTAAAACTAAATTAAGATTGAATGTGAAAAATAGTTGAGATAAAATTCTATTTGTGCAAAATATAAGTATATAAGAAGACATATGTTGAGATATGAAAATATATTTGCATAAAGGGTTAAAAATAAATTTACAAAATTATTTGAAACAAGGATATAAACATAAAAATGATTTTAGATACATTTGTAAGGAGATTAATATATGTAAAGACAAGTGTAATTAAATGGACAATTAGAACAAATTTTGTTTAAAATGAATTAAATTTTGTATTGAAAGATGAAAACTAAAATACACTCATTTTTCTTTTCTCACATTTTCAACACCAAAGTAAAACTGAAATGAGAAAAAAAAAGAGAAAACAAAAATCATCTCAAATTTGAAACAAGATTTCAAATCAAAACCATCCTCAATCTCAGTACTAAAACAAAGATACAAAACTAAAAAATCAAAAACAAAAGTTTATCTCAACACCAAACAAAGCTTCAGTTCAAGGATGCATGATCAAAACCAAAATCTGGAAAAAAATAAGAACATGGAAATCAAGTCTGTTTCAAGTTTTCCAATCTGGAATTTGATGATCAGGCTTCAATCTGAATTCAGACCTGAGAGCATTCCTAGTTTCAAAAGCTAAAATAAATTCAAGCCTAGAAATCATATGTAAGATCAAATTTAAGCTGCAAGATCAAGCATACAGTTCAAATTGATTTAAACAGCAAAGGATTAAGCAACTCACCAAAGAAACAAAATTCAAAAATCAGGCCTCTGTTCATTTCTGCTTTTAAATGAAACAGGTGAGCAAACACTTGAATCCTCTTTTATCTTAATGCTCATTGAAGTATGATCTGGATTTTTCATAAATAATTGTGTGGATATGCTTGCATGTCTGTGAATATCTGTGAATTGAAGTATACATGTCTGTGTTCATGCATGTATTTCTCTGTTCTACCTACAGGCTTTAAAAGCATGATCAAAAATCAATCCTTTCTTCCCTGATCTCCTATAGGATGTGAATTATAAACAAAACATGTTTATAATAACAAGATATAAGTTTAAAAAAATATTTTAGGCGAAAATTAAAAGAAATTTTTACCGGAGATAAAATTTACAGTAAATTTTAAAAGTATGACCAAATTCAACTTTGTCAATTTATTGATTCACTTATATAATCTATTTCGTTACCTAAATTCGTTGTTTTTAAAAGAAAAATCAAAATTTTTAAGCAAGTGTTCACTGAGAAAATGGGAATTGAACGATTTTTGGTTGATCGGAAAATTCCGATGATCAGAGTGGAAGTGGGTCATGGGGTCTTGGCCATAGATAGCTCAGAAGTCAAGTGTCATCCGAAAAATGGCAATGGAAATTATTAGTAGCCATGGTGGTTGAACGTTGATAAAATTGGGTTTGGGCTGGAGTTTTTGCATTGGTCGGAAATCAAATGGCCGAGGTGTCCATGGTGCATCGGTCTTGACAGGACATGAGGGGATAGGTGCATGAGGCTGCGGTGGCGCTCTGGGCAGAGTCGCGAAGGTTCTGGCGAAGTAACGTGGCAGCACGAGGTGAATCTATTGGTCGAGGTTGGGTTTTAGTTCGTTCAATTTGCTCGATTTCAGTTTCGTATATATATATTGATGATCTGTGGGTTCGAGTTCATCGGCAGGGTCGACGTCGAGATGTTGATGATCGAAATGTGGCCGAAAGTGGCCAGATCGTTCGTGCACGTGCACGTTGATGTGGTTCGTGTCAGAATTTGTTACTGGGAGAAGAAGGATGATGCTCGAAGAAAGTTTCAGGGAGATGAGGGATTGGCTCGAGTATAGACTCGAGCGTATTCGCATTGTATCAGGCCTTTAAAACAAAAAAAACTTAACAAATTTTTCAAAAGTTGAATAGTGTACGGGTGAGTTTTGGAAGAAACCCGAAGCAAGGGGTTTGTATACTCGGGGTTGAGGTGAAACAGTCTTCTTGATAATCATTTTAATCTAGATAATTGTTAACGCTTAAATTTTAACGCTAATACCCCGGTGTGTGAAGTGTAGTTGTGAAAGCACCACCCGATAAATCGGGAAAGAATTACAAGCAAGTAATAGCGGAAAAGCAGTAAACGACAGCAATTTTATAGTGGTTCGGCTTATGGGTATAGCCTACGTCCACTTTAAGTACTTTTATTGATGATCACGTTACAAGTTGATACAAATCTTCTCAAGTACAATACACTTTGAATTACAAAAGACTTAGAACAAGTAGCTCAAACTTCGATGTTGACAAAAATCTTCAAATCCATGGTGGATGTAGATGATTTCTTTATGAAGTTCTTTTAGACGTTCTTTGAATCTCAAAAGTTTTAAGTGTTGAAGTAGTCTGGAATTCGGCAGAGTAATGGCGCTTGAAATTGATCGACCAAAAGTCCCCTTAATGTTGGAGGTAGGTTGGTATTTATAGGCAAAGATCTTGGACCTAAGCTAAGTCGTAACCGGTTCTGAATCGCCCCCGACCCAGCTAAGTCGTGGCCGACTTATGGGAGCACCACTATGATCTAGCTGAGTTGATCTTTCTTCGCTGAATTTGCACAAGTCCAAAGTCGTCACCGGGTCAAGTCAGGTCGTAGGTCGTTCCCTCTCTCTGATGCATGGCCTCCGACTTAAATGGGAAGTGCATGCTCAAATAGGTCGTTGCCGATTTAATGAATTGACGAGCTAAACGTGAACTAACTCCCTTGCCCAGGTCGCGCACATCCTAGCACAGACCATGAGTCGGTCACGACACAAGTGTAAGTCGTGAACTTGTTCCACTCAGTTAGGTCGGTAAACATGTTAAGTCCTTAAGTCGGATCGAATTAGGTCGGCAACTTCATTAGGCAGTTAGGTCGGCACCATGTTAAGTCGGATCCTTTGTTAAGCAGTTAGGTCGGCAACTCCATTAGGCAGTTAGGTCGGCACCATGTTAAGTCGGATCCTTTGTTATTTCTTGAGTCGTTAGGCCAGTTCCTTCTGAAGCACTAGGTCGGCATCTATGTGAAGGCATTGGGTCGGCATGCTCCTTAACCAGTTAAGTCGGTATCGATTTAAGTCGGCCACCTTGTTAATCAGTTAGGTCGGCTATCCCTTTAAGTCCTGAGTCGGCGCCATCTCCACATACTGGACCACTGAGTCGTAACCGAGGCAGGGTTAACATTTGCCCCTCGAAGTATACGCCTTGGGATTAAGTCGTGTGCTTCGATACCTTTTAACTCGGTCACTCTTAGGTCGGTAAGTCATGAACGACTTATCAGCTAACTCGTGTATGATGACCCGTATCATTTCACTTCAGAGTATAAGCCGGCCTCCTTCAACCTTCTTCGTCACTTATTCATTCACTCAATTTCGATTCTGCCATTAAAATTCTCCTGAGTTCTTTAAGGCGATTCCATCCTACCTGATCACCAGTAATTCCTACTATTCATTGCGTAAGTGATTCTACTCCTCCCTTGATTGTAGATTACCTTCGGTTCTCAAACTTTATCGCTTGAATTCGAACGGCCTCCTTGCATGATGCTTCATCACGAATTCTATCATATTTGCCGTTGATGAAACTCAGGTTGCTCGATTAAAAGTTCGATGAAATAATGAAAGTGGCTCGTCGTCTTAGGCTAATTGTTTGAGATTACCATGCGACAAATTTATGATAACTTCGAACTGATTTAGTGGACGGTCCGGCAGCAGGTAATGGTATGAACGGAATAGGGGTTTTTGCTGGTGGAGGAGCGGTTAGCGGGCTAATGGGTTGAGTGGAGTGAGGTATTGGTTTAGACGCGACCCAGTGATTTTAGATGACTCATCTTTTGGCGGATTCAAATCATAAATCATGACCGTGTTAGTGCTTGAGTGAGACCCACCGACCTACCATTCTGCCGATCTAAGCTTTAAACCGTGGCCGAGATAATGCCAGAAAGAAGCTTACCGATCTATACTTTAAAGCTTGAATCGTGACCGAGCTAACACTTGAGAAATTCCTGCCTTTTGAACCAGAGCTTGCGACCTAGGGGAACGAGTTGCCAAGTTAAACTATTTAGACCTTGACCTGCTACCGACTTAGCTTTATTTTGAGCATTTGCCTTGAGCTAAAGAACTAAATTGTCTGAATTTTTGAACTTTAAACTTGCCTGAATCTCCTTGTATTATGCCGCATTAACTTATAAGCTGCTAACCTGCTAAAAATAACAAACAAAGAGAACCAAGGCGAAAATACTGCCATTGACTGCCCACGTCAGATGTCAGATTAGTCAAGACAAAACAAACAACTTAATTATATTGCATGAAATGTTTGCGAATCAATCAATTAGGGTTAAGCATTAGTGCAAAGTATCAACAATCTGAACTGATTTGTCTGCACCAACATCTTACTTGCATATTTAGGCTTAAAACAATAATCCCTGAATTTCATAACTAACAAATGTTTGCTAGTTTTTATTCCAGTTATATTTGTTTACCGCTTGATTGATTCTACACAACACTTCACACACTTTAGGAAACGTGCACCTTCATGTTTGAATACCCAGTTGTTTATGTAGAATGACTTCCCATCGAGAAGAAGAAGTGGTAACTCAAGAAGAAGAAACTTTCCCGACAACAGTTCCGATAGAGAATCCTCCGGAAAGAACTTCGACTATTCTATCTTTGAGAACATTTATTCAGCTGCGCACTCAATTTGGCTTTGCTGAAAATGATGTCCTATTCCCTGGGTCAAATGATACTGCTGATAATCCTCCCCATGGTTTCGTTGCAGTCAACCGCCACATGTGCTTAAGTGGGGCGATTCCTCCTTTTAATGACTTCCTTCGAACTCTTCTTCTCCGGTTGACAATCTCTCCATTTCAACTTCATCCTAATGGTTATGCCATCTTGATGGGGTTGTGTGTTTTGTTTAGAAGAACTCTTGATCGCCTACCGAGTTTTGAAGAAATTCGTTATCTGTGCTCGTTTACAAAGAGTAAAGATCATCCTTCACTCATTATTGTGAGAAGTGCTAGAAACCGCAAGCTCCTTTCCGATCTCACTGAAAGTGTTCATGGATTTTTGAACCAGTTTTTCTTTGCTCGCTGTCCTCCAGGGTTTTATGCCATCTGGAGAATAGGAAGTAAGACTAGTGTTTCCATTTTTTCGTTTTTGAAACTTTTTTCGAGATCCGAACTTTCAGTTGCTAACTTCATTCTTTGCTCTTTTCAGCACTTCCTCTCCCTTCTAGAGATCCGATTCATAAACAAGTTTTTGAGAGGTTGAGTGCCGTGGCTGCGGAAGAAAGGAGCATAAAATTTCTGCTGAAGGATGAATTTTTACACCAATACGGGCTTCTACACGCTTCTCGTTCTACACATGCTCATGAAGTTCCAACAGAAGTTCCCGATTCTCCGATGAAAACTCCTGACGCCCCGGTTACTATCGAACAACTCACATCAAAAGAGTCTAATATTGAAGCTTCATTGGTGAAGTGTTCCACTCCTACCGACATTATGGGGTCATCTAGTAAGACGGTGCTTGCCCCGATCGAGGAAGAAGAAGAACCTTCACGGCCTCTCGGGGGATTAGCTGATGTAGGAATTGAGAAAACAAGTCCCACCAAGCATGATGGTGACGATGTTTATGAGGGGTTGAGCGACATAATAGTGACTTCGCAGGAGCTTTTTAGAGATGACGTATCTAAAACTATCTCTCCTGTAATTGAGGCGACGTCTCTTCTTCGACAAACACCAACACAAACATCAACTCCTCATACCCAAGCTATCATCACCTCTGCACCAAAGAGTGGTTTGTAGCTTAATGCGTGTAGCTTGCACATCACGCAACACTTAGGATTTTCCAGCACATTTATGCACTTATCTTCTTATACTTTAGAGATTTCTAAAGCTTATCTTTTCTTATTTTAGATTCTTCAATGACACGCGGCGGATCATATTATCAGGATTTCCAACGCTACGGGGGGCGTGGCCAATATAATTATGGGCGCTACTTCGCCTCCTATAGAGAGTCTGACGAAGAGAGGGCTGCTCGAAAGGCTCGTGAAAGGAGGGATGCAGAAGAGCGTTATGACAGAAGGGATAGGGATGAGCACCATGATTCTTCGCAGAGAGGTGATGATTCTCACAAAAGGAAATCTCACGATGACCGAGGAAAAGGTCACGTAGTTGAAGGTTCAGGCAAACGAGCCCGATATGGTGAGAGACATGCTTCCACTACTCCCGAAAAGCCTACTGCCCCTGCCCCTCTTGACATTCCTTCCGACTCTCCTGCTCTCGGGAAGGAAGACATCCAGACAATAATAAGCAGGCCTAAATTTCAAGTGGGACCGGGCCCAGCCACTTTACAAAGTCGTTTTCCGCAGTGGTGTTTAAAGGGTGTGAGGTTCGATCTCGACCTGGTCCCTATTGACAAGCCTGCTATGCTACGAAATCTTGACGCCGTTAAACTTGATATCGAGAGGATGTCAAACTGGCAGAAGCTTGTTGATGAGCTTCAACGAGTTAACCGCGCCAACTTAGAGGCTATGCTCACCATGGAAAACGATAAGGCTGAGTGGCAAAAGGTCCTTGAGCAGCATGATACCGAAATGAGAAGCATTACTTCCTACAACGAGGAGCTCGAAGCAAAGGTTGAGAAGTTGAAAGATGAGCTTGCTGCTTCCTCTACTTCATACTCTCAAAAAGAAGAAGTGCTTCTCAGACAAGTAAGAGATGCTCATGCCAGCCAACGGGATGCTGAGGAAAGGCTTGAAGTTCAGAAAAGAATTAATGAGGGCTACATTGCTGATGTTGCAGAGCTCCAAATGAAAAACAACTCCCAGGAAGCGGAGATACAAATGCTTAAGCTTCAGCTTTCCAAAACTGAGAGGGAGCGTGATGAGGCTATCGCCGGCAGAATCGCAGCTGAGGAATCTCATGAGGCGACCAAGAACAGCTTTGGCTCAACATTATTCGACTTCTATTTGCATAGCGTCTTGGGGCGCGGAAGCCTCGCTTTCCTTGGTCCCAAGTATGAGATCACTTTAGCTGAGGTGTGGGAGGCCGCCCTCGATATGCTTGGTGCTGAAGGTGCTGGTTATGACGAGTCAGCCCTGGAAAGGCATTATTTTGATGAAGACGCTCGCGCTGCTCTCGCCAGGGGAAAGGAACAACTTGCCAAACTAAGAACTGAAGTGACGGAAGGGGACCGGCTGGAAAAAACCACTTCAACTATTCTAGTCCAGCCACCTTCTTCGTCTGAAGTCAACATCATTGGTTCCAGTTCCCATTTCGCTTCTCCTACCAAAGTTACCACTGAGATTACAAGCGTACATGGTGGAGACGAGGGTGATGAGAGCGCTGACGCGCAAGCTTATGAAGTTGATATCAGGAAATCAGCTTCACCAGGTAACTTCACTGTTAATTCCGCTACTGTCAATTCTGTTCAAGCGGGTTATTCATTTGTTTCACATGAGTTTCATGAACTCCTTGGCTATTTTCTCAATCTTGATGAGCCTTCGTCTCCTCTCTCTACTAACTTTATTGGTGAGCCTTCATCTCCTCTCTTTACTGACTTTTAACCTCTTTTCTTCTGTAGAGAAAGCACCAAGCACTGCTCAAACTTCCACTCCTCCGGTTATCCTTCCTTCATCTCTTCAGGTGGCGCCTCCTTCTACCTCGCATCCTGGATCACAGGAGGAACAAATAGAGGCTCTTCACAGCTTGGATGATCCCATCGCTTCGCAAGAGCAGAAAGATGAGGGACTTGAAGGAGGTGACATATCCCCGGAGCGAACTCCTTCTGACGACATTGTTCTATCTAAACTTGTCACTCCGGGGAGTGAGTCTTCCTCACAAAGGAGAAAGAAGCGTGGGACATCAAAGAGGAGGGGGAAGAAAATCACCGCCACTGAAGAGGAGCCGGAAGTTGAACCGGTTGCACCTACCTCTCCTACTTCCCTTATACCCACTGGCCGACCTGAAAAGCTGGTCATTCGACCGGGTAAAGGGTCCAAAGGAGGGAAGAAGAAGTGAAGACGACTTTAGCTTTTTGCCTTTTGTATGTACTGGCCGAGAATTGTGCGGGTACCGGCCCCCGCTTTTCTTTATTTTGAAACCTGTATCTGCATTATAGTTGAATAAAATGATTCCTTGTTTGTACAAACTTCTGTTTGAATTTGAGAATGCATTTACTATTTATTTTTTGCACAAGTTTATTTACACGATATTGCAGCGAGCTTATGGCATGTTACTTGAGCGTTACCTTTTGCTGGTTTGGCTATACCATATTGTGTGTAATTATACTATATTGTCCCCATTCCACAAGTTTGCTGCAATATTCTATACTTCGAGGGGAATTGTACTCTTATTTGCTAAAGAATAATTATTTTATTTCCTTAAAGAGAATTTTTGTAGAGTACAACCCCCTTCGTATAAGTTTCAGCGCTTTGTCCTTTGAAGAAATCACTTCTTTCTTTTGCTTAAGTACATTTTTTACCAAGTGAATTCTTTTATGCGGTAAAGCGGATCTCTGAAGGGTACTTTAACTCCCTCTCTCTTTTTTCTTTTTTTTTTCTTTTTTTTTGAGGAAGATCATTCTCCAGAATAGGTAAATTACTCTTTCTTCGGAAGTTAAAGTATGCCCCTGATGAGGATTTTTTTTATAGAAAGTTGTACCTCTGAGGAGGGATTTTCTACGTTTCAACACTTGGAAGTTTTATTTCAATCTTGGTGAAACGTGTACCTCCAAAGAGTTTTGCCTTAGGAAGTCTTTTCACGTTTCAACACTTGGAAGTTTTATTTCAATCTCGGCGAAACGTGGGCTTCCGAAGAGGTCTTTCTTCTTGATTGTGCCTCCGAAGAGGTCTTTATTTTGTTTATTTTTCAACTCTGGTGAAGTGAAATTCCGAAGAGCGGCTGTTACACTTCAACTCCTGGTGAAATATGCCTCCGAAGAGGTCTTTATTTTGTTTGCATTTCAACTTTGGTGAAGTGAAACTCCGAAGAGTAACTACTCCGACTCCTGGTGAAATGTGCCTCCGAAGAGGTCTTTTTCTTTGTTTGCATTTCAACTCTGGTGAAGTGAAATTCCGAAGAGCGGCTATTTCAATTCAACTCCTGGTGAAATGTGCCTCAGAAAGGGTTTTCATTGCCTGGAAGTTGCTCTCTCATGGTTGGAGGGTCATGACTCCTCCAATCTTTTTTGTTGAGTAGAGAACTTTCTTTTTTGTGGCATATGACCCATTAGAGGTCTTTTATCCTCCGAAGAGTTGTGCCTCTGAAGAAGACTTATGCTGCCGATGATGGATTTTGGTTGTTTCCTTGTCTTTTTGCTTACGCCTTTTCACCGATCCTCTTTTTTTTTTTTTTTCTCTTTTCAAGTTTTCATTCCCCTTTTCTTGCAAGTAGCTTATTTAATCCAAGGAAGTGTACTTCATTGTTAGGCAAGTTCGTGAGAACGGGCACTAGCTTCCTAATTGGATATTTGTTTGTTCAAACAATCTCAATTTATCAGCAAGGGCCCGTTTCTATCGAAATTGTTAGCCGTTCAATTGAAGTATTTCCTATCTAGGATTTGAATTCGGGGTCTTTATGACTTGAAATTTGTTTGTTGAATGATGGTGAGAATCGCTCGGTCTTATTATGCGCAAGTTTTATTTCCATTGTCTGCAAAAATTTAAATCGACATTTCAGCAATACATTTTATGTACTTTTATATCGAAAATAAAGCAAACATGTAATAAAAATAAGGAACACAAGATTTATAGTGGTTCGGCCAAGAATTTGGGCCTACATCCACTTTATATTCTTTCATTAATCACTTGCATCGGTTTTACAATTGCTTTCAATTACAAAAATCATACGTTCACAATCCTTTTTTACAATATTTCAACAAAATTTTCAAGTAAAGTATGGACGCAAGTGATTGCTGTTCCATGCCCTTGGAATTTGATCTCCTTCAACAGTAGTGAGTTTGAATGTGCCGTCAAGAAGCTTCTGACCTATCACATATGGTCCTTCCCAATTGGGCCCAAACACACCTGTTGCGGTCATAATTCTTTTCAGGACTAGATCTCCAATTTCAAAGCTGCGTTGTCGAACTTTGGAATTGAAATGTCTGGCTATCCTTTGCTGATGAGCTGCAACTCTGAGATTAGCTTCATCTCTTTTTTCATCAAGGAGATCCAGCGCTTCAAGTTGTAGCTTTTCATTTTCTGCTTCATTGTTTGTTGAAGGAAATTCCAGTCTTAGTGCATAACATAATGATCGACCTTCAGGAGTTTCAAGTACCACTCCGGCTCCAGAACAGTAGTCATTTCTTGCGCCATCCACATACATCTTCCACTGGATTGGGGAATCATTGACCGCTTTTTCCTCACCATTATCTTTCTCTGTGAATTCTGCAATGAAATCAGCTAAAGCTTGTCCGTTGATTGCTTTTCGGGGATGATAAGTGATGTCATATTGACTGAGTTCAATGTTCCATTTTAGAAGGCGACCCGAAGTTTCTGGGCGAAATAGGACTTGCTTTAGAGGTTGATCAGTGAGTACTTTGATAGGATGAGCTTGGAAATATTGCCTCAGTTTCCTCGATGCAACTAGTAGGCAATAGGCGAGTTTTTCCAACTTGGAGTAATTCAGCTCTGCCCCAGTGAGTCTTTTGCTGATATAGTAAACTGGATGTTGAATCCTTTTGTCTTCCCGTATCAGCGCTGCACTTAGAGCATGAGATGATACTGCCAAGTATATAAGAAGATCCTCACCATTGCCTGGTCTAGAAAGTATCGGAGGCGTTTCCATATGACGGATCAACTCTTCAAAGGCTTTTTGGCATTCGGGAGTCCATTCAAAGTTCTTCTTTCCTTTTTTCAGGGCATCGAAGAATGGGATGCATTTATCAGTAGCTTTGGAAATGAACCGACTCAAAGCGGCGACCTTTCCGTTGAGACTTTGCAATTCCTTCTTCGTTCTAGGAGCTTTAACTTCTTTTAAGGCGGTAATTTGAGCTGGACTGGCCTCAATGCCCCTAGCACTGACGATAAAACCTAAGAACTTTCCGGATTCGACCCCAAATGTACATTTCAGAGGGTTAAGTTTCATTCTGTATTTCCGGAGGACTGCGAACATTTCTGCTAAGTGTTCAATGTGATCCACTGCTTTCCTGGACTTCACTAACATGTCGTCGACGTAGACTTCCATAGTTTTGCCCAATTGCGGTTTGAACATAGCATTAACAAGTCTTTGGTAGGTTGCCCCTGTGTTTTTCAATCCGAAGGGCATAACTCTGTAGCAATAAAGTCCAACATCTGTGATAAAGCTCGTATCCTCCTGATCCGGCTCATGCATCATGATTTGGTTATAACCGGAGTAGGCATCCATGAAGGATAACAATTCATGTCCCGCAGTTCCGTCTACCAGTTGATCGATCCTGGGTAATGGGAAGCAATCTTTGGGGCAAGCCTTATTTAGATCAGAAAAATCGATGCACACTCTCCATTTTCCATTAGCTTTCTTGACCAACACAGGATTCGAAACCCAATTCGGATATGTAGATTCTCTGATGAAGTTATTTTCCATGAGTCGATCAACTTCTTCTTTTAATGCTGCTGACCTTTCTGGACCTTGGGTTCTCCTTTTCTGTTTAACTGGTGTAAATTTTGGGTCAATATTCAGAGCGTGTACTGCAACTTCTGGAGATATCCCACACATATCGGCATGAGTCCAAGCAAAGACATCCAGATTTGCCTTCAGGAAAGATATCAAGATGTTCTGAATTAACACATTAAGCTGTGAACCCACATTCAACACCTTATTTGGATCCTTCGGGTCAACAGGTACCGGAACTGTCGTTTCCACCGGTACTACTCTATTCTCCCCTGTACTGGCTTTTCTGGGATCCATTTCTTTCCGTGCCCCGCTGTGCTCGCCAGTGCAGGGTCCGCCTCGTAATTGCTATAAAGCTGGTTCCTTGATGCGGACTGGGGTTGCCGCATCCTTTCCCATTTCTCTTTTTCTTGACTCTCGCAGCTCTGTCAAATAGCATTCTCGCGCAGCATTTTGATCCCCTTTTATAACTCCTACTCCATTGTCAGTAGGAAATTTAATAGTGAGGCACCACGGGGCTAGGATAGCTTTGAATGCTGCGAGTGTTGGACGGCCAAGAAAAGCATTATAAGCAGAATATTCATCGACGATCACAAAGGTTTGCTTTCGGACCACTTTCCTTTCTCCTTCCCCAAGTTCTACAAACAGATCGATGGTTCCTACTGGTTGCTTTGGCTCCCCAGTGAAGCCAACGATTTTCTGTGATGAGGCTTGCACATCGATCATAGGGATTTTCATCTGGTCAAATGTCTTCTTGAAGAGAATATTACATGATGCTCCGCAGTCAATGAGGACTCTTCTGACAATGGCTGGTCCAATACCAGCCGAGATGACCAAGGGATCTAAAGTAGGAGCTTCAATACCTGTAGAATCTCTGGCTCTGAAAATAATATCATCGCTGAAAGTTTTCTGTTGTTTCAAGGGCGTAGTATCTTCTAGAACAAAGACGTCTGCTTCGGCTGGAGCATATTTCAAAGCCCTGGAATATCTCTCCATCTCACCCCAGCTCTTGCCAGCTGGGTGAGGTCCTCCTGAAATGATATTAATAACGGGCCTTCCAGATTCATGCCCCGTAGCTTTCTCACCTGCCCCAGGCTGATGAACAGGAGCCCGCTGCCCCTGACTCGATGATGCAGGATTGTTGCTATTCTTTTTCACGAATTGCTGCAACTTGCTTTCTCTCAGCAACTCTTCAATCAGATTTTTCAGCTGGCGGCATTCATCAGTTTCATGACCGGGTTGATTGTGGAAGCGGCAGAATTTCCCACTCTGTATGGCTTTTTTCCCGGTTCTCAAAGGGATAGGTTTAGGGAAATCGACGGAATCTTTAGTGGCAAGGTAGATGTGCTCCGGCGTATGTGATAATGGAGTATATTCTGATGGCTTGAAGGACCGGGGCTTTTTCAGATTACCCTGTTTCTTTCCATTATTATTCTCCCTTTTCTGCCCCACCGACTCATTCTTGCGTGGAGCGACAGTGTTGTCTTCAGCTTTTTCCAACACTGCCTTTACTGGCAAAGGACGACTTTCCAAGCGAATGAATTCGTCTGCTTTTTTGTAGAACTTCTCGAGAGAGGTTGGCTCTTTCATATTTAACCATTTCCCAAATTCGCTTGACTTATCAATAGCCCTCATTAGATAAGTCAAGATCATTCGTGGTTCAGCATTATCCACTTCCGCCAGCGCTATATTAAAGCGGTTCAAGAAAGATCTGATGGACTCACCAGGATTTTGCTCTAAACTGGACAATGACATGATATCCTTGGCCTTTGAAGCATAAAGTCTAAACTGCTCCTTAAATTTTCTGGTCAAGTCTGAAAACTGATCGATAGATCGAACTGGCAACTTGGTGAACCACAGTAAAGCCACGCCTTCCAGGTATACGGGGAAATATCGGCACTTTATTTCGTCGGAGGCCCTGGCACCTGTCATGTGCCAATCATATTTATACAAGAACTCATTCGGATCACTTGTCCCTTTGTAAGCTGGAATAGTTGGAGGGACAAACTTCCTTGGAAATTCCGCCTTCAAGATTTTTTCAGTAAACGGAGTTTTACTTGGAGCGAAACCCCATTCCTTCTCATCTTCGACCCTTTGCATACTTTCTTTCATGATCTGCCGAACCATTCCAGAAAGATATTCTTCATCATGTCGAGTTCTAGATCCACCGGCCTCAGGTACTGCCTGCTCAAAGGGACTAGTAGGCCTTTCAGGAGCATTTCTTTCATTAACATCATGAATGTTGCCAGCATAGTCCCTTTCATTACCAGCCGGTTGATTGTTTGCCCCAAGTAAGTCGTTCAACTTATTCAGAATCAGAGCATTCTGGGCACTTTGAGCCTCTAGTTGTGCATTTTGGGCGTTTATCTGCTGGTTTAGCCCTAGAATCACAGCATCCAATTCCGCTTTCGTAACTCCAACAGATGGAGTGGGTAGATTAGGTACAGGGGAAGCGGAGATTCCCTCTTGAATGTTCCCAGATCTGATAGATCTACTCTTCCTTCCAGGAGCCATAATCTCAGATATACTTCTGGTTTTTAAGGAAATTCTTTCTTCAAATCTCTGCGAAGCAATGATGACAGCTGTCCTGAGTTCAATTCTTAGTGAAAGCACCAAAAATGTTAACGCTTAAATTTGAACGCTAACACCCCGGTGTGTGAAGTGTAGTTGTGAAAGCACCACCCGATAGATCGGGAAAGAATTACAAGCAAGTAATAGCGGAAAAGCAGTAAACGACAGCAATTTTATAGTGGTTCGGCTTATGGGTATAGCCTACGTCCACTTTAAGTACTTTTATTGATGATCACGTTACAAGTTGATACAAATCTTCTCAAGTACAATACACTTTGAATTACAAAAGACTTAGAACAAGTAGCTCAAACTTCGATGTTGACAAAAATCTTCAAATCCATGGTGGATGTAGATGATTTCTTTATGAAGTTCTTTTAGACGTTCTTTGAATCTCAAAAGTTTTAAGTGTTGAAGTAGTCTGGAATTCGGCAGAGTAATGGCGCTTGAAATTGATCGACCAAATGTCCCCTTAATGTTGGAGGTAGGTTGGTATTTATAGGCAAAGATCTTGGACCTAAGCTAAGTCGTAACCGGTTCTGAATCGCCCCCGACCCAGCTAAGTCGTGGCCGACTTATGGGAGCACCACTATGATCTAGCTGAGTTGATCTTTCTTCGCTGAATTTGCACAAGTCCAAAGTCGTCACCGGGTCAAGTCAGGTCGTAGGTCGTTCCCTCTCTCTGATGCATGGCCTCCGACTTAAATGGGAAGTGCATGCTCAAATAGGTCGTTGCCGATTTAATGAATTGACGAGCTAAACGTGAACTAACTCCCTTGCCCAGGTCGCGCACATCCTAGCACAGACCATGAGTCGGTCACGACACAAGTGTAAGTCGTGAACTTGTTCCACTCAGTTAGGTCGGTAAACATGTTAAGTCCTTAAGTCGGATCGAATTAGGTCGGCAACTTCATTAGGCAGTTAGGTCGGCACCATGTTAAGTCGGATCCTTTGTTAAGCAGTTAGGTCGGCAACTCCATTAGGCAGTTAGGTCGGCACCATGTTAAGTCGGATCCTTTGTTATTTCTTGAGTCGTTAGGCCAGTTCCTTCTGAAGCACTAGGTCGGCATCTATGTGAAGGCATTGGGTCGGCATGCTCCTTAACCAGTTAAGTCGGTATCGATTTAAGTCGGCCACCTTGTTAATCAGTTAGGTCGGCTATCCCTTTAAGTCCTGAGTCGGCGCCATCTCCACATACTGGACCACTGAGTCGTAACCGAGGCAGGGTTAACAATAATGATTTTAGATAATGATTTTCATCCATGTTTTAGATAATGATTTTAATCTAGATAATTAGATTAATAAAAGTTTTTAGTAAGATGTTTTAAGTCTAAATTATTTAATTTGTGGCATTATTTAATTAATCATTTTAAATAAATAATGTAATTAAAAGTAAATTAAAATAAAATATGGATTAAAATTCTTAATTAACCTTAATCTTTTGTTAATGTTGATTAATTATAAGGTCAATTAATTAATGATTTTGATAAAGATTTAATGATAAATCAAGATAGATGATTTATAATTACTTGAATAATTAATTAATAGTTAATTAACGGCTAATTAATTATTAATTTAAGATAATTGAGTTATAATTAAGGATTAATTAATCAAGGTAATTAATTAAAGGATAATTAATTAAGAATAATTAATTAATATGATTAAAGTAATTAATTTAAGAAGTGATTAATTAATTAAGGATTAGTTAACTAATAAAAGTAATTAATTAATGGTAAAGGTTAATTAAGTAACTAAGGATAATTACTTATTTTAAATTAATTAGGATTAATTAATTAATTGATAATTAATTGAGGGTTAATTAATTGATTAATTAATTAATTAATTAAGAATAATTTATTAAGATTAATTCTTAACAATTAAAGGTTAATTAATTCATTAATTAAGGTTAATTAATAAATAATTAAAGGATAACTAATTAACATAAACTGTAGTTAATTAATATTAATCAACCAGAATTTGTGATTAACCTGATTTCAATTAATCAGATGCTCAATTAACCTTATTTATGGATGTTTGTATTCTATTGAATGCTGTGAATTGTTTGATATCTCTGCGGTGTGATGCTTTGTGGTTTAAATTGTTTTAATTCAAGCTGTCATGAATGTGATTTATTTATCTATAATGCATTTATATTATCTATCTGAGATTCTGTGCATATAGATAAGCATTATAGGATTATACCACTTATCGATATTGTTGTGATTGTATCTGGGATGATGATGATATTGCACTATTGGGTAAAACCCCTGGACTACACTATACACACACAAATATGGATTGCATGTGGAAATTGGTTAAGTCACGGATTTTTGAAATAGTTTTAAAATTGAATTTTTGAATCCAAAAGGTTTTGGAAATGGATTGGGTTTAAAGTGAAAAGCTTTTGAAAAAGAATTTCAAAGATAAAAGTTATCTTTGAATAACTTGATTTAGTTTTGAAATTCGATTTAAATTTGAATTCAAAATTTGAAATTGAATTTTATGTTGAGAAAATATGATTTAAAAAGGTTATATAAGTTTATATGGGTTTTAAACCATTTTAAAAGTGTTGTTTTGGGAATTTGAATTTAACCTAAAGATTTTAACTTGTATAATTGAAATCAGATTTTTCTGAAATGAAAACTGTTTGTTTTGAAATGATAAAAGCTTTCAGATAAGAAAAAGAATTTCCAATTTGTGATTTCAAGCTGTAATGGTTTTCCAAGTTATGAATGAATCTTTGGAAACGGGTTTGAAAGCTATAAGTTAAATCTTTGATTTAAAGATTGAATGAGTTAATCCAATTGAAATGGAAATTGTTTTTAGATCTGTGAATGAATCTTTGTGAAAATTGGGTGAAATTTGTGAAATGAGTCTTTTTGTTTAAGGATTCGAAATGGTAATTTATTTAAACAATTTGAAAGAAAGTTTGGATTTTAAAGTTGTAACTTAACTGAAATCCCATATCCATATGTTTCTAAATATTGCACTCATTATTCGGTTTAGCCGGAAGAGGACCTTGTATCGTGTAACCCATTCCAAATAATGATACGACGTTATGGATAGCATTTGAAGACCGGTGGTGAAGACCGGGTATTTATGAGGATGATAGGATAACCTATCGAATGACTCTGCACTGAGTTGTTATGGTATAGAGTTCTCTATATGTGATGGGGTGTCCGATCGGGATTGTGAATACCCGGATTGCAAGGGCTTCTTCGGAAGTGCCTTCGGTTCTGGTCGAACCCGGGTTAGACTTGTATGGATGTGTGTCTGACATTACACTTTGAGATGTAAAACAGGTTTCTATCAAATACATTTCTGTTTGGTGGCGGAGATTTATTCTCTTAGCTTAACACCCTTCTCTGAGACGTATGAGCTCAGAGATTATGTAGTTGATGGTTACCAGTGATACATTTCCAATTTGGTAATGTGGCATACAAAGTGATGCAGATCATTTGTTGATCAAAGCATGGCTTTGTGAAAAAGCGTAGCTTTGTGGACGAGACCGCATGAGGACCTCACAACCCGGTAATGGTCAAAACAGGAAAGATGCGGCAAGATTTTAGGGCTCGCACCCCTAGGGTATGTCCATTCCTTCTGGAAAAGGGTGGTATCGTGGCATGGATCCCAGATACTTACTCATGTGGACACTGTATATTTATTACTGTATAATGTTGCTTTGTGGTTGAGGATCCCCGGATAAAGGTCGCAAACGACCGAGGGTGGCATATCTTTAGGTATTACTCCCGGGCAGGGAGGAAACCGGCCTTGTGTTGGCAGAGAGCCGGGTAGGTTCTAGGGGCGTCCCTCTAGAGGCGTACCCATGTGGCAATCGGAAGTTTCTTAGCCTGACCATTTGTTGAAAATCTAATCAAACAATATGATCCCTTTACGATTTCAATTGTATAACCTGCCACCTCAGGTGGTAGCTATAGCTAGCATAATATAATGGTACCTATGCTGGTTGAGATTAAAATTATACTTTCGAAATGTTTTCCACTGTGCACTAATAATAACATCAAAAAGGATTTTTGCGTAGTAAGTATGTTTGTCTATCATAAGGAGAAACCTCCCCCCGAGTGTGCGATTGTATGGTGTGTGCTAGGAGGCCTTAGGTAGTTTTATTTTCCAAAAAGCATTGCGGATTTCAAATTTAAATTCTTTTGTTTGTTTTTAAAAGTAAACTGTTATTATTCCGTTCCTAAACTCTTGGTGCCTACAATTTTCCACACGGGCAGTCTAGAGTTGGCTTTTTCAGATAACCCAATAAATAGGTGTAGATTCGATAGCTTTTGAAGTTTTGGTTTGGCAATCATCTTTGGGAAGGATCTTGTTTAACTTCAGCATTGATGATGATGGTTCAAGCTGTGGATTTGAAGCTTGAAGTATGGAGCTTTGGCTTTGGAGTTGGATTGGAGTTGCAGTTTAGGTTTCTTTTGAAGACTTTGCTCTTGTTGAGATGATTTTCCGCTGTGGTGTTATGTTGTATCATTCTCTGATGGTGTTGGATTGTTGTATCATGATGTATCATATTGTATATCTATTGTTTATCAATGTATTATCTTTTGTTTCCGCTGTGTTATTTATCATCTAATGTTGTTGCAAGTTCCGGCGATACGGATTCGATGTCATTTGTTGAATATCGAGTTCAGGTCGTCATAGGTGCACAAATAAACAAATAAATATTAAAAAAAAATTGAATATCCGTTCGATTGATCCAGAGGTTCAGTTGACTGAATTACTACAACAACTATATGTTCTAACAAGCACGACTATTTGCGTAGAGTTGCGAATCTCTATAAAAAGATTTTGACACAACACTTCAATCGAAACTCTTCGTCAATAGTCGCTGCTTTTTAACATCTATATATGCATACTCTAACTTGATTCCAGTCTACCGAATTTTTTATCTTTCTTATCTAACTCTCTTCAATATACTTGCAACTATACTCTCAAATATTCTGCATTAGCATATTCTAAGCAATATTATACCTTTTTATTCTTCATAAACTTCACACACACACACACGCACACGCACACTCGAGGAGAAGATCATAGGAAGGGTATACTATAAACAGACTTATATGTGTTATCAGAATACAAAAAGTCAAACAATATTCTGTATTTGTTGAAGTCCTGTTCTACTGCTCGGCGTGTGAAGTCCTTTTCTGCTGCTAAGGCGAAATTCTGTTCTGCTGCTCAGGTCCCTGTTCGGCTGCCCAAGGGTTGTATAGGCCCATTCCTCCGAGCTAAGTGAGGGCTGTTGTTTTAGTAAAATTCCAGAAGGACTCAGGGACTGGACGTAGGATGAAGCTCCGAATCAGTATAAAAATCTCTGGTGTTATTTTTATCATACTGTTTTTATATTCCACACTATTTACTATATAGCTATCATCACTACCCTCTGTATTACCATATATCCATATTACACGATTCATAGCATTCTTTCAAAAAATATATCTAAAAATCAATATTAAAGCGATCAAATTCTAGGTCTTTACATTAACTTGAGCCAACTGTAATCGTTTAATGGATGTTATTCCACGATTTAACTATAATCAAAGAGGAGTTTCCACATTGGAGTTCGACGATATTCTCAAGTTGAAAGAACTGTGTGATATTGTCACATTAATATTTTTTTGACTTTAGTTATATTAACCAAAATAAAACTACCGAGTGGGTTATTATATAGTTATCAATAACTATCCGGACGTAACACCTTGTTATCAATAGCAGCCACGAGTAATACGCTACCCAACATTTGGACAGCATTACACACTCTAGTCTCAACGGATCTCGTCTCGATAGATCTTAATTTTTATTGTGATAAATTTCTCATGATTATAACACATTATAACTGTGGAGTATATATCTTTTTCGATGACAATAAATATATTTTTATATGTGATTTTACTTTCAGAGTGTATTATAGTTTAAAAACGCCAAAGCACAATATTGTTTCTAATTAAATTATCATCCTCTATATCTCATATGTCCGACTTGCAGGAATTAAATTTCAAAAACATTTATTTTTATCTGTAAAAATAATACGTATTTATAGTTATTATCAAAGACGAAATATTATTAGACATTGCTGTCAACCTCCATCTGATATTGATAAAAATATATTTTATTTAATATGTTTGTTCAGTGACATGTACTAACATGGTTGTGATTTTAGTAAGAAATATAATTGAATTCAATAGCATATCTCATAAGATTTGAAATATATTTCCATTAAAATCAGTTCGAATGTTGCATCGAACATTGAGATACAATCAAATGGTATACAATCAGAGACCATATATATATAGAAATGAAACAAATACAGATTAAAAGCAAAGATATTCTAAAAGATACACTAGCTGACAGAAAATGTCAAGGGAAATACTTTTAAAAAAGGATTTGATCTTTCAATACAACTTGTATATTTACATGCTATCATCATCGTTCTTTTTTATTACATATGAACAAAGTTTCTTTTCATGCCAAACATAATACATTATCCACAATCTATTATCCGATCACACCATGTTAAGTATTTTAAACTTCGACTAGAGTATCGATCAACCACTACATCTCATCAAAGACATAGCCAACACAAGGTACATACAAAGCTTTCTTTGAATTTCATTTTCAGACCATATCTGCAAGCATCACCGATAGTCAAAACAAGTGGCAATCTTCAGCAATTTACGATCATCAACACAAGCATTTTTTGTTTTAATCATACCACTTCTGACATCATTCCACTTCACATTGCATTTTCAACAGCCACAAACTTTGCATGTATGATTCAATAGCGAACCATACATCCCAGATAACATCAGGCGGATGCATAATTTCAAGTAAACTTGATGATCAGGACATCATCTTAGCAGTTCGAGTTTGGATCTGTAATAGGTGGCCATCGCATAGTTCAGGCAAGCGCAGTCTGACAAGCAAGAAAATTCCAACTGTTAGTCGATCTCAACAAGCAGACAATGTTGGGAGCTCCAAGCACTAGGTCATAATTTAGATCTAACTGTTGAGGGAGATTGATTTATGTAAAGCGAGCAAGTATATTAGTCGCTCATTGGGGAAAATTGTTTCAATATTTGAGTATATATGTGAAGCACTGATCCCTCTACTTTATCTTCTTTCCCAATAATAAAAAATTTCATTGAATTCACATACATTGCTATATCTATGAATTCAGGTTTTGTTATATCCGACGAAGCAATTTGCCGACCAACCATTAGAAAACTCTAAACGAGTGGGGGAAAATATTGCTTTAAGGACAGCGATTACGCGTCTCAAAACCAAATCCTCTCAAATTCATTATTGCTAACTACGGGGTCAAGCTACCCAGATTTGAGCATCATGATAATTGTTAGTAGCAAGATAATTTCTTGATGGCAACACTTCCAATCAGTGGAGTAATTTCAGACATAATCATCAACCATAATCTCCCTCTCCTGCCAATTCGAATCCCTGCAAACCCAAAATAGATGCACAAAACAACCTGCCAAACTGCTCGCCTCCTCCTTAAATCCGAAGACCGCCATTCACGACCTCAACCTGAACTTCAGTCCTGCCACCAGCATTCAACATGCTTCAACAAATTTCAATATACATAAAACAATGTTCTTCCTCTGCACACTTCATAGAAAATAGTGTTTTTCACTGCAACCAAACAATTACCACTCGATCACTTCATCAACACCAGATCCAATCTCCATCCACTCTCCGACCATACCAAACCTTCAACCACGTCAAAACAACAAACTTCTTCTTACATCACGCGTCACCAGAACATACAACCACCACATCAACCTGTACACCTTCCACTCCTTTGCGTTGCAAATTATACATCGACCACAACTAGCCTCTTCAGGCAGAGGAGTAATTTCAAGTAAGCTTGACGGTCAGATCATCATCTTAGCAGTTCCAAGTGTTAGTCGATCTCATCAACCACAACTAGACCATCACATAGCGCAGGCAAGTGCAATTTGACAAGCACGAAAATTCCAAGTGTTAGCCGATCTCAACAAGTAGGCAACGTAGGGTGTTCCAGGCACAACGTCACAATTTAGATCCAATTTAGAGGCAAGATACCTATATTCGAGCATTTTGGGTGAAATTGATTTTGTTTGAGAGGAATTTTTTTTTGCTGATTGATATCTATTAAATAATAGTAAAGTAGAAGAGTCTGAAGCTCTATCGTTAATTCTAGAAGTTATTAGTGTTCTCCTTAATTCTCACTAAGTGGATATTTTATTTTCAAAATCCTATGATTTACAACTTTACAATTATTCTACTAAAATTTTCACGCTATTTTACATTTGAATATCTATTATTAAAAGAATCTATAATTTTTTACAAATATTTTACGGTTCTTTCTCAAAATTTCACATTATAGTCCGCACATTTAAATTAATTACATAATCAAAAATTTAAACCAATTGATAAACTTAATCAAACAATATTTATTAATAAATCCTAAAAGATAAAATTTTCAATGTGTATATTATAAACACATAACAAATTGGTAAAAAAATTCATTTAGATGCAAATATATATAACTTACATAATAAAAATCATGCACAATGATAACAATAACCATGTTATTCTATAATTTATTTAATAAATGAATTTATCATACATTGCACTGTAAAATTCTATTAACTTCGAATATCTAAAAAAAAATTTTTGCAAATACTTAAAAACCTTTCTCAATTATCTTTTAATATTTTACATTTAAGCCTATATATTTAACTAACTGTGTAATCTAAAATTTAAACTATTAAAATAAATACTATTAGCTAATATTTATTAATCCATCTAATAAATACTAAAAATATGAAGATTTCAGTATATATAATATTCACGTATATGAAAATAATAATAAAATCATTTCTTCTTTATTCGGATATATGAAGATATATAAATCACCAAACATAAATGTACACATAAATAAGAATAACTCTTTTATTCCAATTCATTTATCTCAAAAAATCATACATTACATAATATAATTTCATTTTTAACAACCTTTAAAAATAAATTTATGTTTTACAACATTATGATGTGAACGCACAGATTGACATTATGAATTTATGTACTAACAAATTTAATTATAATTTTTTTGAATTAGGACATTAATTTGTACAAAGATATGTAATTAGCGAGTATTGAACCCTCAATCTTATATCTGACGTCACAAATCACTTTAGTTTATGATCAATGTATCACGATAAATTTATCATATATTGCATAATAAAATTATATTTTGGCAATAATTAAAAGACAAAAAATATTTTTTTAACAACATTACCGTGCACAACGCACGAGTTACACACTTGTTCAAAGAAAAGGACGAGAGGAGAGGAATTTGAAAAAAGGAACTCACGTGGTTTTTCGTTGGTCCCTACACAATCTGTGAAAATTTGCAATTTAGATGTTTATTTAGGGCTTGGAGTTGTTTTTTATTCAAAAAACTTGTGACTAGCCCGTTCTATGCCCATCGGGTAGTGTTATACTCCGCAAATTAAATTCCCATTCCCATTTTATATGCAGTTGTAACTCTTTTAATTAGATTGCATTTTATGAGTAGTGAGACAAAAATAAGGAATAGTACAACTAGCTCAACCAAATTCTTGCTGCTTCAAAAGAAGTGAATGATGTAGTGATGTACAATAAACCAAAATAGCATGCAAACTAAGTTGGACATTTATTGCTTAGTAGACCTTTATAGTACTTTTTTTAAGAATATAACTGAACGGTTATTATGTTTTATAATTACTACCTGCGTTCATGGACCATAGTATGTATAATTTTCCATTTTTTTCCGATTGAATAAATCACAGATGTGTGGCTTACAAAAAATCAGCAACGACAACCCAATAGTCACATCAGATAGAAAAGGCGGGATATGATTAGATCGTGGCTTCAAAATTAGTTCCGGTAATCTGGCATAGCTCGGGTATACATGTGGGCAAAAGTTTCATACATATATATGCACCCACACGTTAGACATTGTTAACTTATTCACGTACCAGGCTGTAGTGTCCAACAGCAGGTATACACATGTGACGACCTGGAATTTTTTGGATGTTTGAAATCGAAATATTTAATTGATTTTAAATATTTGAAAGGTTAATTTTAACTTGAATTCCAAATATCACTATTTATTTGATAATTAAATTATTGAATTTAATAATTGGAAGTTGGGTGAAATATTGAATCTTCAGTTTTAAGTTTGTCAAAAATAATTTGAAGGCTTGTAAAATTTATATTGATAGAATTGAAGGTAGTAAAACTGTTAAAATTTAATTTGGAGGTGTTTTGTTAAGTTTTGAAATTTTATCGTTTAAACCGATATTTAAAAATAGCCTTCCGAGGCACAATCTCGGAATTCGACGAAACCAGTTCCATTATGTTTATAATATTGTATTATTATCGGATTTCAAATTTCGTAGTGGTTGGAGTAGTTGTGTGAGCATATGGCAAATAAACGCGTTGAAATTAAATCGAAAATTCAATTTTTATAACTGGGTTCAAAAGCTATCATCTCCATACGATTGAGTTAGGATTCGAAACCTTTTCCATTGGGTTTGAAATAGGAGTTTAACATTATAAACGCCTAGCAGCATGCCTCGATAGGAGATCGAGATTTTTAGTTGCGATTTCCAGGCAATTTGAATTTAAATTTGAAATATATATTATATTTTGGTCAACTTTTAGCAGTAATCCTGTCCACATCAAACCTTTTCCTTCCAATTCACATCACTGTAGCCTGATAATTTTTGCACGCTAACGTCAAGTCTTGTTCCCCTCCATTCCCTTGTTAAAAATCACGATATCTTCCTTGGAACTTAAATTCATTTTCAGCAGAAAATATATAATGGTTGATCCGTTTTTTTTACTTCCCTCTCTCCAAATAAAAACCCAACGATTTTTCTTTAAAAAAACCTCTCATTCGAAATTTAGAATGGCCGCAACCGCATAGTGGGAAGGAGGAGAAGCCGATGCGGGTTCGAGAGGTACAAGGTCCGATAGGGGAGTACGAGTTCGATTCGAACTTGAAAGTGCTACCCTTACTCGAATGGTTGGCGCAAGGCAAAGGGATGGGAGTAGAGGTGTGGTGACGCGTCTGGGTGTAGGCGCGAAGGCGAGGAGGTCTGGCGATGAGGGTTGATTGATGTTTGATTTGGGGGACGGTGATGGACTCGCGATGACTCGATTATGGTGGCATCGAAGTCGCGTAGGTAATGGCAGTGGAAGTTGAGGGGAGGAGACTCGCGAATGAGGTAATCTAGCTTTGGGGTGTTATCTGGTCATGTTGATCGCGATGGAGGTTAGTTCGGGTGAGGTTTCTTCTTCTGTTTTTTATTATTGAATTTGTATTTTTAATTTAAAAATAAATGGGTTACTGAAGTAAATTTTTAAAGTTAAATGTTAACTGGAGTAAAGCAGGAGCTTTAACGAGGAAGAAGATGTTTATTGAGGGTAACTTAACAAGATAATTTATTTCTAATTAAAATTAATATGTATATAGGTTAGAAACAGAGAAAAAAAATTATAGTAAGGTATATAGGTTGTTCTATTTTTAAAACTAAATCAAATAAATACAGATTGAAATATATATGAAGTTTTAAATAGAAAATTAGTTTTATATAGAAAGATTTTGAAAATATAATATAGGAATTTTAAAATGGCAAAGTTTATGTAAAATCGGATTTTTGAAATCTATAATTTATTTTTTAGTATATATATGTATTTTCAAAGTGGGAACAAAAAATAAAATAAATATACCTATACACATTTTAAACTTACCATTTTATTTTAAAACAATGTATTTTGGCGATCAGCCTACTTAATTATTTTAGTTACAAAAATATTTTAAGGGAAATTAGTTTAAATTAAATTATTAGTTAATTAAATTATAGAATGGAAATTAATTGTTCGATTAATCCAAATATTAATAAAATCATCTAATGTTTTTACAAGGTCCAATTGTGGCGAAATTAATCATGATGGAAATGGGTTGCAAAACCAAAATCAAAGGTGAGTTAACCTCACTCATCTGGGTTTTAATTTAAATTTAAATGGTTAAATTTATATAATTGGTTGGATGATTGAATTGATTTGATGTGCTATATTATATATAGTAGTATATATATAGTATATATTGGAGTGATTGATTTCCCGCATTTTATAGCGGATGAGACCCTACGCGACGCATAATAGCGGATGATATTATATTAAAACCCATATACCGTGATATTCCACCTCGCAGTGGAATTGATATTGTGCTAACATATGTGGATGCAGGGAAACAGGTTGGAGGGATCCAACTGGATTCCTTAAAATTATTTAGATTGTCCAATATTCTGTCTTATAAATATTTAATATTCTGTGATGAATTATATTTGGAATATTGAATGTTATGGTTTCCTTGAATATATTTCGGTACATCGAGTTATCAAAACATATAGAATTGGATTTTTGAAAAGAAAATAAAAGAGTGAATTTTTAAGTAAAATAATTATACAGAATTTGAATAAATTTAAGAATGAATTGGAAAACAATGAAAGTGATTTTAAAATTCTAATAACTAAGTTCCAAGTATGGAAAAGGGGATTTTAAATAAACAGTGTGATAATGAATAGTAAAACTTAAGTGATGTTAATTAAAGGAATAAAAGAATTTACTTTAAATTCAAGGTTTAAATTTATTTGAAAGGATAAGGAAGAAATTTGGAAAATCTAAAATTGGTATTTTCAGTTAAAAAGATTTTAAATCATAATTAGGGCATAAAATCTAAAGTTAATGGATTTTGAAAGAAATCGAGTAAGTAAAGAAATTTATTTCAAATGGAGTAAATTGAGAATCGGAATTTTAAAAGGGAAGTTCAGTCTATGAAACTTATAAACTTGGTTTATAAAAGCAAAGCAATATATCAGTGGATATTTGAAAGAATTAATTCACGGTGGGAATTAATTAAGGGAAAGAGTAAATTTGTTTAAAAATAAATAGTGATTTATTTTTAAAGGATGTGAAGGAAAAGTGTATTTCCCTGGATAGCCAAGTATGTTTTCGAAGCAAATTTTATGTATAAGTAAAAGTTTTAAAGTTGATTTAAAGGTATGTTTTAGAAAATTTATTATTTTTAAATGTTTAAATTCTAAAGTGAGTATTTTTTCAAATCTATTATCGTAGTAATTATTTAAAGGTGACTTGGTATTTTGTTTTAAAGGAGAAAATCTAGTTTTATTTTTTATCAAGTAACCTCATTTTAAATGTTTGTACCGAAAATAAACACAACACTCTTCGGAAGTTTTTAAAGAGATTAAAGTGAAGAATATAAATGTAAAATGAAGATTATCTAACAAAAACTACAGTAAACAATAACATGAATGCACAGACACGCAATATTAGACTGGTTCGGCGTGTTGCCTACGTCTACTATGAAGTTTTTACGATTTTATTGATTCACTTTCAACGATTACAAGCAATTATAGCGAACAACAGTAAAGTACGGCTTGGAATTCGAATTCAACAGCAACGGTAGGATGCAAATCTCGATCCGGTAGAGTCTGGGAGCTTGAGAATCAAAAGATCCTTTTTCTGTAGGCTTCAGGGGGCTATTTATAGGCGTAGGAGGCTGATATCTCGCTCAAACTTCGGGAGACTCCTTCTGGAACGTGAGTAGGCCCACGCGATCGATCCCACCAAGTTTCGACTCTATCTATAATCGATACGAAGCGATTTCGTATCGATCAAGAATTGGTCTAATTGAGCTGAAAATTGGCAGGAACATTCATTGGCTTGTGTGTAAGCTTCTGTGAAAATTTCATAGCATTTTGATCAGTGGATCTTGAGTTATGATCAATACAAGCGTGAGTTTTTCTTTGGCTGTTTGGTTCGAATCCATCAATTCGAATCGATCCACTTCGAATCGATGACGCACGTGCCTCTGTGATGAAGCGACGCGCATTCCTCGCTTCGATCCGCTTTTTGCTCCGAGTTGACCATTTCGACTCATTTGACTTGATGGACATGAACAAGCCATTGGATGTGGATTCGAACAAGAGCCCCTAATGGATACGAAGTAGCCACCGTCTAATGGATGCGAAGCAAATTCATATGATGGATACAAAGAGCAGTTGCCTGATGGATTTGAACTAACGGAATCTGATGAATTTGATACAGATGGATACGAGGGTATTGTATCCCTGATCGATACGAAGATGATGGACTCGAATAGAGGCTCATCCATGGATACAGACTGTGTTTAGCTAGATGGATACGAAACAAGACGTAGCCGATCGATACGAAACGTGTGCTCTGTTGATGGATACAAACTTGATCGGTGCGAACCGAGGCTCGTTGATGGATACGAGGCTGGTCGAAGCGAAGTTGATGGATTCGAAATAGGGCTCATCGATGGATATGAAAACATAGCTTTTCCCTTCAACTTGCACCGGTCACAACTTGAGCATACGAACTCGGATTCACCTGAAATTTGGAATGCTGGCTTTTATGGCTTCGCTTGTCATGTGTTGTTGATTTTACCCTGATTCGGATTCGGACAAAATTCATCGACAACCATAGCGATCCTGTGTGTGCTCGATATATAGGACGAACAACCCTTGGTTTTAAACCAGTGCCTTGTTATCTTGGCCTTGCCAAAAGGTGGGATAACATTTGCCCCCGAAAGTACGTCTTATGATAACCTGATGTGCTTTGAAAAGCTGCAGTCTTCATTATGAATAGCTATTGCTTTTTTGTCGTAATCGTTATTTGATGAACATCCAATTCCTGTGAATGATGAAAACTGAATATTAGCTCGGCATACATGCATATATGTTAACCTAGCTCTCGTTAACGTTGCACGTTCACAAGTCATTGTCAGTTTCCTTACATGGAATTCCATATCGATCCTCTCCTGAACTGATGTGTAACTCGAGTTGCAACAACGCTTGATGGTCGTCTTTAGATGTTCCTTCGTATTGATCCTCTCCTGAATCAATATGGAAATTTGGAAAGTGTTCTCGCATTGGTCTTTGCATTTGATGGATGCAAATTTTAACACTTCGCGTTGATATGTATGAGTCATGATGGATGCGAAATGACCATTCGTATCGATGGTTACGAACTTCAGCAGGTCCTCATGGAGCCCTTCGTATCAATGAAGCATTATGCTGTTGGATTCATCCAGCTAGTTCATATTGATGGACCATGGTTGGTGTTCCAAAATCAACGATTCGAATGAAGGTTTCGCACCGATGGGACCAAAAGCCTTCTACATCGACTTCATTGCACACTTCGTACTGATGGACCCCGTTGTTCATTTCGAATCGATGGGAGTTTTGGCTGATGGATTCGAACTGGCTGTTCGACTCGATCTAGGGGTTGACTTTGTTGACCGGTCATATGAATCGGGAGGCGAATCGCCCACGTTTCTCCTTGGGTCCATATAAATACCCATGGACTCGGCCTTTTTTCACATTTTACTTTTTACCGCCGCCTTCAACTTTTGCATCGACCCAGAAACTTGAGAGAGCAGTTACACGCTTCCTACGAATTGATCACATACAGTCCCTTAACTCTTTTAATTTCGACTTCTAACTTAGGTAATTAATCAGTTATAGCTACATTGTTCGGACGACGGAAATTCTATCGGTTTAGAAAACCGTCGAACGAATTTAACTTTAAAAATATAACCGCAAGCGCACGGTGTACAAATGTAGCACGTGGCGAATACGGGTCGATCCGCAGGGAATTGATGATTTTAAAAATTTCTATTCAATCAAATTATACCAAAGTCGAGTGAAATTGTTGGATAGAACTAAAATGAAGCTAAACTAGAATTGAAATGTGATTAGTAAACTATTGAACTAGAGAACAATTTAGGGATAAATCCACTCCCATATTTTTGTAAATCAACAAACAATAATTTATGATCTCTAGTTTTGACATTAAGTGAAATATTGTTGTATTTATCATAAGTATGGTTTGTTTATGTTATTAATTATCATAACTCAAACCATCAAACTATAATACAACACATAAACCACTTATCTATTCTAATGAAAATGAAGCCAAAGCAAAAGCTAATTTAAGTATGATCTATTTACTATTGTAATTAGTAACATAGATCATCAAATTTCATTTTTACTTTCATTTCAAAATCAAAAATGGATTAGCAAATGATGATGCAAATTGTGTTTATGTTGAATAAGAATAGCTCATTTGCATAAACAATATAAGCTATCAAATCCACTTGTATAAACTTGCATCAAAACTTACTTCATGAAGCATAGACCAAAAGAGATCATAAATCATAAAATGTTGATATTACATAAAGTTAGAGAGCTTCATCACCCCTAAATTGAAGGAGTTTAGCTACTCATTTGTGGCATTAAAGCAACACATGTAAGTTTCAACATTAAAAAGAAAAGAGAATAGAAAATAAGCAAAGAAAGCAAAGAGATTAGCTACTAACTACTTGCATAAATGTAAATCTAAGCTATGAGCATAAAGAGAAAGAGAGCATAAAAATAAACATTAACAATAAAATAAAGAAAAACATGTAGAAAAGAGTGAAGAAAGAGGCTTGAAAGCCATTTTTATTTCATAGAACATTGAGCTTACACTTGATTTCTTAATTTCCTAAGTAAATGAAAGAGTAGAAGATGATCTTCATGTACATAAGAGGGCTATTTATACATGCATAAAACCCTAATTTTCTTTTTAGGGAGCTTCCCAAAATACCCTTGAGGTGGTGTAGCCTCCAAGTAATCATTAACATTCACTAATCCCCCACTTAATATGTACATGAAGCTTTAAGTCCTTTTAGCATGTGCTTAGCTTCTAATTGGAAGTTAGGTAAGTGGGTGGGGTCCTCCATGATCTTGAACTTGAATTATTTCCTCTTCATTCCTTTGTATTTCCTTGTGAATGCATGTATCTTCATATAAGCCTCTTCCATATGCATCCAAATTCCTATAAAAATAATCAAAAAATGTCCAAGTAAAAATTCTTACATTGACACATGCACAAAAATGACCGTTTTGCCCTTGAATGATGATGAAAATATGATGGTTTGGAAATAATTGAATTTTGGTTTTAAACTTGTTAAAATGCCCAAATATGATGATTATTTAAATAAAAAGAGATAAAATATGGATGTAAATATATGCACTAATATGTGCACATCATACATCTTGACTACGAAGTTCGAATCTCAGATCCATACCCTCTTCACCGATTATCAATTCTGGTAATATTTAATATCAGATCTGGGTTGGAGCATGGATGAGGATGGCCATGGCGATGCCCTTGATAATTAGAGAAGAAGGAGCACAGAGAAAGAAAAAATAAAATGAAGATGGCTCGATCCGTACTTTATGTCGATTTGGGGGCCTATGCTCGAATCGATGCAGGCGATAACGCCTTTCCTTGGAGTTCGTATCGGTCTCAGAGATTTATATGGTAAAGGAAGTAGTTCGTATCAACCGAGATGGTGGTAAATCGTGTCGATCTATAATGATCGATGAGAAAAATAGGTGAGGGATTGGTGCGAAACCCTCGGCTTCAGATCGACTCGAAACATATACTCGCATTCGATACGAAAAGTATCAACTCGAACATGATCGATGCGAAGCCGGGAATTTCCTAACCGATGCGAACCTGAATGCCAAGGGTCGATCCGAAGCTACTGATCTTGATCGTTGCGAACCCCAGTGTTGACAATCGATTCGAAATACATTCCTGGTGATCGATGCGAACTTGTATCCTTATGGAGTTGAATATGCTTCCCATGATCTATTCGAACCCATCCTATAATGGATACGAAATTTTGAGTACTTGACAACATGATTCTGACGAGCTTCATTCCTGCATATCTGGACTTGACTGTTAGAATGCATATTTGACTACCCTTCGAAGGAACCATAACTTAACAACTTTAATTTGGATCAATCACTAATATGTGGATGGTATGGTGGTGACAGTCAGCAATGACGGTCACTTCGACTAGATTCCGATTATCTTCTTCGTTGGTGCATTTTTCTTTAACTCTGCAAAATTTATTCAAGCAATGCCCAACACTGCACTGCACAACACACACTTTACACGAGGGGAACACATGGGCTCTTCGTCGTCTAATGATGGTTTCTCATGAGTTAGCTAATTATGGAAACTCCAAGCTTGGAGCCATAGGAAACTCAAAGTTCAATTGCTCCCGTGCTTGAATTACCGGAGATTGAGGTCGAAGTTATCGATCCAGCCCCGAATGAGGCATCGGACGCATATCTTATCAATAGTTCGCTAGACTCTGTTCCGTCCAACATTTCGAAAGATATGCTTGGGAGAATATGCCTAAGGCACGGTTTGTCGATCGACGACGTACTATTGTCGGGACCAAATGACAGGCCACACAATCCACCGGAGGGGTATCCCGCATTCAATCGACATGTGTGCGCAGCTGGGACTCTCCCCCTATTCAATCAGTATATAAGAGAAGTGCTGTCTTTTATAGGGATTGCCCCATCTCAACTACACCCAAATGGATATGCCTTACTGAATAGCTTGTTTATTGCAATTATAGAGCACCTCTATCGACCACCCCGACTGACCGAGATAAGATATTTGTTCAACTTCAAGAGTCGGACAGACAGTCCATCTTTCACATTTCTAGATGCCGTGAGAAATTGTCAAATAATTACGGGGTCTTGGACAAGGCTGAGCTACTTCAAGGCAGAGTGGTTCTATGTTAGATGCCCCCCAGGATTTTCTAGGCGATGGCTATTTAGGCATGAGCATTGCTATCTTCTCGAGTAGTTGGCAAGACAGTTGTAAATGAAACCCAACTCATATCTCTTTTCCTTTGCAGCGATAATTCAGCGACCCGAAGGCGGATATTACGAGCAGATAGTTCGGGTTCTTCAAGAGGTCCCAAGCGAAGATAGGAATATTGACTTCGTCCTGACGGATAGGAATCTTAGAATTCTTGGGCTAATCGAGCAAAAAAAAGTACAAGGCTCGACAGTGCATTAAGAATTATCTCGAGGGAGCGAGTTAAGCGTAAAAATCCTAGAGTTGTTATAGTCGAAGAGGCTGACTCTGAAAGAACCCACACTGATGGTGAACCGTCATGTGAACCTGTGGATGCAGCCCAGGATTCTGAAGAAAAGAGAAAAGGCAAGGCAGCCGTTTTCAAGCCATCCAAAAAGGGGTGATGAAAATCTGTGATCATGTCCCGACCGCCTCCGGAATTAGAATTTCGGAGATATCTCCCCCGAGAATAGAAAATCTTTATGAAGGGATCGCCGATCTTCCAATTCCGGACATGTGTCCATGCAGCATGATGCTGGATTGGGTGAACTCCAACACGCCTTAGTTTTAAGCGAATCTCTATCCACTAGCGTGGTTGACACATCCGGTTGGTCGAGGGGTTGGTTGACACATCCGGTTGGTCGATTTCTGAATGTAATACGTCCGCTGTGATAGATTGCTAACTTCGTTTCTGTTCTTTGCCTTGCAGGTGCCATGTCTGGTCGAGGTTCAATGCTCGGTAATCTGCGCAACAAATGCAAGTCTTCGTCATACTATGAGTCATGTAGGAGGGAAGGAGATATGGATCATGATCAAGGCTATTCCATCTAGGAGCGGTCTGATAGAGATAAAGGTTACAGGCGTCGGTCTCGATCTATCACGCCTCCTCCCAGAGCTCCTGCACCGCCGCCAGTTCATATTTCGCGACCTTCGAAAGCTCCGCGACACAAACCATCTTCCCAATCTTCTGGGTCTAAGTCCCAACGTAGAACTAAGGTTGCAAACCCTTCCGCTACTGCACAGGCCTTCGTCGAACCCACTGGCGAAGGAGCGATGAGGCTCGCTTGGCTGAAAAAGGATTTTCCTGATATATGCTTTGATGGCTTCGTCTTTCCTCTGCGTTTAAAAAGGATTCCGACGTCGGTCGAACATATTGTGCATGTTTATATCACAGATATATTCTTTCGGTATGAAGAATGGTTGAAAACTATGAAAAAAGCATCAAAGTGGCCTTCGACCGAGCAGTTGTGATTGAAAAGCTGGAGAAAGAGCTTGGCCGGAAAGATCGTATTATTCATGCGCTCAATAGCGAGGCCGAGTCTTCTTGCCAATATGAGATTGAGGCTCTTAGGAAAGCCGACGAGGCCCAAGCGGCGATGGATAGAATGAAGCGGAAGCATTATGCCACAGTGGAGGACATGGGCCACAGGAACACCATCATTACCGCTGAGCGAGACGCAGCCCTTAAAGAGCTTAAGTCCTAATTTTCTGAAATCATAAAGGAAAAGGATGCAGCTAACATTGCCGCACGGTAAGCGTGCGATCAAGCGGTGGTGCTCCGGAGGGAGTGAGATGCAGCCATGGAAAAGGTCCGTGAGGTTGAGGTCAGTGAGAGTGTCCGATTGGCGGAGGCCATGCTAGAGGCTGACATAAAGGAGCTCCTCGTCACTTATAATGCCAACGTGTTGAGGCATAGGGACTTAGCCTGGCTTGATGATTATCCGACACACCTGTATAATGTCTGGAATTTGCTGGTTGAGGAGGAGAAAATTGGGCAGTCGGGATGATCCTTTGACGAGTTTGAATTGGAGAACCACATACTGAATGATGATGAGAAGAAGGTTCTTCATGATTTTATGATTTCTCACGTAAGAGAAAGACTCGACATCCAGCACCAAAAAGTCGGGGAAGGTTCCAGAGTTATGCATCATGCTACAAGCTCAGAAATTACTACTCCGCTTCGACCCGAGTCTGTTCCAGCGACCGAGCCTCAGCACGTCCCGGCTTATGACCCAGAATAGCCACGCCTATCTCCTATTAAGGAGCATTCATTCGAAGTTGTTCAACCAGTTGCAGGGCAAACTAAGGAAGGTACTTTGAACGAATCTCATGTGTATTTGAAACGAAAGACCTATTTTGAAGTGTTTCCTAACGACTTCTCTTTTTTCTTTGTCCAGTGACCGAAGTTGCATTGACAACGCCTCCTGCAATCCAAGAACCACATCAAGTGCAGGAGGCCATTATTACTGAGGCGATCACCATGATTGCGGCCGTGCCGATTGAGGTGACACAGGGGAGCTCAATTTCCTCTAACGAGCAGATGATGAATGAGCTCCTGGGCCGACACAGCGACCCTTTTGCGGACATACCGTTCGTTCTTGGTAGGTTCCCGCCTGCTTTTAGTGCTTTGCCACAGTCCACTGCTGCCCCCCAGCGAAGCCCGTGCTATTCGAGAAGCAGAGATATTGGATGAAATTAATGCTAAGATGGAGGCCGCGGCTCATGGCGGTGATTCTGAGGGTGGAGTGATGGCGCCGGGTCGAACTCCACTTAGGATGATATCACCCGGAGGGACACTGGTTGATACTAGTGTGTCTACTCCGCCCCTGTCGCAGATCCAGTTCCTCCGACTCCTCCTGAAGAGAGCATCTCCGTAGACTCAAGTTTGGAGGAAGAGATCGATATCATGCCTTCATCCGAAGATTCCCCACCTAAAGGGAAAAGTTCGAAACAAAAGATCGTTAGCGGTGCCGGCGGCTCCACACTGAAGAAAAAGACGAGGAAGAAGAAGGAATAGATATATTCCTCGGGCACATTTTTCGGTAGATAGGAGTTTACTTTTGCTTTAGTAGGTCGTGTATAGACGCGGATTCGGCCACCGCTAGAAGGCATTTTTTGGAAGAACTTGTACGTAAATTCTTATTTCCAATTAGTTGAAATAAAATTTTATTTTCTTTGCTTTAACTATGTTTCCTGTCTTTTATGCTTAAGTGTTGTTAGTTCGAATCATAGCTTGGTATGCTTGTGGAGTATCAGTTCTGGAGCTAAATCCGTTTCATACACAAGTCATAAAATCGTTGATATAAGCCACGACTCAAGACTAAGCTAGACACTCGATGTCGTGTTGTTTCAGTCAATGTTTCACACTTAAGCGCTGCCCCCAGTTCGGGGAACCAGTTGTAGTGATTGGCTAACGATCACAATTCTATCTCTGCCTTCCAAGCTTAACAACGTCAAATCGATGTTGAAGCAAGTGAAGGGTGAGCGGTTTCAGTTTTGCATGTTCACTAATAATAATCACATCCACACTCCGGGGATCAGTACTTATATTTCGATGGTCAATTGCACCTATCACAAATCTTGGCTCATGTCCACACTCTGGGGACTTAGGACAATCTGTGATCGATAATCTGGTTCGCACTCTGGGAATCCGAGAGTTATCGATGTTTGTAGCGCAGCTCGCACTCCGGGAACTTTGACTCTGTATTTATACCACAATTCTCATTCTGGGAACTTGTAGTTAGCATTTATACTCTAGTTCGCACTTCGAGAACCTAGAGTTGATGTTTATACTCTAATTTGCACTCCGGGAATTTAGATTTGATGTTTATACTCTAATTCGCACTCCGGGAATTTAGAGTTAGTGTTTATACTCCGGTTCGCACTCCAGGAACCTAGATTTGAGGTTTATACTCCAATTCACACTGTGGGAATTTGGAGTAAGTCGATAGATGGTCAGTCACACCTATTTGGACCTTTTAGGAGGTCGTTCACACTCTGGGAATGACAGATTTATCGGGATCGTGGATGGCCGGATCACATCCACCCCAAATTAACAAACGAGGTCGTTAGATGGACGGGTCCATCCTCCTCTAACTTGGTTAGGATACGGTTGGATTCGTTAGGCAGACGGGCCTGCCCTCTCCAAAACCATACTTAGAATTTTCACACTCCAACTCGCGCTTTGGGAGTTTAGAGTGGTTTTAAGGATTGTCGTGTATCAATCCATTTTTATATTAGCGTAGTAGCTTGCCACCGAGCTCGGGTTTCATTTAGTGAGTGACCGGTCATATCACAGTCACTCGCTATTTGAATAAATTCCACCGTTCGATGGAACTTAGCTCTCCGTGCATCGTGATGTTGTACGTCATATTCAGTAAATCACAGCTCTGCTCGAAGAGATGGCATTTTATTACTGAAATGAGAAAACATGGCAAAGTCAGTTGCCTTATTACAAATTCAAATTTCAAAATGCGAAAACAAATTGCAAATAAGAGAATGAATCGAATAAATGAAGCTTGTCATATGTAGTAGCGACGATGGCTTTCACTATTCCAAGCTCTCGGCAAAATAAGGCCGTCAACGGTCGATAACTTGAACGTTCCATCCCCGAGCTTTTGTGTGATCACATATGGCCCTTCCCAATTTGGCTTTATGTGTGAAGGAACTGGATAAATTCTTTTCAGAATGAGATCGCCAAGTTCGAAGGTCTGTGGCCGAACCTTGGCATTGTATAATCAGGCTACTCGATTTCGATATGCGGCTGCCCTCAAATCAGCCTCTTCACGCTTCTCATCCAGTAAGTCCAAAGATTCAGCAAGCAATATGGCATTAGTTTTCGGGTCGTAATAAGTCACACGATGAGAAGGTACTTCCATTTCGACTGGAATAACGGCTTTTGAGCCGTAAGATAGAGAAAATGGAGAGTGTCCGGTCATGGACTTGTGGGTCGTTCGGTAAGCCCATAAAGCCATAGGTAGTTCATCAACCCACTTGCCCCCGGCCTTTTCCAGTTGCTTCTTCAGAATGGATTTGATAACCTTATTAACGACTTCAACTTGGCCATTCGCCCGAGGGTGCGCAACCGCAGAGAATTCCTTGTGGATTTGGAATCACTGGCAAAAATTCTTGAATTCAACACTGTTGAATTGAGCTCCGTTATGAGTGATGATGGTATGCGGGAGACCAAATCGGCAGATGGTATTGCGAACTACGAAGTTGATTACTTTTTTCACCATTATTGTAGCAAGAGGTTCAGCTTCAGCCATTTAGTAAAGAAATCAACTGCGACGATGGCATATTTCGATCCTCCTTTGGCAAGAGGTAGAGTACCAATGATATCGATGCCCCATACTGCAAACGGCCAGGGACTGACTATTTGGGTTATCCCAGTAGGTGGGTCTCCTCGAATTCGAGAATATCTCTGGCATTTATCACATTTCCTTGCATAGTCCGATGCGTCACGGTTCACCTTTGGCCAGTAATATCCATATCGGAGTACTTTCTTAGCGAGGGCTTGCCCCTCGGTGTGATTGCAACACTCTCCCTCATGCACATCATGTAACACTCGTTTGATTTCATCGTGTGCGATACATCGGAGGAGAGGAATGGAATATCCCCTTCTATACATGAATCCATTCTTAATAGTAAACCACGAGGCTTTTTGAAGAATCTGTCTTCTTTCACTCCTACGCTCAAGCAGTGTTCCGTGCTCGATATTGTTTTGATATGGGGACATCCACGACTCCTTATCGGAAGCGATTTCAAATATAAAATCAGTTTTCATCTTATCAATGCTGGGAGAAGATAAAGTTTCAACAGGAACGAGTCCCATTTGCTATGCTTCGCCCGTACTTGCTAACTTGGCCAATGAATCAGCCTTCTGGTTGTGCTCACGGAGTATGTAGAAAATGGCATAATAATCGAATTGATCAAGTATTTCCTGGACTCGAGCTAGATAAGCTTCTAGTCTTCAATCCTTGGCCTGGTATTCACCTCGGACTTGGCATACAGCTAACTAAGAGTCGCAGTAAACTTCCACAGCAATAATTCTCAGATCACAGGCTAGCTTCAACCCAGCAAGTAAAGCTTCATACTCAGCTTCATTATTGGTCTCACGGAACTCAAATTTCACCGCATAGCATACGGATCGGCCCTCGTGGGTTTCAAGTACTACCCCAGCACCTGAGCACCGATCGTTGGATGTGCCATCGGTATGCAGCTTCCAGATGTATTCCAGAGATTTACTGGTTTCAGGAAAGTCCTCTAGGACGGTGAATTCGGTTGTAAAATCTGCTAAGACTTGACCTTGAATGGCTCTTCTTGGGGTATAAGTGATATCGAACTGAATCGGTTCGATATTCCACTTAAGAATCCTACCAGACATCTTAGGCCACGTTAGGACCTTTCGTAACGGCCGATTGGTGTACACAGTGATAGGATGAGCTTGAAAATATGGACGGGGCTTCCTCGAGGCAATGACTAGGCAGTAGGCCAACTTTTCTAGCTTTGGGTAGTTTCTCTCAGCTCCGATTAGTCGCTTGCTAACATAATATACTGGTTTCTGCACTCGGTCTTCCCTCCGAACTAGGGCAGCACTGATCGCATTATCTGATACCGCCAGGTAAATATACAACTGCTCATGGTCGATAGGCTTTGATGAAATTGGCGGTGCGGGAAGATGTTGAACCAGTGCTTGGAATGCGCCCTCGCACTCCTAGTCCATTCGAAGTTTCGCTTTCCTTTTTGGATCTGATCAAAGAAAGGGATGCATTTATAGCGACCCGACTTTCTAGCACCAGAAAGACGCATAACTATTTAAGAAAGAAAGAGATAGAAAAAGAAAAGAATGAGAAGAAAGAAAAAAGCAACACATCAGAATCTCAAAGGGGAACGAATGAAATATAATATATAACATATATTTAGTATCATATACATCAGAGTACACAACAATATATCTCAATTTAGACAGTTATAACATTTCTGTCTAATATATAATACAAGAACAACTATACAGAATAATACACAGCAGAAACTCTATTTATATGTCTACACGCTGAAGCCTCCTGCTCCAAAGCTCCTCCAGAATTCGTCAAGGATAACCTGAATCACTTGACTACTCATACATGATATGAGTACCCAAGAGTTTAATAAAACAGAAAATAAATACTCGGGTTAGACAGGGGTCTGGTGTGAGTAAACGGTTTAAAATTTCTAACTTTAGAAAATCCTTTAAAAGAAAAGGTATCACGTAAGACTTCCCACACATAAACATGGAAAAGTTTTTACCCCACGCTAACCAAAACATTTGATAGGAAATCCAGTGATATTATAATAGGGTCTAGGGTTTTCAAGTAAATACGAAATAGCCGAAATTGTTACATCTATTAAATTCTAGCTACTAGCCACAAATGTGGGTAACACAAACAAAACCGTAGGGTCTCGTAGGAAGAATGAGTTTCCATCAATGGCAGGGCAACCGGGGTACCGCCCGTCACAGTACGTAGCCTAGATCACCGTACCGAGGAGCCACCTTAACTCCCCTGCAACACAAGGCCGGAACCATTCCTTACTGAATAGTCCCGAACAAGACAACCCCGTAGTTGGCTGCAGATCCAACTGCCCACACAGCCGAAATAAAAAGGGACATCTAGACAGGGGTAAATCTCGTCCTACTTGGGCATGACCCACTTAACCTTGCTGCACCTCCCATGTTTTAGCCATACCCGGTTGATGAGGCTTGAGGCTGCGATTACCTTTATAGGACACATTTATCTTGGAATGCTCATCGTCCACCTGAAGATGTTCTGAAAGCATTCAATCCATACAAGTCCGTTCCAGGTTCGAGCGGAACCGAAGGCACTATCTCGTTGCACTCATTTTGGAATCGCCCTCAGAGTCAACGACCATAGCCGTTGCACTCTGAATCACCATCTCGAACCTGTAAGTACTATTTCCGTCAAACTCATCATGGAATCACCCCCAGAGTTATACTGACGAATAGTTCTTACACCTCGAGTCTTCACTTGCACTCCACTTGGATTCACGACCTAATGTTCTGATATCCAAATATGGAAACTCGATCCCGGTCTCACCGAATCCAAACGCCATTTTAATGTCCAAGTTGTACTTAAGGGCTTTAAACAGTAGATATTCAGAAATATCACTTAACATAAATGGATGATTCACAACACACAGATAGATAATTCACTATTATCAAATTCATCCACACATATCACAAAGCAGCATATATATCACATCTCAGATATATCATATTCATATCATCACATATCAACCAATGACATACGATATCATCCAATATTATTAACTCATCCAATGATACTTATCAACCAATCAATAATTACCCATACACAAGGTTTGATCCAAACTTAATTAATTAATCCTTAATTAAAGTAATCCTTACTTAATCCCTTGGATTATCATTGATCCAACTTACATATTCTTTAATTAATTTTCAAATTTATTAATTAAACATCACTTAATTATCCAATTTGAATTAATCATTCTTGATTAATTATTACTTAATTACTTTAGGTAATTATTCCTTAATCACAAATTTAATTAATCATCTTGATTAATTACTTCTTTAATTATCCGAGTAATTATCTCTTAAATACTCTTTTAAATTAATCGCATTTGATTAATTATTCCTTAATTATTCCGATAATTATTCCTTAATTATCCTTCAATTAATCATACCTGATTAATCACCTTTTAATTTAATCATACATGATTAATTACTTTTAATTAATTACTCTTGATTAACTACTTTTAAATCAATCATACTTGATTAATTACTTTAATTAATCACATTTGATTAATTACTTTAATTACATTTAGTAATTAAAACTTAATTATAAATTAATTATCTTTTAATTATTAATTAACAATTAATTATTTCCATTAATTAATGATTACTTCATTAATTAAGTTTCTTTTTAACTAATTACTTTATCAAGTAATTAATCACTTAATTAATTACTCTTAATTCTTTCATTAATTAATTAGTCTTCAATTAATAACTAAATTTAAACCATTAATTAATTATATTAATTAATTCTTTAATTAATAACACAAATGATTATCCCTTAATCACATCCACTTAATTACTCCCATAAAGTAATTATCTTTTACTTAATTACCTCCAGTAATCAATCACTTAATTACTTTACCCAGTAATGATACTTAATTAACTCTAAAGTGATTATCTTTAATTAATCACTAATAAATTACTTAATTAATTATTTATTTAATCATTTAAATTAATTAAATGGTTCTTTAATTTACTATATTAAAAAGATTCTTCATTAAGAAAACCTATTATCTTAATTAAATTATTTATATTAACCAAAACACTTTAATTATTAATCATAATTGAAGTATTCCAATTATCTTTATATATATGTTTATCTTTAATTAAATCAAAATTATAAATTACTTAAGAAAATCTTTATTATAATTGATTTCCAAATTCTAAATCATTACACTTTATTTAAAAAATATATTAGAAATCAATTATAATTAAAATAATTTAAACATTCAAATCAACTTTTAAATCTTAAACCTTCCAAAGTTATTAAATAGAATTTAATACAATCTTTATTCAAAAATCCACTTATTTTTTTTAAAACTTTTTATATTTCAAAATATAAGAACTTGTTTAAAACCCAACTTTAAAATAAATTTAGTTTTATAAATAAACTCGTTTAACTTTTGGTTTTAAAACCTTAATCATTTACAAAGTCAAGTTTCCTTTGGTTTCAAAATCTTTAAAAAACAATACTGTTAATTATAAAAACCCTGAACAACAAAACTACTTAACAAACTCGAGCCGCCAGTCACATAATCTCGCGTCAACCCCGAGTTACCCCACAACTTCACCCTGCTTCGAGCCAAAGTAGCAGATACCCGATGAAGGCTTCAAGCTCCAACCCCTTTTCTTCTCCTACCTAAAAAACCATCATCTCCTGATACCCATTTTCACGCGTGCATCATGCACCATCCCTCTTTCCACCAGCGATCATCGCCATGGCGTCGACAAGTCACCCTCGACCACAACGTCCTAACGCGAAACCCAAAAACTAGTATATGATCGAGAATCGTAATCTTGTCCTCTGAACCCATTGGTCCGAACCCCATCATCAGAAAACCAACCCTCAACGGCAACCAAAGCTTCGAGACAACCCACGATCTCCACCGTAGCTACGCCACAACCCCCAGAATCTACGGCACAAGTGCGATCAACTTTGGTTGCCTAACGACGCCGTGATTCCCAAATGAACATCGTCAATGAACACACGGTAGAAAACCCTAAATCGAACAATTCTGGCCAACACGCTCCATAATAAAATTCCAGGACAATTTTCTCATGATCTCCGTTGCCCCCTCCACCTTCGAGCTCAACCATGTTCCCAATTTCGCCGCCGTTCGCCCTTAATTGACCAAAATGTCCACAAACATCAAACCACGAATTCTCACAAATTACTAATCTAAAATTCGTGATACAAGCTTCAAAAATCATGATTACTTATTTGCAATAAGATTATAAAATCAAAACTTAAATTTGAATTCAAAATTTTTTAACCCAAATTTCATTTTACTATAAGTTTGAAAGATATGAGTAAATCGTTCACTTTAAAATCCTATAACTATTTTTAACGGATAGATTATTTACAATTCAAGGTCAGATTCGAATTCAAAAACAAGTTATTGAATTTTATAAAAAAATTGAAACTATTTATAAAGACACAGTAACATTTTTTTATTTATACAGGCATTTCAATACACTCAATTCAAACATGCATCCAATTTAAACTAAGTCTTCCAAAAATCATCAGGATATCCATCACAATACCAAATTGAAAACAAGATTTAAACTGTTTTTAAAAGATTTCATTTACTCACCTATATATTGTAGAGGACAGAAAATTGATTTGCTTTCCGGGCTCTGAATTTATTTGCATGTGGATTTTATTCTGCAGTTGTTGTTGAATCTGAATTGCTTGTTGATGTTTAATCTCCAGCCTTTTGAAGATTTTAAATTCCAGATTCTTGAATAAATTTTGCATGTTGAATAAATTTCCAGATCATCTTCCTTGTTTCATATTTTCCAGATTGAAACTTCCAGATTCTACAGATTTTTATTTTTCTGATTTTTGATTTTGTATTTGTATTCATTTTTTTGAAGAGAAGAAATAATTTTAGCTAAAAGTTTAAAAGTAATTTCTTCTTATTATTTACAATTTAATTTTGAACTTAATTATTAAGAGAATTACACTTGTCACTTAATGCTCTCATGATCTTACACATTTGTACAATGATACACAAGTGTCATTAACATACATTAAAAAGTTAACAAGTGTTATACAATGTTCAATTAATATTTTAAATGTTATTTTCTTGTTTAAAACTTATTTAAGTTATATATATATAAGTAATTATGTAATATTAAGTACTTATCTTTTTAATAAACAAGTTTTAGATTTTGATAAATATTGAAAAATGAATTCATGTAAACATTTATAAATAACTTATATTTTTCATTCAATTTAATATAACATATGTTTATAAACTTGAGAAATTGATTTTAACTTTTTATATAAAAATTTATACACAATCTTATCTTATGTTAAAATTAAAATGAAAGAATATTAAAACAAATGAACTTTTAATTTAAATCTTATTTGGAACTTAAGTACAAAATATTTATGTATCTATATTAAATAAGAAATTAACTTTGTTATAAAAATTTAAATCTCAAGTATCATTTCAAAAACATTAAATCAAATTAATATTTCAAATTACAAATTATATATTTATTAAAGTTTGCAAGTACTTATTAAATTCAAATCAATACAATTTTCCCATTTCTAATATATACAAATATATATATATATATATATTTCAAATGGAAAAACATTTTTAACATTAGATTTGATAATTACTGTATTGAATTTTAAAACACAAACCAAATCATAATATATATATATATATATATATATATATATATATATATTCATATATATTACAATTTGAATATAAAGTTTTTATTACTTTAAAACTTCCTTTTTACAAGATATATCAATATATATATTATCATAAATAGAAAATATTCTGATTAGCCTTTGAAAAAAATAAATCTTACCAATTTTAAATTGTTAAAATATATATTTCCAAATCATTAGTTTTCAAAAGAATTAAACTTACCTATTTATATTGTTAAGAAAAAAAATGTTGATAGATATTAACAAATTATTATTATTAAACTTTAAAAGAATTTTAACTTATCAAATTTTAATATAAAATGATCAAATTAATTTAGTTATTATCAAAGATTATTAAATTGATATTGCTCAAAATTCCGGGTCGTTACAGCATTTGTCGGTAGACTTCGATATGAACGTGCTCAACGCTGCTACCTTCCCGTTGAGACTCCGAACTTGCTTTATTTTTCTTAGAGTCCGTAAGTTTCTGATTGCCTAGATCTTTTCTAGATTGGCTTCTATTCATTGAGCATTGACAATGAACCCAAGGAACTTTCCGGATGCGACTCCAGTGGCACTTCAATGGATTGAGCTTCATCCCATACTTTCGAAGGATGTTGAACATGGACTCCAGATCTTTGATGTGATCAGTGGAGAATCGTGACTTTACCAACATGTCATCTACATAAACCTCCATGGTCCTCCCAATCTTGTTAGCGAACATCCGGTTGACTAGTCGCTGGTATATCGCTCCGGCGTTCTTTAATCCAAAGGGCATAACTTTGTAGCAGTAGAGCCCCAGGCCAGCTCGAAGCTAGTATGTTCTTGGTCGGGTACGTGCATGGTTATTTGATTGTAACCCGAATAAGTGTCCATGAAAGATAATAATTCGTGTCCAGCTGTTGAATCTACAAGTTGATCAATCCTGGGAAGTGGGAAACTGTCTTTTGGGTAAGCTTTATTTAGATCAGAATAATCAACACATGTTCTCCATTTCCTATTTGGCTTTCGGACAAGTACGGGGTTGGATACCCACTCCGGGTATAAAGCATCTCGAATAAATCCGTTTGATTTGAGCTTATCGACCTTTTTCTTTAAGGGCGGTAGATCTCTATGGATCCATACCATGCCTTTTCTGTTTGACCGAGATACACGCGGGTCAATATTCAGGGTGTGGCTCGCGATGTCCGGCGAGATCCCACAAATGTCAGAATGTGTCCAGGCGAACACGTTGAGATTCGCCCGGAGAAATTCAACCATATCCTGCTGTGTCTCTTGGCTCAACTGAGACCCAATATTTAACATTCTCGAATCATTAACATCATCATTACCGATCAGAACATCGATCGTCAGTTCGACCGGATAAGCTTGACTTTCTATAGATTCATCCTTATTTTCATTGTCTATAGGGTCAAGATCCCTCTGGAATTGGTTGTGGTGCGTAGGTCGAGGCCTAGGCACCAATTGTCAATTATTTGCAAAGCGGACGCAGAGAGATTCCTCTACGCCCTTTCCTTTCTCTCTTCGCTGCGCCTCGCGCAGCTCAGCAACATAACAGGCTCTCCCTGCAGCCTGATCTCCTTGAATGACTCCAATCCCACGATCGGTGGGGAATTTCAAAGTTAAACACCATGGGGCAATCGCTGCCCTAAATTCAGCGAGAGTCGGTCGGCCCAAAAATGCATTATAGGGGAATTGAATGTCTAACACAACAAACTGCAACATCCGGACACTCCGACACTCCCCAACTCCCAGCTCCACCACTCCAGTGGGTATATTGGCACTTCCATCGAAGCCATGAATTCGAGATTGGCAAGTTTTCAAATCCTTGGCTTCCATTTTCATCAGATCGTAAGCTCTTTTAAACAAAATATTTACTGAACTCCCAATGTCAACTAGGATCCTCTTCATCAAAGCAGGACCAACCTGGGAAGATATGACTGGGTCAATAGTAGGGGATTCGACCCTGTCAGCATCCCGACTTTTGAACACGATGTCATCAGTCGTTGTTTTCTGTTGTTTGGCCGGAGCCCCTTCATCAAAACTACCGCAACACTCGAAGTCCGTATGCCTGATAGAACTAGCATACGACTCTATCTCCCTCCAGCTCTGGTCTACTGGATGGGGACCACCACTAACTGTATTTATTACCAATCTCCCGCACGTACGAGAGGGTTCCTCTCGTCTTTCTTGATTTTGAGTACGATTTTGGTTTGATGGGCCCGCACCACCAGACTGCGACGCCCGCATGAACTGATCTAACTTTCTCTCCCTGATCAACTTCTCAATGAGGTCCTGCAAATGTCTACACTCATTGGTATTGTGGCCATAACTCTCATGGAATCTACAGAACTTTCCCGTTTGAATCTGCCTCTCCGATGATGGTTTCGAAGCAGACTTCTTGTATTGCATAGCATTGCAGGTTTATAGATACACGTTCTCTAGCGACGCATTTAATGGTGTGTAGTTATCAAACATTGGAGCCCTACGTCACGGGCCACGGTTTTGATCTCGTTTCTTATTCTAACTACCACTGTTTCTTGGTTGAGATTGCTTGTTCTGTATGTTCAGCTGTACTTTTCCAAAACTCTCACCCGACTGTTTAACTGCTACATTTCTCTGAATCCCCTCACTACTGGGTCCTACGTCATCCTGCTTCCTAGACTGTTTCGCGTTCTCTCGCATTAAGAATTAGGCGTCTTAGGAGTAGAAACGGTCCAACGATGCAGGAGGCTTTCCGACCAACCAATTTCCAAATTCAAGATCAGGGTCAATTCCTTTAGTTTGGGCCATCAAGACTGAGTTGTCATTAGGGTTACTGATCTCTGCACATGCAGCATGGAACCTTTCCAAGTAGCATCTAAGCATCTCCCTAGGAGCTTGAGTGACGCTAGACAAAGTGTTAACATGCTTAGGCCTAGCAACATGCATATGAAATTTTTTGGCCATTTGATCAAAACAAGAAATGGATCGGGGCGACAATCGCGTAAACCAAATAGTGGCAATGCCCCCCCAAAGATATAGGAAAAGTATGACACTTCACCGTGTCATCCGCTCTTGTAGCGTTCATCAACCATTCATATTTCAGGATATGCTGGTTTGGGTCTAAATTCCCTTCATAAACAGGTAAAGTGGGCATTCTGAACCATCGAGGAGGTTCGGCATAGAGTATGTCATCCGTAAAGGGGTGTGACTACGGGAGATTCCCCAGTCGTTGTTGGTAAGACCCTGAATTTCATGGATCATTTGACATATCATAGCTGGGAGGTCTAGCGTTTGAATGTTCTACGCACGTGGGGCCAAAGTGGGGTCGGGTTCCACATTGCGGGGATGGACCGGGCTCTGTCGACGATCCACGTCTCGCCTCCTTGGCTCGATGTCTTCTAAGACGTAAGGTTCAGGAGTACGTCCATGTTGATTCTGGACATCAATCTCTATTTCAACCGCGGCGGCGGTGGCACGGTTACCTGTAGTGTAATGAAGAACAGTCCCTCCTCGAGAAGAGGGTCCAGTATGAAAGCTGCCCGATGGACCAACTCTCAGCTGTCCAATAGTCAATGTGGGCTGGTGTCCGATGGCCTGCGCGTGACCTTCATCTGGTCGAGGACGAATGGATCTTTGGTTGTAGCCAGACGAGGCAGAAGTTTCTGTGGAGGAGTGGGAGACTTGATCACTTCTATGCCTTCTACGCTTCTGGCGGTTTAGCTGGTTGGTCAGCTCGAGATTTGCGCGCAGCTGCTATGTCAACTATTGCCGACTTTGTGTTAGTTCCTGTAACAATAACTGGAACTCTTGCCTGGTAACCGGGCCTTGTGAGTCTGAGGGTCGGGCTGCTTTCTGGTTGGTTGGTGGCAACTTCACTGGATTTTGCCTATCCCGACCTTATTGATCGCGAACGTTGGAGGTGGTCCTTGTGCTAACCATCTTGAGGGTTGAATTCCTTTCTTAGACTTTATGCAAATCTGAATAGAATGGAAGGAATTTGGATTAGTGATCCGGATCTCTCTCTTAGATTTATGCAATCCGGTACCGACGATAGATACAAGGAGCAGGAGAAAATCTGGGTTTGTTCTCAATGAAAGCACCAAAATGTTTGTACCGAAAAGGGAAACAACACTCTTCGAAAGTCTTTGAAGAGATTAAAGTGAAGAATATAAATGTAAAATGAAGATTATCTAAAAAAAACTACAGTAAACAATAACACAAATGCACAGACACGCAATATTAGAGTGGTTCGGCGTGTTGCCTACGTCCACTATGAAGTTCTTGGGAGTTTATTGATTCGCTTTCAACGATTACAAGCAATTACAACGAACAACAGTAAAGTGCAGCTTGGAATTTGAATTCAACAGAAAGGGTATGATGCAAATCTCGATCCGGTAGAGTCTGGGCGCTTGAGAATCAAATGACCTTTTTCCATAGGCTTCAGAGGGCTATTTATAGGCGTATGAGGCTGATATCTCGCTCAAACTTCGGGAGACTCCTTCTGGCACGTGAGTGGGCCCAATCGATCGATCCCACCAAATTTCGACTCGATCTATGTTCGATACGAAGCGATTTCGTATCGATCAAGAATTGGTCTAATTGAGCTGAAACTTGGCAGGAACATTCCTTGGCTTGTGTGTAAGCTTCTGTGAAATTTCATAGCATTTGGATCAGTGGATCTTGAGTTATGATGGACATAAGCTTGAGTTTTTCATTGGCTGTATGGTTCGAATCCATCAATTCGAATCGATCCACTTCGAATCGATGACGCATGTGCCTCTGTGATGAAGCGGCCTGCATTCCTCGCATCGATCCCCTTTTTGCTCCGAGTTGACCGTTTCGACTCCATGAATCTCGCCTCGTTTGTATCGATGACCGTTGCGTCAATCTAGGCTCATTTGACTTGATGGACATGAACAAGCCATTGGACGTGGATTCGAACAAGAGCCCCTAATGGATACGAAGTAGTCACCGTCTGATGGATGCGAAGCAAATTCATCTGGTGGATACAAAGAGCAGTTTCCTGATGGATTTGAACTATCAGAATCTGATGGATTCGAGACAGATGGATATGAGGGTATTGTATCCCTGATCGATACGAAGACGATGGACTTGAATAGAGGATCATCCAAGGATACGGACTGTGTCTAGTTAGATGGATACGGAACAAGACCTAGCCGATCGATACGAAACGCGTGCTCTGTTGATGGATACAAACTTGATCGGTGCGAACCGAGCCTCCTTGATGGATACGAGGCTGTTCGATGCGAAGCTGATGGATTCGAAATAGGGCTCATCGATGGATACGAAAACATGGCTTTTCCCTTCAACTTGCACTGATCACAACTTGAGCATACGAACTCAGATTGACCTGAAATTTGGAATGCTAGCTTTTATGGCTTCGCTTGTCGTGTCTTGCTGATTTTAGCCTGATCCAGATTCGGACAAAATTCATCGACAACCATAGCGAACCTGTGTGTGCTCGATATACAGGACGAACTACCCTTGGTTTTAAACCAGTGCCTTGTTATCTCGGGCACACACAGATTCGCTATGGTTGTCGATGAATTTTGTCCGAATCCGGATCGTGCTAAAATCCACAAGACACGACATCCGAAGCCATTAAAGCCAGCATTCCAAATTTCAGGAAAATCCGAGTTCGTATGCTCAAGTTGTGATCGGTAGAAGTTGAAGGGAAAAGCCATGTTTTCGTATCCATCGATGAGCCCTATTTCGAATCCATCAGCTTCGCATCGACCGGCCTCGTATCCATCTAGAGCCTCGATATATATTTATAAAGTAACCTCATTTTAAATATTCCTAAAGTATATATTTTTAATAAAGTATTGAAGTAGTTTTCAATTTAAATTTAAAGTATATTTTTATAATAAAGTGTTTTAAATTATTTTAAAAATCTAAAGTATTGTACTTGGTGTTTTCAGTGGAAATAAATATTTGGGAATTTACTCCATGAGAAGAGTATGGTTGGAAATCTGTTTTCAAAAAGGGATTGAAAAATGGAAATATATCTTGCGAAGATATTTTGAGATTAATAAATAATTAGGGAGATTATTTATTGTTTGATGGTTGCCTGTGAATGTTATTTGATAATTAAATAACCGACTATCAATATTGGCCAATGCGCTGATCATTTCGAAGAGACCAGGATTAGGATTAATTTCTCGAAAACCACTTCGATCCGGTTTGTACATTTTCGTGAGGAAGACGATTTTGGATTCGAAGATGGAGCAGTGAAGTGCAAGGGCTAGTCGCTACTAATCCTGAGGATGATTCCATAATGGATGTAGTAGTAGTGCATTCGGTTCCGTTCGAACCCGGGACGAACTTGTATGGATGAATGCTTTCAGAACATCGTCAGGTGGACGATGGGTATTCAAAGAGAAACATTCTAAAAGGTAACGCTTAGCCTCGAGCCTCATCAACCGGGAATGACTGAAAATCAGGGGTTATGCAGCAAGGCTAGGTGGGTAGCCCCATTAGGGTGGGTCATCCATACCTAGATGTCCCTTTTTATTCGGCTTAGTGGGCGGTTGTTGATCCCAACTCCAGGGTGATCATACTCGGGATTATACAGTAAGGGGTTTTCACGGTCTTGTGTAGCAGGGGGTTGGGAGTAATCCTCGGTACGGTGATCTAGGCCATGTATTATGATAGGTGTTACCCCAATGCCTAGTCATTAGTTGGAAATCCATTCTCCCTACGTTCCTTTTACGGTTTTGTTTGTATTACCCAGGACTGTGGCTAGTAGATGGAATTTAATTAATGTAATGTTTTCGGCTATTTGAATAAGTATTTGTATATTGACACTATTATAATAATCAGAGGATTTTATAATAAATGTTTTAGCTATCGTAAGGTAAAAACCCGACATGTTTATTTGTGGCGTGGTCTTACGAGATGCTTTTGACTTTCAAAGAATTTTGTAACTTTAATAATGAATTTGAGTGTGGTTTCCTCATGCTGGTACTCCAGACTGACTCGGGTGTTATTTCACTATAATGTTTGGGTCAGACCGAGTATTATATAATACAGGATATGATGCTGCGGAGCTCAGGAGATGAGCTGGATGGCGATACGTACTTCCGTACTTGGTTATTATTCCGCTGTGTATTCAGTTTTGAGGACAAGTTTATATGACTGTCCAGTTGTATGTTATTGATGTTGTTGAACTCTGATGATGTATTCTGGTGATGTATGTATAAAACAGATATAGTTTTCTTTGTGTAAAGATCTATTATTAATTATTATATTTTATTCTGCTGCGATGGTAAGATTCTGTTGTTGCTTTGTTTTCTCTTCTTCTATCTCTTTCTTCTTTAACCTTGATGGTTCGGTTTTTCGGGCGTCGAAAAATTGGGTCGTTACATTTGGTAACGGAGCCGAAGGTTAAGAGAGAACCTTGGCTCTAGTGGGGATTGCTCATTAAATAGAGTTCGTAGCACTCTAAAACGAGTTTGAGTGTATTAATATATATGAGCGCGTATTTGTTAGCGAATATAAAAAAATTTATATTATGTTGACTTATCTGTTGAGTGTTTATGGATTCTGGTCGATATATGGGACGCCATGTCATCGATAGGGGTTTCTAAACCTTGATGAGATAAACCGACACAATATGGTTTTCAAGTAGGGTACATGAAATAATTTTACCCAAATTTTTTTTTTATAGAAATGTTTTTGTAAACCATTTTAGCTAATATATGGTTGCTTGGAGGTTAGAAGATGATGATATTAAATTATTATTTGTTAAGTGAAAGTTGAATAAAGGATTAAAATTTTAACCAAAGGTTAAGGAATAAATTCATTACCAAAATGAAATTTATAAATGTAAGTTACAAATATGATCTATAATTGAAGATGAAATAAAAATTCTAGAGAAATATTTGGAAATAAATTGTGATGGAAGTTCAAGAGTAATGTTTTGGATGGATTTCGAATTTGGAATTTTAGGAACATTTTTGAATTGGATTTGAACGCTGGAGAGTGTGGAATATTTTATGGGATTTTAAAGTGATAAAAGCATTGAACTCTTTTCGGTCGCTGGGAAATAATTCCGATGATGATCGCGACATTATCGGTATTCATTTCCGAGTTTCCATGAGGGGTATTGCTACCTGGATGTTTTGGATTAATTTTTGTTTGCGAAATTGGGTTTAGTTTTGAAAATGAAAAGGAATAGTTTGATTTATATATATATTTTTTCAAAATTGGATTTTGAACATTTTAGTAAAGGTTTAAACTCTGGAGTTGGTTTGAAATGTTTGGATGAAACTCTAGAATCTTATTAAAAATATTTATGGAATGGTAAATAAGTTTGGAAACTTAAAAAAAATTGAAATTTTGTTTAGAATAGAAAATTTAACTTGGAGAAGGGTTAAAAAAAATAAAAAATTTGAAAGTAAGTAAGAAAACGAAAATAAGTTAGAATGTAATCCAATTAATTTACATGAGTTAAAAGAAGTTAGCAAATGAAAGATAAATAAATTGGAGAGACTATAGAAACTTAAAATTTGAATTAAATTAGAATGCAACTAAACCAAGTTAAATAAAAAGTGAATGTGTGGAAATAAATGTAAGTAGGCTAAATGAAAAAAGTAAATGAAATAAAATTTATTAGTTAGAAATGAAATTTTGTGACGACCCGGAATTTTTAGGCAATTGAAATTGGGATATTTAATTGATTTTAGATATTTAAAAGTTAATTTTTAACTTGAATCAAATCTCAGTATTTATTTGATAATTAAATTATTGAATTAAATAATTTGAAGTTGAGTAAAATGTTGAATCTGGAATTCTAAGCCTGTTAAAATATAATTTGAAGGCTTGAAAAAATTATATTGATAGTGATGAGAATAATAGAAGTTTTAAAATTGAATTTAACAGTGATTTGTTCGGTTTTGAAATTTATATCGTTTAAATTAAATTTAAAAAATAGCCTTCCGAGGTACAGTCTCGAAATTCGACGAAACCAGTTCCATTTGATCCATAATATTGTATTGTTATCAGGTTTAAAATTTCGTAGTGATTGGAGTTGTTGTGTGAGCATACGATATATAAACGCATTGAAATTGATATTGATACGAATTGAATTTAAATAAAATATATATAATAATAATCATCTTCAACCGTGATTCTTTCCCATCAGCCTGTTCCCTTTCTACGTCAAAACTTTTTGCCTTCTGTTTGCGTGAAAAATGGCCGCAAACACCCAAAGTCGTGAAAGCACCAGTGTATGAATATAAGTCAGCGATATTCAAACACAAATTTCAGATCTCAGCAAATAACCCAAATATGTTTGCGCAAAAGATGAGCAAACAACTCCAAGTCGTATGAATTAGTTGATTTTATGTTATTCGTAATGATTTAGGTGGTGTATGCAAATACGTAAAAAGTAGGGGCTAAACTGTAAAAGACACACAGATTTATAGTGGTTCGGCCAAAGTGTGCCTACGTCCACTTTATATGTTATTCTCCTTTTCCAATCCGATTACAAGTACAAAGCTTGTAGTACAAGTGTATGAAAGTTGTTTGAAAGTTCCTTCCAGGTTTGAGCTCTCAAACTTGTCTGCCATTGTTGTACCCCTGCTCCTCTATTTATAGAGTGAGGCTGGGGGCAGGGGGCTTGGATGCTTATAGCTGCTGGTGGACCTGGGCTGATGCAGTTTGGACTGGCAACCTTCTGGTTCGGCGAGGCTTTGGTTCGGCGGTGAGTGGTGTGTCGTTTGGACTGGTGGGGGGTTGGACCGGCAGTGGTATGGTGTGGTTGGAGCTGGTTCGGTGGTAGCATGGTTCGGTAGTTGTTGGCTTGGTGGTAGCGTGGTCCGGTGTTGCATGGGAAGGGTTTGGACCGGCAGTACTTGGGAAATGCCGAATGAACTTACATACTCGGGAGTGCCGAACGAGCTCTTGCATTGGGATGCCAGATGAACCAAGGGAGATGGGAATGCCGAATGAGCATGGATCTTGCCGAATGAGCATACCGAATGAGCTATGCCGAACGACCGAATGAGAACTGCCGAATGACCGAATGAGCTCTGGAATGCCGAATGAATTTGGGACTCCGAGTGTTGAATGAACTTCTTACTGGATGAACTTTTATATTTGAATTGCGAGTGAAATCCCAGACTTGTGTACGCTTGCTTGCTTCTTCTTGATCCGGTCGTGGTGGAAACGCGTACGACATTGATATTCCAGTTTTGTCCAAAAAATGGGATAACACTTTGCCTCCCAAAACATGCCTTGTGATAACAAGGCGTGTTTTGAATAGTTCCGAATCCAATATCCAAAGTCAATAGCCATATTGCCTGAGTAGATCATCCTTGACTGCTCCGAGTCGATATCCAGTTCCAAATCCAATAACCAAGGCTTGAGCCAATTCCATGTCCATCCGAACTCGACAACCGAGTCCCAAACCATCCTTATCCAATAGCCAACAACCGAATCCAGGACCTCTCTGGGTTGATATCCAAATTCATAACCTCTCCGGGCTCTTGCCAAGCACAATCCACACCTGACGGTTGTGATCCAGTGTCCCTGGACGTTGAGCTAACCTCTCCGGGTTCTTTCCAAGCGTAATCCACACTTGACGACCTTGGTCCAGTGTCCCTGGACGTTGAGCTAACCTCTCCGGGTTCTTTCCAAGCGTAATCCACACTTGACGACCTTGGTCCAGTGTCCCTGGACGTTGAGCTAACCTCTCCGGGTTCTTGCCAAGCGTAATCCACACTTGACGACCTTGGTCCAGTGTCCCTGGACGTTGTACAATGCCATGGCTTAAGTCCTAAGCCGAATCCTGGTCTCTCCGGACCCTTGCCGAGCATAGTCCATACTCGACGACCTGAAAATAACGATTGATAATATAGGGCCTAAGTCCTAGGCCGAATCCTGGTCACTCCGGACCCTTGTCGAGCATAGTCCATACTCGACGACCTGAATGAGTCAATTTACCTCGTTCGGGCAAAGCGACTCACCCCTTGCCAGGCATAATCCATACCCGACGACCGTTTATCAAAAATCAGATAAAAATCCAATCCAAAATCCAATCCAAAATCCAAATCCAAAATCCAAATCCAAAATCCAAATCCAGAATCCAAATCCAAAACCAGAAAACCAGAAATCCAAACCAGCATCCAAAACCGAAAACAATTGTCCAAAGGAAAATCCAAATCAAAAAGCAAGGAAAACCAGGAGCTCAATTCAAGCTCCAAAACCGAAAACCAAAAAGAAAAAAGCAGTGTCCAATCCAAAAGCAAAAGATAAATTTCACAAACCATAGCATCGCAGCCCATTATCATTCAGAGCATGCCTAGGGGCTATCTCCGTCCCCGTACATGTGTAAATGACTTGGTTGCTTGCCAACAGTTTGCTACTTATTTTATGTTAACCTGGTCAAGGGACGATCAACCGACCATCATTCCTGGGCCTCCCACCATCGTAGCTTGAGGTAGGCGGCAGCTGCTCCTGCCTCGCCGTTGCATTCCGAGGTCCAACATATTGCGGCAGTTGTCCATTCCTTACATGTTCCTCAATTATGTCCTTTAAGTGCCTGCAGCTGTTGGTGTCGTGTCCATCCAAATCATGGAAGAGGCAGTGCCTTCCTGATGTCCTTTCCCGTTCTGTTGGTTCTCTCCTAGCCGGCCTCCGGTAGTGAAGGCGATTTCGAGTATCCAGGTATATCCGTTCCAGTGTTTCGTTCAATCCTGTGTATGTGGAAAACTTTGGATCCTTCCATTGCTTCCTAGCATTTCCAGAATCATCGTCCAACTTCCTTTTTCCTTTGTTTTTATCCGAACCATTGCTGGATGGTCCTCCCCCTTCAACTGCATTTACCTTTTTCAACTTTAAATCCGAACTCGCATCTTCTTGTCGAAGGAACCTTTCTGCCTCATGAAAGAATTCGTCGAGATTCCGTGGGGGATCTCGTATCAGAGATACCTTGAAATCCGAGTTCTCCCTGACTCCTGATACTGCTGCCATTAAAACCATCGATGGATCGGGCCGATCCACCGAAGCAACTGCGGCACTGAATCGAGTTAGAAAAGCTCTAAGTGATTCATCCATCCTTTGCCTTACCGATGTCAACGTCATCACGTTCTTCGGTCTCTTGACATGAACCCGAAATTGCCCCAGAAACCTTTCCACCAATTCCCTCCAAGTCCTGATAGATCCTTCCTCCAGCTGTCTGAACCACATCGCAGCTAAGTCCGTCAAGTATAAAGGAAAGCATCGGGCCATCACCTCCTCCGATGCCCCCAGCACTTCCATGTGTCTGGTGTATCTCATCAAGTGATCCGTAGGGTCTTCCTTGCCATTGTATACCTCCACGCTAGGTAGTTTGAACTTAGGTGGATTCTGAGCCATCCTTATTTCCCGAGTGAACGGACTCCTGTTTACTCCTTCCAAGTCTCCGTTGGTCAAACCACCTCGCACAGTCTTCCTGATTATATCTACCAATCCGCCATTGTCTGTTGAGGGTTGCCCCCGAGGGAACTCCGGTACATACTCTTCGTGTGGCTCGTTAGCAGCAACGTTGGTTCTAGCCTGTTGAACTCCTTCCAAAGGTTCTCCTGTGTTGAATCCTGTGGGCCTGCCCCCAAGCCCTTGTTGATTGCCACCTGACTCCGTATCCTGTCCTTCATTGGGTTCCATAACCCTAGCTTCTTGTCCTGCATCCATAGCCGTTGTAGCTGTTCCTAAATTCTGCATCCCTGCAGCTCTCATTTGCTCCAAGAAAGTTTGCATCATTTCCTGTTGACTTTTCAGCAACCTCTCTTGCAGTGAATTTGTTATGGCTTCCATTTCATCCCGGGTTATGTAGATCGAAGCCGGTCCTTCCTCACCTCCGGAGGATGCTTGTTGACTTCCTCCTTGTTGGCTTCTCTCAGCCCTTAGCCTTCTACTGTTTTGCCTAGTCATTGTCTTCCAAATCCAAACTTCTATCCGATGTAGTGGGAGCTGGTTCCTCTCAATGAAAGCACCAAAATGTTTGCGTGAAAAATGGCCGCAAACACCCAAAGTCGTGAAAGCACCAGTGTATGAATATAAGTCAGCGATATTCAAACACAAATTTCAGATCTCAGCAAATAACCCAAATATGTTTGCGCAAAAGATGAGCAAACAACTCCAAGTCGTATGAATTAGTTGATTTTATGTTATTCGTAATGATTTAGGTGGTGTATGCAAATACGTAAAAAGTAGGGGCTAAACTGTAAAAGACACACAGATTTATAGTGGTTCGGCCAAAGTGTGCCTACGTCCACTTTATATGTTATTCTCCTTTTCCAATCCGATTACAAGTACAAAGCTTGTAGTACAAGTGTATGAAAGTTGTTTGAAAGTTCCTTCCAGGTTTGAGCTCTCAAACTTGTCTGCCATTGTTGTACCCCTGCTCCTCTATTTATAGAGTGAGGCTGGGGGCAGGGGGCTTGGATGCTTATAGCTGCTGGTGGACCTGGGCTGATGCAGTTTGGACTGGCAACCTTCTGGTTCGGCGAGGCTTTGGTTCGGCGGTGAGTGGTGTGTCGTTTGGACTGGTGGGGGGTTGGACCGGCAGTGGTATGGTGTGGTTGGAGCTGGTTCGGTGGTAGCATGGTTCGGTAGTTGTTGGCTTGGTGGTAGCGTGGTCCGGTGTTGCATGGGAAGGGTTTGGACCGGCAGTACTTGGGAAATGCCGAATGAACTTACATACTCGGGAGTGCCGAACGAGCTCTTGCATTGGGATGCCAGATGAACCAAGGGAGATGGGAATGCCGAATGAGCATGGATCTTGCCGAATGAGCATACCGAATGAGCTATGCCGAACGACCGAATGAGAACTGCCGAATGACCGAATGAGCTCTGGAATGCCGAATGAATTTGGGACTCCGAGTGTTGAATGAACTTCTTACTGGATGAACTTTTATATTTGAATTGCGAGTGAAATCCCAGACTTGTGTACGCTTGCTTGCTTCTTCTTGATCCGGTCGTGGTGGAAACGCGTACGACATTGATATTCCAGTTTTGTCCAAAAAATGGGATAACACCTTCACTGTAGGCTTCCTTTGTACGCTTCCTCCTCCTGCCTTCTTTTTTTTTCATCAACACAGCCGAGCATTTTATTTTTCACAAAAAAAAGAAACGAAAATGGAAAATCGGAAAGCAAAGAGTTTCAAATCAAAGTCGCATACCTTTCCGCTCAAATCAAACATCCTCTTCTTCCTTTCCTTCAGTTTTCGCAATCGAAAAAAATGGCAGCATTAAATAAAATCAAATTCAAGCGGCATAATAAACGATAAATTAAATTGATTGTTTCGTTGAATTCGTATGCCCGAGGTCTTCGATTCATGACCATCTTTTAGGGCACGGTTGAGAGGTGGGGAGATCCATAATCATCAGCGTGATTAGGGCTTGAAGTTCGTCTTGGCGTTGCACCGCAAAGGAGGCCGAATGGAGGAGCTCTGGCCACACGCAGATGATCGCGATAGGGGTACGGCGTTAATTTGGGTCGAATGTCGCGATTTATTGTGTGATATTGAGGCGTGATTTAGGTCGAAGGGGTGGTGTAGCTGAGTCTGGCGAAGTGATCGACAGAGTTGGTGCTTCAAATCGAATGCGGGTCGAGGATGGGAAGGTGCGGTGGTGTGCTCAAGGGAGATTCGACAGTAAGGTATAATTTAAATTTTGTTTAATTAAAATTAATTTTTATATATATGTATATGCCAGTAAAGTGAAAAAAAAATCATGTTTTGCTTATTTACAAAAGGAACTATAAATATAAGTATATTATATATATATGTGTATATAGTTAAGAGAAGTATATACATGAAAACATAAAAATTAAACAGTATGGTTTAAAATAGTAATTTTAGTAGTCAGAGAAAAATATGCAGTTTTTATATATATGCAGATAAAATAGATATACACACACACATATATATATTTGTGTGTATATAACATATATATATTTTCGTCTAAAAATATAAACAAGAATATATTTCTATTTAAAAGGATATTGATTATTTTTGTAAACAGTTTGAAAACAGAAAATAAAGTAAATATACCTATTCATATTTCATTTACATATGGTGAAACTTTAGTTGTTTAATTAAATCTAAACTATTTTAGTTACTAAGGATAATTTATTAAAAGAAAATTTGTTTAGATTTTAATTACTATTTAATTAAATTTAATAAAATGAAAATTTATGATTCAATTATTTCAAATATTTTTAAATCATATAAATTGTTTATTCAAGGTCAAATCGGGAAAACCAAAGCCATATTTGAAGTGGATTGCAAATGAAACGGAATAAGGAGAGTTATCTCACTCAGCTGAATTTATATTTAAATTTAAATGATTAAATTTAAATAATTGCTTGAATGGTTGAATTGATTGATGTGCTATAGTATGGTATATTTTGGAATTGGCATTTTATATTTTGCTAATGTCTGTGGATGCAGGGAAAACAGGTTGGAGGGATCCAACTGGATCCCTCAACATTTATTTAGGTTATTTATTACCCTCTGTTGTGATTATTTGATATTCTATGATGAATTATATTGGAATATTGGATGTTATGGTTCGATTGGATATAATTGGGTATAATGAATTACCGAAAGTATATAAATTGGATTTTGGAAAGAAAATAAAAGAAGTGAATTTGTAAGTAGAATAAATATAGAAAATTTGAATAAATTTGAGAATGAATGGAAAAAGAAATAAAGTGACTTAAAAATTTCTAATAAATAAATCTTGAGTATAAAAAGGGTAATTTTGAATAAACAGAAGATTAAGGAATTTTAAACTTCGGTATTATTATTTTAAAGGAATAAAACATTTATTTAAAATTTAAGATTTAAATTATTGAGAAGAATAAAGAAGAAATTGTGAAAAAGCTGAAATTCGTATATTTCAGTTAAAAAGGTTTAAAATCAAATGGAAAATAATAATGATAATAAAGTCTATAATTAACGAACTTTGAAATGAATTAAGAATGTTAAGATATTTATTTCAAATGGAGTAAATTGGAAATCAATTCGGAAAATTAATTTAAGTGATTGAGATTGGAAATTCTCCTCGGATAATCAAGTACGTTTTCTAAGTAAATTTTTAAATATAAGTTAAAAGTTTTAAAGTTGTTTTAATAAGCAAGTTATGGAAATTTATTATTTCTAATATTTAAATTCTAAAGTAAGTAGTTTCTTTTAATCTATTATAGCAGTAATTATTTAAAGAGTGACTTAGTATTTGTTCTAAAAGTGACAATCTAGTTTTATATTTTATTAAGTAACCTTATTTTCAAATATTCATATAGTATGTATTTTCAACAAATTATTGAAGTAGTTTTCAAAATAAATGTTTTAAAGAGTATTTCAAAGTAAAATGTTTTAAATTATTTTAAAAACCTAGTTTTGTGCTTGGTGATTTCACTGGAGATAGTAAATTTTTGGGAAAGCTTAGTCTGAAAATGGAAGATGGTTTGAAACTGCTTTCAAAGGGTTCAAAATAGAAATATATCTTGTGAAGATATTTTGAGATCAATAAATAATTTGGGAAATTATTTATTGTTGGATGGATGTTTGTGAATATTAATTGATAGTTAAATAACCGACTATCAATATTGGACAAATGCTTTGATCGTTTCGAAGAGACCAGGATTGAGATTTATTTCTCGAAAACCACTTCGATCAGGTTCGTACGTTTCGTGGAAAACGATTTTGGCTTCGAAGATGGAGCAGTGAAGTGCAAGGGCTAGTTGCTACTAATCCTGAGGATATTTCCGAAATGGATGTAGTAGGAGTAGTGCCTTCGGTTCCGTTCGAACCCGGGACAGACTTGTATGGACGAATGCTTCGGGACATCGTCAGTTGGACAATGGGCATTCTAAGGGATATGTTCTATAAAAAAGGTAACGCTTAGCCTTAAGCCTCATCAACCGGGAATGACTGAAAATCAGGGGTTATGCAGCAAAGCTTCGTGGGTAGCCCCCACTTGAGGGTGAGGTCATCATTGTCTAGATGTCCCTTTTTATTTCGGCTTAGTGAGCAGTTGCTGATCCCAACCGCGGGGTGATCTTGCTCGGGACTGTACAGTAAGGGATGGTTCCGGCCTTGTGTTGCAGGGGGATTAGGGTGGGTCCTCGGTATGCTGATCTAGACCAGGTACTGTGACAGGTGGTACCCCAGTGCCTAGTCATTAGTTGGAAATCCATTTTCCCTACGCGACCGTACGGTTTTGGTTGTGCCCAACTATTGCTGAAACGTGAGATGCAAGCATTTTAGCTAGATTCTATTTTACTTTCTATAGACACTATTATAATATCAGAGGATTTTAATAAAAAAATGTTTTAGCTATCGTAAGGTAAAAACCGGACATGTTTATTTATGGCGTGGTCTTACGAGATGCTTTTGTTTTCAAAGGATTTTTGAAACTTTAATAATCAATTGAGTGTGATTTTCTCACGCTGGTATTCCAGACTGACTTGGTGTTATTTAACTGTAATGCTCGGGTCAGACCGAGTATTATAGGATACAGGATTTGATGTTGTGGAGCTCAGGAGACGAGCTGGATGACGATACGTACTTTCGTACTTGTTATATATATATATATATATATATATATATATATATATATATATATATTCCGCTGTGTTGAGTAGTTGTGTATCCAGTTGTATGTTAGTGATGTTGAACAGTGATTGATGTACTCTGATGATATAATATATAAGAATATATATATGTGATTTTGAGTAAAGATCATTTATTATCTATTATATTTTATTCCGCTGCGATGGTTAGATTTTGTTGTTGTTTGCTATTTTCTTCTTCTACCTCTTCTTCTTTAACCCAAATGGTTCGTATTTCTGTACAACTTGAGTTGATTTAGGTAGAATAGTGTTAACTCAAGGGGTACAGATTTACGGGTCGTTACACTTGGTATCAGAGCTTAGGTTGGTGATAACCTTGGCTCTGGTGGGAATTACTCATAAAATACAGTCTATAGTACTCTAGAATGAGTTTGAGCATATTAATAGATATGAGAGCGTATTTGTTATTGAATATAAATTGTTTTAATATTGTGTTGATTGGTTTATTGAGTGGCATGTGAACCTGCGTCGGCACAGTCTGGACAACTGTATCGAAAGGGTTTCTAAACACTTGAATAGAACAATCGACACGGTATTGTTTTAAATATGGGTGAATGCAATAATTTTACCCAAAAATATATTTTGATATAAAGAAAAGTTTTTGTAAACTATTTTAGCTAATATGTTAGAAATTATAATATTAAATTATTATCTTGTATTCCGAAATCAAATTGGTCGAATCTTTTCAAATCTTTGCCTCGTAATGCTGGGTCATATAAGCCTATTCATTTTGATATTTCGAGAGATAAGCCATCTTTGGATCTGCCAGATCTTGTTAAAGTAGAAGGACTGAATTACTGGAACAATCATTTAGTCGGTTTCTTTCTTGATGGTACGCTTTCTTTTCTGACTGTTGTGAATTTTCTTAAAAGGTTTTGGAAACTTAAGGGTGAGGTTGATTTTAAATCGGATGGGTATAATTTTTACTTCAACTTTTCCAATCAAGAAGATAAAGATAATATCCTGAATTCGGACCCTATCTTTATTAGAGGTAGGATGTTCATCATTACAAAATGGGATCCTTCAGTTGGATTATCTCAGGCTCAAGTAAAGAAAGTACCGATTTGGATTCATTTTCATAGGATTCCAATCATCTTGTGGACTTTGGTTGGTATTAATTGGTTGGCATGTCACATTGGGAGATTAATATGCTTTGACAGTAGCACTGAAAAGTTACAAAGGTTTAAGTATGCTAAAGCTTTGGTGGAGATTTCGCCTGATCAAGAATTACCTGAATCTATCCATATTCCTCAACTTGGTAATAATTGTCCAGATGTTCAATTATCCTATGTTTGGAAGCCTAAAATTTGTACTCACTGTAGAATTTTTGGACATGATACTGCAACATGTGAATTTGTTAATTCTGCCAGTGATGATAAGGATAATAATATACATTCTTTGGAGAAGAATGAAGTTAGGACTAATACTGCTAATTCTATTGATCAAAGTTGGAAGGTTGTGAATAAAAAAAAATAAAGGGATTTGGAGGAAAAAAGTCACTTTGAACAATGAAAAAATTCAGTTAAATGTTGATGATAAGAGAAGTAAGGAAGCTCCTACAGAAGTAATTCACATTAGTTCTTGCTCAGATGCAAATGACTTGAGGTGTGAGACATCTTCAATTTTTTCCAATCCTTCCTTGACTAAAGTTAGTGTATCTGAATCACCATGTGATGTAAATCTTCTTTCTTCATCTTTATCAATTGAAAATCCTTTTAATGCTTTATCTGATTCGGTTCCAAAGGGTGACTCAACTGTTGTTTCATACTCTGGTGATTTGGTTGGGGTTGTATCTGATTCAATTTGTGATGCTAATCTTTCTTCTTCATCTATATCACTTGAAAATCCATCCAATATTCTGTCTAATTCTGTCACAAGGGTTGTTTCTACTGTTCCCTCTAACTCTGTATCAACTTCATGTTGTTCTCAATTCAGTTCTAAATCTCCTTCCATGAATATCATAAATCCTTCTCCATATTTGCATCTATCTCCTCCTAGCAATGTTTTACTTCCACCTCCTTCTAGTTCATCTGATAATGCAGTGGTAATGAAGAAGTCTAGTGGAGTAAGTAATTTGGATTCTGTTGATCTTAATAAAGGTAAGGAATACAAGCCTTCTGATGTTCAACCTTTATCTTCTTCAAAGAATAATTCACATCAAAGACACACTAGGAAGAATCCTTCCTCATTGTTCCCTCCCCTTCCTAATAAATGAATAAAATTGCTTTTTGGAATATTAGAGGGGCCAATCTACCCTCTAAACAATTAGAGATTAAGTATTTTATTGAGAGTAATAACATTCATCTAATGTGCATTTCTGAATCTAAACTTGACATTACTTCTACAATTAAGGCTGTTCGTTTGATTGCCCCATCTTGGCTGCATGATAACAATTTCATTGAATCCAATTATGGCAGGTTGCTCACTATGTGGAATCCACTTTTCTTTAAACTTTCCAGAATTAGTGCCTCTGACCAGTTTATCCATTATAACTGTATTCATTTACCTTCCAACATCAATTTTCATCTTACTTCTGTGTATGCTCAAAATTCCCCAGCTCTGAGACAGGTTTTCTTATATTACCTTCCATCCTTATCTTCAACTGTTCCTTGGATTATTGGTGGGGATTTTAATTGTATGTTTGCTAGTAATCAAAAGAGTGGTGGCTGTCCATTATCTCTTAAGGATATATCTCCTCTTAATAGTGCTTTAATTCAATCCAATCTTTTTCCTGCTAAACATTTTGGTCCTGATTTCACTTGGTCTAATTGTAATAGGAGTGGTAATCCTACATTATGCAAGATTGATCATATTTTCATTAATCTATCTTTTATTCAGCATTGGTCAAAATCTTTCTATAACATTTGTCAACCTTCTTTATCTGATCATAGACCATTAATTTTTCTTTGGGGTCTTGATGATTTTTGTGGAGGGAAACACTCTTTTAAATTTTTTAATTTTTGGACTAAGCAGGTGGAATATTATGATATCTTAAAGCAGGTCTGGAGTATGCAATTTGGAAAGGATCCTCTCACAAACATTATACTTAAGATGAAAGCTTTGAAATTTCAACTGAGAAATTGGTCTTCAGCAAGATTTGGTAAGGATTCTAAACTATCATCTCAAATTAGGAATCAGTTGATTATGGTACAAGAAAAACTCAGTGCTAGACCTTATGATAATATTTTACTTCAATCTGAAATGCAATTAAAGAATGCTCTGGAGCAAATTATCCAAAAAGAAGTATCAGCTCTCAGGCAAAAAATTCACTTGAGATTGGATAAAGAGGCTGATAGGAACACTAAATATTTTCATGATTACTTGAAAGTTAAAAGGAATAGAGAAAGCATTTTTCTGATAAAGGACATGAGTGGAAATTTGGTAGATAATTTTGATGGTATTAATGAAGCCTTTGTGAAGTATTTTACATCCATTTTAGCTCCAGATAATCAATTCATTCCTGACATTAAACCAATCTTTGATATCTCTCTTCCAACATTAAGTACTCTTCAATCTAACTTTCTGATAAGTGCTATTTCAAATAATGAAATTGAAGTTGCAGTTTTTAGTTTAGACAGTGATAGTTGTGGAGGTCCAGATGGTTATAATGCTCATTTTATTCAGCATAGTTGGAAGATAATTGGATATGATATTATCAAGGCTATTCAATATTTTTTTCTAAATAATAGATTACCTAATGGACTTGTTGCCACTGCTATTTCACTTATTCCTAAGACAGTTAATCCATCCTCTGTTAGTGATTTTAGACCAATTTCATGTTGTAATATCATTTATAAAATAATTTCAAAGGTTTTAGCTAATAGATTACAACAAGTTTTGCCATCTATCATCTCAAACAATCAGGCTGCATATGTTAAGGGCAGATCAATAAGTGACAATATTCTCTTAACCCAAGAACTTTTGTATGGGTATGAAAGGAAAAATATTTCTCCAAGGTGCATGTTAAAGCTTGATATTAAAAAGGCATTTGATTCCATTGCTTGGAATTCAATTATAGCAATCATGTCCAGAATGAACTTCCCTAAGCCATTTTTAGCATGGATTTACACTTGTATATCATCACCTATGTTTTCAATTTCTAGAGAGGGAGGTCTATTTGGTTATTTTAAAAATAAACAAGGTGTTAGGCAAGGTGATCCAATTTCTCCATACTTGTTCATAATTGTCATGGAGCTTCTCAATCCCATTTTGATGAATCTGGTTGCTAATGGAAACTTTCAACTTCATCCTAAATGTAAAAGACCTATTATTACCCACCTTCTCTTTGCTGATGACCTTATCATTTTTACTAAACCATCTTACCACAATATTCAGTGTATACTGTCAGCTCTTGAGCTTTTCTACTCTATTACTGGCCTTCTGATTAATCTTCAAAAGTCCAATATATTAGTTGCTGGGTTAGATTCTGGTAAGAAGAATGACATTATTAACTATTCTGGCCTTAAGGAATTACCCAAAAATTCTTTCTATTTGGGCTTGCCTATTTTTCTCTCTAGAGTTACTAAACAAAATTGCTTACCACTTTTTGAGAAGATAATTGAAAGGCTTCAATTATGGCCAAGAGATAAACTGTCTCAAGCTGGAAGATTAACAATCATTCAATCAATTGCAATGGCTATCACAACATATTGGACTAGACATTACATACTTCCTGTCAAGCTTATTAATATGATCTCTAGTGCATTTAATAAGTTTCTTTGGCATGGTGACCCTTTTTCTAGAAAGTTGATTCCTATCTCTTTCTACAAATTATTTGAATCCAAAAGGAAAGGTGGTCTTGGTATTACTAATATTTTTCTTTGGAATAAGGCAGCCATATCAGTATATTTCAACAAAATCTTTGAATCTGATGGGAACTTATGGTCTCAATGGGTCAATAATAATCTTATTGGTAAAAAACATTTCTGGATTATGCCTATTCCACTAAGTTGCAGTTGGAGTTGGAGATGTATTCTCAAACTTAGAGAGACTTTCATTCCTCTTATTCAGTGTAACTATGTTTTGATTAAAGATTTATCATTCTGGCACTCACCATGGGCTAAACAAGGTATGATTTTAAGTTTAGTGGTGAATTATGACTTGAGAAGAAGTTCTGGAATTTCTGAACAAGCTAAGGTAGAGGAGTTTATGCATGATGGTAGTATTGTTTTACCATATTCTAGTTCCTTCCAACTTAGGAACTTATGGAATGCTATCACTGATCAGACTTTCATCAATAATGGCAATGCTTTAATTTGGTCAGACAAAGGTAAACAACATTCCATTAAACTGGTGTATAATACTCTCTGTCAAAATGGTCTGCAATTCCCTTGGCATTCAAGAATATGGAATACTGGTAGTAGTGCAAAGGATAATTTACTGTTATGGAAGGTGATGGCTAATGCATTAAATACTAAAGACAAACTTTGTAGAATGGGTATCATATCAGATGACTTATGTGTTCTTTGTAAATCAGAGTCAGAAAGTAACACGCATTTGTTTTTTGATTGTACTTTTGTATTTCAGATATGGTATAGGTTACTTGCTAATGGAGATTATTATAAACCATCACCTGTTAGTTCAGTGGAATGGTTCAATATATTTAAAGCTACAAGGTGGAAAACTCAGAAGACAAGACTGTTGCTTAAATTGCTTAAGAAACTGATACATGCTGTTTGGTCAGAAAGGAATGATAGAATTTTTGGTGTGGGATGCAAGAATGTGGCACAACTTTATAATCAGATACATGGCAAAATTCTCAAAGACTTGAAAGCAAATCTTATTTGATGTTCTTGGTAATTCATAACTGGTAGAGGGCTTATTTCTGGATTGAACTGCAGTAGTGGGTTTCTTCATCTTTCAGTTAGTTTGTATTATTTTTCTATGTGTATATGTTTTGTTTTTAATCAATGTAATGTCTTGTGAGGTTGTTAATGAGTGGTTCTGTCTTGATAGGTATTGGCACTGAGGGGTTATTGTCTTGTGATTAATTGAGTGATTTCTGAGTGATTTGTGATCTGTTTTTGATCTTGTAATTTGATATAAGTCAATAAAATGAGTTTTACTCTTGATTTTCAAAAAAAAAAAGTTTAAGGCAATAAATTCACTATAAATGAAATTTATAAATATGAATTATAAATGTAATTTATAAAATTGAAATATGATCAAATGAAAATTTGTATGAGCATAAACTATGCAAATGAATTATAGTTAAAATTGATTTAAGCAGGATTTGGAAATTTAAAAATCCCGGAGATTTTGGAAGTGTTTATCGAAGTGTTTTGAAGGTAAACAATAGCATTATTGTTTTACAGGTATTTCGGAAAGAAAATTTGTTTTAAATGGATTTTGAAAGTGATATAGCATTGAAATCACTTGGATTATTGGGAAATAATTCTGATGGTGACGGCCGCATCATCAGTATTCATTTTCGAATTTCTAAGTGGCGGATTGCTGCCAAATTGATTTGTTCAGAAAAGCTAGTTGTTTTAGAAAATCTCAAAGGAAATTTGTTGGGAATAAAACCAGGATTGGTTTAACTTTTGAGAAATGTGATTTGAAATGTTGGAGATTTCAAAAAGATTTGAAACCAAAAGCTGGGTGTTTAAAAATCCTGATGAGATAGGTTGTAAGCTTATAAATTGAGATGGTCAGGAAGGGAATATAAGCTTTAAATGTTGGAACTTAAATTTAAAGCGAAAATATATAATTGAAATTAACTTGGATTGGGGAATAAAGATTTAACTGGATTGAAAATTAATTGAATAGGCTGAAAATAATATCTAGTTATATTTGAATTAAGTTGAAATCGAATTGAGTTAAATAAATCTGAGTTAAAATAAAATTGACTCGGAATAAAAAATCAATTGAATTATTGAAATGGAATTAGATTCTTACCTGAATAATGGAAAATAAGTTGAATAAGGATTGGATTGAAATGAATAAATCAGAATAACTTATAAAGGAATTAAAACCCATGGTAATAAAAATATGCTTGGGTTACAAACAAGCATAAGGCTTGAGTTAAAAATAAAAGAAGAATATATTCAAGCCTAGAATGAATGGAAATGTGTGAAATAATAAGTGGCGACTTATAAAATTTTAAAAAAAGTGGGACGGGAAACCCAAAATAAATATTGTTTGATGATTTGAAAAATAAAACAAAAATCCAAATTGGAATTATAAAATAAATTCGAACTTAAAAAAAATTAATGAAGAGATTTTGAGATTAAAATCTAGTTCTAAATTTTAAATTGGGAAAAAACTAATTATATAATAAATTAGATAATGAAATATGTAATTGGAAATAAAACTCAAGTTATAAATCAAATTCGACTTAAATTGTTGGTGTACTAAATGAAATTGAATTGTGAGTTCATGAAATTGGGTGGTAAATTGAAAATGGATTGTGGATTCAGAATTTGAGTTATTATTTAAATTGGACTTGAAGTGTTAACAAATTAAATATAATTGGAAATGTGTCGAATAAAGGAAAATGAAATTGGATTAAAATAGTAATGGTTTGTATTGCGAATAAAATCCAAATAAGTAGAAATAAATTGAAAATGGCCTTGTAATCAATTGAATGAGCTGAATCTGAAAGGTTAAATTTTATAATAACTGATCAAATAAATTTGTAGTTTGAAAATGAGATTGGTTTGAAATAGAATCAAGTTAAATCGAAAAGGGAAATTTATTTGCAAAATGAAAATGAGCTTAAGATAAAATTCGAATAAGTTGAAGTAAATTAACTTAAAGCTAAATAAATGGAAGAGAGTTGAATTGAGTTCAACTTAAAATTAAGTTTAATGATACTGGGTTGGATTTAAATCAAGTGAAAATAAATTTGAACCAAAATAGAATTCGGTGAGTTATAAATAATATTTAAGGGAATGAAAATTCATAATGGACTGAGTGGATAAATTAATTATATTGAATAAATAAATGGATGGAATAAATAAGAATCAAATGAAAGATGGAAATAGAACTTATTGTAAAAAAAAAATGGAAATGAACTTACATTATTGACTTAAGTAAGTGTTGAATGAAAGCCGAACTCAAAATGAAGTGTGGTTTAAATAAGTTGAGAAACAGTTATTGAATGAAATAGTCTGGATTGTTTTCGAACTAAATAAAATAGTTTGGAATAAAAAAATATGGAATGAAATGAAACCTAAATGAATGGATCGTGAATAAAATTTAAATGGAATGTATCATGCTAAATAAAATGGTTGTGAATGAATTTGAATAGAAAGAATTAAATAATAAACTGAGTTGAATCAGTTTAAAATGGTCATCGGCTTAAGTGGTTATTTACTTGAATGAATATTACCAATTTGCATAAGAAAAAAATTATCGTTGGACGAAAATAGAAGAAAATAAAATTATATGAATCATTGCAAGTAAATAAAATTGATTTTTAAATCAATTGGAATAATATGGGTTTGTTGAAAATTAAAAATGAATTGAATGTAAGCGATTGAGTTTTAAACCATTCAAATTGATGTAGTTGTATACGAATGGATTGTAAACCATTCAAATATAATGAGAATATATGGATTGTGAATAAATTTAAAAATGGAATAGAATTAAGTATAAATTGGGTTGAAATAAATTTAAATAGGTTGTAAAACATAAGTATTTATTTATTCATACAGATCTCGTCAAATTGCATAGAATAAATTGTCATTTGATGTAAATGGAAGTAATTAAAATACTATGAATTGAAAGGAGTAAAATAAATTGATTTTGAGATCAACTGAATTAAATATGAGTTCGTTTTGCTTAAAATTAAATTAGTGTAAGCTTGTGAGTTGCTAACCATTCGGATTAAGTGAAACGACGGGTGATTGGTTGTAAGCAATTAAGATTAATGTTGGAATATTTAAATTGCTTATAAAAAGTGTTTAATGTGCATTGCTGTTAGAATTCATGTGTTTAACTATTACAAGTAAGTGAAATGTTGTTAAATTTCATATATTTGGCACTTACATGTTTAAATTGAGTAAGTACAGGTACCGGGAAGCCGTGCGGCTAGATTTTTGGCACGATAACTGCTTAATAAATAAGCTGTTTGCTTAAAAATGCTGAATAAGGTATGCCTACGCAATAAAAATGGGAAATATGAACTGTTTTTGGTTTTTCCGGCCGGGTCGATGTATATATATTTATATCTTTTGTCAAATTGCAAAAGCACCTCCGTACAAAGGAGACTCTACCAAAAATTTCCAGAAATTTTGGGAGTTAGAAAATTTTTTGAAATTTTTTTTTTCAAAATTTTTGGAAATTTTTTTTTAACGACGAAACGATTTCAAATTGGAAATTGAAATAAATTAGTAAATGAAAATAATTTAAAATAATGACAAGAATCAGTATAAATGAAAAATAAAATTCAAATATTCAGAGTTGAAGATAAATTGAATTCATATGGAAATGGAAGAATCGATTTGAATAGAAATAGATATAAACTAAACTGGTAAGGTGGAAATAAATAAAGAAAAAGATAAAATGCTTATACTAAACTTAAGAAAGGAATGGTAAATTCTTAATTGGAAATTAATTATTGCAAATATATTCTAAGTTGATATTTGAATGAATAAATAATTGACACTTGTAAGGAAGTCGATAAAATGTTTTGGGAATGTTATGATTGGATATTGTTGCTAAGTAAGATATGCAGGTATTATAAAGGGAAAGGAGAAATGGTTTTGATTCCAAAAGATAAATTTGAATTGCCCGACAAAAAGGTATGTATTTAAATTTTGGTATGAAATTTGATTGGGTTTTTGATCGAGCCACTTGGCTTTTTGTTTCTTTTGAAATTTTGGAGCCCGTAGAGGCCGTTTGTAGTTGTACCGAGCTAACCACGCAAAGGAGATGCTGGCAAAAAATTTCGAAAATTTTGATAATTCAAAATTTGTTTTTAAATTGAAACTTGAATGGTTAAACAAATATGATAGTTTGAAACTATGGGAGGACTTGGAAAGTTAGTAAGAATGATAATAGGTCTTTTATAAAAGATAGTTGGTAGGATGTTAAATTGTTTGGTTTTGGGAAAAAGTAAACGGGTATTGGATTATTCTTCCTAACTAGTAATTTCGGGGACGAAATTCTTTTAAGGGGGGAGGAATGTGACGACCTGGAATTTTTAGGCATTTGAAATTGGGATATTTAATTGATTTTAGATATTTAAAAGTTAATTTTTAACTTGAATTCAAATCTCACTATTTATTTGATAATTAAATTAATGAAATAAATAATTTGAAGTTGAGCAAAATGTTCAATCTGGAATTCTAAGCCTGTTAAAATATAATTTGAAGGCTTGAAAAAATTATATTCATAGTGCTGAGAATAATAGAAGTTTTAAAATTGAATTTAACAGTGATTTTTTTGGTTTTGAAATTTATATCGTTTAAATTAAATTTAAAAAAATAGCCTTACAAGGCACAGTCTCGTAATTCAACGAAACCAGTTCCATTTGATCCGTAATATTGAAATGTTATCGGGTTTCAAATTTCGTAGTGATTGGATTTGTAATGTGAGCATATGATATATAAACGCGTTGAAATTGATATTGATACGAATTGAATTTAAATAAAATATATTATAATAATCATCTTCAGCCGTGATTCTTTCCCATCAGCCTGTTCCCTTTCTACGTCAAAACATTTTGCCTTCACTATAGGCTTCCTTTGTACGCTTCCTCCATTTCAATCACTTCCTGCTTTCTTTTTTTTCATCAACACAGCCGAGCATTTTACTTTTCACAAAAAAAAGAAACGAAAATGGCAAATCAGAAAGCAAAGAGTTTCAAATCAAAGTCGCATACCCTTCCGTTCAAATCAAACCTCCTCTCCCACCTTTCCTTCAGTTTTCGCAATCAAAATAAATGGCCGCATCAAATAAAATCAAATTCAAGCAGCATAATAAACGATAAATTAAATCGATTGTTTCGATGAATTCGTAAGCCCGAGGTCTTCGATTCATGACCATCTTTTAAGGCGCGGTTGAGAGGTGGGGAGATCCATAGCCAGCAGCGTGATTATGGCTTGAAGTTCGTCTTGGCGTTGCACCGCAAAGGAGGCCGAATGGAGGAGCTTCGGCCACACGCAGATGATCGCGATAGGGGTACGACGTTAATTTGGGTCGAATGTCGCGATTTATTGTGTGATATTGAGGGGTGATTTAGGTCGAAGGGGCGGTGTAGCTGAGTCTGGCAAAGTGATCGACAGATTTGGTGGTTTAAATCGAATGCGGGTCGAGGATAGGAATGTGCGGTGGTGTGCTCAGGGATTCGACAGTAAGGTATAATTTAAATTTTGTATAATTAAAATTAATTTGTATACATGTATATGCCCAGTAAAGTAAAAAAAATTCATGTTTTGCATATTTACAAAAGGAAGTATAAATATAAATATATTATATAAATATATGCGTGTGTGTGTGTGTGTATAGTCAAGAGAAGTATATACATGAAAAAATAAAAATTAAACAGTATGGTTTAAAACAGTAATTTTAGTAGTCAGAGAAAAATATGCAGTTTTTATATATATGCAGATAATATATATATATATATATATACATACACATATATGTTTTCGTCTAAAACTATAAGCAAGAATATATTTTAAAAGGATATTGATTATTTTTGTAAACAGTTTGAAAACATAAAATAAAGTAAATATACCTATTCATATTTCATTTACATATGGTGAAACTTTAGTTGTTTAATTAAATCTAAACTATTTTAGTTACTAAGGATAATTTATTAAAAGAAAATTTGTTTAGATTTTAATTACTATTTAATTAAATTTAATAAAATGAAAATTTAGGATTCAATTATTTCAAATATTTTTAAATCATATAAATTGTTTATTCAAGGTCAAATCGGGAAAACCAAAGCCATATTTGAAGTGGATTGCAAATGAAACGGAATAAGGAGAGTTATCTCACTCAGCTGAATTTAAATTTAAATGATTAAATTTAAATAATTGCTTGAATGGTTGAATTGATTGATGCGCTATAGTATGGTATATTTTGGAATTGGCATTTTATATTTTGCTAATGTCTGTGGATGCAGGGAAACAGGTTGGAGGGATCCAACTGGATCCCTCAACATTTATTTAGGTTATTTATTACCCTCTGTTGTGATTATTTGATATTCTATGATGAATTATATTGGAATATTGGATGTTATGGTTCGATTGGATATAATTGGGTATAATGAATTACCGAAAGTATATAAATTGGATTTTGGAAAGAAAATAAAAGAAGTGAATTTGTAAGTAGAATAAATATAGAAAATTTGAATAAATTTGAGAATGAATGGAAAAAGAAATAAAGTGACTTAAAAATTTCTAATAAATAAATCTTGAGTATAGAAAGGGTAATTTTGAATAAACAGAAGATTAAGGAATTTTAAACATCGGTATTATTATTTTAAAGGAACAAAACATTTATTTAAAATTTAAGATTTAAATTATTGAGAAGAATAAAGAAGAAATTGGGAAAAAGCTGAAATTCATATATTTCAGTTAAAAAGGTTTAAAATCAAATGGAAAATAATAATGATAATAAAGTCTATAATTAACGAACTTTGAAATGAATTAAGAAAGTAAAGATATTTATTTCAAATGGAGTAGTATATTGGAAATCAATTTGGAAAATTGATTTAAGTGATTGAGATTGGAAATTCCTCCTGGATAATCAAGTACGTTTTTAAGTAAATTTTTATATATAAGTTAAAAGTTTTAAATTTGTTTTAGTAAGCAAGTTTTGGAAAATTTATTATTTCTAATATTTAAATTCTAAAGTAAGTACTTTCTTTTATTCTATTATAGCAGTAATTATTTAAAGAGTGACTTAGTATTTGATTTAAAAGTGAAAATCTAGTTTTATATTTTATTAAGTAACCTTATTTTCAAATATTCATATAGTATGTATTTTCAACAAATTATTGAAGTAGTTTTCAAAATAAATGTTTTAAAGAGTATTTCAAAGTAAAATGTTTTAAATTATTTTAAAAACCTAGTTTTGTGCTTGGTGATTTCACTGGAGATAGTAAATTTTTGGGAAAGCTTAGTCTGAAAATGGAAGATGGTTTGAAACTGTTTTCAAAGGGTTGAAAATAGAAATATATCTTGTGAAGATATTTTGAGATTAATGAATAATTTGGAAAATTATTTATTGTTGGATGGATGTTTGTGAATATTAATTGATAGTTAAATAACCGACTATCAATATTGGACAAATGCGTTGATCGTTTCGAAGAGACAGGGATCGAGATTTATTTCTCGAAAACCACTTCGATCCGGTTTGTACGTTTCGTGGAAAACGATTTTGGATTCGAAGATGGAGCAGTGAAGTGCAAGGTCTAGTCGCTGCTAATGTTGAGGATATTTCCGAAATGGATGTAGTAGGAGTAGTGCCTTCGGTTCCGTTCGAACCCGGGACGGACTTGTATGGATGAATGCTTCGGGACATCCTCAGGTAGACGATGGGCATTATAAGGGATATGTTCTATAAAAAGGTAACGCTTAGCCTCAAGCCTCATCAACCGGGAATGACTGAAAATCAGGGGTTACGCAGCAAGGCTTCGTAGGTAGCCTCCACTTGAGGGTGAGGTCATCCCTGTCTAGATGTCCCTTTTTATTTCGGCTTAGTGGGCGATTGTTGATCCTAACCGCGGGGTGATCTTGCTCGGGACTGTCCAATAAGGGATGGTTCCGGCCTTGTATTGCAGGGGGCTTAGGGTAGGTCCTCGGTACGCTGATCTAGACCAGGTACTGTGACAGATGGTACCCAGTGCCTAGTTATTTGTTGGAAATCCATTTTCCCTACGCGCCCGTACGGTTTGATTGTGCCCAACTATTGCTGAAACGTGAGATGCAAGCATTTCAGCTAGATTCTATTTTACTTTCTATAGACACTATTATAATATCATAAGATTTTAATAAAAAAATGTTTTAGCTATTGTAAGGTAAAAACCCGACATATTTATTTGTGGCGTGGTCTTACGAGATGCTTTTGTTTTCAAAGGATTTTTGAAACTTTAATAATCAATTGAGTGTGATTTTCTCACGCTGGTGTTCCAGACTGACTCGGTGTTATTTAACTATAATGCTCGGGTCAGACCGAGCATTATAGGATACATGATTTGATGTTGTGTAGCTCAGGAGACGAGCTGGATGACGATACGTACTTTCGTACTTGTCGTATATATATATATATTCCGCTGTTTTGAGTAGCTGTGTATCCAGTTGTATGTTAGTTATGTTGAACTATGATTGATGTACTCTGATGATGTAATATATAAACAGATATATTTGATTTTGAGTAAAGATCATTTATTATCTATTATATTTTATTCAGCTGCGATGGTTAGATTCAGTTGTTGTTTTCTATTTTTTTCTTCTACCTCTTCTTCTTTAACCCAAATGGTTCGTACTTCTGTAAACTTGAGTTGATTTAGGTAGAATAGTGTTAACTCAAGGGGTACGGATTTGCGGGCCGTTACAAATTTGAATATTGGATAATGTTTGATTTGAAATTGTGTAAAATGAAGTGTAGAATTCGTTCAAATGGACTAAAAATAATTAATGTTTGGTAATAGAATTTATTGCTTGAAAACAAATTTGTGAACGAACAAATGAATTTATAACTGTAAGTAAATGAACTGAAATTGGATATTGGAAGGAGTAAGCCAAAATAAAATGTATTTGGTATTTTGGAAAGTGAAATAGAAATTTAAAATCGAATTATAAATTAGATTGAACTCACGTAAAGTAATAAAGTTAATTTTTAAGATAAAAATCAAAGATTGAATTGTAAATAGGAGGTGAGCCAATTGGATAATTAATTATTTAACATGGAAATAGGAACACTAGTTGGATAAATAAAAGTTGAAATTTGAGTTAATGATGGGATTATAAATGAAACTCAAATTATAAATAGAAATTCAACTTGGAACTGTAAGTGAATTAAACATGAATTAAAGTTGTTATGGAATTGGATTATAATAGAAATGATTTGAGTCGCAAATAAAATCCAATTCGAGTATAAATGAGTTAAATATGTGCATGGATATTATTTTAACAAACTGAGAACGGGATTAAAATTAAAATGGATAAAGAGAATTGGGTAATTGAATTTAATGAGAATCAAATTAAATAGAAGTGAACTTAAGTTATGAAGTTGAAAAAGTTTGAAGAGAGTAAATTAACTTAAGTTTAAAAATAATAGAAGCTTGGCTTCGAGTAAGGGTGAAAGCCCATTAAATAAAAGTTTGGGTTAAATTAATTTGCGAAATGGTTATTAATATTAGCATGGAATGTTGTCAAGCTTAATAGTATGGGTTGAGAGTTGATTAGAAGTAACTGAAATAAGTGTCGAAACCTTATATATGTGCTTATGAAAGTATATAACATACATTGTTATAGAATCCATGTTTTAGCTATTTAAATATAAGTGAAATGCTATAAACTTTGTATATAGTGCTTATATGTTTAAATTAAGTAAGTACAGGTACCGGAAGGCCGTTTGGCAGGATTATGGTCGCGCTAATTGCTACATAATAAGCCGCTTGCTTAAAAATGCAAAATAAAGGCACGCTTACGCAATAAAAGTTAGGAAATATGAACTATTGTTTTTTTTTGTTTTTCCGACAGGGTGGGTCGATGTATATATATTTATATCTCTTGTCAAATTGAAAAAGCACCTCCATACAAAGGAGACTCTGCCCAAAAATTTTGAAAATTTTGGGAGTTAGAAATTTTTTTGAAAATTTTTGGGTAAATTTTTGTTAGCGACAAAACAATTTCAAATTGGAAATTGTAACAACCCGATATTTTCAACCATTCGCATCCATTATAAGTGTACAGGTAGACACTCATGCCAGAATTGAATTGCTCAAAATACCGCGTTGTAAATAAAATTTGGCAAATCTCAGAATATACAGTAAATAATAATCACAGATCACAGACACAGAGTAATAATAATGCAGCGGAAGTAAAAGAAACAGTAGTTCATGAAGCTAGTATATAAAAATATCAGAGTTACATAAAATACATCAGAAGAAATAAAGTACAAAGGAAGTCTCACTACATAGAATTCTACTAATACAAGAGCTGAACGGAACAATAGACTGCAAAAGATAAACTTGACAAGTAGATAATCTCCAGCGATTTTAATCTCCAGAAAGTGGAAATCAAAATCTGTGAATAACTCAGGCTGACCCGAGCGTAAATAAAAATACGAACACTCGAGTCAGGACATACATACTTATACAATGTAAACCAACTCAAGTGAACTGTAGCAAAGGTATGGGTAACTTAGAAGATGCTTGGGACCGCCCATCCTCTAAGGATACGTTAAACTCTTTACTATGTAGTAATATACGCTATATACAGTAGTGTCTAATCAGTAAAGTATAATCATATAGAAAATAGCGTTAAGGGGATGGTGAACCATAACGCGGTCGGATCTTTAAAACCAAAATCGTAGTGGGCTCGCTATAAGGAGATGACACGGCACGCGAGGCAATGCCAGGGTGGATACACCGTTTGCACTCCCGGACAGGTGGTGACGGCAAGCCAGCAGCTTCCTCCCACCTCGAACAATACCCCCGAATCAAAGTGGCACCACGTATCGAATCACAAAAGTAATAGAATGGTTTCCGATGGAGCATGCTCGATGAAAGGGTGCACCCCTTTGTGTAGCCCGGTATAGCTCCTGTTTTAGTCATTTATGCCAACTCACGGGAGTTGGGTCCATGTAATATACCTCGAGAACGTCGCCACCATCCTACTTTATTCTGGAATCTCCACCACGTACACAGTTGTTAAAGTGGTTTTCGATATTGGCCGGCTATAGGACAATATCCGATCCCGGTCTCTTTAACAACCAATCGTTATTATAACCCGTAGTTATAACTTTAAAAAAAAATATTTTATACTTCAAAATAAAATATCATTTCAACCCAAGTCTTTATCAAAATAAAGATTAAATTATTTCCAAACCATTTCAATATATCATCATACCATTTCTTTCGATTGAAATATTTATCAAAATAAATATCAAGTCATTTCTAACCATTTCAATATATTAAATTATCATATCCTTTCAAAAGTTCCTTTCAAATCATTTTAATATTTCAAAATATCATAACCTTTCAAAACTTCGTTCAAAATATTTTATCTGTCAGCACTTCCTTTCAAATTATTTTAATATCAAAATGTCATATCTTTCAAAACTCCATTTTCAAATCATTTTAATATATCAAAATATCATATCTTTTCAAACCACATTTCAATCATTTCAATATACCAAAATATCATATCTTTCAGTACCACATTTCAAATCATTTTAATATATCAAAATATCATATCTTTTCGAAACCACATTTCAAATCATTTTAATATATCAAATAGTTATATTACAAAACAAATTACTTCATTTTAAATCATAAAAATGAAGTTATTACATTTAATAATTAAATTATTAAATTCCAAAAATTTAAACTTTTCAATGTTCATTTATGCACTTAAATTTATTAAAACAATGAAAATTCAAGTTTCGCAGCATTTGGAAAATGCTGCAGAAAGTTGCATTCAAAACAATTCAATTTAACAAAAGACAGCGTTTAAAAATGTTGTTAATTAACTTCCAATATTCAATAGAATTTCACAAACACTATTTTTTTTATTTAAATCATTTTTAACTTTTAAAATCATACATTTTCACATTCATAAGCATCATTTATTTTTTCTTAAATTCATGATTTTATAAAGTTAAGTTTACTTTCAAAAATCAATATTTATTAATAATTTACTTATTAAATTTCAACATTCAAATTTAAATTCATTACATTAAATTTTAACTTAACACTTAGTTCAAATTCTCAAATATAACATTGTTTTATTTTTATTTACTTAACTAAAAATTCACTTTTAAGTCAATTTCATAAATTTCCAAATTTAGTTATATTTCAAAATTTCAACTTAAATATTCATTCATTTCACATTTCAACTTTATTAAAAATCATTAATATGATATAAAATCACTTTAAATTCATTTAAATTCAAATTATCATAAATTTATCATAATTTCATATTCAATTTAATTTCCAATTATAATTAAATCAAATTTTCCAAAATAACTTACATTCAAAATTTTCTAACTTTTCCATTAATTCATTTTCACTTACAATTATTCAAAAAATAAATAATATTTTACAAAAATCCTTTTTAATTAGATTTAAATCAAAATATTTTAATATTTACATTTCTAAAATAATTTTAAATTTTTTTGAAAACATATATTAACTACGGGTCTGTATATAATTTTCTACGCTAGGTAAAGTGATACGGGTAATATATCATTTCAACCCGTAATTTACAAAGAAAATCCGGGTTTTATCATTTCAAACCCGCAGTCCCAAGTAAATGAAATAAATTGAAAATCATTCAGGCCTACCATTTCAGCCCATAACAATTTTCCCTTATTCTAATGTCCGTTCGGGTATGTATCATTTCAACCCATAGTGATTTCTAATTTACAAGGAACTTGCAGTGTGATAAACTGATAAAATATACAGAATAACATGAAATAACAGTAACATATAATATAACATGTGTAATAACAGGTGTGAACATCATATGATAATAATATAAGCAGTTATAACATGTTAATATAGTTCTACAGATTCAAAGGGTGTCAATTTACTACTTATATAAGTACATAATGTCTGGTGAGAAATACTCACCTGTATTAGCTGGAGAGGACAAACAACTACACACAACAAAGATATTCGAAGGCATGAAAGTATGAATTTTATTTGAGAGTGGAGAGCCAAAGATTTCTAGCCTTGGATACATTCAAACAAAACAAATATATAAAACATAAGTTTCAAAAACAAGATATACTTAACAATGTTAGAAATAGATGTATGAAACAAAACCAAAGACTTTGCACTTGCTTCCTATGCTTGTTTGCATGGACTAGGGGATTAATAAGGTCAGGTTTGAGCATTGTTTGGATCAAGTATGGGTAGGAAAAGGCGTCGTTACAAGGTGATGAAGTGGGTAGGAGTTTAAATGTAGAGAATATAAAAGTTTAAGGCATATATAAGAGTTTTGGTGAACTTTTTTGGCTCGGCTAAGGCATGTTTGGGCTCACCCTTTCAGGTTTCAGATCTAGACAGTAGCTTAGATGATGGGTGGTGGTCATATCAAGGTTGTGGTGGTGTCCTATGGCGGTGGCCTTGGTGGTGGATGAAGGTAGTGAAGCAACTAGGCTAGGCTAACATGTTTTTAAGGAGTTTTCAAGGCTTTTGTGTGGAGTTTTGTCAAGGGGGAGGCTGCGGCCTGGTCAAGTCAGAGGAGGAGATGATGTTAAGTGGTGGACGGTGAAGAGGAGAAGGTGGTGGGGGTGATGGCCAAGGCTAGCTAGTGGTGGCCGAGCAAAACAAATAAAGAAAACAAGGCAAAAATAAGCAAAAAGGAAGGAGATAAAGTAGAAAAATATAGAGAAGCCATTACCAATTTTTCTCTAGCCATGAAAATGGGATGAGGAAGATGTTTTCACGTGAAAATGAAGAAAAAGAAGTCAGCTGAAGATAGTATAAGGAATGGCCAAAATAACTGATGTATTGATTGAAAAAGAAACGGTAAAAGAAACGGTGAAACGACTTTACATTTCTTAGCTTTTAAAACCTTCCATACTTCCTTTTCTTTTAAATCAAATAAAAAAATAAAATTTAGCAAGTACATCTAAAAACCGAAACAAAGTGAAAAAATAAAAATATATAATTAAATTTAAAGAAAATATAAAAAGAATTAAGGAAATTGCTTAAAAATTGAAAAAGGGTTCAAAAATTACAATTAAAACATCAATGGCTTTGGAAAAATATCTACTTCATTTTAAAAATATTCTAAATCAAAATTTTGAAATAAAATAATTTATTTATCATTTCTAAAATAAAATAAATAATTAAATTTTAATTAAATAGAATTTAAATTAAGGAAATGGCTTAAAATTGCGAAGTAGACTTTAAAATTAGAAATAAATTCAATGCACTTTGAAAAATTTTTATATACTTGAAAAATATTTATAGATAAAGATAAGTACACAAAATAAAAATGAATTCACAAAATAAATATATAAAATTAAATTTGAATATAATCTTGATGAAGAAAATAGCAGAAAATAAGAAAACAGCCTTTAAAAAAAAAGAAACCAACACAGCAAACTTTGGAAAAATTATAACATCACAAAAAAAATGTTTTTAAAAATAGAATATATATCTAACATGTCATATAACACATATTTTAGCATTATTGACAATTAAAAATATAATTTATAAAGTTTAACATAAAGAAAATTGTTAAATAATTCAATGTACACACAATATTGAAAACGGTATAACTTTCACAAATTAAATCCGTTTTCAACGAAACAAAAAGCATTGTTCTTAAAATTTTATGTACGTTCATAACAAAAGATAAAATTTAAATTTTCAAACTTTTAAAATTTTAAATTAAAAGTCAAAGTTTGACTATTTTGACCAAAAATTCACTTTTTGGAAAATATTCTTTTTAGTCATGCTTTGGAATGATGATTCATATCAAAACTAAAGTTTATCATTCAAAATAAATAAAATAAGTTTTTAAATCAAAAATTCAATTAAAATAATTAAAATATACAAAAAACTAAATCACAAAATAAAGGGTTGTTACACTCTCCCCTACTCAAAACTTTTCGTCTCCGAAAAGGAATGAGGTACGAGAAAGCACAGAAAAAGATAGAGTGAAACAACATTAGGACAAGATGACAAGGAGAAGGAAATTAAACATGATAACTATTGTGATAGATAAGTTTAACAAGGTGGCGATGATCTTTCCAAGATCGTCCGGAATCAAGAACACAAGCACGAAAAGGTGGATTCAAAATGAGTACCAAAGATTATCAAAGATTATAGAAGATTTCTAAACAGAAAGATTATAGAAAGATGCCTATACCAGTCTATAGCAAGATGAGGATGATAAGGACAACCAAAAGATAGTTTGAAAAACAAAATAAGCAAATAAATTTGAAATCATGGAAATTTCACCTTAAATAGAGAATAAATCTTTTACACAAGTTAAATAAATCTTAACTATCTCAAATTTCATTATCTTATTATCCAATCATCTAAAATTAACAATTTTTAAAACCATGGGTTTGAAAAATAACCTTTTATTACACTCACAATGTACTTAATAAATTTAATTCTTCTTTATTCCTTATAAAAATTAAATTTATTCCTCTCAATATATTTATCACTTATGTTGAATATGCTTACACTTATTATTATTGCTTTCTTTTATTTTTAGTTCTTTTAACATTATTTTATTGTAAGTTATTCAATTACCCTTTATTGTATTTACCTCTGTTAATCATTATATAATTAAAATTTAAGTGTATAAAATTTATTATAACCACTCAAATTTTATTTATAAAATCTTTTTATATTGTATATTATCCAATTACATTGTTAACTTTTGAAAAATTAAGGTAAGTTATATTTGAATGCAATTGCATTATACAAATAAAACTTTCCAATTAAATCATTTAATCCTTGAATATTTATCCAAATTTTGATTTTCTTTTTATAATTGAATTTAAGAATTAAATATCCGATTTCTTCAAACCATTTAGAGATAAATAAATGTATGTATATAACTTATCGAATCAAATTTTTAAATCATATATCTATATTATATATTATAAATCAAGTCATATTTTAGAAAATTCAAACCAAATTAAATTCCCAAAACAAAGCTGTAGCAAGACTACAGAACAATCTCTTCACTTCAAAACTCGAAAACGTCGTTGATGCTGTAGTCATCACCGAAATTATTTCCCAGCGACAATGAGAAGAGCGCTAATTTTAAACTTAAAATTCTTTGGAAACAAATTTCTATTTGAAAATACTTTAAATATTCTAACCTTTTAAAACGTTAAACACAAGGTTTGAAACCATCGGAAATTAAATTCTCAAATTTCTTGTTCTAAATTCATTTCAGTTCCCAAATCAATTTATAAACAACTATCTATAAATTCATTTATAGAACAATAAATGATAAATTAAGTATTATCATTTCAAATAATCAATTTTAAATCAGTTTATTAAGTTCCATAAATTTACTTATATATCAAAATTTATTTCATTAACCAAATTTTAAAATAATATTGTGTTAGTTTGTTCTGTCAAAGTGTTTTAGAAATCCTATCGATAGCGTTGATCAGACGAATCGATTGAAAACCCAAATCAACATCAACAACTCAAACAACACAATATATAAAACAAAAAATAGATATACAAGTACAATTCAAAATGTTTGGAAGAATAGATTGGAAAAAAAGACAAGATGATTAAATAACAGAGTAGGGAGGTGGATAAGCTTAAATAAATCGCGGGCAACCTTAACTGGGTCAACCGTGATGTGACGCCCCACCTCTATACCCACGCTAGCCAAGAACACTACGGTATAGTGCTGTCAACTAGCGCGGAGAATAAGGCTGTTGAGGAGCGACCATCCATGTAATTTCTTATCACACGGTGGCTATAAAATAATCTTCGGAAACAAATATAGAAGTAAGCATAACATGCGAATCAATCACAGATATCCATATCACAAAGGCGGAAAGAGATATGAATATATATCACATAAAAGTGTACATCAGAGTAGTGGTCTAGAAAGATCCACGATAATACAAAAGAATAGCAACGCGTGCTATACAAAAGAATACAACTATGAGTCTATATCTCAAGTGTAAACAACAAAAGCTGCTAATCTAAACAAGTAGCCAAAAGTCTGAGTAGTGAATCACTGGGGGAGGAGTCAAGCAGTAGCACCTGTAACATCTCGGTCTGACCCGAGTATTATTTATAAGAAAATAATAAACGGATCAGTCTAGCTATAAATATCAGATGACATGATATAAAATAAAAGATATGGCATAAACATAAAATATCCATACTGACATTCTACTATAAGTATGCAAATAATGATCAACAGGAGATCAACCGATAAGAGATAAATCAATATCACAAGAATCTTCTCAAAGATCCAAAGAGGGCATCATACCCTAAACTTGTACTCATGACAAGTCAAAGAGATAAATTCCAGAAATCAATACAAGAAATCCAGAAATCATAAAAAGGGAAAGAGGCCTATCACATGACGGTCCGAAGACCATGGGGAGCTACCCCACATGTGTGAGTCGAAATCACACAGATGAGGTTAAGACTAACCAAAAAGCAGAAAGGTATGTGTGAATAGAATCACACAAGTGGTGTCTAGTCTAACCTTGCAATGAAAGAGACATCGCGCAATTGCTAGTCTAATTCATAAAGCGATCATCAAGATCAACGAGAAGTGTCAGTTACACTAAGCTAGTAAATATAGAAGTTTAGCTTCATGTCCCATAACCACTTGCTTAACTTAAATATTTACGAACAAACTATAAATCTTCACTAATAAAATAGTCACAAGAGGTTCAATCGAACAAGTCCAAGAATTAACCGACGAAGTGAACGCAAGCGTTTCATACCACTTGTTTTACTAAGTCGTTTAATTAGATTTCTCATCCGAGTGAGGTAAAGGCTTGTATATACTAATAGATTGGAAAACGGTTTAAGAAAAGAGCTTTGTTATTAAAAATAGAGTTGAAATTGTTTGTTAAAAGAGTTTTGATATTTACTACTAGTATTGAAACCTTTATATTTTAAAGTGACAAAACACAGAAGCAATTGTAGAAACAATCAGTCACAAAAATCGCATACGGAGATGTGAATAAAATCCAAGGAAATCAGCTCAATGTTTTTCAGATAAGATCCCCTACGGAGGGGGGGTCCGGGGGGGGTGGCAACCCCCCAAGGTGGGGGTGCGGGGGCAACGCCACCGCTTACGGGGTTCGACCTAGGTGGAATGCGACCTACGAGATAGGCAAGTGGAACGACCTAAAGATGAATGGGTCGAACGACCTAACGTGAGCACAGGTGAAGCGACCTATCGGTCCAACGACCTAAGGGGAAAAGGCAACCTAGGTCTAACGACCTAACTGCTCACGACCTAAGGGTCTAAAGGCCACGCGACCTAGAGGAAAATAAGGTTAAGCGACCTAAGTGGGTTCGCGACCTAACGACAAAAAGGGGCGAACGACCTAATAGGTGCGCGACTTAAAGCCATCGCGACCTAACGACCTAACAAGGTCATACGATCAAGTGGTTTCCAACGACCTAAGGCCAAACGACTTAAGGCCAAACGACTTAAGGGTTCCAGAGGAGAGCGACCTAAAGGAGGCGCGACCTAAAAGAGGCGCGACCTAAAGGAGACGCGACCTAAAAGAGGCGCGAGCTAAAGGAGACGCGACCTAAAAGAGGCACGACCTAAAGGAGACGCGACCTAAAAGAGGCGCGACCTAACTCAAACAAGCATTTTGATGACCCAGAGTCATGCCGAGCGACCTAGACCCAAACGACCCACGACCTAGCGACCTTGCGACCTACGACCTAACTCCGAGGTGAAGATTCAAGGCAGTGCGACTTAGCGCGATAACACGCGAACGACCTAAGGGTTAGGTCGCGAGCGACCTAATTCCGAACACCAAAAATGGCCAGAACGACCTAAGTGCAGAAAATTCACCAAAACGCTAAAAATTGGAGTTTTTCGCCAATCCAATCCAAACCAAATGCTAATGTGCATGCAAAAGTGATAGGGAATCATTCCCAACAGTCCAATATAGTTATAGACTAGATTTGTGAGATAAAAATCTCACCTTTGCACTAAAGTTTATGAAGATGAAGCTTGAAAGCAAGGAGAAGCAATCCAAAGCTTGAATCCAATATCTTCTACTTGAATTTGGAGTTGAATGTTGGATTTGCAATTGAATTTGTGCTTGGAGTTTTAATTTCCCATTCTTTTCACCATTAATGCCCAAGCTTGAGTTAGTTAGGAAATTTATGAAGAGTGAGGAGAAGGGGGTTGGAACTTGGGCTTAATAGGCTAAACTAACCCAAAGTCCAAAGCGGGAAAAGTTAGTGAAATTTCGCTAACTCCAAACCTATCGATGTTTATACTTAAAAAAGTTGTAAACGACATTTCGAACTCAATGGAAGTGGTCTCGAGTCCTAATTTGACCGTTTGCAAAAAGTAGCTTTTCGGACCAAAATCCGATTAACGAGTTAATATTTAAATAAAATATTTAAATACAAACTCGATAAATATGCGGGTTGTTACACGTGACTTAAATAATAAGATCGATATGGATTTTTAGGGTAAATCTACATCCGATCTCAAGAGTTAAAGTTTGGAATAACAAAAGATATTAGCATCTAAACCAAGGATAGATAAGAATCTCTGGTGAATCGATGGTAATTGTAAGGGAGTTTCCCCTTTTACAATTCAATTTTTGAGATTGGCGGGACTGCCAACTCACTAAAAAGATCATTCGAAGCGGAGTTATGGAATACTCCAGGGTCAAAAAGAAGATGAATAGTGAGGGATACTAATGGATCTTGGAACCGTACGGAATGTTCCAAAATTCAAAGAAATCGAGTCAAAAAGGAAGAGATTCAAACTCGAATGAAAGTGATTCTGTAAATACATTCACTCCATATGCTGAGTTTTGCCTAGAGCTACCAAAGCTCTGATACCAACTGTAACAACCCGATATTTTCAACCATTCGCATCCATTATAAGTGTATAGGTAGACACTCATGCCGGAATTGAATTGCTCAAAATACCGCGTTGTAAATAAAAATTTGGCAAATCTCAGAATATACAGTAAATAATAATCACAGATCACAGAGAGTAATAAAAATGCAGCGAAAGTAAAAGAAATAGTAGTTCATGAAGCTACTATATAAAAATATCAGAGTTACATAAAATACATCAGAAGAAATAAAGTACAAAGGAAGCCTCACTACATAAAAGTCTACTAATACAAGAGCTGAACGGAACAACAGACTGCAAAAGATAAACTTGACAAATAGATAACCTCCAGCGATTTTAATCTCCAGAAAGTGGAAATCCAAATCTATGAATAACTCGGGCTGACCCGAGCGTAAATAAAAATACAAACACTCGAGTCAGGACATACATACCTATACAATGTAAACCAACTCAAGTGAACTGTAGCAAAGGTACATGTAACTTAGAAGATGCTTGGGACCGCCCATCCTCTAAGGATCCGTTAAACTATTTACTATGTAGTAACATACGCTATATACAGTAGTGTCTAATCAGTAAAATATAATCATATAGAAAATAGCGTTAAGGGGATGGTGAACCTTAACGCGGTCGGATCCTTAAAACCAAAATTGTAGTGGGCTCGCTATAAGGAGATGACACGACACGCGAGGCAATGCCAGGGTGGATACACCGTTTGCACTCCCGGACCGGTGGTGACGGCAAGCCAGCGGCTTCCGCCCACCTCGAACAATACCCCCGAATCAAAGTGGCTCCTGTATCGAATCACAAAAGTAATAGAATGGTTTCCGATGGAGCATGCTCGATGAAAGGGTGCGACCCTTTGTGTAGCCTGGTATAGCTCCTGTTTTAGTCATTTATGCCAACTCATGGGAGTTGGGTCCACGTAATATACCTCGAGAACGTCGCTACCATCCTACTTCATTCTAGAATCTCCACCGCGTACACAGTTGTTAAAGTGGTTTTCGGTATTGGCCGGCAATATGACAATATCCATTCTCGATCTCTTTAACAACCAATCGTTATTATAACCCGTAGTTATAACTTTTAAAAAAAATATTTTATACTTCAAAATAAAATATCATTTCAACCCAGGTCTTTATCAAAATAAGGATTAAATTATTTCCAAACCATTTCAATATTCATCATACCATATCTTTCGATTCAAACATTTATCAAAATAAATATCAAGTCATTTCTAACCATTTCTATATATTAAATTATCATATCCTTTCAAAACTTCCTTTCAAATCATTTTAATATATCAAAATATCATAACCTTTCAGAACTTCGTTCAAAATATCTTATCTATCAGCACTTCCTTTCAAATTATTT